>OY294068.1:153789253-154489047 GCA_958510875.1 Endomychus coccineus | reverse complement strand
GTACCTACAAGAATAATACTAATAAATGACGATTTACAAAAATTAAAAATCACGCGAAATTATTCATTCGTTGAACAGTAGCAAAAAAATTAAATATCACCATATATATGTTATAAATTTTTGAATCAATTGAAAAATATTTCAGTTTCAATTTAATTTGAATACAAACAAATTTAATGTTGATGCAGACATCTCAGTAGCTCTTATATATACGAAACAACCAATTTACATATTTTTAACTAACAATAACTATACCTACAATTTCAATTCCAAAATTTAGAATTCCTGTTCCAACTCTTAGTTAACTAAAATAACTATTGTATCATTACGAAACTAGTTTCAGAATATGTCTGTAGGTGTTTCAAACATTTTGAATTGCACGTTCTAATCTAAAAAAATGCGGCTCATTTATGTATACTCATTGATAAACTGAATATATATGAGTCTGTCAAATGTTGATTTCTCTTCGAAAAATGTGAACTATTTAAATGAAAGAAACGTTGGTAAACAGATTTTGTCGAATCCGTTTCTAAAATTTTAACAACTGAAACTCTATCAAGGTAGGAAATTTGGAAACAATTTCAAGAATACCTTTAATGTTATTGTAGGAAAATGTAGTTTGCTACGGTTTTATTTTTTTGTTCTTTTCATATATCTTCGAAACCAATTTTTGAGGAACTCGAGTAAATGTGTATACGCTTGAATTTGCCTCGCTTAGACATAAGCTACAACCATGTCAGTCAATCAGTTTGAAAGAAATGGAATGAATAAAAACCAAGCAGCAACTGCCAATCCAAAAGATGAGAATCATCTATCTAAAGCATATTTGTTGCTTTATCGCTGCACTAAATAATATTAGGCACCAAAATTGTACATGAAAACACATTTTCTCCTTTTCTTCTGTTCATCCAAAAAATCAGAATAGTTGATTGGCTTACACCCATATACGTACAACGCTGATGAAAATAAATTGAACGCGTTTAGATGAGTAAATATTTTCTATGCAGTACATTCTATCTCAACACTCTTGCATTTTCTTAAAAATTGTGGTTTGGTGCTTATAGAAAATTTTGGAGTTATTTTTGGATGGTCAATATCCAATGTTTTTGAAACATATGGGTTCCCAAGATTCACAACGACCAAAACAAGTTTTCTATATCTATCATTTATTTTGGATGCCTTTTCTTATGTTTGTTACTATTTGAATTTTGTGATCTTGGGAAATTGTAACGTCTTTCTAGCTTCTATAGTTACCGGAATATCACACATTTCCATCAGTCGATCACTGAATCTATACTGCATTACTTTTATTGTGATACTTTTCTTGCAGGCGGATGCAACAGTGAATATGGCCGAACGCAGCTTCCAAACGGCAAGCATGGAGTATGTTTATTTAATACAAGAGTTTCATGAACGAAAAAAATTCGAATTTGTGGAGACTTTACTGAGTTTCCTATTTGGTTGGCTCACTTTTTATCACCAGGTTAGTATCATTTTATCGTTATATAAACTGAATTCAAGATGTGAATATTCTCCATCGAAGTAAACATTTTTTAATACTATTCGCTTCCACAGGGATATGAAGTGGCAAAAGATTTCCGACCCTTCATGGTAGATTTACAAGTGAAGATTCAAAAAACACGTACCAATTTCGAGGATTACAAAGAAAAGCTCACGACACGTATGGCTGAGGTTAAAAAACATTACTTGGAAGAACCCATTAGAGATGCGAAAGGCTGCAAAACTGGATACCTATTTCTCTTAGAAAAAAGTGAGAAAATCTGAATCATTATTATTCTAGTAGAATATTTTCTATAGGAAGGGAAACGGATATTTAGTATCACTTTATAATATCAATGTTCCACATTGTTTTTATCTACGATGAAAAATAGTTGTAAGCAAATAAAGCTCGAAAATTTCAAAGTTCATTAGCTGTGTTCTAAACCTTGTTCACAATAAGAATGAAATTACCAAGTTTCTAATTTTCTGAATAAAACTAATCTAAATGTTCTAAAAAATAAAAATGACTTAGCATGTTATCATAACTATGCTCCCCCTCCAGCTTATTTCAGATTAACCAATATGGCTTTCTTCACCAGATATCAACAGGAAATCTGCTTGTTTACGCAACACATGAAAAATATCGGGCATCTCTAACTGTAGCATTGGGTATATCCAAAACATCAAGGTCTTCTTTGGAAACTCTCGTCATATGGTTTGCCGCTTTGTCGTTTACTATCGAGGTTTCTCACAAATAGATCACTCCATGTGGTGGTTGACGCTACAATGGCTATCAACGCTGGTGGTTGCTGTTCCTCAGTCCACAGGGATATGTTTTGGTACTTCTTTGTTTCTGCTCCGTATCAAGGAAATGTTAGAAGAGACCTCATGTCCCCTCCACAGCTTTCAAAGCACACGGCGTAACTGTTCCTGTACTTCTGAAGTTTAATATTATGAACTTTCAAGTCAATCGAATAAAATCTACTAATTAATCCGGGAACCTTGAAAAGTTAAATGAAATATGCCTGGTTTGATGAAGGCACTGATTTAGAGAAATTGTTCAAACATAATTGGTTGTACTAAATTACTAACTATGACGTCCTTTCTTTCTTATCGTGAACAGTGCTCACATATGTCTGCGTCCCCATAATTTGAAGGTCGCAATCGTGTCGTCATTTCTTTCTTATCGTCAACAGCGCTTAATAGCTAAGTGATGGATACTGTAATGGTAGAGGATGAATTAAGGCATTTTGATTATCTTCCAAACGCCTAAATTGTTTATATTTCATCTTTGTTAAGATCGATTAATTAAGTTTTATCATTATACAGTTAAGGGCACTCGGAAATGGACAAAAATCTAATCGAGATACATTTTTAGATGCCAATATTCGCTTCAGTGAATATGGTAAAGCACGTTTTCATAAATGATGGAAACCTTATTCATAAATTTTGAAAGGGGGAATTAATTTCATCTGAATATTTTATTTCTTTGGTTCTTTTTGGCTGTTCCTCGAATATCGAGGAACATTTGTTAATATTTCTAAAACTGTCCTTCGTAGCTGAAAAAAGCCTTTTTTCAACCCCAATTTGTCCATCACTTTAGAACATCCACATTTTCCTGTACCCTTTGCATTATGTACTTCTTGGCATAATTGCGAATTGGTCCATACCAGTAGTAATATCTCCCGTTATGTAATTGCTGGTCTAAATTGGTGATTTTTACAGAGGCATTCGGTACCACATGGACCAAACAATACTGCACTTACGATAAAGAAACTAAAGAATTCACGATGTTACCTTACACAACAACAAAATCGGTGAGTTGTTAAACTGTAAACTGCTCTCTTTTCAACTGACCGACGGCTCATCATTTCAGATCATGCAACCCGAAGTTATGGTGCTAACATCATGTGTAAGGAGAATGTCAGATTCGATAGATAAAAGGTTCTGTTTCGACATACAGTTCAACTCAAAACCAGGCGTCATATTGACGTTTCAAGCTTTATCTGAGCAGGACAGAACTGGATGGCTTGACATTATGGATGGGAAGGAACCAGTAAGACGCATTTTTTTCACATCACTCGATGTAGCTCTAGATTCTGTGAAAATGAATCAAATACAGTGAAACTAGATTTTGACTTCAATCAAATGCCGACCAAGTCCATTTTTTGTGGAGATGTTCTTTTTGGTGTCCGAAGCATATAGTGAAAAGTACCCCATTTGAGCCTTTGGTGTTTTAGGGGCGAAAGGAAATGAATTCTAGTTTTCAGCAATTATCTCGAAATTTAACAAATTTTTGAGAAAAATGGGTATGACATATTGTAGGTTATAAAAGGTTCGCTGAATTTTGTAGTATACCTAATCCATCGTTCCACAGAAATAGAATGAATTATGTCTGAACTGAAATGATATTTAATATCATACAGGGTTTCTTTTATTCTGGGAATCTGTAGAAATCAATTGAACACGTAATATTAACAATAAAACTGCATAAATATAATTATGTCTCAAAGTGACACCTTACAAAGATTCATAAAAAAATAATTTTTTCAAATATATCGCAAAGTATAAAATAAATATTGAAGTTTTGTAAAGAATTTATTTTCTAGAATTCCATGATTTTACGATTTTTTTTCAATGCCACTCATGAAAAATTTATAATTTTGGAGATAATTGCAAAAAACTATAATTCATCCCCTCCCAAGCTCTGATTAAAACTTCGAGATAATTGCAAAATAATACATCCCCTCTCAACCTCTGATAAAAATCTTAGTGTAAGTATGGTTCAAATTGAGGGTATTCTTCAGGATATGCGTTTTCAAATTCGCCAAAACTTAATAACTTAATAAATATGCGACAACACAATTCGCTTAATCGGAAATTCAAGATGAAATTAATATTATTGAATTACTTACTTCAAATAAATCAAATTTAAGTGCCTTTTCATTTCCCAGTCTATTGGTGTTTCGGTGACTAATGGGAGGATTGAAAACGGTAAAACTTATTTCTGAAGATACAAAAACATAATCAATTCGAGTGTTGAATAATTTGAAATCTATAAATTTGTTCAAAAATATTAGTAAGAAAGTTAATAGGATGTATTTGTAACAATTAAAGAATCATACAAATGTTAATAAACATACATTTTGTCGGTTTGGAAAACAGAACTCAATATAATTAAATAGTAATTAGTAGAAGTAATTCTATTAAATGATGATTTCAACTACATTGTTTTTCTACCAAAGAAGTTGTGTATATACAGGTGTACTATAACTTAATGTTTAATGAATTGTAGAAAATGAAGAATTATATGTTCCAGGACACCCAAATTATTTAGATGGAAGCTTATTGTCACTCATGTTATGAGGAATAAGATCACTCAATTTTGTATTTCAGCGCTTATGAACATTCAGAAATGAAATTGGAATTAATTCAGAAATTCAATGAAATAATTCAGAAATTCAATGAAATAATTCTTTTTCGTTGGTAAAAATTGAAATGAATATAAGGAGAATGTAGATAAATAAATTGGTTCGATTAATTAGTTAATAATTTGCTAAAACCTGAAAATAATATTAAAAAATTTTGAAAACGTTGCAATATTTGAATATAATTATCATATATAAATTCTCGGGAATCAGGTAACATTAACACTTATGCTTTATATTTTTTTGTCTTTACGTACGTTTCGGTCTCACGACCATCATCAGAAGACTTATTATGTCTACAACTGGATTACTTGAAACTAATTGTTTAATTGAAATTGGTGCAATAAGGACGCTTTGTTTCATACAATTAGTTTTAAGTAATCCAGTTTTAGACATAATAAGTCTTCTGACGATGGTCGTGAGACCGAAACGTACGTAAAGACAAGAAAGTATAAAGCATAAGTGTTAATGTGACCTATTTCCCGAGAATTTATATATAATTCATACCTGGGTCAAGAATCTTTATTATAATATAATTATCTCATTAGTTGTGAAATAGAAATTGGAAGTTATGTTTTCCCACGTTTGTGATAAATGTTTAATGTATTGGAGGAATCATATCTATACATCCGAGTTCAAATTTGTTCTAACATGAACTTATTTTGGAAGGAATAAAGTTCGAATTTGAATTTGTTTCAAAATTATATTCCAATAGAATGTCAATATGGTCAATAGGTTTTCAAATTGAATGAAGTTTTTAAAGAGTTATCATTTGAAAAATTGTCTTTAAACTTAAATAAATTAACTATTAAAAGTTTGATTTTCAGTTTTGGTAACACCGTAGCTCCTTCAAACAAATATCACAAAGTACTTTGAATCTTTATTTGAAGAGCCTACGGTGTTGACGAAACTATAGTTACAATTGTTCAGTAAATTAGTGAATATCGAATTAGTAATGGTTATTTTATTTAAGTTTAGAATAGATTTTTATCACATACTGACTGATTCTATCCAATTAAATGTGATATTTCTATTAGATGCGATCATTTTTCACAGTTAAAATATTTCTTATTTTACAGACTTACGTATCTACGGCTGTGATAAAAACTCAAAATTCGGAAGAGAGAATTCTAGACGATATCGGTATACAGTTTCTTAAACGGTGTATAGAGGTGTTAGAAATACGTGGTTTAGAAGAACAAGGACTATATAGAGTGGTTGGTGTTACTTCCAAGGTAAATAAGTTATTACACATGGGTTTGGACAGGAGGAAATGTGAAAAACTAGCCAGTTTAGATGATCCTCTGGAGTGGGAATCAAAAACAATTACTAGTGCTTTAAAAAATTACCTTAGAAATTTACCGGAACCTCTGATGACTTACCGATATCATAATGGGTTTATAGCAGCTGCTAGTAAGTATTTTTCTTATGTGCTACTTTTTATATTCGTTGGGATTTAACATGAGAGTATTTGACAAATTTAAATTGATTGTTTTTCCTTAGCAATCACTAATAAGTAAATAATTGTAAAAAAATCGATAATAGAAGTCGTTAGTCTGTGGTAATTTATCATTATGATTGAATGAAAGAACATTTGCTTTGTATTTATACCACTTTAATAATAACATGGAAACGTAACCAGTGGCGTAGATAAAGACCCCGTAACTATATCGACGTTTTCATGTTATTATGAAAAGTGCTATAAAATCAAAATAATTCTTCTTTCATTTAATCAAAATAATTGTAATCTTCTTTCTAATTTAATTGAGTTTCTAGGATCTATACATAGCTTATAGATTGAAGAAGACTATCATGGTCTGCCATTTTGACTTTTTCATGTTCTATGAAGATCAACATAACCCAACCAATTGAGTTCACTTAATAGTGAAATATTGCCCTGTAGGTTAGGCAATATTGTCGAAATACTAGCAGCTAATGCTTATTTCAAATCATAAATAATAACACCTTACAATAATAGGAAAACATTCGAAATGCAATTCGAGTCTATATACAGGATGTCCTCGAACTGCGTGGCTAAAATAAAACCGAAGATTCTTTGATTCGAAAAAAATTTGATGAGCCTTTTTACTCTTGCCTCAAGTGTCTTGTTTAGCCGGTAGAGGGCTTCAAAGTTGCAAAAATAATTTTGTTTTTTCGGTATAACTTGAGAACGTGATGGAGGACTTTTACAATATTTGGCAGGTGAGTTACTGTCAATAATAGCCGTTTTTGAGAGTGGAGCATAGAGC
Organism: Endomychus coccineus; assembly: GCA_958510875.1. NCBI lineage: Eukaryota > Metazoa > Arthropoda > Insecta > Coleoptera > Endomychidae > Endomychus > Endomychus coccineus. The sequence goes on along the minus strand of OY294068.1, from coordinate 154,481,870 downwards.
CTTAGAGACCATAGAAATGGCTCAAACTTGAGGATGTAACGGGAAAAGTGTCCAGAACTTTTTTGTGGTCAATGTAATTCACTCTATATTTTTTATGTAGATAGCTTATCTAATTTTAAAACTTTTCTTACTCTTAGAAAATGTTGATAAAATTATGGCTCAAAATTTCACTAACACTGAAATGGTTAATATCTCGGTAAAACACGAATAATAAAAACAATAGAAATGGGGAAACGATGTGATTATTTAGGAAAAACAAATGCTAAATTGAAAGAAACAACAAAACTTTTTGGGAAATCGCTAAGGCATCAATTGTTCGAAATGTGGCCCATTTTCCTGAATACACAAATTAATTCGTTTCAAGGAATTGGATTGAACTCTGGCTAGTACTTCAGGATCATTCTTCAATAAATCCGCTTCATGATTAATTCGTTGCAACAATTCCTCTCGTGTGTTTACTGGAGCTGCATAAACTTTCGACTTCAAAGCGCCCCATAGAAAGAAGTCGCAGGGCGTCAAATCAGGGAAGCGGGCCGACCAGTTCACTGGTGCGTCGTGTCCTCTACCTATCCAGCGATCTGGATATTCCACATTCAAATGTCGCCTCACAGCTAATGTGAAATGAGGAGGTGCACCATCATGGATAAACCAGGCCACGACTAATGTGTAAGGGCAAGTCTTCCAACAGTTCAAGTAGCCTTTGTTCCAAAAAGTTCAAGTAGTTCTCCCCGTTCAATCGATCGGGTATAACGGTAGGGCCAATAATAAAGTTATCCACTATTCCAACCCAAACATTTATTTTAGTTTGATTCTGAAAATATGTAACTTCCGTTTCATGAGGATTTTCATCAGCATAGAAATGTTCATTATGGAGGTTAAAAAGACCACATCTCGTGAAAGTATCTTCGTCCGTGAATTCTTCTACAAAAATTGGGGTTTGCGTTTTGTCTTTGGACAATAAGCCGATAGAAATCTAGCCGATGACCTGGATCCATGGGCAATAAGTCTTGAACTGTTTTAATATGATAGGGATACAACAGTTCTTCTTTCAGTACATTATGAACTAATGATTTTGAGGCTCCAATACGAAGTCCCAAACGTAGTGTGCTTATCCCAGGTTCAGTTTCAACCGCTTCCAATATGGCTTCTTCGAGCTCTAACGTCCTTCTTGTCCGTCTGCGTCCAGTTTCTCTGCGATTTGCTTCAAATTTGCCAGTTTCGCGAAGGTTTGCCGATTTGGAATTCTGCTATGCGGATATCTTTCCCTTCTCCGGCCATTGCAACGACAAAGTCCATAAATCAATAACATATCAACCATTTCAGTGTTAGTGAAATTTTGAGCCATAATTTTATAAAATTTTTACGGAAAGCAAAGTGAAAACTGACAGTTTTGAGAATAAATTCTTCAAATGCCAAAATGGCATTAGAAAAGCAAAGGCAACTAAGGTATTTTATTCAAGTAAAATTAGTAAGCCAAAATTGCAGAAACTCGAAAATTAATTTTTTCAAGCTAATCCGTTGATTTTATCAAAATTTTCTAAGACTAAGAAAAGTTTTCAAATTAGATAAGCTATCTACCTAAAAAATATCGAGTGAATTACATTGACCACAAAAAAGTTCTGGACACTTTTCCTGTTACATCCTCAAGTTTGAGCCATTTCTATGGTCTCTAAGGCTCTGTGCTCCACTCTCAAAAATGGCCATTATTGACAGTAACTCACCTGCTAAATATTGTAAAAGTTCTTCATCACGTTCTCAAGTTATACCGAAAAAACAAAATTATTTTCGCAATTTTGAAGCCCTCTACCGGGTAAACAAGACACTTGAGGCAAAAGTAAAAAGGCTCATCAACTTTTTTTCGAATCAAAGAATCTTCGGTTTTATTTTGGCCACGCAGTTCGAGGACAGCCTGTATAATTTATTTTAATATTCACTTATATGTAGTACCAAATAATTGAGATTGGTCATTTATAAATATCAATTATGCACATCGCAAGGTTTATGTTTGATCCCTGATCGGAATGTTAAGGGTAACTGCAGGGCTACCATAAAGCAAAATGTTGGAAGTTTTTTTATGAAAAATTCGAATTATGTCACTAAAATTGCCGTTATAAAAATAATTTGTTATGAAGGAAATAATACTATATGAGAGACCACTGTGGAATGTAATATAATATAATTTATTAAACACTAACACCTTTTTCCACTTAAATTGTAACTTATCTAAAGCTCAAATTTGGACAAGGGTTGATTAAAACTAGTAATAAAGCAGGCATTATTCTTATTCCGATGAATGAGGGTGTTACAGGTACTTTTTGGCTGAAAATCAAAATCAAATGTTCCAGGTAGTCAATATCCTATTAGTAAACAAGTAATTACTTATAGAAATGCTTGTAATAATGCTTTGTTCTCGATAGGAGATGAATCAAAATTCAATAAAGGATCTCTATGTTTATACATGTCTATAGCCTCCAAAGGTCCTAAAAAAAGTTGGTCGGTGTAATTAGAGAGAGACTAGATTTTGTGAGTGTATGACTGGTTTGTAAGACATGGTTTACTACGGCGGACTCATTAATGTTATTATTATAAACATGATTAAAATGCAATTTTGTGAATCTACGGTGAAACACATCCCGGTCGACTTTGTTTCACCGTGGAGTCACAGAATTACTTGTTTCGACAGTCTTATACATAGATTATTGAATATCCCTCTTAGCGAAGAGAAATATAACAAAGTGCTCAACGGAATGTATGATATTGTCAGCTCTAATCAATACGATAAATCTTTAATAAATAAACAAAACGACGAATTCAACTGAAAACGTAAACCAAACTCGCATCATGGGACCCCAAGACGTTCAAATCACTCAGTTTTAATCTTATCTTCGCTAATAAACTAACTAATATACACTCAAGAGTGGTAGTGTTTGACCTGTATTTAAATTCAAATCTAAATTTAAACAGGTTTAGTAACATTTCAGATCTTGATAAATGTTATGTATAAAATCCAGTGCAATAATTTTGATAAATGTCATGTTGGTTTAATTAAAAGGAATATTTCTACCAGATTTAAAGTGAATTTTTATCATGTTCGTAGTAATAACATTGTCCGCCGTAGCAAACCATGTCTAACAAATCAGTCACGCAATTACAAAATCGAGTCTTTCGCATTTTTGGAGCCATACAAGCTGGAAGATTATATTTCATATCTATTATCTTTGCATCATGTGGACTTGTATTTCATTTTCAGTTGCGTACTTATGTATTATATTTTTGTTCAATATACCATGAAATAAAGAGCTTACTTACTTTTGAAGCGCCAAATAAAAACACATTACTTATGGTATCGTTAGTTGAACCAAGTAGAATTTAAAAGAAAATATTTTTGAAAGGATTCTTTTCGGTTACATATTTTAAAAGAGGTTCATAAACGATATAAAAATAAAACTGATAACTAAAGTTTCAAATACAGATATGAAAAATTGAACTGCAGAAGGGGAACCATATAGGTTACTTTGAATCGATATCACTTATTTGTATTAAATTTACAGCTGTGAGTAATGAAATTGCTGTTGTAACTTGAGATTATTGCACAACCACAGTAAAATAATAAATATTACTTCAGTGGCTCAAACACTATAGGTCCTTTGAATATTGTGCATTAACAATTACACAGAATTATTCACTTTAAGAGTATGTCGAGTAGTTTTTGCCCATATTCTGGTGTTGGTTTTCTTAGCCTCTTTCACCATAGCCACTGAATTTTCTACCATCTGTGCCAATGTGAAACCTGTAGTAGTTTTCAGATATTCCTCAGATGTTTTTAATGGGGTTAAAAATGTAAAGGTGAGGAAGAGGTAGACGAAGCACTTGTTGGCAATATTTTTCAGCTAACATATCTGCTACTTATTCTGCTTGTTGCTTATTTATTTTTACCAAGATCGACAGCAGTGGCCTCAAGGTGTCATTATAATGGATGTATATTATTCCTACTCAACCATTCTTGTATACCACATTTCTTGGGAGTGCTTGTTGGTATTCATTTACACAACGATGTTGGTGGTTCTTCTAAATTCACTAAAAGTTGAAACTTAGGAAGTTTTTTTGATACATCTCACCATTATAATCAACATCCTTTGTTTTTGAAGAAATTATTATTTCTTCACTAGGAATAAAACCTACTGTACAACCTACAATATACACTTCACACTGCACAACCAACTTACACCAACACAGGTTTAGTGCTAGAATCCTGCCAGGTACCATCTTCCAAGATCCTTGTCCCGTCAAGATAAGCAAATAGACATAGTTTTACCTCCATTTATCAGTTCAATATATTGATGTAAAAAAATGTACACATGCCCAGTAAATACACAACGTAAATGTTCGTAGAATTGCAGTTCTGTGAAGAAATTATCTCTTTACTTTTGAAGTTTAATTCTTTCAAAATTTAGATTCACAACAAATTATGAACAGTCAAGTCAATTTAATAAATCTACAGTTTATATCGGCACGTCTGTGTTGTGTTTCCAACTGTAAAAATTAAACCAGGTGTTGACGCAGTAGCGCGATACTTATTTAGGGAAATTTTTTTCTAGAGAATGCTTCGTAGTACAAGTTCCTATCGTTCAGGAGACTTTCTACCACCTATCATTCAGAAGAATATTATACTTTAATCATGTCTGATTGCTGGATAGCTTACAACGACTTGAACAAAGAAGGCTATGCACATACGACGGTTAATCACCAACATAAATTTGTGGATGCTATTACTCTGGCTAATACTCAAAGTGTTGGAAGCTTATATAGTTATGTTAAATGGGGAAACAAGAGAAGAAGAGGAACAAACGGAGCTTTATTAATTCGCATCCGGCTATTAAATCACTGTAATCAGTAATGATGTGTTTAGTTCTTCTCATAACTATAATTCAGATTGTAGTATTACAATCGATTGACCATCATTTAACCAGTACCAAAAAAATATTTTGTGGAACTATTTTAGATATTCTTATAACTTTGCCACAATATTATGATATTTTATATTGCTTTTTGCTTTTGAATTAAACTTTATTTATTTTTTTCCAGAAAATAAAGATGTGAGGATGAGGGTTAATGACATACATACGCTAACTTATAGGATACCAAAAATTAATTTAGAAGTACTGAGGCTTCTATTAAAACATTTATCAAAGTAAGTAGTTCGAACGTTTTAATATACTTTCGAGCACACGTTTATCATTAAAAACATGAAATACAGTATTAAGTAAAATCAGTCGCAACATTTTTATAGCATCCCTGTTCTAGGGGTGCAAAGTCTTCATTTGCGGAATATAACCTCGATACCAATCATCAAATCCTTTTCAAACATCCTGACATCCTACCCCGAGACCCAAACTTATTGAAGCAATAGAAAGCCGGAAACACCCAAACAATTTAAAACTTGGCTTCCCGACATTTGGAAACCCTCCCTTGTAAATTCCTCTTCGCACATGATCACACAACGGCAGAAGCAAGAGTCAATCATTGAAACAAAAGGCAGTTAACTATGTAGCGTGAAATTTTCACACAGTAAATACCGCTTCGTAATCAGCTTTAAACCTGCCCTGAAGATTTCAACTGCAATGCTTGACAAAACATCGGAAAGGCAAGACGTTTCACTATTCACTGGAAAGTATGCTTCTAGAGCGGGAAGACCAACCAAAACCGCACTGTATGATTTGACAGGTGAGCTAGTACAGAAAAATTAGCTCTTCGTCCCTTTCTTGAAATCGAGGGGGCCTTTGACATGGATGAGGTAAGCCTATTAAAACTACAATAGTGGATTTTACCAATGAAAGGAAAAGGATCAATCACATTAAGCAAATTGAAACGAATGGAATTACTTGCATATGGATAACTGGGACACTATGATCTTGTCCTACGGCTGGGATGGAGAAAATACTAAGCATAAACCCCCTCCATATAGTAATAAAGGATTGCAGAAAAGATAGAGCAGCCAAAACTCATGGAACAAAGAAACGACGTGGACAAGGTGTTCAAGTTTACACAGAACTTCCAAACTCACTTTGGAAACAATGAAGAATAGGGACAGTTCACCCTATTAGGAAAGGTTCAATCGGTTGGTGGATCCAGAACAGTAGAAGATACTCTTTGGTCCATGCAACTGAGAGATGTACAGGACTCAATCTGAACAAAGGATATTATAAAAAGGACAAATTCATCAAGTTAATCAAGTCAAGCTGGGATAAAGATCTGAACTCAAACATCATTTGCTCAAGGTTGTTACTTAACTGCACTAACTGCAAAAACAAACCAGATACCCTTCTGCGTCATAGCCAACACTACCCTACACACGAAATCTTCAGGACAGAAGACAAAAAACTGCAACAAATTATGGAGTTCTTTTGTACAAGATCCCCCTACTCCAATGTCTTGAAATCCAGAACAACCTAAAAATTATAACAGCATTCATGACAAGTCACTGCAAATTCAATGGTCATATGAAAAAATTGAATATCCTGCGTAAAACCCAGTTACTTATACTATGATTTTCTGTATCAATGTTTAACGAATTAGAACAAGTTTACATGTAATGTAAACAAACATCAAACTGCGTTGGGTATAAAGACAAGGGAAATCCCGAGGATGAATCAATAATCGCACCATTACGGAAAAGCCTTAACTCCATTATTAAAGATAGCACCCTCAATCGTAGAGATCTTAGAATAAAGGTATTGAGTGGCCTTTTTCTAGCAACCGTTTAAGAAAAAACTCGGGATTACGCTCCGCCCACTCGCAGCGCGATGCTCCGTTTTTTCAGGTTCGCGTTGCGTGAATGACTTCTGCTCAGCATTTATTTACGCGCAGTCTATAGGGTGGACGGAGCGTCCGTTAAAGAGGAGTTCGATTATTATGATTATTTATCCCGAGATTTTTCTTAAACGGTTGCATCCAAATTACATTGGCCTTATGGAGCTCAAGAACTCTATTGTAAGATCTCTATACCCTAAATGCGCTCAAGCGAAGATAGGGTGAAGACAGGCTAAGGAGGCGATGAACGCACCTCGTCCAAAAACAGCCGACTACTATTCGACTGCCATGGAAGAACCTGCTGTTACTCCCATGAATCACCACGGGAAACTGTCAATTAAGTAAACACATGCACGTATATAGGACATGTGAAGAAGAGGTCGAAACGGCAGAGCTCGTGCTAAGCACCTGCCCAACTCTCGCCAACAGAGAGTTTATGTTGGAAGACTGTGCTTATGTTCGTCCAACACCTTTGGTTGCTGGACAGCTGGAGACACCGGATTACGATCCCATATGGAGGGGTGGACTTGGTGCTCTGACCAATAAGTTACCTTCCAAATTTAATCCACAATCCAGAACGATCTAGATTTTTTCTTGTGTATTTTGTGAACATATTGTTATAAAAACTCTTTACTGAGTTTATTTTTTTTAATTATGATTTGAATTAATTTGAATATTGATTTGAATATTTCAATGTTTTGAATTTTACCGGCTAGCTTTTATTTGTATTTTAAATCTTATGTTTGTTTTGATTTGAATAATCTAATGATTTTAATAATGAACTTTTACCTTTTTATTTTATATCTATGGAATTAAACACAATGTTCATTGAATGCTAACTTTTAATATTTAAATTTCTATGACTCTAATTTATCTCGTGTATTAACTTCTACAATGTTGTGTTCAAATAGATCTATGATCTAACCTCAAAATGATTATTTCGATTTATCTTTGTTTACAAAGTTATAATCTACAATCTTTCTTTCAGATTTACAGACAGATAATAATACAATGGAGAAATAATAAATAAAATTACGTTTAGTTTATATCCAAGAATATGGTTTAAAATGTAGGCAATGTTCACTTGGCTTGATTTTCTTATTAATTTGATATTCATTTCATCAGAACACAATTACTTTGCTATTCACAAATCACAGGTAAACAATGTGGTTACTTCTTTAGAAATCAGGAACTGTTGATAATTGTTAACTTGTCTTGTTCTTTTTCAAAAGATATAAAACCTTAAATGATGTATTGGAACGTTGTCGAAGACTAACTATTATACGATGCTACTTGTGAATTATGGTTATAATAACTTTTAAAAACTTTGTTCGAAGACTGGGAATACTACTTGACTTGTATAAATTACTTATTTGCTTCGGTTACTTTCAACCTTACCAAGCTACTGGAACACTTGGGTTCACCGATGTTTATCCAATAATCTAAGGTTATGGAAATTTTATCAGTAGCTTGAGTATCTTGACTCTTCAGATGTTGATGGCTAACTGACTTGGCTTGATCTTCAGAATCCTTTTATAGGCCTTCAAAAAGGACGCCAAGTATTTTCAAAAATAACCAATGAGGTGCTTAGTTTACCTATCAAGAATGCTTTGTTGATTGTTGTAAACTGACAGAACTTTTACATTGTTACTAATCTGACGTCTATAAAATTGCATCGACCAATCAGAATTTAGTATTCTTTAAATTTTTAATTATTGGAGATTTTCAACTTATTTTAAATGATGATGATTCCTTCTTTTTAAATTCATATTGCCTACATTTTTCCACACACTTTGGTATAAGATAACCTATGATTAGGTTATTATTAATATGATTATTCCTATAATTATTATAAATTTGACAGTTGTCACTATTAAAAACTAATACATAATATAACATTTCTTTAACATTATATAACTCAAATTTACTAATCCTAACTTATACCTACAACATTTTTCAATAGTTTGTGCTATCTCATGATAGTTTTTGTATTCATTTTAATTATGATTTCTTCCTTTGTAACACTGTACGTTTATTCACTTTCACTGAAGTTCTTGTTTTTCACTTTTATTCTAATTACGTTGTTGTTTATTATGTTTTACATTGTTCATTATATTATACTAACTATTATTTAACTTTTAAAATTGTATTTAATTCCATATAATATCTTCTTATTAATCTTTTCTGATTTTCAATGTTCGGTAAGTTCTAATTTTATCATTTTATTGTTTAGGAAATGAAATCATAACAATATATTCATTCATTATTATTATTTTCGTAGAACAATTTGCAACAAATCTAAATTTATCACTAAATTTTAAACTCTCATTGAAAATTGGTGCCACTAGCCCTGGAATCAAAATAACAAAAAATTTAAATTTTTTCAATACGAAATCACATAAATACATTCATTTTGCTAGTTTTCATTGGACTTATATAAAATGGTGATTAAACGATTGAAATTTACAATTATTCAAGATCATCCTGGAAAACTAAAATCTATTAGAATTAAGAAAAATTTCGTTTCGGTACGCGAAGAAATATATGAAAAAACTCAAATTCATAATTCTTTAAATTTTATGATTTTCACATTATTTGTTAATAACAATGATTCTTGATCCAGGTATTCATTAACAATACTTTACTGCATCTATAAATTCAGACTGATCTAGATCAGTCTGCATTTATTTTGAATGCAGTGAACAATATTTTGGACAAATATTCGGCAAAGCAATGGAATTTCCTATCTCAGCTACTATCGCTAACCTATTATGGAATGCCTAGAAGAATCTTTAATAAGTTCACTAGATTTTTAACCCCTCTTTTGAGATATGACGTCTTCAACTTTAGAAACATTGCTGTATAGTGGTTTTCTAATACATATTCATATATTTCACACATTAATGGGTTACAATTTCAATTATTCATTCATCGTTCGTTGTTTGCGGCGTAGACATTTTAAATTGAGATTAATGCGAAAAAGGTGCTCAGTGCTTAGTATAAGTAGTCCAAGAAATCCCGCTTTGAGTTGATGTGAATTAGTTTTGAAACGTCCTCTGATGGTGGTCGTGAGACCGAAACGTAAATATAGTGACATATATGGTAATGTGACCTATTTCCCAAGAATTTACATATAATAACAATATAAATAATCAAGCTAAAGAAATGTGTCAGATCAAGTCTGTTAAATTTTTTCAAGTACTCTAATAGTACTCAAATTATTTAGAAGTGAAAACTAAACATAATCCTGAAAACATTGTTTTATGCCCTTTAAACATTAATGCAAAATATTTACAACATTTTTAGAGAACTGAAATGTTTATTAGATTTAGTTACATGAGAAAAAATATTGGCTTCAATAAGTAATCACTTTATAAAGTCCTCGCCTACCGAAAACTATCCCATAACTTTAGAAATTGTTTTGAAACAGTAGTAATAAAATTTACATTGGGAAAATCGTACGTTTTTAAAAAATAGTTTCCTCTACAAAATAAATCCAATAGGATGATCTGTAGTGAGCATTGTTGTGTTTCCAGTGTCGCGGAGAGGAGCAACAAAAATCTGATGACGGTTAGTAATTTAGGCGTTTGTTTTGGTCCCACGCTATTAAGGCCTGAGGAGGAGACAGTGGCTTCCATTACGGACCTAAAGTTTTACAACGTTGTGGTGGAGGTGCTGATTGAGAATTTCGAGAAGATATTCAACTCGGAACCCGAAATATTTCCCATAGACGATAAGCCAATCCGAGCAACGATGAACTCTTCGAACAACAAGGGCGTTGTCGCGCTGCAAAACAACATGTCTGGCCATATTTCACCGAGTCTCATAGCAAACAGTTACATAGACGCAGGTGGAACGGAAATACTGCACAGTACCAATTCCAGGAATTACAATTCCAACGATAATTTTAACAATTATTCGAGAAGACAGAATATGTGGAAAGCTCCTTATACATGTGTAAGTAATTTTTCACGTCTTCTTATTTATAACCAGGGATTTTACAAATGTTGTTTTACTTCCCTCACTATACGAAATATGTCGATGGTTAACATTGGATGCTCTACTGAATCGCTTCTGGTAATACCATTCCCTTGAAATGATTATAGTGAAATGTGTAACAATTGTAACCTTACAATCCCTACCTCTCAAATTTCTAATCATTTCTAAATTAGATTTTCCATGCGATCTCCATGCTATAGTGCTATTGCAATAGTAATTATTGCTATACCCAAGATAAATTTGATTGAAAAAGATTTGAACATATATAATTTATGTATTTGGTATTTTCTGTTTTATCAATTTCATTAATTTATAGCACTTCAGGCTTCGGGGAATTTTATGACGTATACGTACTTATTGGTCGCACTTTTGTCTTGTCAGAGTATGCTACAAAAAAACAAACAAACCCCGAGATATATAGTCCAGGCATTTAAGGAATTTTTTTGTCCGAATTTCCGAGAGGTCTAATTTTGGTCTATTCTTATGTATATTGACACGCTGAACACGATGGTGTAGTTTAAATTTGGATTAACCCTGTGCTCGAAAAACTATGGCCATTTTTCGATTTTTTGCGTTTTGAGACAAAACTATGGGTTGTATGAAAAAATGTTCAAACAAAAGTTGTTGGAAAAATTAAAACGCGATTTTTGGCTCTGGTCCGATGTCGATTCGAGGTCGTGGGCCCAAGATAAGGTCCATTTAGTGTGTTTTTTGGCACATTGAAAAATTGATAATATGTCAGAGTTTTTGTTTTTCTCATATTCTGTTTCTGTGAAAAGATGGTATTTTCATTTTTCATCTTTCGATTTCTGGTACTTTGACCTACCTCATTTTTTTTGCGCCAAAATCGGCCATTTCGAAATATCCGTATCATACGAGTTTCAGACGAAATACTCATGTTATCGATCTAAAACCAAATTCATTCAAAAGATTTTATTATTCTGCACCTAACATTCAAAATTCAAGTATTTTGGTCCTAAAACATAACTTTGGCGCCATTTTGAAAATTTTGAATCACCGAAAAATTCAAATTTTTCACGGAATCCAAATTCTAGGTTCTATTAGAGGTTTCCATAACGAGTATTTTAAGTCCAAGGAGATTGATTTGGGTTGAGTAAAAATGAAGCTATCCTAATAAATGTGTTTGGGTCTCTAGAGGGCCCCATTTTGGGCTTATCGACACAAATCTTCAAGCAAATTACAAAGAAATACATCTGCTATTTAAGTTTGAAACAGCGTACGGAGATTCGTTCATAATTCCAGGTTATAACGAATTTCATCATAAAAGACTAGCGCGGAATTTCATTTAGCGGCAATAAGCGAGGATCGGTACAATAGATTTCCTGCGCGAAATTATAGTTTTTTTAATATTTTAAAATGCACCTTAAGGCATAATCGTTTTTTATGAATGTGAGTGTATGTAGACGTGTGAACGTGCGACTGAAATTAATTCTATGTTAATTCCAACAATTTCCGTTTCCAGACCGTGAAAGCGTATTACGAACCACCAATAGGTTCCAATATCTCGTCGAGTTTGTTCAACGTTCACGAAACTGCCAACGGAAGTATGACGAGGAGTGAACACGTCTCTCCGTTAAACAATCATCACAACGTACCAGAAGATAGAGCGATACAGAGGTACAAGCAGTATTTCATGTCTTCAGTGTCTTCACATTCTGAAAGCAATATACCAAATCTACCTTACAGTCCAACTAGTCCGCGAGCTTACAGCCGACTTGGTAAGTTTGTATTTATTATCTGTTTGCATGACAACTATAAATATTCGAATATAAAAAAAAGTAGGAAACAGTACAGTTATGGGGAGATGCTCTTAACTCTAGCAGTTTTGAATTCAAGGTAAATTGAGAAGTCGCAAGGCGAATAGTTTCAATTCCGAATTTAGATTAATTGTAACACAATCCAGATAATGAATTCTTAATCTTCTATGTCTATCCAAGTTCAGGATAAAGCGGATGTAAACAATTATTGATGCGTTATCAGCATCTCATTGATGGCAAAACTTCCAGTGTCCGCCTCTCCGCAGAATCGTATTAAGTGCAAATTTATATTAGTTTAATTCGTTTAGTTGAATATTTCGAGCACCATTCTAGACAATGTACCTGTAGCCGATGAGATCAGTCTTCAACAAAAAGGGGTACAAGAAAGGACACTTAAGTGTAAAAGAAAAAAATGTGGTTCAAGCTTGATAATCACAAACAGACAAAATTTCTCTGTTGTCTTTATTTATTACGAAACTAGCGGACCCGACAGACGTTGTCCTGCACGACGGTTCTGGACTAATTGTGAATTCCGAGTCTCGACCAATATTTCCTCCTCGTCCACGAAGACGTGGCATTGTTTATGTACGTAACTTATATGTGAATATAATACACTTAATATTCACTGAAATGCGACACCTGAAATATCAAAAGACACCGTACAAAAAAATTTAAATATCAAAATAACGAAACACACTTAATATAATACACTCAAATTAAAATGTCGAAAAATAAACGAAATCCTATGCACGTAACTTATATCTGAATATAATACGCTCAATATTTACGTAAATGCGATACATATAATATCAAAACACAGCGTACAAAAAAATCAAATGCATTGAATGAATACATACATAAAATGAATGAAATGAATGAATGAATGATTAAGTGCATACACAAAAATTCATTGAAGTCGATCCAGCCGTTTAGTTGCAGTATAGATAAATAACCTAGATACCGATTGCAACGCCATCTGCCGGGATGATTTGTAAATCTAAACCATCCAGGGCGCCACCCAAACGCATACAAAAAAATTCATCCAATTCGGTCCAGCTATATAGATAAATAACCTAGATACCGACTGCAGCGCCATCAGAACTGAATTCTTCGGTCCTCAAAAGGACCAATTTCACGACGTTTCGGCAAAGACGCATTTGCCATCTTCAGGTGATTCGACCGTAGAGTCTGGAAAATCTAGGCGAACTTTGCCGAAACGTCGTGAAATTGGTCCTTTTGAGGACCGAAACCACACAACGCGGATCAATACCCGAGAATTCAGTTCTACACATTACGTCCGCGAGAACCTAAGAAGAAATATATATATATATATATATATATATATATATATATATATATATATATATATATATATATATATATATATATATATATATATATATATATATATATATATATATATAGATAAACCAGCTCGTGTTGAACTCTTTACCATTACCTATGGTCTCGAGCAGTTTTTAATGAACCAACAAGGATCCCTGATAACAACTATCATTATGCCAATACGATTGACTTATTCCTGGGTAACAATCCAAATCCCTATGAAGAAAAGGTCCGTGTACCACTGGGAAACCTTGACCATTCATTCATCACTACGACCTGTCCCTATATCAATCCACGAACCAATCCAACACCTCGACGCACAGTTTGACGTTACAACTCAACTGACTGGGACGGTCTTCGCATGTTTTTTTCCGAGTCTCCTTGGAGAAGAGTATTTTGAATCTGATGACCCAACGCAATGTGGCACAGACATCTCTGATATTATCAGGCTAGGAATGGAAACTTACGTACCCCATACCAAAAAATCACCCTCATATGGTGAACGATGGCCCAATAAAATCTGTTTGAAACCAGAAATATGTGCAATGAAACAATAAACGCTTCGAAAGAGGCATATAATGCCAAAATAAGATCCAAGATTATCGAATGCTCGAATGGCTCCCGTTCGTTTTGTACTTTCGCCAAAGCAATTGGTAGAAATTTCACTTCCAGTTCATTCCCTCCCCTAACCAAAGATGATGGCACACTGGCTACTACACCACAAGAAAAAAACAACCTTCTAGCTGGAATGTTCGCAGCAAATTCCACTTTGGATCCACAAGAGAAGGACCCTCCTAATATTGCTGCCATCGATAGCCATATGCCTGAAATTGTCTTTCATCAGCGCACAATTAGGCGTATTCTGCTTGATCTCAATAACAAAAAAGTCTATGGGGCAAGACGGAATTCCATCTGCCGTTCTCAAAGAATGAAATTCACGGCATTTTTATGCAGGCTGCTTACCCTTTCATACAAACTTGGTGTTTCCTTCCACCTGGAAGACAGCTAGAATCCAACCAACAAAAGGAAAGAAGACCGTTCCAAGTAGCTATAGATTGCACTATTAAGTATCTATGATCTCTAAAGTAATGATCAACAGGAGACCTGCTTGCCTACGTAACACGTGTATGACAGGAATCTATTGAATAACGTGGGGAATCTCTAGCTGTAGCATTGGATATCTCCAAAGCATTTGACGAGTCTGGCACCAAAGTCTTCTTGGGAAACTTCCGTCACATGGTTTGACGCCTAAAATTGTCGCTTACTTTCGAATTTTCTCTCAGATAATCACTCCATGTGGTGGTTGGTGCCGATACAATGGCTATCAACGCCTAGAGTTCCACAGGGATATGTCTTGGCACCAACTTTGTTTCTGCTCCATATAAACTATCTGCTGGATAATCTAGTAGAGTTTAATGCAACCACAATCCGTTGTCAGGTACAATTATTCCTATGGAGTCTTCCATATCCATGCACGGGATCTCCACCAATAGCACCTTCTCATGGACGTCACGTCCATTGCGAAAACCGCTTTACAAAAACTTGGTTTCCTATACTATGCTACTTTACATCCCAGCAGCTCCTCATAATCTACAAAGCACAGATTCGACATGTTCTGGTATACTATCCACATGTTTGGAGTTTGGCTCCCAAACATACACTGAAGCTCTTGAATTCTATCCAGAAGAGAGCTTTTCGTCCGATTGATGATGTCACACGTACGAGGTCATTGATCTCTCTAGAACATCGTAAAAATGTGGGAGATCTCTCCCTTTTCTATAAATATTTCCATGGTCGGTGTTCATCAGAAATCTCGCCTGTTGTTCCATCACGAAAGATTCCAGATAGGCTGACTCGACGGGCTCAAACTAGTAGCCCCTTCATTGTCAAGCTCGAGACATGCCGAACTTCTTCATACCAGACTTCATTTTTCTATCGAACAGCGAAGATGTGGAGCTCTTTACCCCTAGTGAGGTCTTTCCCTATGGTTATAACCTCTAAACCTTGATGAAAAATTCGAATTCCTATCTCCTCTCCCAACATTTCACTACTGGTTCACACTATGTTCTTCGAACATAGGTGTCCCTCCCGTGTAGTCAAAGTGAAAAAAAAATTATATTATATCATATAACTTCTTTTTTATAGGTCACAGTTCTAGTAGTTCGAATGAATCAATTTCATCTACTTCGAAAGATGGTAATACATACACAGTGACACCAAAAAAGAGTGAGAGATTAAATTTCAACTCTTCTCACCCGAAAGGATACAGATCGCCCGGAAATGTGTAAGTAGTGAATTTGTTATGTTTCATTTGTTTGATGGTGGCTGAATTGTTCACATTTGAGGCGATGCACTCACTAACTTTCTCGCTTAGAAACTAAATTCGTTACTGGATACAAAGAACGAATGTCAAGACTCAAAGTGAATGTAGTAAATAGCTTTTCATAGTTTGAGGAATCAATATACAGACATTATGTCGTTCCTCCATCTTTTATTACGTATATAAAATGTTATCCATTTCGTAAAATTATACGCTACTATCATATACAAATTCTCGGGAAATAGGTCACATTAACACTTATGCTTTATATTTTCTCATCTTTACGTACATTTCGGTCTCACGACCATCATCAGAAGACTTATTATGTCTAAAACTGAATTACTTAAAACTAATTGTATTACACAAAGCGTCCTTATCGCACCAATTTCACTTAAAATGTCCACGTCGCCGAAACGAACAGAAACACGAATAATCGAAACTGTAACACCTCAATGTTATAGTATAATATATCAAGAATCCACTGTTAAGCAGTACTCTTAATAAATGCGTGCTCATGTCAACAAAGTCTGTGAACGACTAGAAACGGGAACATTAAGTTCAAGTATTCACTTTCACACCAGATGTTAGATTTACGAGCTAATAGAAAAAGGTTTGTCAGTTATTGGAGATACACTTGACATTCTACCTGAAATATACTATTAATATTTAGGTAGAATGTCAAGTATATCTCCAATAACTGACAAACCTTTTTCTATTATCTCGTAAATCTAACATCTGGTTTGAAAGTGAATACTTGAACTTAATGTTCCCGTTCCTAGTCGTTCACAGACTTTGTTGACATGAACACGCATTTATTAAGAGTACTGCTTAACAGTGGATTCTTGATATATTATACTATAACATTGAGGTGTTACAGTTTCGATTATTCGTGTTTCTGTTCGCTTCGGCGACGTGAGCATTTTAGTTGAAATTAGTGCGATAAAGACGCTTTGTGTAATACAATTAGTTACGTAAGACGAGAAAGTATAAAGCATAAGTGTTAATGTGACCTATTTCCCGAGAATTTATATATAATTCATACCTGGGTCAAGAATCTTTATTATACACTACTATCTTGAAAGCACTTTGATGAGTAACTTTCGTTACTGGAGTTCAAGCTCAAGTTTCGCCAACTTCATAAGCTAAATATAGTTATCAAAACCATTTTGTAAAGTAGTACATATTTTGTACAATAATAGAGACAAAACGATAATCGATTAATCTGGAGCTCATCGTATGGACAAACAGGACGATCATTTTCTTCTAGGTTCAATGAACTTAAAAGATGCGTCAGTCTTTCAAAAACAGGTTCCACATTTGCAGATCATTTCTTCGATAATAATCATTCATTTCCTGAAATAGACAGTTTACATTCAGCTGTCACAGACATGAAACTGAATTTACTGGCGTCTCTAGAAATTTACTCCTTAATGATCAAACAGACCTGATTTAGTTACCTTTATTTAATCTTCAATATTTCACGAACTTCGTCCTGGTTTGTCCTATTTTCTGTTATATAGAAAATCATTAGTAGAGTAAAACCCAACCTTTTAGATTAAATCTCAAAGTTTATGAATGACCTTTGTTTACATGTATTTATAGCCAAAGTACGTAATGTATTCGAATACCACCTGAAGATGGCGTAAGATGCTGAAATTCGGGTAAAGGAAGTTACAAATTGAAGTGATATTAATATAGTGGTGATTAATTTCACAATACAGAAAGGATTTCTGTGGGAATATTAATTGTCTCCAAAAAGTTTTTCCTTTGCATAATCCCAACGAATTTCGTTTCTAACAAACTGACTTGATTTTATTCTCACTAACATGTTTTTCTTGGAACATTCTTCTTGGCTATAGGAGATCTCTAAGTAAGGATTCTAGCACCCTTAACATTCCTCCTTTGGGAAAACCTAACAGCCTAACCCGTGTTAGGTAAGAACACTTGATTCTGATATGCTTCTAACGTGTCTGTCTACTCTGCATGTTGTTTATGTGTCGTCTAATAAGTGTTATCTATAATTTAATAATGTAGTGTACTTTTAGAATTTACATATTCATATTTAGTTATAATGATTCATAGTGACTAGTTTTCTTATCTCGTATATAATAACAAACACGTTATTAGTTTCGGTACTACCATACCATTTTCAAAAACTCAAACAAACTGTATGAAACTACAAAGGAAGTATTTACATATTTATAGCTAATACTTAATATTTAATATCGTGCGCAAAATAATTAGTGTATCTAATAGTTCGAAACAATTGGATAAAGCCAGATTAAGGGGGAATACTAATCTGATTACACTGTGAGAATATTCAATAGTTTGCTATTATAAATATCTACCGGGTCGTTAAGAATTTTATTATTAAAATTTCTGGCACTTGTAAATGTCTATTGATTCTGAAATGTTCAATTTTAATCCTATATATTAATTCGGAAATTTTCCACCGGTGGAAAAGTATGTCATGTATCTAAACAATGAAAAGCAAAGGTCATCTTGTTTTATTTTATTCAAATGATTAAAAATGTTCTTTATTATGGTTTGAAAGTTACGACCGCTGCGACCCATATTCAGTATATACAATCTGGACATGTTAACTTATAAAATTTCAGGTTTCTTGTACTTTTCAGTTTTACCTGACATTAAACAAAATTTAAAATTTTATATTGTAATTTAAAACTAACTAAAACTAAGATTCAATATATACAATAGGGGCATGTTAACTTATATTCAATATATCTATGGTTTCGGCGTGTAAATTCATAATACTTCGGAAGTTGGAGAATAAAACTCAAATTTTACACAAAACTTTTAACATTTAATTTAAAAATGCTGACAAATTGTTTCACCACACTGTGGCATTATCAAAGCGAGGAGTTATCAACTAAAGCTAAATCTAAAAGTATGTCCTTAAATATCAGGGATCAGAATGTGGTACAAATTGAGGGATGGAGTGGATAATGGTGGGAGTGTGTTTACAAAATTGTTAACAAGCGGTGAATTATATGTGTCGATTTGATCATTTAATATAACATTATTATTGTTTTTTGAATGTTTCAATATTTCTATGGATTCTAATATATTAAGTTTATGTCCTTTTTCCTGAATATGTAGAATATCAGGATTAAGAGTGAAATTGTGGTTATGTTCTAACAGGTGATTTGCGTAATTAGAGTCTTCTTTTTTGAGCCTGTAACTTCTCAAATGTTCATTGAACCTTGCGCTGATACTGCGTCCAGTTTGTCCTATGTACAAAGCACTACAGTCATCACACACAAAATTTAAGTTTTATTCTCCAACTTCTTCAACTTCTTATATTCAATATATACAATCTGGACATTTTAACTTATAAAACTTCAGGTTTCCTGTAGTTTTCAGTTTTGCTTTGGCATTGAACAAAATATATGAAATTTTATATTGTAATTTAAAACTAACTAAAACTACGATTCAATATATACAATCTGGACATGTCAAATTTTAAACTTTCAGGTGTCCTGTACTTTTCAGTTTTATCTTTGAAATGGAACAAAATATCTGAAATTTTATATTGTAATTTAAAACTAATTGAAACTAAGATTATACAATCTGGACATGTTAACTTCTAAAATTTCAGGTTACTTGTCAAATTTACTTTTGGAATTGAACAAAATCTATGAAATTTTATATTTTAATTTTAAATTAACTAAAGCGTAACACTCTCCTGTCACCTTTTACAAGAAATCACACGAATTTTCATAATTTTAAAACATTATTTTTTGTTGTACCTCTTGATGGATTTGCTTGGAATCAATTTTTCCATTGCTTTTAAATTCAATATTTTCGCTGTTTACGTCGCCCGATCAAGATGCAGTGTCAATTTTGTTGACAGAGAATGTGTACCTGTCACTATTAGCGACTTAATACCGTCATTCTGAAACTACAGATTAAAAATTTAATTTCGTTTTTTTAGTAAAACAGTATGAAATAAAATATTTTACGACACATGGCCGTAAAATACCATTGAAGTACTCGTTTAGTAATTCCACACTCGGCTTATATTTTGCACTTTTAGAACACAGTCTGGACAAATATCTAAGTAATTTGGAATGGGGAAATATGTAGAGGAAAATGCAATTTATTAAATTCCGATTTATCTTCAGCTGAAGGTAACTCCTATACTATTAACCCTAAATAGTATTTAAACAAGCACATTTTGATTTATAATTTAGTTTACTCTGATGATGACTACATGGTAGCTGAAAGATCCTCAGTACTTTAATAGTATATTTAGTGGATAAGGATAATTGTTTCTAATTTATAGTGTTGTAGTGTATCCTCAGTTTTCTTAACTATACCTGGTGTTATGTAGGTTTTGTCTTTATTATATGCAAACGAATTAACACTATGTTAATTAGCAAGTATTGATGGTACTACTAAAGAAAAACCCGACATGATGGAAGTTTGGGTAATTCCCCTTGACTTGGAGTTCTCGGGGGTGCCCGAAAATCTAAAAAAGGATGCTTATACGTGATTTATATGACGATTTAAAGGGTGTTTTAAAACAAAATCTTAGTTGGAACAACGTTTAAAATTCTGTACATTTTATATTTGTGGAACGAGAAGAAATTACTTTCCACGAACAAATTAGGGGGTGGGGTTAGGCTACTACCCCTTGGCTCTTTTTCCTCCACGGCTGACTTCAGGACCTACAGTTACGTCTTAGGGCTCGAGCTAACAATTATTAATCATACAGGAATACTTTTCTTTACCGGTTCGCTGCACCGTAACGTGCAGGTTCTTCCTAAAATGGCCAACAACATTTAATTTATTTTTAAATAAAATCTAATATAAATTATAGTTTGATTGTCGAAGAATAAATATGCAATTATTAAAGAAACGCTCATTATTTCAGTTCACCTATAAACGTCAGTAGAATCTCTAGTTATCTATCGAATTTATATATTGTATTTGTCTGTTCTATGTTCCAAATTTACTCAGCTTCCAAAGTTTTGTCACAAGCAGGCATTAATAAGCTTTTTCACTTCTGCAGGAGGGTGAGAACTCTATACGCTTGTCTGGGAGAGAATGATGGAGAACTATCTTTCGAACCCAACCAAATCATCACTAATGGTAAGATCTTATATTAGATGTTTGGTAGATCTTTAGAAGTTAATAGAACATAAAAGCCCGTTTCAAGTCTTTAGAGTCCGAGTTAAAATTGGCGTTGATTATTATTAGGATAATTGGTAAAAAAAAAATACTTGTTAAAATTTTTTTTGCATTTTTATAATACAATTATTATCATTAAGTAGTATCGAGATCTAATTTGCAAAGAAAAATCTATGTTACATCCTCTACATCATTGTTTTTGTTTAATTATTTGAATTTTTTGAATCTATGAGATCAAATGTTATAACAATTTCCATGCGTAATTCAGAATATAATATAACAGAATTTTACACACTTAGTATCAATATACTAGTGAACACTAAAATTTATCATATTCCTATATGAAATTACTCCGTGCGATTGGGGGATCTCACCACAGTCTTCTAAACTGAGATGCTTGCCATCTACAGATGTGCGGAGAAGCTATTCTGTGGTAAGATAAATGAGACCATCTGGATCTGTTTGGACAATCAAGCGGCACTCAACGCACTGAAAAGCCCGACTGTGTCCCGGCTTGTCGGGGATACCAAGGAGATCCTTAAGAGGCTAGTCGATGGAAACAGGCTCAACTTGCCTGAATCCGGGTAACTCAGGTTGGAAAGGGAGAGAGCGGACAAACCGACCAGAGAAGGGGCCAGTTTGGACGGTCCTCAAGACCGATAAGGTTCTGTTTTTTTTTAATTTAAAGTTAGATGTGGTCAAGACCATACTCCCTTACAAATTGCAGACATGCAGATGGTCCAGATCCTAAGATATGGCCCAAAAACCGCGAATTTTAAATTTTCCCTGATGGCAGTGGAACATTTTGTTGGTGAAAAGTCCGGTATGTGCTTCAAACTTTGCCTACATATTTTAGGCTGTAAAAAAAGTGAAAAAAACCACAACGCAGAAATGTTAGTAGTCTTGGAAACTTTTGGCGGCAGTTTGAAAAAATTCTAATTTTCAAAATTTCGGACACTTGTACATATTTTCAATGTATGTGAAAAAACTTCTGCTTTTGATTTCTTCGAATACTTACATGTATTCAACAGTGGAAAAATGGAAAAGCAGAATCTTTCATCTTACGAGAGTAGACCTATAGGAAAATTAATAAAAAATCTACTTTCAACGCTATTTTGAATAGCTTTCTATATTGATCTGCTTTGCATTTTATCAATTTTCTATCAATAGCCTCAAAGAAAATTGAGCATATTTTAAGATTTTCCATGATTGCCTTGGTGCTATTTTTGTTCACTTACACTTAATTAACAAAAACAATTAATAATCCTTTAAAATTACAAATATAACTATTTTAACTAAATATTTTTTTACCAAACTTTTGAATACAATATATAACAGTATTAGAAAGTATAATAATAAGCAGCATCAGCTTCAGTAACAAAACGAGGGAAAAAAACACATGTACACTGATGAATTACAGCATCTGCGCAACTCGTGCCTCCACTCTGTACGCATGCATTCGCATGCAACTAAAGATGTGGAGCAGGTTTTTCCAAAATGTAATATGGGAAGGATATGAAAATTAAAATTGGATATGTTTTTTTTCGATTTGAAAAAATTCTTATTTTGACGTTGAAAGTAGATTTTTTATTAATTTTCCTATAGGTCGACTGTCATAAGATGAACAATTCTGCTTTTCCATTTTTCCACTATTGAATACATGTACGTATTTGAAGAAATCAGAAGTTTTTTTCACATATATTGAAATTTTTAAAATTTGAATTTTTTCAAACTGCCGCCAAAAGTTTCCTTGACTACTAACATTTCTGCTTTGCGTTTTTTTTTTTCACTTTTTTTACAGCCTAAAATATGTAGGCAAAGTTTGAAGCACTTACAGAACTTTTCACCAACAAAATTTTCCACTGTCATCAGGGAAAATTTAAAATTCGCGGTTTTTGGGCCATATCTTAGGATCTGGACCATCTGCATGTTTGCAATTTGTAAGGGAGTGTGGTCTTGACCATATCTAACTTTAAATAAAAAAAAACAGAAATTTACCGGACTTGTGAAAAACTAACTACACTTCAGGGTGCTCTAGGGTACCGTACATACCACCTGGGAAAGTTTTAAAATTCGTCAGGGGGTGCGGGGCGCACCTTTGACAAATGTACTATCATTGAAGCAAAAGCTTTAAATACCCGTAAGGAAATTGACCTACAGCTCTCTGACTATTATATTCAATAATTTATAATTGAACTGAAGGGCTTAATCATACTTCCATAACATGTGGTGCCTACTCTGAGATATGGCATATTTTAAACTCACACTTTTATTTTCTTTCTATATTTGTTATAAGACAGGAATATTCCGATATTTGAATTCGTCAGTCGTGCTAACTTTATTAATGACTTTAATGATTGTCTACGAAAAAATTTAACTAAACTGTAATTGTTTCTAGTAAAAACCTCACAAGAACCAGGCTGGTTGGAGGGAACATTAAACGGAAAGAGTGGTTTGATACCGGAGAATTATGTGGAAATTTTACCCTGACAGAGCGGGTCCCTGTCAAAAATATCGACATCTTTACGCTATGGCATTCGCAAGGCGTTTCACATCAACGGTTCCGACCCCGACCTGATTCGACGCCACTCTCGTCTGAACATACACAGACAAAGTTTGGACAGCACGATGCTCCTGCGACAGCCCAGTATCGAACGGAAATGTTCCACCTAAAACGAAAGGGTCAACCCAATATTCGAATTTGAAAACAAGTGATATTAGTTTGGATAATGAATAATGTATTTGAAATTAAAAAAAAATCGAATGGTTTGAATTTCGTATCAATTTCATTTTGTTTTAAAAAGGTAAGAGAAATTGATAGACAGAAAGGGAACACAAAATGTATCAATGCTTCTTGATTTGAACCCTGTTTGTGTGAAATATAGTAGAGGGGAATTTGTGTTAAGTTATTCGCGGTGTCAAAGGGGACCAGATAGCAAATATACCAAATTCATCTAGTGAATCTGGCAACAATAAATGGGCCAGCCGATTTCATTCAGATTACATATTATACTGTTCCCACGTTATATTGAAGGGTAAAAATTATTTACACTAAATTTGAAACATGTTTGTAAATGTTTCGGAAATAAATTATAATTTCACTGAACATGATTATTTATATGGGTATTACTCTACTTACATTATTGTCACAATCTCACCAAAAAGCTTATGGCGCATTCCAGGTCGTATTCGCACTTGATCCCAGGTGAGGTCTTTGGATAACGCTGAAATTTTCCAGGTGGTTTCGAACCATATACTTCGATAATGCGCGTCCTAGAATATTTTTCATTTTTTTCTAGAATTTTATTGATTGAAAATGAACAAACGTCATTTCTTCTGTAGAAAGGCTGTACTGAGACAAAAAAATATTCCAAATCATGGATTTGATGGGAAATTTTCCAAGGAATCCAACGCCGCCTTCAGAATTGGTCTATCGTATCGCGCATGCGCGCAAACTCAAAAACTTATTCTTGAAAAATTCATATCTCTTCTAAAGTGGTGTATATACGGTCATGCATAAATTATGAAACAAAACCGCTAGTCAATTATCTGTATTTTCAAAAATTCCTAGGCCATCTCGTTCAAGTTCATGCTGATGGATGAATATTAATCTATAATCTGATCCCAGATTCGGATTCCTCGGAAAATTTTCAATCGATTATGTACTTTATAACAAGTTTTCAAGTCGATTCAATCTATATTGCGAGCATGTTTTTTCCAATATTCAAATTTGTTTGAAAGCGCAGTGTACATTTCTTTAAAAAAATAATAATATTAAAAAAAATAATAATTAAATAAAATGAGTTATATAATAAAAATTATTATCAAATAATAATCTTAAAAAAAAAATAATTAAATAAAATGTGATATAAGAATAAAAATTATTTTTTTTTAAATGAAATTGGATTTTTATCAAGAAATGTACACTGCGCTTTCAATCAAATTTGAATATTGAAAAAACATGCTCGCAATATCGATTGAATCGACTTAAAAAGTTGTTAGAAAGTACAGGGTGTCCCATTTTGGGTACTTTTGCGAGGTATCTCCTTTATTTTTAAAGATAGAGAGTTGCGGTTTTCGCGACACTGTGCTACTTTTTCGTAAAACTCAAGATGCCGTCAACAGAATTTTCATAGCCCTTTTAGTTTTTAAGATACAGGGCATTTCTGAAAATGTTGCATTTTGTGACCCCCCTCGTATCTCCGTTATCCTTCAACTTATCGAAAAGGTAAAATAACATTCTAATAGATTTTTTTCCGTAGAATGCAGTGGTGTAGATAACTTTTGTTACATATTTACTGTTTTTGAGTTATAAAGTAAACTTATGTTTTTTTAAATGGAACACCGTGTATATTTATAGACTATAAAATTTGTCTTTTTTTTACCTTTTCAAAAATATATGATAGTATAAACTTTTTTTCAGAAACACGCAAATAATTGACAATTTTCAGAAATTAAATACATATTTTAATAGTAGGCTATGGATAACAATAATAAACAAGTGCAACTTACATATTACTAACAAATAATTGGATACCTTGTATATAGGTATCTATTAAAAAAAAATTCCCATAGATCTTTTTTCTAACAGTAAGTTTGTAACAACAGTTTTGTGGCGTAAAGTGACAATATAACAAAAACATAAAAAAATAACATTATTAAAAAAAATTAAATGTGATGTTCAAATTGACCACCATTTTCTCTAATGCAAAATTGGCACATCTTTGAGATTCTTTGAATAGCGTTCAAAAGAACCATTGTTCTCATTCGCAGATTTCGAAAAGCTGAATTGCCTCTCGAAGTTTTGCAATGCCGTCATATCGAGTTTTATATACTTCATTTTGTATATAACCCCATAAAAAAAAATCTAAAATTGAGAGATCTGGTGATCGTGGAGGCCATCTAACAGGTCCGTTGGTACCTATCCATCTTTGAGGAAAGTTATTATTTAGAAAGGCCCTTAAGAGCCTAGAGTTATGACTTGGGGCACCATCTTGCTGTAGGTAAACAGCATTATACTGGGCTAATGGAATGTTTTCGAGCAGTTCTGGAATAACTTCCTCAAGAATTTCTAGGTATCTACGTGCTGTAAGACCTCCTTCAAAAATCCTATAAACTATATGTCTACCCAAAATAAAACATGAAACCTCAACTCCAAAGCGTCCTTGTTGTGCCCTTTCAAACATTAAATGCAGATTTTCACTACGCCAGTTCCTGGTATTGTGACGATTGAAAATGCCAGCACTTGAAATAAAGCATTCGTCTGACCAGATAACAAGTCTGCCAAATAAATCGTTAGCATCGATTTGTTGCAAATACCACTGGCAAAACAGTGCCCGGCGCTCGGCATCGCCAGGATGCAAATGTTGTAGTATATTAAATTTGAATGGATGATACTTATATTTCTTCAAGATCCTCTAAGCGTTAGTTTTTGGCACACCAATTTCCTTCTCAATTTTTCTACATGAGGACGAAGGTGTTGCTTCTATATATCCTAAAGTATATATCCCTTTTCCTTCCCTGTTCTCTTTGTTGTATGTTTTAGGGCGCGGGTGAACAAATTATCCGTGCTCAACTAAATTTGCTTTTAAACGGGCAAATATCCCAAAAAACGGTTGCCTTCTTTCTGGATATCTAACAAGCAAAAATTAAAATGATAATAGAGATTTTCATAGCCATAATAGTTTACTCACCTTTGGAAATATAATTCCGAAGCTTCTTCAGAATTTTCATTACTCTGTATAAAACATACCATCATATCATATTTCTCATAATTTTCGTAAACTGCCATTATTCGAAAAAATTGATAAATATCTATTGAATAATGATACCAAAAGAACGAAAATAAACAGCTTAAATGCGATAGAGATTTGACGTTTATTTCTGTTTCTTGTCATAAACGATATCAATGGCCTACAATTAAAATATGTATTTAATTTCTAAAAATTGTCAATTATTTGCGTGTTTCTGAAAAAAAGTTTATACTATCATATATTTTTGAAAAGGTAAAAAAAAGACAAATTTTATAGTCTATAAATATACAGGATGTGCCATTTAAAAAAACATAAGTTTGCTATATAACTCAAAAACAGTAAATATGTAACAAAAGTTATCTACACCACTGCATTCTACGGAAAAAAAACTATTAGAATGTTATTTTACCTTTTCGATAAGTTGAAGGATAACGGAGATACGAGGGGGGTCACAAAATGCAACATTTTCAGAAATGCCCTGTATCTTAAAAACTAAAAGGGCTATGAAAATTCTGTTGACGGCATCTTGAGTTTTAAGAAAAAGTAGCACAGTGTCGCGAAAACCGCAACTCTCTATCTTTAAAAATAAAGGAGATACCCCGCAAAAGTACCCAAAATGGGACACCCTGTACATAATCGATCGAAAATTTTCGGAGGAATCCGAACCCACTAGCATGAACTTGAAAGAAATGACCTAGGAATTTTTGAAAATACAGATAATTGACTAGCGGTTTTGTTTCATAGTTCATGCATGACCCATACACCACTTTGAAGTATTCACTTTTAGCTGCCTTCACACAAAATTTCAGCTTGATCGGAGTAGCAACACCGGAGATATGCATTTTTGAAGAAAAAATCAGTTTTTTTTTTAGTTTGCTCGCATGCGCGAAACGTTAGCCCAATTCTGAAGGCGGTGTTGGATTCCTTGGAAAATTTCCCATTAAATCCATGATTTGGAATATTTTTTTTGTTTCAATACAGCCTTTCGACAGAAGAAATGCCGTTTTTTCATTTTCAATACCAGATATACGTATTTTTCAAATTTCCAATCTGTAGGGAGTTTTCCGAGAAAACCAACTGCGGAATCGTGATCAGCGACCCAAAAAACATTCTAGGGGTCATTTTCGGCTCTTAATTCAATAATTTTGGATTGTTTTTATAAGAATGCTCCTCTGGGGGGTTGAAACCCTGTTTTGGGGGGTAGAAAGGTCGACCCCCGCGGTCTTGATAGTCATGAATGATCTATGGGGTATTAGGAACAGAATTCAAAAAAAAATGTGAAATTCTAGCTTACTATATATATTTTTTTTATTTTTCGGTTCGTTGCCTGGACTATAAGACTGTCAAGATTGACCGAATTCGGCCATCTAACAAAGCAGATAGATAGGGCTGGAAATGACGTTTTCATCATTAGGGGAACCCAACATATGATGATTTAACTCAACTTACCTCTATACCAAGTTGCATCCCTGAGGAGATATATGCCTACGAAGGGGGTTTCCCATTTTCATAAAAAAATCACTAGCGTCTACCGCGTAACTTAAACGATTTTCAGTATATTTGCATCGTAACTACAGCATTGATAGAACTAAACTTTTTCAAAAAATAGCGTATTGTGAGGAATAATCCGATTAGGTGATTCCATGAACTAAAACTGCAGATTAAAAATAATTTTGATATTTAAAAAAATTAAATATAACTATTCCAAATCGCGCCGCCCCGTACAAGGGTATGTTCATCTTGGAACATTTTGAATACTTGATACAAAAATAATAGTTTTTATGGAGGTAATACATGAATAATATTTGTTTTACTTCCGATTTAAATGGAATATTTCTGTCTCATTTCCTTTGAAGGAGTGTTGGTTGGCCAGGCGGGCTTTTCTTATTTTTTTTAGTTTCTTTTACGACTCAAAGTACCTAACGGTATGCCATACATGGAGCATTTTTATTACATTTAATGAAAATACGAACACAAAGATACAAAAAACACCAACATCTGAACGCTGGCAATGAAGTATAGAATGTACACTTTAAATTGTACCCGTAATCGTAAGATGGTAGCGCCTCGCACTGTTATGCTTTGTATTTTATTCCAAGATACATCTAAATTCCAAGTTGGAACGATTGATGGTATCTCTTCATACAGAATTTTTTTGTTTGTTATTAGATTGGGAAAAATTATAATTTAATTTCATGGGGAATATGCTTTTAAAACTTTTTCTAATCTTTGTTTTTCAATGAACTCGCTTTCAAAGAAAAAATCCATATTGATTATATGAGAGAATAACTACTTTGTTTTTATACCACTTTTATTAATAATAACGTGAAAACGTAACTGTAGTTTCAACACCGAAGTGCCATTATCAAACGAATAGAAAATTATAATCTTCGGTGTTGAAACTATGGTTACGTTTTCACGTTATTATTAATAAAAGTGGTATAAAAACAAAGTAGTTATTCTCTCATACCGGGATATCAAAAATTATCTTGGTCAAGGGTGGTTGTGGAATCTAAAACGTGTCTTACTTTACGTTTGAAATAATTGTCATAATTAATTTGAAGTTTCTAAAAGTGCGAAATTTCGCAATTTTATACGAATATTGTAACACTCAGAAATCTTTAGCGCTTTGAACTCCGGGATTTTCACGTGGCCTATCGAAATTAGAAGGTTCGAATTATCTAAAAACATAATTGCATGTGCGCCAGACGTCCTATGTAATTAGCTACGAACGAAATCATTTTGACATATGCCTCGAGGAGCTCGCTGCGCGTAAGTTAGAGTTTATACATTTTACATCGGTCTTGTTAATTTGGAGCCGTTTCTTGCCCCGTGCGACCGGCGCCAGTTGTAATAAAGTGTTTTTGGCTATGGGCCACTAGCTTTTATCCACTTCGTGTATATATTAGTCGCGAGAAAATTCCCTTCGGTACGTCGCACGTTAGACGTGCGTAGCTGCGATCTGAGAATAGCTCAATCTGTTTTAATTAAATTGTCCTATTTAATGGACATTTATCGAAAAAAGAAGGGCCGTCGGGCACGGTCCGATACTAAATCTAACTACATGGAGCGAAAACGGCACGCGAAAAGTCGTCGTAAAACCGTATTAGGTACAACCAGTTTGCACTTTTCTAACTCGCGTGCTACGGGCTTCTCACGTGAACGTCATTCGATTTACGGAAAATTAACTATTTCAAAACAGTTTTTGACCCGGATTGTGGCTATCACGACCTCTGAAAAGGTTCATAGTTCACATAATTATTTCATAGTTTGTAGTTCATTATTGTTTTTCAACTGAAATAAATAGGTATGAAATTTGTAGGTTATTGATGATGTCAGTGTGACAGTGACATAATTATTTCAAACGTAAAGTAAGACACACGTTTTAGATTCCACAACCACCCTTGACCAAGATAATTTTTGATATCCCGGTATAATCAAAATGATAAATTACCATACAGTAACGGCTTCCACCATCGATTTTTTAAAAAATCCATAGTTGGCTATGAATTTATACTTCAATTGTGACAGTTAGCAAAAGAGATTATTTTATTTTAGTAATTGGTTATTGATTGTATTGGAAATGTTATTTTCAACAATTTATTCAAGTTAATAATACAATTTTCATAAGTACTTTGTAATATGCTTTTCCATTTAGTTGTCCTCATCAATATCAAGTATAAACTCATAACACTGTTGGCTTTTTGACGATTTCCTAAGTAATCGAGTTTTCCTTGAAAGCAAAATTGTTTACTATTTGAGGTTAGTCATATCATATGTCAGTGTCCCTCTTATTTTAAACGTTTCTGAGCAGAAGATGGAATAACACTTTTTCTTCCCTCTACTAATTTTATTAATGTAAGCCTTAACTGTATAATGATTTTATTGTCAATTGGAGCCTAGCGTCGGCAGACTAATTGAATGTAATCGTTTTTTCCTGCATGTTAATTGTCTCTTGAAACTGTCATGTCTTAGTTTTGTCCTAGTATTATGTGGAACAGAAGTTAAATAAAATGAAATCATTTTATTCCAGCAAATGTGAAAAACACCAATTTTTGAACAGAGCATATAGAAGGTGCTGATAATTGTCACTTAATGAATTATGATTGAGATTCATCTATTACATGTAATATTTCACAAATATGTCTTGTGGAATGAGTTCTTTGTAAAAATTTCTGTAAATTTGTGCATACATTCGAGAATTATCATTACTATACATTCCCCGCTTCTTGAGATGAAGATTTACAGTTTTTTTTTTAATACTCCAAATGTAATAAACATTCTAGCCAAATTAAGTTATATTGGAATTTAACTATTTAACTTAAATCCGCGAATGAAATACATTTAATTATTTCAACATGTAAACTTTTTCCGAGAAAACTGTCGAATCCTGCAAATTTTCTTCAATTTCAGGTACATCTGACTTGTGGAGATTATTTTTGGTCAATCAAATTTTATTATTGAATGAAAACATAACAAAATTTCTAGTTAGAGTAAAAATAAAACAAAAGAACATCAAAACTTAGTTTGGAATCTGGATTGTGATAAATTCTCTTCAGGTTCATCATCGGTGTCAGGTACTGTAGTTGTCCCCTATATGAAGAACTAGTTTTGGAAAACAAAGAGATAATCAGATTTCTTGGATTTATCCATTATATTGAAATTATGTTTTTCATAAACTAGTTTTCCGGAGCCTGTGGTGGTCAATCTTTACCTGAATTTATTATGAACAATGTCCCACGTTGGCCGGTACATTCACAAAAACCTAAACCTTTATGGATACATCATGAAGTACCGATTTCTTTTTACTTTCTGTCGAATTGATTTGCACTCTCAAGATATATGTTTCTTCGTCCTTTCTGCATGTTCAACGTACATTGCTCCGCAATAGTTATATTTTGAAAAATCTTGGCTTCTGGATGGATTCCGCGTCACAATAGCTCGACTTGATGCCTTCAAGTCGAGCTATTGTGACGCGGAAGCCAAGAATTAGCTATCAACGGAAGTCTACTATTCAAGAGTTACAT
Organism: Endomychus coccineus; assembly: GCA_958510875.1. Taxonomy (NCBI): domain Eukaryota; kingdom Metazoa; phylum Arthropoda; class Insecta; order Coleoptera; family Endomychidae; genus Endomychus; species Endomychus coccineus. The sequence continues at coordinate 154,449,685 of OY294068.1, read as the reverse complement.
TTTGTTTTCCGTTCAAGATGGGTGTAGGTAAACTGGACCATCACAAATGCATAAAGTAAGGTTGATAGCAAAATGAATTGTCAAATTACTAGTGGTCCATTGACGGTCAATCAGTTAATTGACTTCCCCAACTCTAAGTTCACCATTGGATCAGTCAAAATTGTCCCAATTTTTTGCAATTATGCCTTTTTTGCATTTGATTTTCTTGAAGTGAGTGCAACACGATAATTTTATAAAATCTGCAGGAGATAGAATGCTTGATCGCGTGCTTACAAAATACATAAACTAATTTTTCATTCCGGAATATGAAATAAAGCATGTACTTGTTTGAAATCAATACGCCGAACACTTTGAGTTTTCATTTGAATCTTTTACCCTCAAAACGTCCTAATTAGCTAACAAGCGCTCTGCATTTCCTGATGTTTAAAACATCGGACAATTAGAAGAGATACTGTATAAACAAATAAGGCATTTCCTGAAGTATCAACAAAAAAGAGTATGGAACACAATTAGAAGAACATTTATCTGCATGTTCAAAAGTTATAAGCTCGAATGTAGGTATCTTTTTTCTGTTGTTGATTTTTTGCTTAAGGAAGTGGTTACTTAGATTAGACTAATTTTTCTTTTCAGAATATCAAATAAAACTTCTGTAATAGTTTTTATTTAGTATTATACACGTTCTGTGATAGAATCAGACTGGCACCATATTAGGAATATATTTCTTTATCTACAGCCATAGAATTGTTTTTTTTCTGATTTATATTCTTGAACCATTTGTAGGTGTATGTTTTGTTTTCTTAGTATTCTGGTATTTTGTTGACTATGAATAAAATAAGATGTCTTTTTTGACGTTTCGATAATTTATTTTAATCTTTATCAAAAATTGTTAATTTAGTTCGTGTTTCTATGTAATTTAGAAAACAATAGATGACTGATTAATGAATTACTTCTGCAGGTGACTAGTGTTTTTGTTTTGTAATTCAATTAAAACTGCAGCAGACCTTTGATCAGTAGCCTGTGAAAGAGTATTACATGGCTAATTATTAAATTGATGAGCATGAAATTGATTGAATTTGGCTAATTAAATACCTAAGACACTATTCTATTATTTTACAAATCTAAATCAGTATGATAATTCATGAATTAGCTACTCTATGATTTACATTCCATTTATATAGGGTGGGCCATCGACAGGAATCTTTTTAAAATCTTAATAAAACACAAACGGCTAGATGGAATTTCATGATCTTGCATTTATTTTGTAGCCAAGAGTATCCGGTTATACATGGAATATGAAATCAGACAAATGGCTGCCACGGCTGGCGTTACGATAGTCCATTCTCTCGACCCAATTATTCGGAACTTTTTCCAACGTCTGCGACTCTATCTCAGCAATGGTATTTTGGATATTGACTTTAAGATCGTCAATCGTTGCTGGATTGTTGGCATAACAACGTTCTTTAACGGCACCCCAGAGATAAAAGTCCATGGGCGTCAAATCACAGCTCCTTGCTGGCCAATTCACATCTCCACGACGGCTGATTATACGATTTTCGAACTTTGACCGCAATAAGTTGATAGTTTCGTTGCTAGTGTGGCATGTCGCCCCATCTTGTTGGAATCAGATGTTGCCCACATCCAAACCAGCAATTTGCTATCATGGTCCTATAGCAGTTTCCGTTGACCGTTTCGCCAGATTCAAAGAAAAATGGGCCGATGATGCCGCCGGCTCATATAATCCGCACCATACACTCGTTCGGGATGCATTGGCTGCTCAACGATCACGTGTGGGTTTTCCGATGCCCAAATCCTACAGTGTTGCTTGTTTACATAGCCCCTGAGGTGAAAATGCGCTTCATCGGAAAAGATAATTTTTCGCCAAAATTCACCATCGGCTTCCAGCTGCTCTAAGGCCCAATTAGCGAGTTGTATCGAAGTGGATGGTCAACTCTCTTCAACTGCTGTGTTATTCGGACCTTATAGGTGAATAAACCGATGTCTTTATGCAAAATACGCCTCATGGTAGTGCGACTAATGTTCAATTGCTGAGAGCGATGACGAGTCGATGTTTTCGGGTTGGCTTGCACACTACGGGCCACAGCAGCAATATTCTCGGGTGTACGAACCGGACGAGCGTGTGGAACTTTAGTACGGTCCACTAGCATACCAGTTTCACGAACTTTATGCACAAATTTCTTCAGAACACTTGCATTCGGTGTATATTCGCGACCGAATTTTGTACCCAATTTTCGCACTGATTCTGCAATACACGAATTACATTTGAAGTAAATTTTTAACATTTCCCAACGTTCATCAAGCGTATAGCGTGCCATGTCGTTAACCGGGTGTTGTATACTGAAGAACTGTCATACATTGGATGTCAAATATCATGAAAGTACAAATAAAGTGGTAGTTCAAAAAGATTCCAAGAGATGGCCCACCCATTATTATAATCAAGCTTAAAATAACTATGGAATTTGATTTTGAAAGTGTAACAGAAATGTAACAAAGTCAAATAATAAATATCTTTCGAGGTTGAATTAAATAGACAAAATATCTTAATTTCATTATATTTGATTCAAGTTATTATAAAGTTTTGAAAGATTAGAATCAATTTTATCTTTAACGCAACTGTTTTTCTTAATTTGGATACTTTCTAATTCAAACCTTGATCAATATTCAAAATTTTTGAATTGTAGTCATAAAATGATTTACTTCCTTCATATATTTACCAAGTGTCGTGAATGAATTCTTCGTATATTTATGTCCAATCAATCTTTTATCGATGTTTTGGGAAGATTGGCCGATGTATACTTTTCGCAATCTTTACAAGGGATAGCATATACAGAATGGGTTTTGCTTTTCAATCTTGTCAAAAGACTTCTCTTATGACATGTAGATAATAAGGTGTCACTATATTACTCAATTTTTTTTTCTCATTTCTCATTACTAGTCTTCATTTTAATTGAGGAGGAGGTACAAAATGTATGAATTTTGTCCTTAGTTATAGAATTGTCCAAATCAATGGTAATACCATTCTTTATTAAAGTTTCCCTTTTGTTTTTTCAATCGATACAGCTCTTAGTTCTGGAGAATTTAGTTTAATAGCTCTATCTATCATATTTAATAAAAAGAATGTTATTATAAACTTGATAGATCTATTAAATTAAGTACTCCTGAACTAAGAGCAACGAAAAAAAAAACAAAAGAAACTTTTAGTAAAGAATCCCATTGATTTGGTCAATTCTATAACTAAGGACAAAATGAATAAATTTTTTAACTCTTCCTCTACTAAAATGAAAACCAGTAATGGGAAATCAGAAGAAAAACATTTAACACTACCATATATTAATGGTCTTTCATAAAAATTTAGTAATATAGTAAAACCTTACGATCTACATATATGTCATAAGAGAAAAGTCTTCTTACAAGATACCTCACGAAAAAATAACCCACCTGTATATTCTATCCCTTGAAAGATTACAAAAAGTATACATCGGCCAATGTTCCCAATACATCGATAAAAGATTGAATGGACATAAATGAACAAAGATTGATCCACCACTCTAATCATCCAAAAATTTTGAATATTGATAAACGTTTGATATTAGAAAGTACCCAAATTAAGAAAAACAATTGTGTTAATGATAAAATTAATTCTATCTTTCAAAACTGCATAATAACCTGATTCAAACATAACAAAATTCAAATCTGACATTGTTATATTTCTGGCAACGACAGTTTTTAAATTAAATTCCACATCATATAGCTATCTTGATTAGTTAGTAATATAAATGATATGTAAATCATAGAATAGCTAATTCATAAAATTATCATGCTTATTTAGATTTGTAAAATCATGCAATAGTATCGTATTTAATTAGCAAAATACAACCCATTTAATGCACATCAATTTGATAATTAACTATTTTATACGATTTCACATACCCAATCCAATGTTTTCTGCAGTTTAAATTGGATTTCAGATGCATTTCATTATAAAAAGTCATCTACTCTTTTCTAAATTACATGGAAACACTGATTAACATAACAATTTTTGATAAAGATAAAAATAAATTATCGAAAAAAGAGTCTAATTTTATTCATAGTCATACTAAAGAACCGTGTATAAAGCATAAAAAATGTATATGTATATTTCATGTAATATGGCCCAGTTCTCTAAAATATATATTATTTTATTTAATCCCCAGGTGTAAGTCACATTGATTAATTATTGATATTTTACAAGATGATTTATTCTCTTTGTGAGGTGGATTCTAAATATCGATTAATTGTGAAAACATACAAATATTATTGATTATTTTCAAACAGTGAAAGCAAGATTTTTTTAATGAATTTTGTTACAATACTCAATGATTAATAGCTATGCTTTATGAAAATGGTGTGTATAATAAACGGAGAGAAATATTTATAAGCTCTATCTGCATATTATATATCTTGAATAATAATTTAAAGGGAGGAATGTCTGCTTTCATCTAGATTCTAGAGATTTAGTAAAACTCGGTTAAGTTTATGAAGGACCATATATCAGAACACCAATTATCATATCAATTGTGACTGCCTAATATAAGTAATACCTAAAATATTCCAATTTACTATAGTTACCTAATTTTGTAAATAAATGTAAATGTAAGGAGCACGTGTCCATAATTAACAACATAATCCTAATTATGTGATGACATTTCTTTATTATATTTTTACTATTTTCTAGGAACATAGTGACCTGAACTGTAGGTGAAAAGTTGTTTTCATTTTCTGTCTCTCTATATAAAACCCACTTCGGATTATCTAAGACCACTACAAATAAAGTTCAAAATCTGAAAGTTATCAATCAGTTTTTAAATAACATTTATAAATTGGTCGAGGTATTAAATTTTATTTTGAATTATATGAAGAAATTATTTGTTGTTGAAAGAAAATTTAGAAATATAAAAAAGGTGTCATTCTACTAGTATTTATTTTAATAAAGATAAACTCAGTTTTTGTTATAAAGTTTTCTTTGATGTACACATTTTATTGTGATATTTTAGAAATGTTTTAATTGTTCAATATTTTATGTATTAATAATGGATATATTTGAATAGTGTTTATGTACCTATGACATACATTGTATGTATTTTTATTAATCTCTCCAATATATTCTATGTTTTAGTTCACATTGTGAATAATTTATCGTACTTGTTGTAATTATTTTGAAAAAAAGAGTTATAAATAAATTGTATTTTATTTTCCTTATTTTGTAATTTCAATATTTGACAAATCCAATAATAACTGCTAGTAGGAAATCAACAGTACTCAGAACGGGGTTTTAAACTTGTGTACTCACGGTTCTTATATCAATTATTCATTGAGCTCAAGTGTACGTTTCATCCGAGAGAAAGTATAAGCTTTTTAAATGATGATTCATTAAAATACGCATCATCAATGATTGTTTTATCTCGTGAGATATTATTACTGCACGCATTTTTCTTATCACTGATTTTCAATCAAATCAAAGTAGATCAATGAAACAAGCAGTGTAATGATTACCAAGGAAAAAAGCGTTTGCACTCAATTGTTAAAACCCCATCTCTATTATTCTCAATGTTCTAGTTTTCTAAATACATCACGACAATTTAAATTATAGTTAAAGTTTATTTTCACTTTTTATGGGCGTATATAATTTTTTTTACAATGCACGTTTGATAACGCTTTATTACCGTAATTATCCGATTGCTAAACTCCTGCTACGCACTCTAGTGTGATAGAATTAGCGTTTTGGAGTTTTTAATTCTGAGTTCGGAGAAAAAAATTACTTTAAGTAGATACAAATTAAAGGAACTAAAATCGAACACTTTTTGATCGTCGCAAATGGTCCAAAAAAAATGGTAAAAATGGTCAAAACCAAAAGCCTTTAATAAGCTTATGTGCCGTGAAAAGATGGAAAAAATGAGCTGCGATGAACCCGATTGGTCCAGCGGTGACCCCGCAAATTGCAAAAAACCATCGATTTTGCTCGAAATTTCAAAAATTCATAACTCTTGTTCTCTCAAAGATTGAGAGCTGAAATTTCAATAGGTTGTAGCTTTTGTGCCCACCAAGTACCACACAAAATTTCAGCACGAGCGGATGTACACTTTTTGCAAACCGAAGCATAATGCAAAAAAAAAGCACTTTTGTAAAATGGCCCTAAAAAAGTTGTGGTGCCGTAACGCGCTATTTTTTCACGGGATCATCTTCAATAGCTAATGAACAACTTACCAAATTTCCAACCTCTTATCTTTCGTAAAAGTTAGTAAAACAATTATTTTAAATAATGGTATTTCGTGCGCTTAGCAGTGCGGCACGCGTGGCAGGGAGAGCCGCCGCGCAAAGGTCGTAGAAAACAACAATATCTCGGGAACCCTTGCTCGAAAATCGATGTTTTTTTTCAAATCCGTATTACCATTCAATAATATCAAGATTGCGTGTATTTTCAAACTTCTATTAATGTACTCTAAAAAAATACATTGCGCTATTCGATCTATTCATTATTACTATTTATTATTTAGAGTACTTCCGACATTACTAGAAGTTTGAAAATACGCGCAATGTTAATATTATTGAGTGGTAGTACGAATTAAAAAAAAACATCGATTTTCGAGCAAGGGTTCCCGATATATTGTTGTTTTTTACAAGCCTAGCGCGGCGGCTCTCACCTCCACGCGCGCCGCACAGCCAAGCGCACGAAATACCATTATTTAAAATAATTGTATTAGCAACTCTTACGAGAGATAGGAGGTTGGAAATTTGGTAAGTTGTTCATTAACTATTGAAGATGATCCCGTAAAAAAAATAGCGCGTAACCGCACAATAACTTTTTTAGGGCCATTTTACCAAAGGTTTTTGTTTTGCATTAAGCTGTGGTTTGCTAAAAGTGTACATCCGATCTTGCTGTGTGGCACTTGGTGGACACCAAAGCTACACCCTATTGAAATTTCAGCTCTACATCTTTGAAAGAACAAGAGTTATGAATTTTTGAAATTTCGAGCAAAATCGATGGTTATTTGCAATTTGCGGTGTCACCGCTGTACCAATCGGGTTCACCCGCAGCTCATTTTTTCCGTCTTTTCACGGCACATAAGCTTATTAAATGCTTTATTCTTTTTAACTTAATCCGACGCAAAAAAGGTTTGGCCATTTTTACCATTTTTTTGGACCATTTGCGACGATCAAAAAGTGTTCAATTTTTTTCTCCGAACTCAGAAATATGCAAAAATTACCGACATGTATTGCTAATTCTATCACACTACTCGTGCAAATTTCAAATGCGTGCTTTAATGAAGCTCCGATCTTAAATAATTATTCTCTGCTTTAAAAACTTTGATATCCTGCTATTCTGTTATTTTCAATACCTTTCCTATTTACAATACATTAGAATTAATGCCTAGGATTTTCTGAATTATGGAGGTAACTTAGATTAACATTTATCAAGATGAATAAACGTAAAACATTGGGACCATAGGCGTGTTTCGAACCCACATTCCTGGATGTCTAGCGTGTCTACCAATTCCACCACGTTGGTCCACTCAGATTCTTATATTTTTGTAAGTGTAAGCCTCTGAAAGGATATTTGATGATTGATGAACACAATGCGATTCGATGCTCCGCTATAGATCAACTATTCACGCACATGCATCAACAGTTCAATCGTTTTGAATTGAGGAGTCTAGGTATGAGTATTACTATGTTTGGAAATTACTCTGAGAGTACTCATTTTATGACAGTATCCCGGTTCTTATATATTTCAATAGAACTGAAAAATGTTCTGGGTAAGTATAAACGGCCTAATTGGCCGCAATTTCGTGTAAGTGCATTAAGATATATAGAATTAATTTTTCTGAATTATGATGTCTTGTATTTACATAAATATAAAACTGACGTATGTCTTTAATTTCAATTAATCCTTCCTATATTTATAGAATTCGTAGATTTCAAATTAATTGTAAATGATAAATTTTGTTTTTACTTGAAAATCCTTCATTTTTCGAATTAAATAACAGACTAGTAAGACATTAACGTTGAAAGTTCCACGGGTCTTATGAAGATAATAAGCCCTCGGTCTACATACATTCCTTAGGACCAGAGATCATCGGGAAGTACAGTGCCGAACTCGGGATAGCTATTATCAGAATATCATTCTTGATACTTTAATTGCTATTTGTTTATTCAATAACGTTTACGTTCACGTCTGGATTAGCAATCAACTGTATGTTTGACTCAAACTCTAATTTCAAAGTGTCGTCATCCACAAGACTAGAAAGAGAAAGAAGAAGAAGCGGAGAACCAACTCGATAAAAAAAATTCTCAGGTTGTGCTGTTAACGTTCGAGAGCCATAGTTCGTGTTACAGCTAGTTCAGCCGATAAAATTTACCGAAATTGTTCTCTGATACAGTTTCTCGCCTAGTGAGACGGTGGCTATTTCAGATGAGGGGTAAAACCATGAGTCCGTCACGTCCCGTCACGCTGTAGCTATATATATTAGGTATTATGTATACTGCTGCGTGCGCAATTACGGCCCTGCGGGACTCGGGTCAGGCGTCAGGCAGTCTCTCTAAACGCTTACACACGTGTGCATATCTGAGTCGATGTTGGTGAGCCTGCCTGTGTGAGCCAGTGCTCTCGATTACGGTATACAGGACAGGTATTATACGTATACACTGCGTATACATACACACTATACACTGTATACAGCTACAAGAGCTCGCATGTACTCGACGTTATATTCATTTACTCAATCCTCCGTCCTCGTGCAGACGAAAGTTATGTTTTTATTGAATTTATTAATTATATATTGTGTACTTAGTATAATTTAAGTATCGTCGAAGTTACCGATAATGACGACGCAAATGAAGAAAATGCTGTTTAACATTACTTTCATTTACATCGATGTAAATATCAATAAATAATATGTTTTGGAAATAAAATAATGTGTATTTATTATAATGGCTATCAGGTTACATTCATACACTTTAAAGGGATTGTACTCCTCATTATACGTTTTTTATTATTAAATATAAAAATGAATATAATTGTTGATTGAAATGCTGACAGTAGTGAAAACTAAAGAAAAACTAATTATATTGATTTTCATTTAAAAATAATAAAATTGTAATTTCGGATGCTACAATAATTCAAAGATAACATAAAATAAATTGGTTACTTCATAATGTCAGTTCTCACTTCTGTCAGCAGTGTTCGGTGACCCCTTTTTTTTGCTTCAATGACCTTTTTATTTATATGTAACTACAACCGATTAATTTTCGTTAAGTAATTATATCGAATTCATTCTAGTTGTGTTGAATTTTATTTCTCCAGCTATTCGTTACCTTTTTTACTCATTTAGAATAACAACATTTTGGCAACCGAAAGTTGAATTAACATTAACAATTAACACTTCTCCGGCTTCGGTTAAAAGTTCCTGGCGCCCTAGAACTTCGATTTTTATTATTTACATTAGATCCCTCCCAACACCATTAAATTGTAATATGAGCTAACCGTGTGCATCTGTCCACGTTCTCAAATTGGGACAATTAAAAAGGGAGGAAATAATTACAGGAGATAACGACGGAATTGTTGGTTCATTGGATAGTAATTCGAAAATGTGAACAGGTCATTAACTTTATAATTTGTTAGTCATTAACTTTATATTTTGTTAATATTGTGGTCATATAGGTATAGAGACGTAAATTTTTAAGCCCTTGTTAACACAGTAAAAATATAAGTGTTACAATACTGTGTTAGACTAGAGAGCCTAGCCAGTGCGGTAAGGGAGAGTCAATAGTCGAGTATCAAGATATATTCTAGTTTTCAGCAGAGTTGTTGAAAGAATGTTTACCAGTCGACAGATATTAAGATATTACTAGGAGGTCGGTCAGTACCATAGTCAAAGAATAAAGTCTTTGACTATAGTCAGTACGTTGCGATAATACTCAAAAGTTTAAGACGGAGTTAGTGAGTGTGCCAATCAAGAGCGTTAGCCGCAGTCTGCCTATGCTACAGGTACAGGAAATCGGGGAATAGCATAAGCATAAGCCGACCGGACCCAGTGTCCGAAATTCGTATTTTACGATATGAGTGACGTCATCGAAGTGGTATCACAACGATATCAACTTTTAAGTATTACGGATCCTACTAGGGTCGCCCTACAGTATCATAAACGTAAGCATAGCCTACTCTATTTCTAGTATGATATCATTGTTTTTCAATGATTTTTGACAGTTCACCTGAGCGCAATATGACGTAATAATAACAATAAGGAATGATATTACGATTTTCGAACAAAAAACCGTAACTTGTAAGTACATATGCTAATCATAGTCGATGTCTGGTTAATGTTTTATTTTCAGACACATAACGCTGCAGACTTTAAAAGAAGAATTACGTGAATCCAATTTATTGAAAGGCTGCATCGAGTCGTTTTGTGTAACATTGGTTACCAATGGTAGAAGGCAATCCACGTAGAGGTACAAAGATAATTCGGTTCTTGAGGGATATAAACAAGAATGGTTGAAACAGCATGACATCAAATTTGAACAAATAGATAACATCCTAAATTTGGTGCGATTTATATAAAAATGTATTTTTTCTAGAAATAAACCACTGAAAATGTATAATAATCAATGAATTAGCTCGATATCACCGTCCCAATAATTTATTAGAAATGGCGTAGAGAATTTCAAAATAGTATTACAACTAACACTTGGGAAAAGATGGAAAATATTGTTTTTTTTTTTTTGCGGACGTGAAGAAAACTCTTTATGTGGAGGTTATGAGCCTTTGAATCTCAAGGTCTACTGTGAGAGTCACCATTCCAGGCATACTCACTAAAAACTTCACCCCCTTTGTAGGCTTGTCTGACTATTGCCTCCGGTGACACTTAGGCCTGCTGGCCCATTGTATCTCGCCTATGTTTCGTTTCTTTACGTTATCCACTCAAGTATTTTGGTACCTTGTATGAGTTTGTACAAGTCCTTTACAGGGTGGGAACTGTATAATTCTGGTTCGCCGTTAGGCATTCCAAAAATTGACTGTCGTTTGCGACCCAGCGCCTCGCATTTACACAGCATGTGTGTCACTGTTTCTGTATCCTTACCGCAAAGTCTGCATGTCAGGTTGCCATTGTACAGTCCCATTTTGTTTACGTGCCCTTTTACTGGCGCATGGCCAGTCATGAGCCCTGTTACGACTTTTATTTTTTCCCTATTTAGTGCTTATAGGTCTGTCGTTCTTTTGTTACACGGGGCTTCGATGTATTTCTTCCCATGTTCGTTTCCTGGGATTTTTTTCCAGTATCCTTTGTGGTTTTCCATGATCCAGTCTTCTACAGACCTTCCTGCTGTACGTTTTGGTACCCCCGTGGTCTGTTCTGGATCTGGAGCGTTCTCTGACCCCCTTTTTGCAAGTTCGTCGGCTTTTTCGTTGCCTGTCGTTCCCTGATGTCCCGGCACCCAAATCAGCTTAACGAGGTTTCGGTCGGCCAGTATTTCAAGTTCTTTTTTGCATGTCCATACCAGACGGGATGTCACTTCCTGATTTCTCATTGCCTTACGTGCAGCCTGACTGTCTGTCAATATGTGGATCTGCTCAACATCGGTGGCTCTCCGATTGTTTTCCTTCACACATTGAAGGATTGGATATACCTCTGTTTGGAAGACAGAAGTGTGTTCACCCAATGAATAGCTCAAGCCAGTTTTGGGTTTCTTGAATATACTCCTGCACCTGCACCTTTTTCAGTCTTAGACCCGTCTGTATACCAGATATTTCCCTGTAAAATGTCGCTCAGGTTTGTATGTTCCCATTCAGTCCTTCCTGGTATTGATACCCTGAATGTGTTGTTAAAAGAATATCGCTTTGGGATGTGATCTGTTCTCATGCCTAACACGTCCCTGCTCACGATTTTTACGATACTCAGTGTCCTGGCCCAATGTGAACATTCTCCAGTGTATTTTGTATTCTGAAAGCACCAAGCCTGGCCTCTCCTTGGATTACTAATTAGAGGGGAGGCAATCCCAGTAGTGTTTCCATTGCTGCAGTGGGCATAGATTTCATGGCCCCTGTGATCCCAAGACATGCAAGTCTCTGGACCTTGGTCAGTCTTGTCATGGCCCCTCTTTGTTGTGTTTTATGCCACCATACCAAAGAGGCGTATGTTATTGCGGGTTTAACCACCACGTTGTACAACCAGTAGAGCATGGTCGGTCGTAGCCCCCATTCTTTCCAGAAGGAGCGTCTGGCCACATATATTGAGGTCTCCGCTTTTTTAATTGGAAATCTGTTAATTAATCAATGCTTAAATATGTAGAAGGAAGCTTTAAACACTGTTACACCTCAGTTTTGGAATAACTCGAGGCGCTATGAACTATTCAAGTTTGACTTCCAACAAATTGCCACAAAAATTAAGTATAAAACGTAGTTCAATTCAATGCGCTTACAATGACGAAGTACCGGGATATCAAAATTTATCTTGGTCAAGGGTGGTTGTGAAATCTAAAACGTGTGTCTTATTTTACGTTTGAAATAATTATGTCACTGTCACACTGACATCAATAACCTACAAATTTCATACCTATTTATTTCAGTTGTAAAACAATAATGAACTACAAATTATGAAACAACGGTTTTAGTAACAAGAAATGTTCTAAATGTGAACTTTGAACATTTTTAAAGGTCGTGATAGCCCCAAACCGGGTCCAAAACCGTTTCAAAATAGTTAATTTTCGATAAATCGAATGTCGTTCACGTGAGAAGCCCGTAGCACGCGAGTTAGAAAAGTGCAAACTGGTTGTACCTAATACAACTTTTCGCGTGCCGTTTTCGCTCCATGTAGTTAGATTTAGTGTCGGACCGTGCCCGACGGCCCTTCTTTTTTCGATAAATGTCCATTAAATAGGAAAGTTTAATTAAAACAGTTTGATCTATTCTCAGATCTCAGTTATGCGCGTCTAGCTACCAAAATATACCCAAAGGTGGTAAAAGCTAGCGGCCTATAGCCGAAAACACTTTATTACAACTAGCGCCGGCCGCACGGGGCACGAAACGGCCCAGAATTAACAAGATCGAGGTAAAAAGTATAAACTCTAACTGACGCGCAGCGAGCTCCTCGAGGCATATGTCAAAATGATTTCGTTCGTAGCTAATTACATAGGACGTCTGGCGTTCATGCAATTATGTTTTTATACAATTTGAACCTTCTAATTTCGATAGGCCACGTGAAAATCCCGGAGCTCGAAGCTTTAGAAACTTCTGAGCGTAATAATATTCGTATAAAATTGCGAAATTTCGCACTTTTAGAAACTTCAAATTAATTAATTTGACACAAGTTTTGGGGATATTTTTATTTCAAGTAAAGTAAAGTAAAGACACACGTTTTAGATTCCACAACCACCCCTGACCAAGATAATATTTGATATCCCGGTATAATCTGACGTCTTTTAACATTTTAAGCTAGTAAATATATATCACAGACATACATTTAACCGCAGAAGTGTCCGAAAGCGAAACTTTGTGCTAACAACATGAGGAACAATAGTAGTAGGTAGTTTATTGTGAAATAGATTATGTTGTCAATTCGAATCAACCTAATGACAGATTATAATTTAACTTCTTTCCACTAAGAATTTGCAGTTTTATTTTTTCTTGAAATAGGCCAAGGATTACCACCTCTCTGGAATTCTTCTTAGTAGTGGTATTAACTAAAGCGAATTACCTCAATTTTTTATTTAAAATTAATATCTATGCTATTTGCTTGGACAATTAATCTTAGTTGTAAAACACATGTTGTCAATTCGAATGCGCTTACAATGACAAAGTCTACAGTTATTTTCGGTTCCTACAAGTGAGGGCAGTTAATGATCTATGGATAACAGTTACTTTTTCTTGAAATAGGCCAAGGATTACCATCTCTCTGGAATTCTTCTTAGTAGTGGAATTAACTAAAGCGAATTACCTCAAGAACTCAATTTTTTATTTAAAATTAATATCTCTATGCTATTTGATTGGACAATTAATCTTTGATACAATCGTAAGCAAGAACTTCTATATCTTCAAAATATTTTTTTGATTTAGCTCCTACCATGACATGTACGCCTGGCCAATTATCCTCTTTTCTATAAAGTCTGCCAAGGTACGTTACAGCATTTATAACAACTCTTCCAACATGTGATACGTAAGTATGTTCATTTCCAATGCCGTGAAATTTACCGATACCAGCCGTAACCAGACAACACTTTGAAGTCACTTCATCCAAAGTTTTACGAAAACGTAACCACTGCAGTGTATTGACTTCATCTTGACATAAAATCTACAAAAATTGTGAAAGGAATAAGCTTACCAAGTAATGATAACAAAACAGTAACTTATTATATTAGCTCATTAGATATATAAGATTATAGATAATAAATAATCACCCTTATCCACTAAAAATACTATTAAACTACTGAGGACTTTTCGGCTACCAATACTATTAAACTACTGAGTAGCCTTCTTCTTCTTCTACGGGTATTATTGTTATTATTAGGTGCTAGCCCGCGGACAACAGCTAGTATCTGTATAAGAAAAGCAAATATCACTGACTGACTGACTCATCAGGAAATCTCCGAAACTATGAAGCGGAGCGACTTGAAACTTGGCAGATATGTTCCTTATATGACGTAGGTACCCTCTAAGAAAGATTTTTTCGAAACTCAATTCCAAACGGGGTAAAAGGGATTCGATATGTTTTGACGTACGTAATCACGTATAATTTATATGACAGATCCATAGATTTATGGATTATTATCACAGTCCAGACTGTTTATGACAGACAACACATAACGCCTCAGTTCCTCAGAAAGAAGCTAAGGTTGACAGTCACACAATGCCCATGACATACCATAGATATCCTTGTCAATTCAAATAAGCTTTCACATGACAGAGAGTATAATTTTACGTGTTTCCACTCTTTTAGCTGTTTCTACTACACTATACGTCAAAAGTCTTGGCCCCCATTCAGTCTTGTTAATGAAATGTTTTGTTAGAAAAACAAGAGATATCTATCAAAGTATATTGTTTGTTCAATCTATTTCTTGCGAAAGGATTATTTTACACAAACTGGGATACTTAGAAAATTAAAAAGTAAGAAATGTGTGAATTTGTTGAAAAAAATTATTGAATATAAAAAGTAATGAAACATGTTGTACACTGACTAATAGTCGGTATGACCTCCTCCACGTTGGAATAACATGTTGACACGTCTGTGCATCGAAATAATCAAGCGGTTTATAGTGTCTTGTGGAATATTGTTACATTCCTCTACCGCCGCGACGACTAACTCATCTGCAGTCTAAGGTGGGTTATCACGATTGTGATTGGCTCTACTTATGTAATCTCACATGTTTTCAATTGGATTCATATCCGGCGAGTTGACTGGCCAATCTAATCTATTCGTATGTCCTGCTTGAAGTGTATCCAGCACCCTTCTTGCGCGATGTGGTCGAGCGTTGTCGTCCATAAACTCAAAATTTTCGCCTAATTCGTTACGTATGGGATAGATAATGGGTGTAATAACCTGTTTGACGTAAATTCGGCTGGTCATGTTCTGTGGAATGTGAATTAATGGGGTGCGGCGGTTAAACATTATTCCTCCCCAAAATATTACAGTACCCCCTTGATAGGGAGCTCCCGGGGAAATTAAGTCGCTGTTGACGACCTGGTTCTCTCCAGAATATTTGCCGATTGTCATCACTCACCAGTCCAAATCTGGTTTAGTCTGTGAATAACACCCACCTATATAACATGACGAAACGTACGCTGAAAGTGGCTTCTGAGAGCTGAAACTGAAGCTGTGCGGTGTCTGCGAGCATATTGCACCAAATAACGATCTTCCCTTTCGTTAGACACTCGAGGACGTCCACTAAGTGGTCTGTTTTCCACTGTATCGAATTCTTGGTACCTGTGAACTATTCGCACAACAGATGATCTAGGAATGCCCAACATTTCCGAGATCTAATGATGAGAGTGCCCTCCATCGTGTAAAGCAGTAATTCTTGCTAGATTAAACGCAGAAATTTAATGACCAGGCATGATAATCCAAAAAAAATCAAAAGAAATTAAGACACTAGTCACTTGGCTGAATATGCTTTCACCGCCACTGCTGTCAAAATATTGATAATAAAGTCAGGATTCATTATTGACATCTTTTTTGTCTTTTTATAGCTTAAATACATGTTTCTTTTTACCACAGTAAGAAAAATAATCGGGTTTACTCAAATCATTTGATATATAGGGGTTCAAGACTTTTGACGTTGTGTGTAATTTGAAATATGCATATCAAGTCTTGAAACTTGGGGATTCACATTGCGGTGGCGGAGCCGACGCTTTCTTCCCTACAGGTATTAGCTGATTCTGGGGGTGTAGACCACGGGCATTAGCTAGTCTATATAACACATTGGGTAACGTTAACATGACAGGTAGCTGCTACACTTACAGTAACACAATCCCGAGACAGACCACCAACATAGATGCACTTGTATATTCAAATCATTTACAATATGAATTGAAGTTTTTAAATTATGGGAATGACATCGCGGGGGCGAAGTGGTCGCCATTACCTGTTCCACGTTAGTCACCTATAATTGTGAAGATAACTATCGAGGTCTTAGGTTCTGTTTTCCAGACAAAACAGTATTTTTCACATTGCGTACCTATCCCATCATTTCTGGAAAAAACTAACAAATAGATGTTTGTATTTCGCCAATTATTAATAAATATATCAACACAGGCTTTGTCACGCCATACTTATATTTACATACCTATACTAGGCTGACCCTAAACTGAAGCGCAGTGGCAACGTAGTCAACTTGGGAGCAACTTAAGCACCTAGGATAGATTAGACTGAGTAACTAAATTTCCGGAAAATATAATCTTCACGATGTCCACGAAAGGATAACATGTAGAGTGACTAGCGGCACTATTGTAACGTCTCCTTGCAAAAATGGTTGTAAAATGAGAAAATATATAATAATTTAAATGTCACTACAAAAAAAGAATTCAACTGTTTTTGCGCGGATAATATGACAAAAGGTAAATGTAATCTAAGTAATTGATTGAACTAAATGTGAATCACTGCTGTACTTGCTTCACCTGGCGAGCCGCCTTTGTTTCAAGTTGATCGGTTAAATGACGGCCGAGCCAGATATGCAGTATTGTCCAATTTAAGTGGATACCGAACCAGTCCAGGTAGTGAAACTGTTAATACATATTTTTTTATATCTTTGTCTACGCGAGAGGAAACCTATATAAACCAACGGTGGGGTGTTGGGAAAGGAGGTATAGGCAATGGAAGTTTTCTCTAAAGATTAGAGGTTTAGGACATTAGGAAATATTTCATTAGGCAAAGAGTGCAACAACTACGCCGTTCGATAGTAAAGGGATGTCTATTAGAGAGCTTTGACAGTGAAGGAGTGGGCACTTGACCATTCCTAGTTCGTCTAGTCTGCCTATCTGGAATCGCTCGTGGTGGAATAACAGACGAGATTTTCGAAGAGATATCTAAGCAAAGAGAGAACATAAAACGAAAATGCGACATCCTGCTCCTAGCAGTATTTGACTAGTTGCTTGCAATTAGCTCAGACAGCTTTGGAGGGCCACTACTAATGCTGATTACTCAATTGAAAATAAACCTATAAAGTTATTCCTAATCATTTTTCCGCAATGCAGACTTGAAATCGAGAATTGTTGGAAAATCATCAAGCCATAAATAACGAACTATATACCGTGTTATATTCAGAAATAGAAATGTTGATAATTTTACGGTGCTTTGATATTTACCTCAATGAACTGGTCAATCCTCATTGTATCGGGGAAGTCGTTCCCTTCAGTGAACCATGCGAAATCAATGTGGTCTTCTCCTTGGTACATTTGAGCAGGTGTAGTCTAAAAAACACATTATGCTATACTGATGGAAAACCACATGCAAAGTAAGTAAGTACCCATAAGGTATCAAGTGGAACTATTTTCGCAATATAGCTTGGTGAGTGATTGCTATCGAAACCTCCGATAACGGCATCACTTGGGATAGTTCCATTAAATGGCCTCCAATAGTGGTCTGAAAATACATTGTGAATCGTTTAAATATGCATTCTATTATGGTTTATTCAAACCTCAAACTGCTTCATAAATCTGAGAGAACTTTACGTTCTTAGGCGTGAAATCTAGAAATGAGCTACTATACTATAATGTTGGATGGTTAGGAATTATTGAATAAGTGTATCATAAAAAATTTGTAACTATCAAATATAAAGAATATTATTATGTATAGTTACCAACTGCACATCGACGGCTATGGACTAAGGAAACCAATGTCACTACAAAAAATAGATGTATCATTCTTGTGATAATCATGATACTATATTGATTAAGCTTGCTTCCTCATTTTGCTTATATCGTTCCACGTTATCAAGGGTCAAAAGTTACATTAACTCCACTCAATATAGTAATGATATTTTGTATAAACAATCTTAATAAATATTTTGAATTATAGAAGTGTAAATATTTATCTCAAAACAACTAGGTGATTCAGAAATTTAATCTCGGAAACAAACACGTAATTTATTTTTCAAAACCATATACAAAATTTTTTCGGCTAACGACCCACCTATGGGGACAATTATTTGATAACCTAACAATGGGACATTTGCTTCTTGTACACAATCAAGGATCTTTTAATGTAATTAATTACTCGATGGGATAAGTTCTCTTTAAAGCTCAAACAAACTACAAACACAGACAAAAGTATTGTTAGTCGGGTCAAATTAGACGAAAAAAGTATAAGAGCTGGAAAAATTTGAGGGCAACTCAGATCGGGTTTTTTGCAAAATTTGCCTGAACTTATTTACAACATTGCTTTTCCGTTTTTCAATTGTTATAGAGGAATATAGAGGAAAATGGCCAATTTTCATGCCAACAATGGCTGGAAATGCCCACTCGGTGGTTTTCGAGTTCGCTGCTCACGATTCTGGAGTCGGATTTTCCATTTTTCGATTTATTGGCCAGTTATAGGTCAATGTTGATAGACAAAACGCGGAAATTTTGCCATTTTTACATAAAAGAATAATATATTAGATACTTGCAACTAAAATAATTTTGAAGAGTAGTTTAGAAACAAAACTGTTTTTTTTATTCATATTATTATATTATTGATTGTATTTTTGATTCTTCAAATAAGTTTGATACGTAAATATAGTAGAGTTCGATTTGTGCAAGTTTAACCGCTCAATGTATAAGCCATGGTAAACACGTCTGCATGAATAACATTTTACTCCAAAGTTTTGATAACTCAAATTTTTAGTGCAAGAGTAACACAACCAGTTGAATATTTCCTAATTTGTGAAACTAAAAGCAGATTTGACTTCAGAATCGTTCTCGCAAATAAGCCATTTCTTCACTTTTTCAGTATCTCTTCCATCTGCGTCTAGCCCTTCTTGATGTGCTTCATTTTCATAATTCTCCATAATCTTTTCAGATGATAAAATCGTAGTCCTTTTTCCATAACTGTTTTTGTAATCTAGAAGGTTATTTTTCACAATGTACATAATTTTTTTCATCATCCTCTGCTAGGATCCTCATCTGATCTTATACTTTGTTATTTTTTTGAATGCTGTTTGATCCATCGTTTTGATTATTATTCATCACACAGCCTGTCAAACTCTTGTCTAAATAGTTTTGAATGATTTCCGCTTCAACTTTTCTTTCCTTTTTTTCTCTTTTGTTCCAGCGGTCTTTCACATGTGGATTTGGTGACCTCCGTCTGTATTTTAGTTTTTTTTGGGCAGACATTAGAAGTTGTCTTCTTTCTAACATTCTTCGTTTTTTTAGTAACTTTAACCATCTTTTTCTCATTTTGTTTTCAACCTTCAATTTTTTTTTCTCTTCCTTTTCAAGAAGTTTCCGTTTTTTTGTTTCTCTCTTCCTTTATATGGATATACGAACATTGGTGGCGTTACCTGACCGATCAGAAGCCGTAAAAGAGAACATTACTGTTAATGTGGCCTTAGAAGAAGCATGCTCCACCTTATAAACATTTCGTGCCCCTCTTGGAGCGAGTACTTTATTGCTCTCAGATGGAAACACGTTTCATCAGCTTTCATTACTCTTTGGGATAGTCCAAACATTTTTTCAATCCTTTTGATATCAAGAAGTAGTCTTCTATTTCCGCAAACCATTTTTTAATATTTGACTCTAATACGTTTGCACAGCTTCTGATGTACGCTGCGAAACTTCTGGATTCCTTCGAAGAAAAGCACGATACCATGTCTCGCCAGGGCGGTTGTTAATAAATGCATCTTCTTTTTGACTTTGGTTCAGAACTTCCCCTACCGATTCTTGGACATCTTCTTTATGGCGGGGAAATCCACGTTTGTGATTTTCAAAGATCCAGGTAACCAAAATTTGCTCTTCATCATTAGAGAGATATGAGTTAGGGCCAAAGGCTGGCTTCCCATAATTTTGACTTTTTCTGAACTGCAAAGTAGCTCTTGAGATTTTGTATTGTCTTGAAACTACTCTTAAGGGTTTTCCATTTTCAATTTCCTCAGGAGCTGTTTGTACATCATTTTCTGTATATTTCTTATATTTTTCACCCTCAAGAATTTTTGGCATTGTCCTGAAAATAGGTAAATTTTAGTGATTGTTTTGTAATAAAATTGAGTTATTGGCCCCGGTCAGTCACTAAATATGAGGCAATTACGGGCGAGATTTTCCAACAACATTATCCTACATTAGGCAATAGAACGCAAACCATGAACTCATGAAGTTAATTTAGTCCGATCAGTTGAGTCATTCAGAGATTGGCCATGCCATGTCAATCACTAAATAAAACGTGCAGCATAATGCTCAGTGATTGTCCTACTGATTTCATAGAAGATTTTAGATTATAGTGCACCATCATATGAGAATTTCATCAAATATATTATTAGGAAGGTACCAAATTCGTTTTCTTAATAACAAACGTGTGAATATTTAGAAAAATAATTTAACCAATGGCAGCACACTCTTGCGGAACACACGATATTCTCAGTAAGCACAGCAACCTCCTACACTGTTACCTAAAGAGTTCTACTAGTAGAGGTGACAAGTGGGATTCCACGAGTCGAGCTCGTGGCCTTTCTGTCTCTCTCGCACGATTTCCATCCCCCAGTAATTTCGTAAGAGAATTAGAGGCGGTATACATCACGCTTCTCGTGGTGTGCGACAAGGACAGATAACCCACGAGATAGAACCTATATTATAGGTATAGGACTTGTCTACTCTATCTGTAGAACTCTTTGCCGTTACCTATTTGAGAATCCGGCGGGATAATTCCTATACCGTTTGGCACCAGATGTAGGTAGTGAAGCCGGATTGTGAGGATCTTCACAGATACAAGATTAGTATTGACAAATTCCTAATAATTTGTGTTTTAGTGGAACGGCCAATAGCTGGTAGCTAAATAGGAAAAGGCCAATCACTGGGTGGTTTACCCTATCGCTGGAACCACAATAAAATACATCACCAGTGGGGAGGGTTCAACCCTCAAATGTTCTTTTCTAATGATTAAATTTACTTTTCTGTGCTTACCTATTTGATTCAAGATAAAATATAATAAGACTATACTTACACTTTCTTATTATATTAGCCGAAAACAAAACTAAAAACCTAGTAAATATGAGATTTTGAACCCACAAATTAACCCCACGTCCAATATTAATAATAATAATAATAATATATCTTTATTTCCACAAAATAGTTGTTACAATCCCTAAATTACATTAACAGAATATTACTATAATATGAACAACTAAATTGGAAATCTTAGGGCGAAGTTCAAGCGGACAGTGAACCACCTCTCGATCTACCACTTAAACGCTAAAATAATAAATTCCGGTAATATGAACTAGATGCCTACATTCTAACTTAATCTAGTTTCTGTTATTATAATATTTTGAAATTACTAGCTTGTTAAAGATAGGTACCTAATAAACTATCTCACTTGATTCTCATCTGTTTGTTTCTGAAACAGTATATTATACATTTTTTTCCTGAAAGATGATATTTTATTAAGAATTAAATTGTTCGGGACTTCATTATACAACTCATATATTTGATATGAAAAACATCGTTTGAAACTATTAGAGGAGTGATTGTAGATTTATGTCTGACATTCAAATTATACAGGGTGACATAGAAAAAAGTACCGTGCATAGTGTCAGGCGATAGATGACACTAAAATAAGAAAAAAAGTTCCTATTAACATATACGCTCAGACGCTTCGTTTTTGAGATTTGAAGTTGAAACAAAAATTTCGTTTCTTTCAAATATCTCCGGAACCGTTTATCGTACAGAAAACAGCTTTTGCAAGCATTTTTTACTCATAGTAAACTATGTTCCGTGCGATGAAAATTTTTTTTTTAGTCATGATTGGTGAAGATTTTGAAGGGGTAGTGGGTGTTTTTCTCCCAAACTTCTACGTCACTGGAAAAAGAACGGTTTTTAGACAACTATTCGAACCGTCAATGTTTTCTACACAAAAAAGATACTCTTGGTCATAAGCTAAAGTTGACCGTTTTCGAGAAAAATCAACTTTTATGTTGAAAAACATGGTAAATTCTTACTAATTAAACAAAATTTATTCAAACGTTAGAACAAGTAACAAAACCAAAAAATTGACCATGTTTTTCAACATAAAAGTTGATTTTTCTCGAAAACGGTCAACTTTAGAGCTTATAACCAAGAGTGCCTTTTTTGTGTAGAAAACATTGGCAGTTCAAACGGTTGTCTCAAAACCGTATTTCTTCCAGTGGCGTAGAAGTTGGAGAGAAAAACATGAACTACCCCTTCAAAATCTTAACCAATTATAACTAAAAAAAAAAAATTATTGCACAGAACATAGCTTGCTATGAGTAGAAAATGTTCGCAAAATATGTTTTCTGTACGATAAACGGTTCCGGAGATATTTGCAAAAAACGAAATTTTTGTTTCAACTTCAACCCTGTATCTCAAAAACTAAGCGTCTGAGCATATATGTTAATAGGAACTTTTTTCTTACTTTAGTGTCATCTATCGCCTGGCACTATGCACGGTACTTTTTTCTATGTCACCCTGTATATATCCGTCCGGAACCGTATTCTATTATACAAATATGCTGGTCTCCGAAATAGGATAACAGAATGAAAAAGAGTGAGGGCATTCAACTTGAATCGATTTTTCATATTTAGCCAGTTAATATCAATTAACTTATGTGAGATTCTATCATACTTTCTTATACCATAAATGTAACGTAAGCAATAATTTTGGAATTTTTTGTATGCTATTCATAGTGATGGCGTCAATGGATGGAGCGTAAACGGGTGAACAAAAATTAAAGTGAGACAAGATCAGACTTTCGCATAGCATTTTTTAGTATTAATAGGTAAAACATTTCTGTGTGGATATAACAACTTCAATCCAGTTATAGCTTATTTGATATATTTATTAACTTGAGCTTTATATCTAAATGTGTTATCTACAATCAGCCTCAAATTTTTTACATCTTGAACTAGTTGAATTACTTCATCATTAATTTTAAGTATGATCTCACTTTTGTCTAGATTATTAATCAATGCTGACTTACCAAAGATGATAACCTTGGATTTATTAGCGTTTAGATATAATGAATGAGATTTAGCAAACTGTTGGATAGAAAAAAGATCTGTATTAATTTGCTCTACTGCAGTCTTGATCTGATTCGGTTGAAAGCTATGATAGACTTGTGTATCATCGACATATAAGTGACATTTGCAATATTTAATGCATTCTGGCAGGAGCGAAGTATACATTGTAAACTATAATGTCCCTAAAATCGGGCCCTGAGGAACATCAGATAAAATAGTACGTTCATATGACATTGAGTTATTTACTTTCACACACTGTCTTCTGGCAATAAGATAGTCTTTGAGCAACAAAACCGAATCATTAAGCAACAAAACCGAATCATTATAATATTCTTGTAACTTGTACAAATCATAGAGGCGAATATACTATTACTAATTTTTGTCGTCGTACAACTAGGCAGATAAAACGTGTGTATGAGAACGGGCTACGAGCAGATGAAACATGAACATCAGTTAGGTGGGAACGATCCATCTTATTTGAAAGCTAAATAACTTTCAGTATACCCTACTCACGTATATTTTATAGTCAGGGTTCCACATAAGCAACGCATATTCTAGCTTAGAACCAACAAATTAATGCATTCATTCAGCAGCATTGATTTACTAAATAGATTGGCCATAATTATTGTGAATATTGAACCTGAGCAATCTCTGAGAACTGAAAGGTTTCAAGTGGAAGCTATTGATTCCGCATGTGAGATGCAAATGATAGTTTTGTATCAATGAAACGAACAACGAGCAAGACTTCATCAGCAAGTGTCTAATCAATTATTATGGTTGTGGTTTTCTTATCTCTTTTAGCTGCGAGTCAAACTCTGACTATTGAAAAAGTAGTTTGGGTCAATGGATATTTTCATTTTTAAAACTGTCCGTTAGTGAAAAATAAGG
Organism: Endomychus coccineus; assembly: GCA_958510875.1. Taxonomy (NCBI): domain Eukaryota; kingdom Metazoa; phylum Arthropoda; class Insecta; order Coleoptera; family Endomychidae; genus Endomychus; species Endomychus coccineus. The sequence continues at coordinate 154,425,091 of OY294068.1, read as the reverse complement.
TAAATCTTATTAAGAAAACTATTACAGTATGCTTTTAAGCTCAAAAAAATAAGTGTTCTCTTTCTTATCAATGGCTCGCCTGATGCTGAATTTGTGACGTCAATTTAGTTAAGTCTAGTTCATACTCATAGTCACCTTACGACGGATACTAGCGTCAGAATTGTCGGTAGAAGATCTGCTCCTGTTAATACTTAAAATAAATTTCATATGTGAAAATATTTGGTCACATTTATAAGAAGAGCCGAACACCGACAAAATGGTAAAGCCGATTTTTTTCAAACATGAAAACTTCATAGCGATATCATAAGATGATAATCTTCCGTATTTTCTAAATCTTTCCGCAGTGTCTTGAATATTTCCATCCATAACATTAAATTGTCAATTTTAAGGTATTCAAAATACTGCAAATCTTAAACATTTTCTTCTATTTCATAGGGCTTTATTATAAATGCAAACATTTCGCCGTGCTACTTAAAATTTTGTAATCTTCTTTCAAATTCACTTTTAATGTTCCAAATACCGAACATATTTGCTTTAATCGATATTTCATTTCTTATGTTGGATTTTTAGTAAAGGAAAGAAAGATTTTTTTAGTTTTTACGTCAGTTCCAAATAATAATAATTTCGAACAAAAACTCTTCCATTCCTCATACATTTTCAAAATTGTCTGGTTATTTCCTTAGAGTTCGAGATAACTTTCACCGAATTCGTTAAGAAATATTTGTATATCCTCAGAACACTCAACAAATCTGTTAAGAACTTTGCCTCGACTTAACCATCGTAATTCAGCATGTAACAGCAATCTCCATATTTCAATACAGTTTCCTCCAAAAAAACTTTAAGCGCCTGTGTGTTAATGCAGATCGTACTAGTATTGGGTTTACGAGCTTAACAACTTTTTCCATTACATCCTTAAGTTGTTGCGTAGATGCCTTTGCAAATACATTTTCTCCTTGTATCATACAACGAAACGATAAAAGTTTATTTCCTATTAGTTTCATAAATCCTATAATTTTTCCTCTCATAGCTGGAGCACCGTCAGTAGTTATTTTATTCTTTATACTTTATGAAAGAGTCAAGTGAGTCACTAAAGTTATCAAATGGGTCATTTGGTGAACCGCGGGTACAAGTTTGCCGACGCCTGCTCTATATTAAACATATAGTTTCATTACTTGAATAATAACACATCCAAAACGCTATAAAACTGTTCGTTACACCAAAATAGATCATTTTCTTAGCCAAATTTGGTCAAATCTCGTGTAGCATAGTCTAAATAAATGCCACCAACCTCTGACTGCTGTAGTCAATAATTAATGACACGATAATTATTCGGGATGCCAAATACTGTTGATTGAAAGACTCTTTCAATAAAGGCAAATACTAAAATGGTTATCGAGGTATATTAAGTTTAGTGAAGCTATGCAAACTGTAGTCAATACAACCATACGCGTCGACCCCGTGGTCAGAGTGGCTCAAGCCTTCTCTGAAAATTTCCAAGGGGAGATGCCCATCGAGAGACTGTAGACAAATATTAGGCAATTCTAAATTAAAGGAAACGGCCAAGGCGGGAGGGTGGCTCTGCGGAACTTGCCGTTTCTACATCGTATTTGAACTCGATTACCGGTATTTAGAGATAAAATACCCTTTAAAAAGTTTTTTATGAATTTTTTGGGTTGTTTTTCAACGAAACTGTCAAAAAACTATTTTTGACCTCAGAAATCGATATTTTATAATAAATAAACGTACAAGAAGTCATTTCCGATCGGACGCTGAATCCGAAAATGGTGTCAGTTTCATTACATAACGCATCATTTTCTATCCATTGGCTGATTTTCGGCAAAATACCTTTTTTTTTGACAGCGTCAAATCGGTGTAAGCAGCCAATTTTTTTTGCGAAATCCGCGTGTTTTACGACAAAATGAGAATTATTTTGACTAAATGTATTTTAGAGGTCGAAAAATCGATAAAACTAAAAAATACCACATAAAACCGATATTACTGTACAAAAATCTGTCGTCAGGTCGCTGACAAGTCTTTTTTTGGTATATATGACCTCGTAATCGGATTCAGCGGGAAATTTTACGATAAGAAAACATTTTCCGACCGTCGTCCAACAGTTTTTACACTCCAGTAGACCATTAATTTTACGACAAAAACCAGGTAAACGTAATTTTCTTCCAGTTTTTGACCTTTTTCGACCTCGAAGTTGCAGAATTTATAATTGTAAGTAGGATATTTGGATTACTTGGACAATTTTCGATCGAAAACACGCTATAACATTATTTTTTTAAATATTTTGGCACTTTGGAAAAGCAGTTTAAAAAAAGCTTTTTCGTAGCTGCAAATCTAGACTTCGTTTTTTTGTGATGTTTGAAGTCGACTAAAATCGTGATCAAAATGACTGATTTTGATGTAAAATTTCCCAAGAATTCTGATTCTGACAATTTTTAAATCCCACATGATGACCCAGAGCCACAAAATTACTAAATTACACTAATTTATATTCGGTTTCGTTTTTTTGCCTCCTATTTTTTTCGCTTTGTTAAATTTTGTTGCTCTGGGTCATCATGTGGGATTGAAAAATTGTTAGAATCAGAATGCTTGGGAAATTTTACATCAAAATCAGTCAATTGATCACGATTTTAGTCGATTTAAAGTTTTAAGAAACAAACCTCAGAAATTACAAAAAAACGAAGTCTCTAGATTTGCAGCTACGAAAAAGCTTTTTTTCAAACTGCTTTTCCAAAGCACCAAAATATTTAAAAAAATAATGTAATAGCATGTTCTCGATCGAAAATTGCCCAAGGAATCCAAATATCCTACTTACGATTCTAAATTCAGCAACTTTGAGGTCGAAAAAGGTCACAAACTGGAATAAAATTACGTTTACCTGGTTTTTTGGCGTAAAATTAATGGTATACTGGAGTGTAAAAACTGTTGGATGACGTTCGGGAACTTTTTTCTTATCGTAAAATTTCCCGCTGAATCCGATTCCGAAGTCATATGTCCCAAAAAAAGACTTGTCAGCGACCTGACGGCAGAGTTTTGTACAGCAATATCGTTTTTATTAGTTTTTTTTAATTTTTTGACCTCTAAAACCCATTCAGTCAGAAAAAATCTTATTTGATCGTAAAGTAAAAACACGCAGATTTCGGTGGAAACATTTTTTTTTCAAATGGCTGCTCACACCAATATGACACCGTAAAAAAAAGGTATTTTGCCGAAAATCAGCCAATGGATAGAAAATGATGGATTATGGGCGGAAACTGACACCATTTTAGGATTCAGCGGCCGATTTTCGATCGGAAATGTTTTCTTGGACGTTTATTTACTATAAAATGTCGATTTCTGGGGTCAAAAACAGTTTTTTGGCATTTTCGTTGAAGAACAACAACCCAAAAAATTGAAATTCATAAAAACGTTTTAAAGGGAATTTTAATCTCTAAATGCCGGTAAACGAGTTTGAATACGATGTAGAAACAGAAAAAATTGCCCGGCAAGTTCCACAGACCACCCCCCCCCCCGGGTGGTCTACTTTAATTTAGAATTGCCCATATATCAGATTTTGATATTTAGATTTCGACCGAGATGGGATGGTTGAAGCATCCTATACGAAGTTTGGCTCGTGGGTAGCTCCGGTGTGCAATTCAGTACGTCCGACACTGATATCTTGGCAATATTAATAGACGAAGATAATGCTATAACTTACAAATATTTGCTTTCGGAATACAGCAGATTCATTAAAATAATACTTACGGTCTCAGTATTATTATAAACAGCAGCATTTTCTTTTTCTGCGCTACGTAGATGTACTTGAGGTAGGCTATGTGGCTGTGTTTGATGTCCATGAATTTCAGTCTGCCAAATTATATCTTAATAAAATAGCAAATTTATGTGAGAACGGAAGTGAGTCGAAATACGTTCTTTGAATGATAATAATCATTGATTAATTTAACAGGAAAATATATTTCGTCTAATATACTTGATTTTTTCTCATCTCGAGAATGTGTATTTTTAGTTCATTTATTATTAGAATTTGTTTCGTTTGTAATTTTTTGAAGCTTGAAATAAAGTTTCCATAATAAACACGAGTTTATAGGGAATAAATATATTACTAGGATTCACTAGGGGAAAACGGGGTAGAATGAGCACATTAAGAAAAAAGAAAGGCTCTGACATAATTGTGCTCAATGGAGCTGTAGAGATGTGTGATTAACGTGATGCGCATGCCCAACTTTTCGTGGCGCTGGATTCAAGTCAGATATTCATTAGTCCCCCCACATAGATGTTGTCCTCGTCAAAAATAGAAATGGAAGAAAGCTCTTGATTTAAAAGAAAACACATATTGAGAAACATTGTTCGAAAGTGTTTATTTATTTTTGTGACCTGATTTATGTAAACGAAATTTTTTGATGTCTTCATGTAAGTATGTCATACTTTTCGTAGTTTAAGCCCCACATATAACAGGTAGGCCAAAAGAAATCACCCTATTGGAAGATGCTCTTATTTTTGCAAATGGCGGCCAATGTCAAATCTGTTTTGACATTTGTGAACTAGACAGATGTAGAATACAAGTGAACAAGCCATGGAGCGGTACACTCCTCAAGAAAGCGGAATAATCTTGTCTATTTTTTTGCGTAACAATTCGTCTGTGGTGTTGGCGCAGCGCGAATTCCGTCGCTGATTCCCCGGTCGTCCGGCACCGACTGCGCAAACACTGCGCCGTTTGGCCACCAACCTTGAAGACTATGGGACCACACGAGACGCTGCCAAGAGTGGCCGGCCCCGGAGCGCCCGTTCTGCCGAGAATATCGCCGCAGTTGTCGAGGATGTCCAGCTGTCGCCAGATACATAGACCAGACGCCGTGCCTCGCAATTAGCCATCAGCCAGTCGTCCCTAAGGCGAATTTTGGTCAAAGATCTGCGCATGTTCCCGTACAAAGTCCAGTCCGTGCATCAGCTGGTGCCCGCCGACCGCCAAACGCGTGTAACCTACGCCTAAGGCATCCCCAATCTCGAGGACGAAGTGGACGATTTTTCGACCAAAATCATAATGAGCGATGAGGCTCATTTCCACCTCAGCGGGTACGTAAACAAGCAAAACTATCGCTTCTGGGGCACCGAAAATCCACGAGTGATGCACGAGGAGCCATTACACCCGCTCAAAGTGACTGCATGGTGCGCTGTTCACGCTGGAGGAGTCACTCGGGCCTTTTTTTCGAGGACGCCGCTGATCAAACGACAACAGTGGATGGTGCGCGCTATAGGGCCATGTTAACCGAGTTTTTTCTGCCGCAATTGAACGAATCAGGACTGGACATGTGGTTCCAACAGGACGGAGCAACGGCACACACTGCGCGAGCCACAACCGATATTCTGAAGGCGGCGTTCCCGGGTCGCCTCATCTCTCGTTTTGGCGATTTGCACTGGCCCGCAAGATCGCCCGATTTAACCGTTCCAGACTTTTGTGGGGTTTTTTGAAGTCCTGTGTTTACGTGAACAAGCCCGAGACCCTGGAAGCCCTCAAGGACAATTCGACACGAGTGCGAGAATCTGTCGCCCGAAGTTCTCGCCGAAGTGATGAAAAATGCCATAAAACGAGCCCGTATAGCATCAATTGTGGCGGCGCCCATTTGGCCGATATCATCTTCTCGACTTGACCAATAAAATTCTAAAGGTTCAAATAAACATAATCAAAAAACAGAATCGAAGTTTTTCATTTAGAAGAAAAATGAAAGCCAAACAATATCGGATGACTTCTTTTGGCCCACCTTATAGTTCTATTTAGATTGTTACTAGTTGATCATTTGACTTTATTTTAGTTTCCTTTAGTTTCGAGTTAATTACGTGTATTTCTCAAAGTCTATACATATCATTTATGATCTGAAACTGATTGCAGCTGACGCGTGAACCAGTTTATATCGGAGTCCTCAACTTTTCCTACCGCAGCCCTCAACTTTTCCTTTTAATTTTAGAATGCATTAAACTAGTGTTGGAACATTTTAAAACTTTCATGTTCATCCAATGAGCCACTTGAGCCACTGTCCAGCGAAAACCTCTCATTTGTCGGTCAGACTGTATCGGAATAATTAAACTTACCATGTAAAAAAACTACCGGTTGACGGGTATCCCAGGAAATTTTTATAAGCCCGATAACTCTCCACGTACGAAGACTCAAGGTGGCAACACTAGTCCAGATAATCCTTTTATTTTCTTTTTTCTTGAATAACTTATTTCTGACACCTGGCATTGATACATCCTTTTGATGAATTATTTATTTTTAACTTGAAGTACAATTATCATAATCATGAATAACAATAAATTTATCCCTATTATACTTAATAATAATGATATTCTGGAAACTATAAATTGTGAACTCACATTCGGGCAAGGTTTCCAAGTTAAAAAATGCTTGATAGTTGGATATTTCTATTAAATTTGACCGAGTATCATCTTGTACATGTCTTAATAAATTAGTTTCCTCAAAGCAGTAGCTTCATTATTCATTTCATCTTGATTTCTAACTGCATTTGAATTATCATCTCTATCATGTTTAGCTAATTCAGCATATATGTCATCATTCCTAGAAAAATCATTTTGTGTTCTTGGCAGTATATGGACATGTACATGCTGAAAGAATAGAAAAGTTAGGGTCGTACTATGAATGCGGAAACATTATCGCAGCCTACTTAGCTTAACCTATAATTTAGACGATTTCATGTCAATTTTAGTTGAATAATTCCAATGTGATCAGTTAAAAACATGATTGAATTCGTTTAAAGTGATTTAGAGGAAGAGATGATCTACATTATTCTTTTGTTAGTACTATGTGAATGCACCCATAGCCTACTAGAGGGTTGGGCCATGACGAAGAATTAGTCACGTGACCAACTCAGGCCGACACTACAACTCGAAGTTCATCGTATTCAAATTTTATTAGGTTTGGAACAATATTTAAAATTACATTATTGATTTATTTTGTGACTTTTCACTTACTGTATGGCTTTTGAGATCATGGTTCTTTTTAAATAATTGGAATTTGGCCAGAGTTAAAACTCCAGATTCGAATACATACAATTATTATATGCTCCAGGAAATCGATTACATGAATTTATAATTTTATCTTCAGAAAAAAAGTAATTTGCCGCCGATAATAAGAACAAGCTTTGAAACATCATGCATATTTTCATTACTAAGAATAAAAAAGACAAATTAGGTATCCAGAAGTTTTATGAAAATATTCATTTGAATTTTGGAATGGCCATTATAATTTAAAATATCATTCTTTGAGGCTGGTTTGAAAATCAATATCATCGCGATGTTCTGGGGTTAATCGTCTTTCTTCAGGATGTTTAGGTTCGATTGGAACATTTTGTGACGAATAGAAAGGTTGATTCTTTGGAAGTTTTGTTATCTTGTCTTCACTAATAACGCCGAAAATTAAAAAAAAAACACTTTAGTAACCTCCAAACTAGTTTCTAGATGTACAAAAGTTGGACATGGACGTCCAATACTACCCTAACAGAAATTAAACACTAGAAATAGCTTATTATTTGAAATTGTCACGGAGTAAAAAAAACTTCACTCAATCTCTTAAATTATACTTCAATCAACGAGGTCTATACATAGAGTAGACAACTAAGCCTTTCATGGGTAATTTGTCGGACATTCTGTCCTTCTTGCACACATGTAGTGCGCTCTCACTCGCACGATTTCCCTTCAATTCTCCTCAACTATGACGCTATGCGCGCGTTATATTTCAAAGTTCTGTTATATTCTTATACTCTTTGTGATACTAATAAAAATGGTTGGCATTTGCAAATCTTGTAAGAAAAATAAAAACCCGCTAAGTCCATATAGGAATTTTTTTAAGTAAGTTTTTTTTATAATAAAATACGTATAATATAATAGAATCTATACATGTTTGTTTATTTTTTTTTTGTAGATTTAAAAAAGAGTGGTGTGAATTTTTTGATTTGCAAGAAAGTCAAATATCGAAGTCTTCTACAGTTTGTAGTGATCATTTTGAAGATAAATATATAACCAATACTGGTAATAGATATGTATTATCGTCAGATGCTAAGCCCACTATAAAGCTGTAAAGAGGTACTGATATATATATACACAATCAATTTGCAAGCAATGTTATTATTGTTTATTATTATATTTCTTGTTTTAGACTTAATTTTAATACAAATAAGACTTTGCCCGATACTTCAATTGATAATATGACTGATGTTGTTACGACAACATGACAACTTTTTTTATTGTGTTACACACTTATACACATTCCCAATATATTTATTTAACATAATAAAATTATATTAAGTTTTATAACTTAACATAATTATCACTGTTGGGGATTGAAGTACGTATTACTTTTTCGATTCCACCTGGCATTTTTATAGACCTCGTTGACTTCAATTAGCACTTTATAAGTAAATGTTATAAGTACGGAAATATTAATCAGTTTTGACAGCATGGAATCATCCACTGAACATGTTTCGCATGCACATAGGATTTAAAAAATCTATAGTCGGAAAAGGGCGTTTGTGCTTTACTGTTAGTAAAAAATTCTACAGAATAAACTCATTATATGGATAGTTCTTTGTTCTGTTTATAAAATTAAAATTTTAATTATGTTCACAATTGATAGAAATTTTAAAATAAATCACTTGACATAATATGAAATAAAACTTTCTTTCCTTTTTTCAAAAATATTAGAAAGCTATTACCATTAGTCGAGGAAATAAAGCACTAAAATAGGCCAAATCTACGAAAGTTGGCGCAGTTGGATGGATTGAATGCGGTTTTTTGCATTCGATTCAGAAAGTGATTTCGAAAATTTTTCCGGTATTTTCTTTTTGCGGAAAAAATTTGTTGCATTTCTAGAGCCAAATTTTGAGATGAATAAAAAAACGGACTCGATTTTGTTTCTTGGGAGTTTTTGGGGTCGCTGGACATGAATATGCTATCAAAAAAGGCTTGGAAACACCCCCAGGTAATTTGCAGAACATTGCGAGTGTCACAGCCGTGATCGGCGACTTTTAAAACCCCTGAGAGCCAGAATTTGATACATTTTATGAAGAAAAATTACCAAATTCCTAGAAGATGACGTGGTTACCCGGTCTCAGGGTACCACCAGGTATTGGAGCTTTTTCACGTCATAATCATCAGTAGCAACCTTTATATAATCTCTCGAATAGTTAACAAACATTAAAAATAATTTTCTAATGAAATTCATCGATATCCAGGGCGTCAGGACCCCGGATACCCCGGGGATGGTCCAAGGGGAATTCAGGAAATTTTTTTGATAGTATATTCGTGTCCAGCGACCCCAAAAACCCCCAAGAAACAAATTCGAGTCCGGTTTTTTATTCACCTCAAAAAGTGCACTCAGAAAAATGCATTTTTTCGCTGTAGAAATGCAACAAATTTGTTCCGCAAAAAGAAAATACCGGACAAATTTTCAAAATCACTTTCTGAATCGAATGCAAAAGACCGCATCTCAATCCATCCAACTGCGCCAACTTTCGCAGGTGGGATGCTTTATTTCATCGATTACATATGGAGGATGATAATTCTGTTGAATAAGTAATTAAAATTAATGATGAATACAAATTGGTTTAGAACAAGCCCTTTCGTCTAATTTTTGTGAGTGAATGTTCTGGATGTGATTTTGTGTTAAAATGGATCAAAAACAAGAATATTTTGGGAAATTGTCTACTCAGGGCTTGTAAAGAATGATCTGAATTTGTTTTGAACTATTGTATAATTTAATATCTACCAAGAATTGATATTTTCATTTTACTTTTATTCAACCTATTCATAAGAAGTAAGAATGCCGATGGACGCACAAGACCATATCCACAAATTACGAATCTATAGCCAGCCACTAACAACCTTGATGAGCTCTCAGTGAGAAATATACACTTAAACAAGTATAAGCTTCTTAGTTTTTGTGAACTAACACTTGAACATCCATAGAATACACTAATCTTAAATACTGTTTTAATGCAACTACTTTTGGTTAAAGCTGGAATCAGGATTTCATAAACACCATCAAATACAGACATACATTTTGTAAAAATGGTAACTTCATCATCATATCTTGATGTCAAATGTTTCACTATTACTATACATTTAGTAAGCTATTGTGAGAAATTAAAAATGGCGGCCATGATTCCATGCAACTCTTACCTTTATAGTTTGGCCCGCATCTTTTCCATCTTGCACACATATGGTAGATGAAGTAGTATCATGGACACTTTCCATGATTTTTTCAACAAATACCACTGTTTGGAATAAATCAGAAATTTCATCTTGCGTTAAATCAGACAGTTTCTGAGCTGGCCTCATTGTTGCAACAAGAACATCTTCAACTTTTATTAAGGCAACATATAAAACTAGATTTGTTTTTTCCACATATTTTCAATAAGATATAATAGTCAGACAACAAATTAAAGGATCCAAAAAGTAGATTCAGTAATATAATATTCATTCTGTACATATTTTGATCAGATTCAAGACAATAAAGGATACGACCTGGAACAACACATCGTATGTTTGTGAATGCGAAACAATGCTTTGTTTTTAAGAACACATTAGAAACTGGAATTGGGATATCCGCGAAGTTGAATGTGTCATTATTTGATATGGGAAGAGTTTTTGGAAATATTTGGTTCAGATCATATAAATCTTTCCTCCGATGTTGAGATACTGGCATTTCCTTTCTTATTTTGTTAACCAGAGCTAGATTTACACTAGCAGTGGCTATACTCTCATCTGTATTGATACCTTCACGATATTTTGGACATTCTGCTATTATTCGGCCCCAAGGATCTACAATCTGAAACTCACTTTAAGTTAGTTTCTGCCTTATGCCATTTTATTACTCAATTTGTGGAAAATACTACGGAAGTTGGAGAGTAAAACTCAAATTTTAAACAAAACTTTCAACATTTAATTTAAAAATGCTGACAAATTGTTTCACCACACTGTGGCATTTTCAAAGCAAGGAGTTATCAACTAAAGCTAAATCTAAAAGTATGTCCTTAAATATCTGGGAGCAGAATGTGGTACAAATTGAGGGATGGGGGTGGATAATGGTGCGAGTGTGTTTAACAAATTGTTAACAAGCGGTGAATTATAAGTATCGATTTGATCATTTAATATTACATTATTATTGTTTTTTGAGTGTTAAATGTTCGTTGAACCTTACGCTGAAACTGCGTCCAGTTTGTCCTATGTACAAAGCACTACAGTCATCACATCTCAGTCTGGACTCCGGATTTCTTCAATTTATCTTTTTTAGATTTCGAGTTATCAATATACGAGCATAGGTTATTTGTTGTTTTAAAGGCGACTGTTGATCTGTTTTTTAAGGAATTGAGATATTTTTAGTGAATGTTTACCTAAATATGTTAGACATGTGAAATTTGATTTTGTATTATTATTAATCTGCGGATAAATTACGTTTAAGGCTTTTTTATTGAGTTTATTTTGGAGTATTTTATTAATTAGCTTGAAATTATAACCGTTATTTTCGGCAATATCTATAATTCTGTTTAATTCCAAATGGAAATTATCTTTACTTAATGGGACATTAATTAATCTATGTATCATACAATTACACATAATTAATTAATGTCCCATTAAGTAAAGATAATTTCCATTTGGAATTAAACAGAATCATAGATATTGCCAAAAATAACGGTTATAATGTCAAGATAATTGATAAAATACTCCAAAATAAACTCAATAAAAAAGCGATAAGCGTAATTTATCCGCAGATTAATAATAATACAAAATCAAATTTCACGTGTCTAACGTAAACATTCACTAAAAATATCTCAATTCCTTAAAAAACAGAATAAATAACTTGCCTTTAAAACAACAAATAATGCTCATATATTAATAACTCAAAATCTAAAAAAGATAAATTGAAGAAATCCGGAGTTTACAGACTGAGATGTGATGATTGTAATGCTTTGTACATAGGACAAACTGGACGCAGTTTCAGCGTAAGGTTCAACGAACATTTAAGAAGTTACAGGCTCAAAAAAGAGGACTCTAATTACGCGAATCACCTGTTACAACATAACCACAATTTCACCCTTAATCCCGATATTCTACATATTCAGGAAAAAGGACATAAACTTAATATACTAGAATCCATAGAAATATTGGAACACTCAAAAAACAATAATAATGCAATATTAAATGATCAAATCGATACATATAATTCACCGCTTGTTAACAATTTTGTAAACACACTCCCACCATTATTCACCCCCATCCCTCAATTTGTACCACATTCTGATCTCTGATATTTAAGGACATATTTTTAGATTTAGCTTTAGTTGATAACTCCTTGCTTTGAAAATGCCACAGTGTGGTGAAATAATTTACCAGCATTTTTTAATTAAATGTTAAAAGTTTTGTTTGAATTTGAGTTTTATTCTCCAACTTCCGAAGTATTATGAATTTACACTACGTAAATGCCGAAACCATAGATATATTGTGGAAAATAGTTCAATTAGTATATCAAATTCTAGGATCTTTTGTTCCTAAGCAAACTAAGTACTACTGTTATAGTAATTGATCTAAAAGATGATCCATCTTGTTCTTGTAGTACATACCATTGAATTTCCATAAGATATTCGTTTATCATTATGCTTCCCATATTGAGCTGCTGCAACCACATAGCACTGGTTTTCTATTGCCCTTGATCTCAGTAAAATTTCCCAATGTGCTTCCCCAGTAGCAGCTGTGAAAGCAGATGGATAAGATAAAATTGTTGCACCATTACGTGTCTGTAAGATACTCAACTCTGGAAACCTCAAATCGTAACACTATATATCAGAGTTAAGAAAAATGTCTATCAGATCTGGTTCCATATTTCTAAAAAAAAGGATACAATAGACAAAGCTAGAGCACCAGCAGGTGTTTTTATAGGTGTAGTGATTTCTGACCCCTTGTGAACATATTTAGATTCTACTAGTTCAATATTTTTCTCTGGAATAGACACATCAAAGAGATGTAACTTCCTATACACAGATTTTATTTCTCCATTGTTGTCAATAAGAATGTGTGAATTGTAAATTTGGTCCTGAAACAAAATATTTTTGAATTTTGTATTTGTTGAACTAATCCTGCGTTTATATCACGTTACCTTAGAGCATGTTTCATGAACTCCCCCAACTGATATCCAAACATTTAAGTCTTTAGCTAAGTCCTTATACTTTCCAACTGTGGGACCTTCCAACGATTCTGCCATATCATGTATTTCTCTGGTACTAGTTCCAATAAAATCACATGCTTCTGGTAAAAATGCGATCTGCGTGAATTTACAAAATGGGCATAGCAAATTTATAGAATTAATAAATTCTTAGCTACTAAACATTTAATATAACAATGAAAAACCTTACCTTCGCTTGTCTATTGGCAGCTTCAGTGACAAGTTTTCTAACAATTGCCAGGTTTCCTTCTTTATCGTTCGTAGCAGTAAATTGACAAACAGCTATTTCACACATTGTAGAATTAAATTTTGCATGTAAATTTCTAGAAAAAATTAATTTTGCAATATATCTAGTACTCAACATAACAGTATCACGCTTTTTACGTCAGTTCTTGATATAAGCTCGAAATCAATTCAGGATACAACTTCCAGATTTAGAAAACATTCGTTATCGTAAAATTTACGATATTTAATATCAATCAAAATATTTGAAGTAAGGTCAAGTAAGGTTAGATCTTAGAAATCTCGGAGGAAAACTTGAACTATTTTTCCAAACACTTGAACTATTTTTCCAAATACATTAACTATTTTTCCATAAATTCCTAAATGAATAATATCATAAAATAATATAGAGATAGCACAGAATATTAGGCTTGATTATTCTTTGGATAGTTTAAAAATTATAAATTACTGTGTATGATATGGAGTGAGGACCGCCAGCTAGAGACACATTTCGGTCTTTCTGTCAACAGTATAAGTACGTTTGTTTTGAAGGTCTTAGTTTTTTCATGAACGAAAAGGACAAAAATTATACTTGTACCTTAACTCCTCGGCTCTATGTAGTTGGATATTTGCTCTCCAAAATAAATTGCCAGATGAGAACTTTGCAATATGAAACACAGATTTATTTTCGTAATAAAATATCGTAAGTATATAATTTTTTTTTGATATACCTATTTTATTGTATAAAAAACTTATATTTTATTACCAGCCTCAAAAAAATGTCCCATAGATCAACCAATTATAATAATTTATTTAAAAAGTAGCTAATATTGCAGTTTGTTCTTTTATGACTAGTCTGAAATTCGATTCGATCTGTAAAAGCCCACAAACTTATTATTTTTCATTATCGAATTGAGTTGTCATTTATTCTGTGATATTCCATCATAATAATAAAACAATATGTCGTTAAATATCACTAAATTTATTAAATTGATAGAATAGAACTTGAGAAGTTCGAAATTGTAATCAACGTCTATTAAAACAATTTAGTTATAGTTAACGAAGTGAATCGTAGTTTTATTGTCATCATTCTTAGTAGGCATATGCATATTTCAAAATTCGCGGTCTCTTCCAATTTAAAAGAGGTGCCAAACGTTACCACCGATAAAACATCGATGGTAAGGTGACCTCTAAGGTGCCAAATAAAATTCGTGATGTTATTGATCCAGACGACAATTAGATGGAGCCTCAGAGATTTATAGATGAGGGGGCCATAGAAATGGGAACCTACTATTTCTATTGAGGGAACTGGGACGTTATGAGGGATTTGTTATTATTTACATGCGACTATGGGACCTGGAGACCAAAGAGTTCTATATATAGAGTAGACTACTCTTTCACTGGTATGTTAACGGACATTCTGTCCTTCTCGCACATTCACTCGCACGATGTGCGCGCGTTATACTTATTCTTCTATTCTATGAGGGGAGAACGTGCGAGTGAGAGCGCACTACATGTGCGAGAAGGACAGAATGTCCAACAGCTACTTACCAGCGCTTTCCTATGCTTAATACACTACTTGTCTACTCTATATATAGAACTCTTTGCTGGAGACTGGTTCATTGAGTAATTTATTGAAAGATACGGTGAAAGGAAACATTCTCGATTGAAAAATGTATACTAATTAATTATACCTTCATCTTCTATAGAAATTTGCGATGTTTTTCAATTGAATTACTGAACAGTCTTATTACCCAAGAATAGTCGAAGAAAATATTTTCAAAGGCACAATTCACACTAACAACACAAAGATAAACAAACAAGTTTGATCAATCGTCTCAGCTCACAAATCAAATGAATGATGATGAGATCTAGTCTAACTAGTCCCTATTTAAAAAATAAAATATGCTATGTTGGATTCTAAACAAGGAGAATATGGGTAAAGGGTGTAAATGAGGTGTAACTAAGGACTCAATTCACGTCTGGCAACCCCGTTTGAACAGAAAGTCCTTAAATATATCCTAAAGATGAAATAAAACTTTTGTTTAACTGTCGGTATTGCAGCAATGTGCTGTAACGTCCGGAAGCCCAGCTACAACTCAGTACAACATAGCCTCTGGCTTGTGAATCACGATCGAGCATTATGGTCATTTGCTCAAGGCCTAATCTGGACACCTTTCATTCTCAAGCTCGGTACCCGCCAAACTTCTTATTAGCCTGCCAAACTTCACCAGCTGCTTCTACGACCAAAAATGAGAAAAAAGTTCGAATAAACATGGGTCGAAAAATGGCTCCTAAGAGAGCTACGGCCACCATAAAGGGGGCTCCTGAAGAGGTATTTTCTGAATATTTACGAAACGCCATGTGATAAAATAAAGCAATTCCATACAAGAGCTGAGCATTCTATGCCCAATGCAGTAAAGGAAAAATAATTGAAATTTCATTTAGGAGTGTAAGTATAAAACAGTGTGGAATTTTCCTCTAACTTTTTTGTATGTAAATTTCTTGACGATTTAGTCTTGGATTATGGATTATTATTCAGCACGAAAATGAGCAACTTTACCCTAATTTAACCATCTTCGTATCTCTTAAGATAAGCGAGATCCGAATCCTGTATCCTATTATAGACAAATTCATAAATTGGCTAGTCCTAGAGTAACGATTTTGCCTCATTTTCTTCTTGTAGAAATGTGCTATGTTATCGAAGAAATATAGCAATTTTCCGAATTTTAAGGATAAAAAAACGACTTTGAAAAAATTGCTTCTTTTTTGAACATGTTTCTTTCAGATAAGTTTCACAATTTCCATTTTAGGGAAATGTCTTTAACGGTAATCGATTCCTGACATTTCTTTACGAATTAACAAAGAAAAATGTCTCATCTACGACCTTCTGGACCAGAGGTAATTTTGATAATAATTTTATTTCAAAAAAATCTGTAAGACGCAGTAAACATTTTGCTGAAGTGTAAGTTATGGACGTTAATGTTAAATACCTAAATTTTCAATAAAAGGATACTAGGATATGTTTTATTGATTTATAGTATCAGAAATTGAGTAGCAAAGTGAAGCATACGCGGCTGCCGGAGCGTGCGGCGGATTGGGGGAAACTGATTTCGTGCGTTTATAGTGGCTTGTGCTTGCAAAATCTTCAATATCTCGGCTTTTGGATCACGTACAAGAATCCTTTTGTACCTAATCTGGAGAATATCGTTTTTTGCTTAGTGAATCATACTGAAGTACGTTATGCTTGGTGTGCGACACTTGTGAAAACTAATATAAGACTGTTGTATACCGCTACTTCGATTGTGAGGATTTTATAAGTATTTTATAATAATTTTGTAAATAAATGAAATTTCAAACTCAGCTTAATATGTTGCATTTATTTAATTTTGTATCATAAAAAATTATTTTTCGAAATGATTAAATAATTGTTAAAGAGATCCGCAAGCATAACGTCAGTATGATTCACTAAGCAAAACATTTGAGGTTTTACAAGGAAAATACTGTTTTGATGATGATTAATAATTTAAATGACGTAAAGGTAAAACATATTACAAATGTAAAAACAAATATTTCTAAGTCTATTTTGCTTCTAGGGCGAAAATATATACGATATTCGTGTTTATCTCGATTTTTGTGCGTGATCCAAAAGCCGAGATATTGAAGATTTTGCAAGTACAAGCCACTTTGAACGCACGAAATCAGTTACCCCCACTCCGCCGCACGCTCCGGCAGCCGCGTACGCTTCACTTTGTTGATCAAGCTCTAATACTACAATCAATAAAACATATCCTAGTATTGTTTCAACATTGGCATCCATAAGGCACTTCTGTAAAATGTTTATTGAGTCTTACAGATTTCTTTCAAATAAAAAACTATTTCTGGTCCAGAAGGTCGTAGTTGTAAAACTTATCTGGAAACAACATGTTCAAGAAAGGTGCAGTTTTTCAAATTAAGTTTTTTACCCTTAAAATTCCAAAAATCGCTATTTTTCATCAATAACATTATAGCACAACTCTTCAAAAAGAAAATAAGCCTAGAATCTTAACTCTGCTGAGAAGAGCCAATTTATGAGAGCGCTTTTTTTTCGAAAAATCGATATATCTCGAAAAATTATCAATATAATGAATTTAAAAAAAAATTTCTTCTTAAACTTATATGGAAACGTAATAGTTAACGACTTCTCGATACCCCAGTTTTTTCAATATAACTCGAAAAGTATGAAAGATATCGATAATTATCATGGGAGCAAATCGATTGATCTATTCAATACATACAACTTTCTCATTCAACTTTTTCCGGTCCGAGCTATAGTTTTTTACTTAAACCACTTTTTGCAAATTTGTCAATTTCTTAGGTTATGTTCGCCATTTCGGATTGAGTTGCATCGAACAGTAACTCACCTTTAAATTTATTTTCCTATACGCTCATATTTTTTTCAGGTATCAATTTCTGCACATTTAACATTAGGTCGTCGTCTATTGCTTGAACTACAGAGCTTTGGCTTACTCAGCCAGTGCATGCCTTCTGGATAAACAAAAATTATAATTGTGTTATTCAAAATCATTAATTTTCCCATCAATACTTGGGAATAAGGTTTTAATTTTCAATTTCGTCTTCATTGGCGCTCTCATCTGCTGAGGCAGCTTACTTAGCCTTCTGGTTAATTCAGCGCTGACCGTTATAATCTTGCAAGAACTTAAGAATGAAGTAGACAAAAAGGATTACTAGGTAGTACTACAAGGATTGAGGTAGGTGAAGGTACTTCTGTGAAATTATACCCAGAAGAGATCTAATGAATGCAGGAAGATTCAATCACATATAATCAGTAGTTCTGATTCGATATGATTATTGGAATAATAATTATTCCGTTAAAAAACACTTATTGGAAGAAGATTTACACTTTTAATAAACATCATCAGTAATTAATTGATAATTATAAATCAATAATTCACAGTATGGGGGAAGGATTGGAAGATCTCATCCCAAATAACCATTCTTTCTGCTTCTGGATTTACGCCAGGTGTTAATTCTAGCCCAATGTCCAAAAAATTCGCTATTTCGTTTTCGAGTGGTTTCCATTGCACCGGTATTAGAATATCTTTTTGTGGTGAATTAGGGTTACCAAATTTGGCAAAATTCGTCCAAAGCTTACAGAATCTACGTTGACCTATGTCCTCTTTACTGCCAGGTTCTACTTCTGATATTCCTGCCATCTTAAACAAGTACACCAAATCGGATCCATGTGGTACACCTAATGTAAAAAAATATTATTATTTTATCTTCAAATCCGCAGTGATAATTTTTTTTGAAGATACCTTCAGTTACTTCGGTCACTTCTGGATCTACAGGTCCCATCTCGAGATTTGTTTTGATGGACATCCTATATAAATATACTGGTTTGTTCGACGACTTCGCATGGAGCTTCGAATGTGATATTATACCTCGATTGAAATAGTTGTCGGAGATGAGCTTGAAGATTCAATTATTGATTATTCACTATTTTTAAAAATAATTAGGGCATTGAATAATATTTTGAGCAACGAGAAAAAGATACAATATAGTTTACTCTATTATGAACGATATTCAGACATTTTCAGAAGAAAAAAAAGGCATTTTGATCCATTGCGAAAATCTTAGCTTTTACTCTCACTGAAGCAAGTGTAATTTATTTTTGAAAATAACCTTGGTAGAATTCACTTATGTATGAGACGTTAGTCCAAAAATGAGTTACCCTATTCTTTCCACACCAAGGGCACCTGCATGTTCTCAGAGCGCGTAAAACTTTATTTGGTAAGGTTGTAACAGTATAGTATCTATGCCAAAAGGCAGTTGTTAGTATACAGTTTATAATTATGTAGACATCATTGCAAAATATTTCCAGCTGCAAAATACCCTCAGATTATTTTTTTTTACAGCAAACGGTGATTATACAAGTGGAATGTGTCAATTAATGCCTGTATATGGTGAAAATACATGAATATTGGAATGGTTCGTGAATCAATTGTATAGGCATGAGGAGCATGGCAGCTCGAAATCTATTACCGCCTCCGATGATTTCACGGTTACATTTTGATGCCGGCGCTTCGACAACCATCACAGGTGGCATCTGCAGGCTTGAGGCTTGAACTGATTCTTTTGGTTTCTGTAGTGATATTTATTGTAGGAAAAAACCTTCACTATACACAGTTCCCTGCCATTATTCCGGTGGTTAACTCGTTCTGGCATCTGACCCTGCCGTTGTGTGATCATGTGCGCAGTCCCTACTCTAGCGTCCACATTGGTGAAACAGGTCGTACAGTAGCTACTTGTGTGAAAGAACATGAGCGGTGTACAAGGCTTCATGATACCAGTAGATCTGCATTTGCCGGACACTAATCATCAAATTCTTTCCGAAAATACTAGCCCGAGTCCCAAACTTCTATCAGCGAAAAATTGTTGAAGCGATAAAAGTCCTAAAGCATCCAAATAATTTAAGCCGTGACTCAGGATATTACCTTCCCAACATTTGTAAGCCCATCCTCGAAAATTCCACTTCGCAGATGATCACACAACGGTGGGGTCAGGTCTCACAACGGAGTTAGCCACCGGAGTAATGGCAGTGAACTGTGTAGCGTGAAGGTTAGGAATACCGCTACAGAAAGCAAGAGAATCAGTTCCAGTTCAAGCCTCAATCCTGCCCTGAAGATGCCACAAGTAATGGTTAGCGGAACGTTGGCATCAAGTGCTATTCCAGATACGGTTACATCTGTTATTTTCATCTTAATTTGAGAAAACTCTCAACCCAGATGGAAGGTTCCTAAGGGATCTCTTAGAAGGCAATGACAAGATATTTTTAATCAGTTCATAAGTTACTGGTGATTTAATATTTATGATAAACCCATTAAAATTGTAGATGCAGAATATTTCCTCATTACTCCGTCATTTGTATTATTTGGTCGATAATAAAATCAAGCTGCTTAGAACTCATGAATCTATCTTAAAATGAAAAGTACAATCTTTGTTTCAATTATTCTAATGTTATCCTTCACACCCGTTCCTCATCTAGAGCCTCTATATCATCTCATGAAGCCAGAGGAGTGAGGTAGTGACAGGTCGACTCAATTAATAAAGATCTGGCAACGATTTCGAAATGGGGTTCTGATAATCTAGTTGAATTGAATGCAACCAAAACTCAAGCTTGGGTTTTCTCCAGGAAGAGGATCTCATAATCCGTAATATGATGATGTCAGGAACAACTATTCCAATGGTATCACCACCAATAGCACCCTGTCATGTGACGATCATGTGAGGTCCATTGCGAAAACCGCTTCACAAACACTTGGTCTTCTTTTCCGTGCCAAGAGTTATTTTACATCCCAGCAACTCCTCATGAGTCAAAAAGCCCAGATTCCACATGTCCTGGAGTGCTGTTCAAATCTTTCAGCTCCCAAACATACGTTGAAGCTTCCAGATTCTATTCAGAAGAGAGCAATTCGTTTGTATGGTGTCGCTATAACGAATTCATGGACCTCTTTAGAATATCGTAGAAAGGTGGGCAATTTCTCTCTTCCTTCATTGCTCATCTTAAATTTCGTCTGTTCTTCCTCCATGAGGCAGACATTCCAGGTAAGCGTACTAGATGAGCTCAAGCTAGTCACCTCCTCATTATCAAGCTCGAAACTTGCCGAACTTCTTTCTACTTTATTTTTCTATCGAACGGCGAAGTTATGGAGCTCTTTGCCTCAACTAGGCCTATAATCTTCACTAAGTAACCATCGATAATATAGGATGTTTCGAAATTTTTCACTAATAATTCATTTCTATAAATTAGAATTTGTCTAGTCCGAAAGGAGCGCTAATAATCTACCAATGTGGTGAGGAGATGCTATAAGACAGACATTGTATCTCCTACCGATATAGTTAATATATGCTCCTAATGGCGAGCGAATTAACTGTTGATATACCGAACTCAATGTTCAATCTACATCGGAGGTTATGGTCGAAGAGGTAAGACCCCGTTAATGTATTTTGCATCTCGAAAGCGGTAGGTTCGAAGCTCCAAGCGGGAAGATCAATGCAGCTTAGTTTGTTAAATTTTTGAGGGGTTAGTTTTTTAAATTGTGTTTTGGGAAAGCTGGGTTATTTGAAAGTTTGTTGTAATTGATTGATGTTCCTTCTTTCTTGCACCCATGTATCGAAGTGGAACGTACCTCCCTTGTCTATTATCGGCTCGTATGTTGTGTTGTGGTTAAGTGACATTTCTAACTGTTTGTAACCTCTAATACAAGTCTCCTTTTCCATAATACAAACCTGGTTAGGTTAGTTGAACGCTGACAGCCGCTTCCTACGTAATTACCACTTTGTCTTTGAGACGCAGCATCTCTAACGATGGAAATTATATTTTGCGGAAATTTAGCAATCGAGTCTTCTCTAACCAAAGTATCTAGATTTGCTCCCATGCAAACTATCTTGCTACTCCGCCTCAGTTCAGGGTTTTATGATAAGTGTAGTTCTGATTGGTAATGGTTTCTCAAACGCTTGCAACAAGATGGGTAAAGGGGGTCTATACGACTTATCATATTATGTAGGGTCCTAACCTAATTTTAGAATCTGTCTGCTTACCACTGGGATGAGGAGTAGCTGTCTGACAATATGGGGTCAAAGATCATAGTCAGTAGCCTGATACACTCCTTTGAAAGTTATTTTAGTTTTAGATCATATCCTTGGTTTTTGTTCTTCTGGTATCTCTTTTATTTTCGTATAGGAAGGTCAAGTTTGGGAGGTTTGATAGAGAGGATATGGTCTTGTGG
Organism: Endomychus coccineus; assembly: GCA_958510875.1. Classification (NCBI taxonomy): domain Eukaryota; kingdom Metazoa; phylum Arthropoda; class Insecta; order Coleoptera; family Endomychidae; genus Endomychus; species Endomychus coccineus. Next base: position 154,402,837 of record OY294068.1, on the reverse strand, counting down.
AAGTATGATTTTTTATTTGTTACTTTACATAGAAAGGGTTCTCTATCTCAGTGGTGGTCAGATTACCTAAGTACTTATGTATTTCAAGGATTTTGTCTTGGATTGCTTTCCATTCCAGTCATTGGATTGTGGTTAAGTTAAGTGCTCTGTTTCTCCATCGCTTCTTCATTGCTTTTAAATGGTACATGTAGGTTTAGCTTGTTAGTAACTTCTAACTTCTTTACGATTTGTTTCCCAGTGAATATATTGATTTTTTAATGTTATTGACTTGGATTTTAGTATAATCTGTGTACTGAAGGTTACTAGGAGGATCGACGGATCAGACGATAATTCCACAATGATTGAAGTTAGTTGTCAACTTTCTTATAAATATAAAAATATTCAATGAATGATTCTTCATATTTATTGGAGGAGAATCACTCAAAATATGCGAATAAATAGACAATATGCACATTCATTATGCTCATTATTCAAGTACTAAAGATTCATGTTCCGAACATAATCGAACGGCATACTTGTGCTAGTACATATATTTTACACTATGTAAACTCACCGTAAGTCCTTCTTTTGATATAGTTTTCGGCGTGTTGTTACCAAAATAAAATTTCTCTATTTTTTCTGCTATCTCTTGGTACTTCTTACTATCTTTGCTCAATTTCAGGAAATGTGGTGGTAAATAATCTTTCTCAATTCCTTTAGACTCAAAACCCATACCAGGTGGTAGTTTAGCAAAAACTATACCTTCCATAGATGTATATCCACTCATCAATGGAACTTGATTACATTTACCAGAAGTTATCAAATCTATAGGATTTTCCAAAAGGAATGAGCTTTCTGTGGGATATTTTTCTATTACTGGTGAGAAATGTCGTAGATCCCTTGGAGAGAAAACCTGGAGGTGATAAAATGCTAATAATAAGGAATTCGATATAACATTTGGATTTATTATTATATTGTAGCTCAGGAAGTGTAGTTATTATAATTAGAATGAGGATCAATTCGCATATTGTGGCACTACGACGCATAGGCCACCAGCAACACGTAACAAGGTAAAACTCGTTATTTACTTAAGATGCATTGAAATGACGTCAAATCACCTGAATTGAGGAATCAAACTTGGTGCAAAATTATATATAAAAAACAGCGCTGGAATGCGAGCGTTGATAATCCATCTCCACCACAGGGTAGATCTCAAGGAGTATATGAGCCGTCCGATTTTCCATGCGAAGGAACTATCTATCGCACTCCTGACCGACCTATGTTGTTGAACTAAAAGACCCCCTTAAACCGAGAAAGCCGAATTTCGTTATAACCGAAGTAATTACGACTGAGTACGTTAAGGTTGAAGCTAATAATTATTCAATTATTTTTGCCAAAGTCCGAAAGTAATAAGACTTTATCCATTTTGCCAGAGTCCGAAATAACAAATTGGACATTAAGACATATCTAGCGGTTGCGTTTGAGACCGAAGGATTGTGAACTGAGCGATACTTGAACTCTGGACAGAAAGGAATGTCAGACCCGACGAGTCGCGTTCGGACTGCAGGGTTGCGAACTGACTATATTTTTTTCTAAGAAACCAACCGGAGTCTGAAATCAATAACTACAATTATCTTGTCTGAAACTGGTGAGTTTACATTCAGACCTATCTATCGGTTGCTGTTAAGATCGAATGATAAGGACCTGAGTGTTATTTCAATTGATCACCGCGGATTGTAAATCATTTATTAAGAAAGATGGACCGAACATGATACGTTGAAACAAATTAACCAGTTACGTAATAGATATATAAGCGAAAGGTATACATATTTTTTTCTAAGAAACCAACCAGAGTCTGAAATCAATAACTACAATTATCTTGTCTGAAACTGGTGAGTTTACATTCAGACCTATCTATCGGTTGCTGTTAAGATCGAATGATTAAGACCTGAGTGTTATTTCAATTGATCACCGCGGATTGTAAATCATTTAATAAGAAAGATGGACCGAACATGATACGTTAAAACAAATTAACCAGTTACGTAATAGATATATAAGCGAAAGCTACACTGTCCCACACTGTTGAATCTCCACTGACAGCAAATTAATCTAAGATCGTAGTATACTACCAAATATTGACACGGCTTTGCGCATAGTCTAAGAAGGGCATCATACCTGAATCCTATCTGCTGATTTACGTAAAATTTGTACAAATGCATTCATTAGTAGTTGAGTTGTGAATATTGTAAATAATATTAGAATATTTGAATAAACAATTAAACCGGTTTGGAACTCTTTTATTTGGCAAAGACAAATTCGTCGAACAGAAAACTTCATTCAAATAAATAAATCAATAAACTAGAACTCTGGCCTTATTCTAAGGAAGAAACCCAGGCCCGCCATCTTCTTGACTTAGTGAAGATGGGGGTTACAAACGTTAGTGATCAGAATTGTTTTTAGAATTCAAAAACATTCAATTTTCCATTAGAACTTGAGCCTTCAAACTTTGCCGATCCACCGATTAGGGTCCTTTAGCATGATAATTACAGATACTGAACAATTTGATTCCTTACTGTTTTTCTGAGCGGCTTTTGCAGGTAGGTCTTTAATTTGCTGGAGGAGTTAAATGCAGAATTCTAGAGAGAGTTTTTAATTGATTTCGTTAAGCGTAATTTAGAAGAACTGATTAATTTGTCAGATATTGTAGGGTAGATATGGAAATAAGAGTTAGCATAATAGTTTTCCAAATTTCGATGAACTCCCATCAGAGTGATTACAATGTAGAGAGAGGGAAGTGTAAGAATTTTCAGATAAACAAGAGCTTGCAGTGTGAACCCAAGTTAGCTAGTACTCTTTTTTTTAGAGTGAATACTGAGGTAGATCGCGAGGATTTACCCCAGAGCGATACATAACTAATTTGGGAGTGAACTAGACTGAAATAAGCAGCTATCACTGTTTCGGGGTTTAATATAGTTTTTAGTCTACGAAGTAGATATAAAACTAAGGGAAGCCACGATCTTATACATTGATGTGCGGAGACCATGATAGACGATCATTAAGCGTTATTCCTAGTAGGGTTGCCGATTGAACTTGACAGTATGTCAGAAGAGAAGAAATTTGTTGAGTTTTTGCTTCGTTCATTGTAAGTTTATTAAAGCAGCGCCAGGCGGCTATGTTGCCTTCAAGGGTATTCATTTTGTCAGTGAGATCATTACTGGTTGATACTGAGTCCCTTTAGGATATATCATCCACCCATGTTTAAGGTAGTAAAAAATAGCATTAATATAAATTAGAAACAAGACAGAACCCAAAACAGAAGCTTGAGGAACGCCGTAGGATATTAGAGAACAAGTAGGGGAACTACTTTCAATATTCACACATTGTTGTTGATTTAAAGGTAAGAATAAAGTAGAGCTAGAATTAAATCTCGAACTCCATAATGTTCTAATTTTTGGAAGAATATGGGATGTGGGACGCAATCAAAAGGTTTGGAAAGGTCGACTAGTATGAGACTTCTAAGTTTACCATCCTCTAGATTATGTGGCACAGATGACAATACGTTATGTACTGCATCAATTGTGGAATAGACGGCTCGAAAACTAAATTGATTTGACTTCAGTATGGAAACCGTGTGAAGAAGGAAACAAGACGGTTTTTTTCAAATATTCTCAAGGATTTTAGCAAAGATTGGAATTATAGAGATGGGTTGATGATCATCAATAACGGATGGATCCCCTTTTTTGAATACAGGTATCACTTCATCGTTTTAAATAATGTAGGAAAGATATTAGATTCAAAGCAAAATGCTAAAGAGTGCACTCAGTAATGACGAGATGGAATGCACTAGTTTTCTTGTTAATGGGAAGTCTGTATTCCTTCCTGAGATTGCAGTAAAAATTTTTTTGCAGCAGGATCCTTGGTTGAATCAGACATTAGTTTGGCTGTTGTCCAATTTGGATCTCAAGTATTTGAGCGTATTGTCAAACCAAGGGATATGTTAAGAATTATATCATTGTTCATACATCTCTATAGCCTTCAAAGTCCTTAAAAAGTTGTTTCGTCAAGAGAGAAAGACTCAATTTCGTAATTGTATGACCGATTTGTAAGATATGGTTTGATTGCCACAATATGAATATGGAATTATACACTGCTTCTTCTCTTTTGGGAGGGACTTATCATGTGAGATACCTTGCCAGAAATAAGAGCGCTCACGGTTTATTCAATCCTATCGAAGAACGATTGTTTAAATATAGTTCAGACGCCGCAATTGTAATGACACAAAAGTCTACTTACATCTTTTTGTTCAACTTGTCCTTGATACAGTTGTTCCACTGGTATTTCCTGAAGATATTTCAATACTTTTTCATCATCAGTGTCGGTGCATCCTAATAACTGAGCCAAAGATTTGGCATTATCATGATCTCCCCAGGCCCAGAAATTGAAAGCGCTACCACTTTGCATGATTGCTTTGTGAAATAGACCTGGAATATTATTCGATGTTGAAGGTGTCAAATCTTCTCATGTGAGTTGGGGTATACAAATGCCATATGACCTTTACTCTTGAAATGTCTGTTGTAAAGTTGTTAGAAAGATCAATGGAAATTTCAAACTGCGAAAATAATGGAAATATTACTTCCGGGAATAATAAGATTAAGATTAATGTTAGACAGACGTGTTGTTCCTGCCTTGTCCTTGAAGGAGTATTAGATCGTCCTCTTGATATTGTTTCATAGTAGCCAGAGTTTAAGATCCGCTAAAATGACATAAGAATTTTCTTGGCTCTAATGTTGTGCAATGGTTCTGCTATGGTCGTGTTGTATGTCTCGAAGTATTTGCCTCTGCTGAAGTGTGTAGCTTCGCAGTCAGTGAGCAAATGTATCGCATTAGCACTACTATTTGCGATTTGCAAAATCTCAACTACTCTATTAATTGTTGCTTCTTCGATGCAAATTAATTGTGCAATAAAAAAATATGCAGCACTTCATTTTTTGGTATAAACAGTAGGTAATGTGAAGTTCACAGTGAAGTTAACATTATTATTGAATTAATTGTCCCTTTTTTGTTGGTTTAGTTGTGCAATGAAAACGTTTCTGACACTTAATTTACTTTTAAATGGCTTTCAATGCCAAGTTCACAATAAAGCATTACCATTGAAAACACAATTTATATTTGCAAATTAAATTTTGTATTAAGTATCGCATCTTTGTTGTAAATTAGTTCTGAAACGAAGAAATTTTTAGCTTTTTCATTCACATAATAAAATGGATAGTTATCCCTAGTTCATTGTGACTTTGTTATTGCCACTCAAGAAAACAGGTATTTTTGACTAGTAACTAATGAAATAATTATCTCTGCCTCATTAGTCATTTGGTGCAAAAATTCCTAGTATCCTTTTTTTTGTTTTCTATTTTATTAGTCATCAGGATCTGATTTTTATAATCGGTAGATCTTATTAAATTTTCTTATTTTCAAACGCATCTATCTTGAAATTCATAATTAGTTAGGATCGTAAGGATACCAAACTCCGCTTTTTCTATTATCTTTTGAGAATTATTTGAACAAAAATTTGTGTTAGCCCAAATATTATTATTTTTTTCGTTTCATGTTTTTTTATTATCTCATTCATCTTTAGTGTAAGGGAATTATTGTGATCGGGGCAAAAACAATTTTTTCGTGGATATATTCGTTTTAAGCGGATATCTTAAATCCGTTTTTTCCACAATGTCTGCTTTCAGCGACCAATACTAAGAGTATCTTTTGTATGTAAAATTAAATTGAGAATAAGTCTGTTTAGTCAAAAATGACATACAGTATGACACAAAAAAATTATGGTTATTTCAATTCAGGTACAATACTGTATGTGGCGCCCTCTAACATTAAACAAAAAACTAAGTAAATTTTTGAGTTTCTCATCATTGATACTCCCAGTATCACGAGTTTGGTCAAATTGCTATGTTATTCAACAAAAATATAATCAAAAAATTAAATAATTTTTTTTTTGAACCTCCTGTATCTCAAGAACCAAGCCGTTTTGGACCTATTTTCACATGAACTTTTTATCTTAAAATTAGTCAAGGATTCCCCCTTTGAAGTTTGTACAAGTACTTAATAAATAAACAACCTGTATACAGGGTGACCCAGGTTTAAACCGTCAAAGGCTTAGGGTCGGTTTCTTAGTTATAAACATTTTTTTTCCCGTGAGTATATTTCCAAAACCTTCTGGCTGATTTTGATAAGACTCGGCATGCTTATTAGCGGTGATAAGGGGCTTTTTTGAATGTGATTAGAATACAATTATTAATTTCGAGGCATCCCAGAGTGTAATCTAATTGATATTAGGAAAAATCTTTGTAAGACACTATTTTTCGTATGTGTATTTCTTAAAGAATTAAGCAATTAACAATACACTTTTTTGTCTCTTCCCTGCATGTAATAGGAATAAACTCATTTCAACAAAAATCAGATCAAAGGTAGCTGGGCACAATCTCGACAACAATTGTGTTTGACAACCTGTGGTATGTTGATAGATTTATTCAAGTTTTAATGTATTTTAAGTGCGTTTATGCGTAGTCTGCGGAATCATCATGCTAAGTATTTACAGTGTAGCTGAATACGCAGATATTGCTTGTTCACGGGTACTGTGATAGTAATGTGGGCGCTTCAGTAATTCAGTACTCCCGTAGATATCCTCCAAGGAGATTGCCTGACAGATCAGTGTTTGCTGCTAGTTTTCAACGTGTAAGAGAAACATCATCCACTGTATAACGATCTTGATTAGATCGAATATTCACACCCCTTCAAAATGAAAGAAGAACATGAAATATCTTAGAGCACTTCGACGAAATGCCTTCCATTACCACGCGGCAATCTTCTTTACCATTAGGATTTGAGCGGAGCACTGTGAACAGGACTTTGATAGCAGAGGGTCGTCACGCATATCATCTGCGTAAAGTTCAGAATTTGCTACCTGATGACTTGCCACGAAGAAGAGAATTTTCGGAAAGGTTCCTGGCGCAAATAATAAATGATGCTTCCTGTTCTCGGAGGGTGATTTGGACTGACGAAGGAACTTTCACCCGGGCTGGTATCTTTAATCAGCATAACGCTCTCAGTTGGGCCCACGAAAATCTTTGTGATATAAGAGTCAGCAATTTTCAATATGAATTTTCGTGCAACGTTTGGATGACATTATGCGACGACTCACTCATCTGTCCATATTTTCTGCCCCCGCGACTGAATGGTCCAGCTTAACTTCATTTTTTAGATAATGATTTTGAACCAATCTTAGATGACAACCCTATAATCAATAGATCAAACAGATGATTCCAGTTAGACAGATGTCCTGTTCCTTGAACTCTACCAGTACTATTTTCCGGAAAGATGCATAGGTCGCGGTCAAGCTCCTTTCCTTGGCCTGCGCGCTTTCCTGACTTAACCCCTTACGATTTTTTTGCATGAGGTACGATAATAATCAAAGTTTATGGGGAGCCCAACAACAACAACGAATGTACTCTCCAGGGAAAATTGTTCAAGCAGCACGAGAAACCACACCAGCAGTGTGCAGTGCCGTTGTATTTTTAGTTGATTAATCTGGAAACATAAGCATACAAAATACAATGACGTCAATGATTTGTTCTAATATCAGTTAGGTTAACCTCTGGGACGCCACTAGAATTAATAAAATTATTCTAACTGCATTATAAGAAGCCTTTTATTACCGCAAATAAGCATGTCAAGTTTTATCGAAATCAACTGAAAGGTTTTTTAGTAATTATTAAAAAACTGATTTTTTTATAAAAACTTTGACACCATGTATCTCGAAAACGTAGCAAGTTAGAACACACCCTCACGAGAAAAAAACTTTATTTATATATCGCTACGATTCACATTTAAGAGGAGTTGGTTCAAATTCCGGTCAAGATCTATAATGCAGTCCAGCGTCTCATAATTTAGCACACCCTCTTACAATCTTATATAAGTTACTCAATACTTAAGGCATACCTTTGGTTGCTGGAGATAACACCAAATAATGGGCTGCGGCGCCTCCTGCACTTTCCCCAAATACAGTTACATTGTTAGGATCGCCATTGAAATTGTGAATATTTTTCTGAACCCATTTCAAAGCCAAAACCATATCTTTAAGTCCTGCATTTCCAGGTACATTAAGAGTTGGATCATCCAGAGCCAGAAAACCTGAAAGTATGAATTTCTAAAAACCAGTTCTATAGCATTAGCGTGATAGAAATCTCACCCAGAGCTCCCAATCTGTAGTGTATGGAAACAAGAACAACGTCTTCAGCTATGAGTAACTCTGGACCATAAAGGAACGTATTTCCTATTGTGAAACCTCCTCAATGAATGAAAAACATGACGGGACGCAATTTCGTGTCACTATTCGGAAGCTAGAAGGAATACATTACCTGATATACTTTTTTTTATTGTTGCTACTACACTAGAACAAAGTTTTTCTTCTGTCATCATATGAATTTATGAAACTCCCCGCAAGTACCTGGAATCTATCAGCGTCGTGTTTGTGAATGTTTCCGGCACATTTTTCCCATTTATCAATATTATTGTTAGTCCTACAAATTTCTTGTTTACTTTTATAAAATAACTATTAAAAGTTCGATTTTCACTAGTTTAATGAATAAATGTGAATAAAAATAATAAAGATTCTTGACCCAGTATGAATTATATATAAAAATTCTCGGGAAATAGGTCACATTAACACTTTGTTTTAAATATTCGTCTTTACGTACATTTCGGTCTCACGACCATCATCAGAAGACTCACTATGTCAAAAAAAGGGTTTATTAAAACTAATAATAGCACAAGCGTCCAAATCGCACAAATATAATTTCAATCAAAAGAGCCCACGCTGTCGAAACGAATAGAACTACGAACAATCGAAATTGTATCGCCAGTAATAAAGTAAAAAAAATTTTGTAGTAAGAATCCGCTATTCAGTAATATTATTAAAATATACAAGTGCATGATGGTATTCTCACAACAACTGAGAAGAACGAAGTTATTTGTCGAGTATCTACTTTCGAAACCAGATGTGCATGATTTATGAGTAGGTACTTAAGAAAGGTTTCAGACCTCTATGGAAAATTACTACTACGCATTCTTTCTAAAAACATTTTCAACAATTATAAAGACGTATGTAATAATTTGCAAGAGATTATCTAATCAAATTAGTATAAATATGACTTAGATTTTGTGTGTCTAACCTATGATTCACAGATTTGGAGTCCCGTTTTACGTGAATCATCTCCAGGATAGATCTTTTATAATAATTGGTTCCCTTAGTTAAGATATTAACATTTTTCTAATCAAATTGATGGTTATAATCAAAGCAGTGCTTAGCAAGGGCGGTGGAATTTTCTAAGTTGTTATTTCTTGTTCTATATTTATGGCCGTACATTTTTTTTTGTAAATATTGTTTAGAGATTCCAGTATAGGTTCCATCACAATCTAAACAATTCAATTTATACACTGTGTGGGTTTGTTTATCTTTAGGTATTACAGGTTTTAGATTTGAGAAATATTTCCCAACACAGTTAGTAGGTTTATGCGCAACATTTATATCATACTTTTTCAAACATTTTTTGATTTTCTCTGAGGTCTCCGGAATGTATGGTAAAGTTATAAAATTGTCTGTATTATCTTTTATGTTATTTTTATACGACGAACCATTATAGATTTTGTTTATTCTTTCTTTAATGATTGGATTGGAAAAAGTTTTTGGGTAGCCATTCAATTCTAGTGTATTACGAACAATTTTCAAATTTTTGGGGCGGTCATCTGCGTGGGACAATTTTATCGCGCGGTCTGTAAGGCTGTTTATGACACTTTTTTTTATAGCAATTTGGTGCAAAGGAATTGAAGTGAAGATAACGTTGAGACCAAACTTCTTTAGTAAACCAAGAGGTTTTTATTTTTCCATCTGCATCATGCCTAATGTTCATATCTAGGAAATTTATGTTATTGTATAATTCTATTTCACAAGTGAATTGAAGTTTACAGTGGAAATTGTTAAATTTATCAATTAGATATTGAATTTTATCGTTGGGAACACACATAAGGCAATCATCTACATACCGTTTAAAGAATACAGGCCGAAAATCTAATGATCTCATAACAGATTCCACAAGGCACTCCATAACGATTACAATGGTAGCTGAAACAGGAGATCCCATTGCTGTGCCGAATATTTGTCCAAAAAATTGGTCACCATACTGAAAGTATGTGCATTCTAAACAAAACTTTACAGCATTTATAAATTCCGATTGATCTAGAGGTGTGTGGTTTCTAATCTCTGCCCAACGTTTTTTGATGCTATTCAATGCCAAAACAACAGGTGTATTTGCAATTAAAGAAACAACGTCCAAGGAAATCAGTCGATGGTTTACGGGTACGGATTGATTATTACGCTCCAATATTACTAACTAACTAGTTAGTAATATTGGAGCGCCTACTCACAATTTATCAAAATTTCTATCAAAATCTATTAATAATATAACAGGAAAAAATGAATTCTATCTAAAAGACTCATGGCACTTTAATGAATTTATAAAAAATCAATCCGTACCCGTAAGCCATCAACTGATTTCCTTGGACGTTGTTTCTTTATTTACAAATATACCTGTTGTTTTGGCATTGAATAGCATCAAAAAACGTTGGGCAGAGATTAGAAACCACACACCTCTAGATCAATCGGAATTTATAAATGCTGTAAAATTTTGTTTAGAATGCACATACTTTCAGTATGGTGACCATTTTTGGGACAAATGTTCGGCACAGCAATGGGATCTCCTATTTCAGCTATCATTGCTAACCTCGTTATGGAGTGCCTTGAGGAATCTGTTATGAGTTCATTAGATTTTCGGACTGTATTCTTTAAACGGTATGTAGATGATTGCCTTATGTGTGTTCCCAACGATAAAATTCAATATCTAATTGATAAATTTAACAATTTCCACTGTAAACTTCAATTCACTTGTGAAATAGAATTAAACAATAACATAAATTTCCTAGATATGAACATTAGGCATGATGCAGATGGAAAATAAAAACCTCTTGGTTTACTAAAGAAGTTTGGTCTCAACGTTATCTTCACTTCAATTCCTTTGCACCAGCTTGTTATAAAAAAAGTGTCATAAACAGCCTTACAGACCGCGCGATAAAATTGTCCCACGCAGATGACCGCCCCAAAAATTTGAAAATTGTTCGTAATACACTAGAATTGAATGGCTACCCAAAAACTTTTTGCAATCCAATCATTAAAGAAAGAATAAACAAAATTTATAATGGTTCGTCGTATAAAAATAACATGAAAGATAATACAGACAATTTTATAACTTTACCATACATTCCGGAGACCTGAGAGAAAATCAAAAAATGTTTGAAAAAGTATGATATAAATGTTGCGCATAAACCTACTAACTGTGTTGGGAAATATTTCTCAAATCTAAAACCTGTAATACCTAAAGATAAACAAACCCACACAGTGTATAAATTGAATTGTTTAGATTGTGATGGAACCTATACTGGAATCTCTAAACAACATTTACAAAAAAAAATGTACGGCCATAAATATAGAACAAGAAATAACAACTTAGAAAATTCCACCGCCCTTGCTAAGCACTGCTTTGATTATAACCATCAATTTGATTAGAAAAATGTTAATATCTTAACTAAGGAAACCAATTATTATAAAAGATCTATCCTGGAGATGATTCACATAAAACGGGACTCCAAATCTGTAAATCATAGGGTAGACACACAAAATCTAAGTCATATTTATACTAATTTGATTAAATAATCTCTTGCAAATTCTTACATACGTCTTTATAATTGTTGAAAATGTTTTTAGAAAGAATGCGTAGTAGTATGTTCCCAGTACAGGTCTGAAACCTTTCTTAAGTACCTACTCATAAATCATGCACATCTGGTTTCGAAAGTAGATACTCGACAAATAACTTCGTTCTTCTCAGTTGTTGTGAGAATACCATCATGCACTTGTATATTTTAATAATATTACTGAACAGCGGATCCTTACTAAAAAAAATTGTTTTACTTTAATACTGACGATACAATTTAGATTATTCGTAGTTCTGTTCGTTTCGACGGCGTGGGCTCTTTTGATTGAAATTATATATGTGCGATTTGGACGCTTGTGCTATTATTAGTTTTAATAAACCCCTTTTTTTGACATAGTGAGTCTTCTGATGATGATCGTGAGACCGAAACGTACGTAAAGACGAATATTTAAAACAAAGTGTTGTTGTGACCTATTTCCCGAGAATTCTTATATACAGGGTGTCCTCGAACTGCGTGGCCAAAATAAAACCGAAGATTCTTTGATTCGAAAAAAAGTTGAAGAGCCTTTTTACTTTTGCCTCAAGTGTCTTGTTTACCCGGTAGAGGGCTTCAAAATTGCAAAAATAATTTTGTTTTTTCGGTATAACTTGAGAACTTGATGAAGAACTTTCACAATATTTAGCAGGTGAGTTACTGTCAATAATGGCCATTTTTGAGAGTGGAGCACAGAGCCTTAGAGACCATAGAAATGGCTCAAACTTGAGGATGTAACGGGAAAAGTGTCCAGAACTTTTTTGTGGTCAATGTAATCCACTCGATATTTTTTACGTAGATAGCTCATCTAATTTGAAAACTTTCCTTACTCTTAGAAAATTTTGATAAAATCAACGGATTAGCTTGAAAAAATTAATTTTTCAAGTCTCTGCAATTTTGGCTTACTAATTTTACTTGATTAAAATACTTTAGTTGCCTTTGCTTTTCTAATGTCATTTTGGCATTCGAAGAATTTATTCTCAAAACTGTCAGTTTTTACTTTGCTTTCCGTAAAAATTTTCATAAAATTATGGCTCAAAATTTCACTAACACTGAAATGGTTGATATGTTATTGATTTATGGACTTTGTCGTTGCAATGGCCGGAGAAGGGAAAGATATCCGCATCGCAGAATTCCAAATCGGCAAAAACCTTCGCTAAACTGGCAAATTTAAAGCAAATCGCAGAGAAACTGGACGCAGACGGACAAGAAGGACGTTAGAGCTCGAAGAAGCGATACTGGAAGCGGTTGAAACTGAACCTGGGATAAGCACACTACGTTTGGGACTTCGTATTGGAGCCTCAAAATCAGTAGTTCATAATGTACTGAAAGAAGAACTGTTGTATCCCTATCATATTAAAACAGTTCAAGACTTATTGCCCATGGATCCAGGTCATCGGCTAGATTTCTGTCGGCTTATTGTCCAAAGACAGAACGCAAACCCCAATTTTTGTAGAAGAATTCTGTTCACGGACGAAGATACTTTCACGAGATGTGGTCTTTTTAACCTCCATAATGAACATTTCTATGCTGATGGAAATCCTCATGAAACGGAAGTTACATATTTTCAGAATCAAACTAAAATCAATGTTTGGGTTGGAATTGTGGATAACTTTATTATTGACCCTACCGTTATACCCGATCGATTGAACGGGGAGAACTACTTGAACTTTTTGGAACAAAGGCTACTTGAACTGTTGGAAGACTTGCCCTTACACATTCGTCGTGGCTTGGTTTATCCATGATGGTGCACCTCCTCATTTCACATTAGCTGTGAGGCGAAATTTGGATGCGGAATATCCAGATCGCTGGATAGGTAGAGGACACGATGCACCAGTGAACTGGCCGGCCCGCTCCCCTGATTTGACGCCCTGCGACTTCTTTCTATGGGGCGCTTTGAAGTCGAAAGTTTATGCAGCTCCAGTAAACACACGAGAGGAATTGTTGCAACGAATTAATCATGAAGCGGATTTATTGAAGAATGATCCTGAAGTACTAGCCAGAGTTCAATCCAATTTCTTGAAACGAATTAATTTGTGTATTCAGGAAAATGGGCAACATTTCGAACAATTGATGCCTTAGCGATTTCCAAAAAAGTTTTGTTGTTTCTTTTAATTTAGCATTTGTTTTTCCTAAATAATTAGATCGTTTCCCCATTTCTATTGTTTTTATTATTCGTGTTTTACCGAGATATTAACCATTTCAGTGTTAGTGAAATTTTGAGCCATAATTTTATAAAATTTTTACGGAAAGCAAAGTAAAAACTGACAGTTTTGAGAATAAATTCTCCAAATGCCAAAATGACATTAGAAAAGCAAAGGCAACTAAGGTATTTTAATCAAGTAAAATTAGTAAGCCAAAATTGCAGAGCTAATCTGTTGATTTTATCAAAATTTTCTAAGAGTAAGAAAAGTTTTCAAATTAGATAGGCTATCTACTTAAAAAATATAGAGTGAATTACGTTGACCACAAAAAAGTTCTGGACACTTTTCCCGTTACATTCTCAAGTTTGAGCCATTTCTATGGTCTCTAAGGCTCTATGCTCCGCTCTCAAAAACGGCTATTATTGACAGTAACTCACCTGCTAAATATTGTAAAAGTCCTCCATCACGTTCTCAAGTTATACCGAAAAAACAAAATTATTTTTGCAACTTTGAAGCCCTCTACCGGCTAAACAAGACACTTGAGGCAAAAGTAAAAAGGCTCATCAAATTTTTTTCGAATCAAAGAATCTTCGGTTTTATTTTAGCCACGCAGTTCGAGGACACCTGTATAAATGTGAATAAATGTAGTTTTGCTAACACAGTAGCTTCTTCAAAAAAATATTACGAACTACTTTGCAATATTTATTTGAAGAAGCTACTGTGTTAATGAAACTATAGTCACATTTACTTATCAAACTAGTGAAAATAAAACTTTTCATAGTTATCTTATTTAGGTTTAGAATGGATTTCCATTATGTAATGGGTGATTCTAGTCAACTGTTTATTTTCTTTATAAAATAGGGAAGAAAATTACGTTACCGTTTGTTTTGACGATTTTTACTTGTTCTTGATTTGACTCAAACTCAAAATACACATAAAATTTTCAATTCATTTCTACTTCTAATTGATTTTTAAAATTCTAGATACAGGATGGTCCGTTCATCTTGTTACACTACCTTATACTATAAAATATACTAGGTAGAGGAAAAAGTTTCGTATGAAAGTTTCTCAGTTTGATTTATATTTCAACAATTATGTGATCCTGTATATATACAGGTTACTCTATTTTCCGTAAACACGCGTTAACTTTCTTAATTTGAATGGGACAGCCTATATATTATTGTATATTTTGATTTTACACAACATTTTAGACACATTTCATGTATAATGTTGTGAGTCTTACAGTTTTTGACATATTTCAAAATTTAATGTCAAAAATGTTTTTATCAATTTTTCCTATAAGGAAGCCTTTATTGTTCAATTTGGATTTGATTCCTTGTTGAGGAGGACCTACTTTAATAGATTTTGAAAACTGTTAATTCGAAAAATAAGATTAAAAATGAAATCGAGGAATCAAAAATCAAAATTTTATAATTTTATCCTATTTAGCATTAAAAATAAGGAAGAGTTTGTGTGAAGTTGTTTATTCCAAAATTTTGTAGTTATAGCTAAAAAAATCTTTCGACACATGTCATCTTGTTTACCTATTTTTCATTTTTAAATTCAGCTTATTCGCTTTGTTAATAATGTTTACCACAGAGGAAAAGATTGACATGTTAGAAAGTTATATATCAAACAATAAAAATCGGATTTTGGCTCTTAGGGATTATATAACAAAATTTCCATTGATGCGACTCCCACAAAAAAGATCTTTTATAGCATTTACCGACAATTTGAAATAAATGGAACTTTGAAGAAAAAGAAAATAAGACGTCATGTTTTGACTGATGATGAGTAATATTTTGTTGCATTTGGGAGAGACTGAAACATCAACCCAAAATGCCTCTTTAGATCAAGACGTCAGAATAACAACGGTTCAAACGTGCCTTCAACTCAACAATTTTAAGTCCTATAAATATTGTCCAGTACAAAAATTAGAACAACGTGATTACAATACCATTTTTGCAATATTTTTACCAAGAGACATTTTTTAGAAAATTCATTTTCTAATATTATTTGGAACGATGAGTCCATGTTTACAACCTCAAGTCAAATTTTTAATAGAAAAAATACCCATTAGGTACTGGAGCAGCGAGAATAATTAAAAGTTATGAAAGTTACAAGATCGGGAAAAAATTCTGCCTGACTATAGTGAGCCATTTAGAGATCTAGAATTATAGGTCCAGTATTTTTTTATCGGAATTTGAATTTCAAACTTTACTCAGTGCTTTTAAATAACTTACAACCCCTTGTGAAAATGAAGTACCTGCAAGAGAACCAGCAAATTTAATTTGGTAGCAGGATGGTGCTCTTTTTCACAGAAGTCAAGAAATTACCAACTATTTGAATGCTTAATATAGAGAGTGGATTGGGGAAAATGGTAATTAGCCTCAGAGGAGCCTCCACTTATCCCCACTAGATTTTTTCTATGGGATATATTTAAAGATCTAATATACAAACACAACCATCAGCAGGAACTTGAACGTCGGATTCGAGAAGGTATTCGCTACCTAAATGGAACAGAATATGTTAGAAATACCGTGATGAATTTAGAAACTCTTTATACCACTCAAAATGGTGAGCATATCGAACACTTGTTGCAATAATTATTATACCTTGTCTTTAGTTAAGTGTAATATATCTTTAATAAAGTATTCACCGATGATTAACATGCATAAATCCGAAACGGAGCATCGCAGATTTAGTTTTGAATTCGTCGATATCTGCACGTAGAATTTCACAGTGTAATTATTAATAAATTAAAGGGTAGAATTATCCCAAATAACTTTTGCATTTAACTTTTCGCTTCATCTCCTATATTTTCTAAGATAAGTGTCCCAAGATAAACGGCCCCTAATTTCAGCAAGCATGATTAATAAAGGCAAAACTAGTGACATTCTGTAGTACGAATCGTTTTTAAAACGCCGTTATGGCCAACTTAAGAGCCATATCGAAGACTACAGCATTTTTACAATAGGAAAATGTTATATTGCCAATATTTCGAGAAATAAAAAATTTTAGAACAAACAACTGTCTAAAAACTCGCCCTCATTTTTGATGCTAAATACGATAAAATTATAAAATTTTGAAAAAATTGATTTTAGGCAGTTTTCTCAATTTCATTTTTAATCTCATTTTTTGAACAGTTTCCAGAATATTGTGAAAATCTTTTGAAGTAGGTCCTTTTCAACAAGGAATCCAATCCAAATTAAATAATAAAGGCTTCCTTATAGGAAAAATTGATAATTATGTTAGGGCCGCGAACGTCATTCTTGACATAAAATTTTAAAATATGTCAAAAACGGTTTTTCTTAGGTATAGGACACGTGTCTGAAATTTTGCTTAAAATCAAAATATGCAATAACATATAGGGTGTCCTATTTAAATTAAGAAAGTTGATGCGTGTCCACAGGAAATAGAGTATCCTGTATGTACACAAGTATATAATTGTTAAGAAATAAATCAAAATAAGATCCTGTTAGACGATCTTCTTTCTCTACCTTGTATATTTTATGGTATAAATGCATACGAAGATTTTTCTATTCATATCTTTCCACAACGGACCTACTAGACAATTTTAAATGAACGCCACTAAAATAATTATAACAGACTTACCGCTGGTGTATAGACATTCAGATTTAAGCAATCTTCACTACCATAAATTGGTACCGTTTGTAATTGAAATTTTGGGTCCTCGAGTATATCCTGAAATTTGATATTAAAATGTAACTCAGAAATTATTAATTATTATTATTTAGAAATCTAACTATTGATGTGGTGCCTGGGTACAATTATTTGTTGATTCTAATTATCAACTATTTAGAAAACCGTTACGAATGAGATCAGCTGTTTTTGTCAATTTTGGGCGTTTCGTTAAAATGTAAAACTGTCAATCTGTCTCATAGCCTACTCTAATAACAGGCCGGAAAACTGATGACTCGTCGCATCGTGACGTCACATAGTTAGCTCTATACAATACGCAGGTCACTGTTTGATTCTCACGTGTTTATTGTTATAGTTCTTCTCAAGTTATTTTGTCCGGTTTGAAGTGGAAGTTTTCAAAAAACTATCAACTAGTGTTTGCTATATACTTTCTACCTATTTTTTGATGTGAATCACAAGGCATATCGTATGTTAAATCTTAGTTGCTCCAGATTATATGTGAGTTGTTGTTTGTGAATTGTGAGTGCGAAAGGTTATGTATGTTTGTAGGTCCACATTTTCCTTTGGGATTAACAGTAAGTGATTTCCCGATTTGGTAATTTTCCAAGATGCCTCTTTGTAGTTCTATTCTTGGATGCCATAGTAACTACAATTCAACTGATACTTCAGTAAATGTTGCCACATTTCGTTCTCCAAACGACCCCGAAAGGAAAAAACAATGGTTGGAGACAACACAAAGAGCAAAGAATGTTACAAAACACTCTAGCAGTTTGCATTGCACATGTCGCAGCTTCTCATATTTCAAATGTTTCCTAATGAAGTGATTGAACATTGAACCAGTTGGTAACAGCTTGGTTCCAATTCTAATATTATTATTTTTAGGATTTCCGTTAGCACCCGAAGCACCTGTGGCCTATAGTGTTTGCAATTGGATGGTGCTTCCGCTCATTGCAACCAGGCGGTAACAATGTTCCTGAGTTACCACAAACGATCGTAGGTTGCTCCGCTTAGGGTCATGGGATTGGATGTCTCGATATTACCTTTGGGGTCTTCTAAAGATGCTAGCTTATGAAACGCCGGTGAAGAATATCCAAGGTTCGTAACAAATATGTCATTTTCTCAATAAACGTGTTAACATCCAAGCTAATTGATAAATAAAATGATGACATTTGACGTATATTGAATTCGAAAACATATGCGTATCATTGGCAGCCTAAATGTGTTTTGCCCGATATCAGTCTCCTGTTTTTATTTGTGAATGCTCGCAATTTTGTATTCATAAATCTTTTTTTCTCAAATATCAATTTTAGTAGCACATATTTTAAAAAATAAGAATCAATTAGCTAATCTGATGGTGGAAAAAATGAGGGTGCTTTAAAAAAAAATCAAGCTATTGATATTTTAAATTTGTCACTTTCATGAGATGCTTACACTATTTTTACTCACTTTTTCCAAAATTTTCTTCCTCAGTTTTTCAACTTATTGAAACATTAGTAAGTTGTGAAATCATTAACTTATATATTAGTGTTGAAGATAATCGCAATAAAGGTAGACCCTGCATACGCTACCTTTTTTTATTGTAATAATTCAAAAACAGTTGAGAATCAAGATCTCCCTCATCAAACTCTCTTAAAATAGGTTGATGTCAACTTCTGGTATAACCAGAATTCAAGGAATATTGAAAATATTTTAGAATTGTAGATTCTTCCTGAAAAAACATTCTAGCTAAAAGTAGAAACGATATTCTTTTAAGTCTAGAGAGAATTTATCTTTATAAAAAAGAATATGTATTGGATATTACTAGCTTAAATACAGATCTCTGAAATTTCTAAGAAGAAGCAATTATATTATAATAAGTGTCTTACGTTCCATTTTGTTAAATCAAACTGAAAACAATAATTCGGTGGTCCTTGTTGGAGAGCATCTTTCACCCCGTTCCAAGACTTCACTGGTTGTGGAGCCTATAAATAATCAAGTACTTATTTCAATGCAAGATTAAATATACATACTTTATTGCAGGAGTGGGTAACTTTTTTTTTGAATGAAATAACTATAGACGTTTGATTTTCAGTAATTTAATAAATAAATATTATTATAGTTCCGTCAACACCGTAGCTTTTCCAAACAAATATTACAAAGAAGCAATGGAATAATGAAAATTTTTTTCCATACATTTACTCAATTCTATAATTTGCTCTACTTTCTTAAAATCGGTACCGTGATCTAGGTACGCTACTGATATTATAGATACAAATGCTATGATAATAAATATGCAACATAAAGATTAGGTCAGCAAGGTGAGAAATCAATGTCAACGTTCGTAAGAAGACAAGGCTCCACCTTGATGCTGTATATATAGAGAACGAAAGCAATTAGGATAGGTATAATAGAGTATAACAGAGTATAATAAAGTATTAAGAGTATTAAGAAGTATGAATGAAGATCATGACAATGTAATGTGACATACACGTTAATCTACTACTGTAAATAGTGCAAATTATCTAGATGTATGAGTGTTACAATAAAGCATAACGAATCACCGAGTTATTGATATACTACCCACAGCTAAGGACCTTAAGAGCCTGAACACCACAATGTACTAACTTGCTACAAAAGAGCTACCTAATATATAACTTTAATGATAATCTTAGTATAAATCGTTATGGAAATTTACCTAATTGGGTAAATTAACCCATTGAGTGATTAAACGATAAACTGGTATCAAATGGAGAAACCCAATTATACAAATTTAATAAGGGTAAATTATCAAGTATTTGTTGTACTCTAAAAATTTATTAATGCTTAGGGATTCTAGCAAATCTAATTCATTACTTTCATTCTGAATGTGTTAATTTATAGAATTAAAGTTATGGTTTTTCATAATTACATGTTCCGCAAGAGTCTAATCAGATTTATCATTAATGAAACTACGTACATACCTAGTTTCATTAATGATAATTTCTTAATTTTTCTCTAATAATAGTAAAGAACATTCTTTGATTCCTTTTTGAAGGTCCTTCCTGTCTGACCAATGTAGATAGAATATATTGATTGAAGAAGTGACTGGTCAGGATCACCATATAATATCTGATCCTTAACGAAGGGACTGGTCAGGATCGCCATATAATATCTGATGATAGGGCTGTCATGAATCGCCCTATAATACTGATTGGTAGGGCTGACAGTGTCGCCCTATAACGTCTTATCAGTTAGCAGGTTCGATGCTGCGTTATGATAGAAGTATCATGTGGAAGGTGTGGACATAGGGGCAGATGGTTGGAATCACAACACTGGTTACGAAATGTGATGTATCGGTTTAATATTCACTACATAGTACTAACACTAATAACTTATATCTATCACAGATAGCTGACTTACTTATGACTATAACTACCGACTATATGATTCTTATCTAAGACTTGGACTTAGGAGTTAAATATCTAATCTCAAGGGAGAATCCTTGTTCCTCTCCTAATAGTTCGGCGAAGGTTGACCTACGTGCCGGCATTGACATTCATGTTATGCACGCAGGGTCACAACCTCGTCGACACGTTATTTATAATGATATATAAACAATAATAAATATATGTTGTATGTTCACAATAAATAAACATACACATGACATAAGAAAATAGAATATTGTAAGTTATCTAATTTAGGATGAATCTCTTCGGGATATCCCACAGACTTGAGGGCTAGGAGCCTCACCACCGCGACCTTTGCAGATCTATTGTGTACATCCTCTTGCTAAGTTAGAATTCTCTGCCTAGACCCGTCTTTATTACCAGATTCTATAGGCCAGACCTTAGGTTCAACATATAATGGGAAGGTTGTGGTTTTTCCTTTCCTTTCGTTGAGAACCTTAGCCTTGTTAGGCCTTCGAAGTAGCATATTATGTGTACTGAGGTCTCCTCGTTTTCCTGGCAGAACTTGCTTGAGGTTGTATCAGCCAGTCAGATATTGTTCATGTGTTTGTTGAGTCAACGATGTCCTGTCAGGAGTCCAACAATGATTCTAGTTGATTTCCTATTCTGGATTAGTAGGTACTCCGTGCATTTTGTCGACGGTTCTTCAATGAACTCTTTGGCCTGTCTCATTCACGGCGCCTTGTCCCATCATACTCGTGATTGATTCTTCGTCCAAGTACTGTTATATGATTTGCGCAGGGCTTTCGCTATACATTTTCGGGCCAGTGAGTCAGTCTCTTCATTGTCTTTGTAACCTGCGTGGCCCGGTACCCAGGCTGCACAACTCTTGTATGGTTTCTAAGAGTCCCAGACAAGTTTGGAATTGACCGGTAAGGAACTGAATGCTCTTATAGCCGCTTGGATGTCAGAGTATATGGCGATGGTTTTTCCCTGGAACTCTTAGCTCAATAGGTCTTCGGCACAATGATGTATTGCAGCAACTTCTGCCTGGAATATCGTCGCGTGCTTACTCAACTCAGTGAGATTATTGTCTTCGACTTTGCTATTTTCCTGCTACTGCACCTTCCCCAATTTTTGACCGTCTGTGTAACATTTCTGCGTTTATTGGAATTCTTCCCTCCCATTCCTCTTTGCCTGTGATGACTATTTTGAAGATTTTCTCAAAGCTATACTTGGGAAGCACCCCGGCCGATGGAAATTCCATTATGGGATCGGTTTCCAACTCATTGTATAGCTCGTTATACATCTTACCGTGCAATTTGCTCATGTGCGCTTTCCATCTGACCAATCTACTGGTGACTGACCTGGCTTCGCCTTGTATGTAAATTTGAAGTGGCGATATGTTCAGCAAGACTTCTGAAGAGACTGTTGGGATTATTATCATTGCTCCTGTGGCAGTCAGTCAAGCTTGCCTTTGGATGTTCCTTAGCCTTCGGATCGCTCCAGCCGCTGAGTCATTGACCACCATACCACCGAGCCATATGCTATCATAGGTCTAATGACTTTGGTGTACAGCAATGTGATCATTTTCGGTTGTAGCCCCCAGTTTTTCTCACCAATGTATGTCACAGGGCCACATGCCAGCTTGTAAGCCCCACATTTACTAAATTATTCTGCGTTATGTCCGCTACGTGAATATCTAAATTACTAAGAAAATAAGGAATTTTAATAGTGATTGGCCCCATACACACAAGTTACACTGGTGTGGAGGGGTGTAGTCAGTATCTCGAAGGAGACGTGAGGATATAAATCGTTTTGGGAATTCTTGACATCGCGAAAATCTGTTCCATAAGTAATAAAAATGCAAAGTCAATGAAGTTCCATCGGCGAATAAAATATTGCCAATGAAACATTGTTGTTTGCCGTTTCCATAACATTCTCACACTTCTGTCCTAACCACATGTGTATGATTGAGATTATCCGCTATTTGATGAGTTGACATATCGGTATTATCTTCAACCGAAAAACGTATCAATGTATCCATATCATTATTCAAAGATCAAATGAATTCATTTGTTAGTTAGTATAGTAAGAGTGTAAGAAATTAAACATCAAGACATACTGTCGGCAGTTAACGGACATAAGGGGTACTCACATGCGAACCTTAAACCAGGTATCACGTCTTTTCTGTTATAGGTAGGGGATGATGTCATTCTCATCTTCGTCGATTCTTTATCGCACTTATTAACTTTTAATACCCCTGTCGATTTGACTCAAGCGATATATCGCAATTACAGCGAAAACGTCTGTTGAAAATAGTTTTAGTTTTGAACTTGAACGACGGTGGCAGCAGAACTGGGGCCCCCCTTTCGACAGGGGCCCAAGTACTTAGCGCCCCACTGCACACAGTTGATTACACCCTTGCATTTAAGCTTAGTATCATCCTTCTAGCACACTATTGAATACATTAGATGTGTCATGATTTTTAGGGTGAATCAAAAAGCCAACAATTGATATCAGCTAGTTACATTTCATTTCTTAATAAACTGTGATCAATTGATCCCGTGACTTTCCTCACTTTAGTTAGCAAAATAATTTTTGGACAGTCCTGCGGGTCACATGTGAATGATTGTAGGAACAGAGAATGTATTGGAAATGATTTACAAACCGCTAATGAAATACGTTATATTATATTCTACGTTACATTGAAATTTCATTCAAATCGTCTACTAAATGCATTTCACAACTGACACCTGCTGTTAGGTTAATTTACGAAATTATTCAGACTACAATATAATCAGTTTTATACTGACACTTGCTGTTACATGAACTATCAAAATTTGCCACAGAGTAATCGCATAAAATACTTACCTTACACTATATACTACGTTGTGAGGGAAGTAAAAATATGGAAATGTCTGTCGTTGCATTTGAAAATAGCTGGCAATAAAATTAACAACGCTCAGGTATGTTATGGTATCATTTAACTGACAACATGAGATATATTAAATAATATCCAATTGATTCCAAAGAAGGTTGCGTTTACCTTAACTTGAACTGCTTCCAACTCTCAAATATCATGCTAGTGGAAACACAAATCAATGTACGATTTCCGAATCTACTTTCTATGATCACAGTAACACACTATTTCAGTAGGATGAATATGATATTTCAAGAAATGTTCTTTTTTGGAAGTTCATTCCTATCAATTATATTTGATCATGGTGGACGAATATTTCATAATCTGTTTCATACTTATGATGTTGATAATGATATTGATATGGGAAAAGATTTTGAACAACATAGGTACCATGAAATTAAGAGCTTACTAATCACTTTTTAAATTTTGAACACATCTGTTTAACATTGTAGCTACTTGGCGCAAAGAGATTTTTGTTGTCAGACCGTTTTGTTCCGTCCTCGAGATATGACGTCTCCAACTACAGAAACATTACTGGTTTTCTAATACATATTCTAATATTTCACACATTAATGTGTTACAACATCAATTATTGGTGGTTTGTATCTCCTTGCGACGTAGACATTTTCAATTGAAATTGATGCGATAAAGACAATTAGTTTAAGAAATCCCGCGCTTTACTTGATGTGAATTAGTTTCCAAACGTCTTCTGATGATGGTCGAGAGACTGAAACGTATGTAAGGACGAAAATATATTTGACGTATGTGTTATTGTGACCTATTTTCTAAGAATTTACATATAATTCATACATGGGTCAATGATCATTATTATACGAATATCATTGAATAGTTGATTCTCTGACAAATTAATTGCTGTTCTAACAAATCTAACACAATATGAATATTCTATTAAAATAACAGAAGTATTTGTTACGTAAATCAATCACATTATAAAGAATACAGGTAAGTTAATAAAATAGCTACCTTGAATCTTAAATTTCTAATTGGTGCTTCGCCATAAGGAATACCTTCGAAACTGTAGAACTCATTACCTCTAACATCTTCGCGCACTCTTCCTTTTAATTTACCTTCGGAAATTTGTACTATAGGATCACCCATCGTAATTCTGTCTAAGAATGAAATTAGTATGTATCTGTTCAAGCTGCTGGTAAGTAGTGCGTGTAGTTATTGAAGAATTCAACTTCATATGCTAAATGAACGATTGTAGAAAAGCAATTTAGAATGTTTCATATAATACATGTGCTCTAACCTTGGAATGTCATCACATTTCATAACTTATAATGGATTACAGAGAACGGAGAGATAGTGACTGACAATACAAATATTATTGCTATGATAAAATTATTTTTATGCTTTGAATCAAAATAGCGAATTGCAAAATAGTGGAATATTACTAGAAAACAACTAAACTTGAATCGAGTAATATTCAATAATAACATTTTCTTCTACAGAGTAAAAATTCAGTTTCTACTGAAAAAAGAACCAAGGTTATTTGGGAGTATCATACAGCTGATATATCTATATTCATTATTTTCGTAGTTACCGCCGTTTTAATATTTTTCTAGCATATACGCTGAATATTTTTAAAAACATAATCATTGTACCTACCCATAGCATGTATAACAGCATGGTGCATATTAAATATATCAGAATCAATAGAATAGAATGAGAGGCTTTATTTGTTCAAAATTACAAATTTATATGAAGCAGTAATAGCTAAGCTTATAAATCAGCAGGTGTAGAAATTGTCAAAATATGAAATATAGGTTTGTAATGCAAAGGCACAAGATTTACATACATTTATACACATATACAGGAGGTCTCAAAATTGACGCCCGTGCTTCTGGATTCGATTCAGTTGCTAAAACAAATTGAGAATTGAGAGTGAAAATTTTCCGTTTGTCCCTCGTTATAGAGTCATAGATAAAAGAAAAACAAATAAATTTCAACTTTAGACTTTATTAAAAACTAATAATATTGAAAAACAAGATATTGTTCACATCTGTTGCCATAAAATGTGTTCAAACAGGTCGCCTCCTACTTCATGGCAAACATTCGTACTATTTGTCATGGAGACACGAACATCATATTATCGTCTATTATTGCCACATCTTGAGAATTCAGAACGTATCAGGTTAACTTGTTCTTCTTTCAAATAGCCCTAGAAAAATTAATTCAACGGATTCAGATCACCTCTTCCCATCCACCTCTCAGGGAATTCTTCAATCAGGAAATTTCTCACTCATAATGTGGTAATGGGAGTGGTGAATTCTCATTTAAAAATCGTAGATACAAGACACAAGGCGGAATTAAGTTCTTCAGGTAGAATGTGTGGACAAATTACATTATTATTTAATATCCAAATGTTAATTGACCATCGTCTTTGATAAGATCTTTGGCATATTAAGTGATGATTTTCATCCCTTCATACATGCAGGTTATGAATATTCATTATATCTGTCTCAGTGAATGTCGATTCATCACTCCACAGTGAAATGTGGATCATTGTTTATGCTATGCATCAACATGACTCGAAACTTCCTATCACCGTATACAAAACTTGAACTTTTTTAGGCCAAAATGGATGCACATCATTTCTCCTTAATAATCTGTGAATTGTGTGTTTTTGGACATGAGTTTGGGATGATACAATTTGAAGGCTTGTACTTGGTTCCCGTCTCAACAAATTCAAAAATTTCTACATCAACGCTTAATGAAGGTTGACGTCCTGCCTGCTTCTCCGAGGATTCAAATTATCTGTACCTAGTAATCTCGGTATACGAGTTAGCCGCAGCAGTGGCATTGTCATTACATGAATCTAATACTTTCCACATATCGTACTTATCTCGATTACAGTAACAACGTTCCATTTTAAATTCCAGGCAATTAAGGAATTTGTTTGTTCTAATTTCGGCAAGCTCTAATTTTAGTCTATTCTGATGTATTTTGACGCGCTGAACATGATGGTGTAGTTTACATTTGAATTAACCCTGTGCTTGTAAAACTATGGCCATTTTTTGAACCCAAAAACATACATTAGTATTTCCTCTGAAATTCGTAAAATGCATACAAATTATATTAGGAATTTTTGAAATCACAACATGTTGAGCACAATTTCATTCAAAAGATTATGCCAATACTTATGACTTGCCTTGTCACTTTCGACGGCGTCAATGTTCCTTCAAGTTTCACCAGACTTGAATCTAATTGGCTTTATTTTGATTCCTTGGGCGCCAGATTATTGTTAAGGTTTACTCCTCATTAGAACTTCTGCTGTGTTCTCACCACAAAGCTTGTCACAGTGCTATCTTGAAAAAAGCCACTTCCCTAGGGTAGCTTCAGTGAATTTATAACCAGGGCCAGAAAAGGGCAGAATGAATAGTTCCGATATTTATAGATATTTCCATGGTCGGTGTTCATAAGAAATTGCGTCTGTTGTTCCACCACGAGAGATTCCAAATAGGTGGACTAGACGAGCTGAAACTAGTCACCCCTCACTGTCAAGCCCAAGACCTGCCGAACTTCCTCCTACCAGATTCTATTTTTTTATCGAACAAGTTGTGGAACTCTTCACCTAGTGAGGTCTTTCCCTGTACCTATAACCTCCGAATGTTCAAGAAAAATACGAATGCCTATCTCCTCTCCCTGTATTCCACTGCTGACTCACCCGATGTTCTTCGAACACTATAGGTTTCCCTCTCTTGTGGTCAAAGTATATAAAAAAATCACAACCGATACTTGGTTAGAGCGAAGCAAGTGAAACGTTTCAGTGCAGTTTTCAATCGGACCTCACTCCGAGTCATCACGGGAATCAACCTTATATTGAATAGTCCCTATTCAATAATTGTATCCTGATATCAGATCATACTACATATATTGTCTTTTCAAACGAAAAATTACAGTCCCTACTTCCAAACAAGACAGCGTGCAGGAGCTGTAATTATCTCATCAGCAATACTTTTTTATTTTCGGACAAGGCCACTTCCGGGCAAGATAGTATATGGCAGTTGTCAGTGGCTTATCAATAACATTCCCCTATTGCCAAACACGACAGTGTACAGATGAACGTTGTGATACCCAATCGCAAAGCTCATTCACTCTCTGATACCGTACAATTACTAATAGCTATTTGTATAACAAGGGAGGAAAAGGTACTTTACTCCCATGTTATACATATGAATTTTCCGCCTCCCTCAAATAACAAGTCATTTTTAAATAATTTATTTATGAAACTAACAAACAAAATGTATTAAAGAAGTAAAAGTAAGGAGTAGGTACAGTATAACTTATAGGCACGTTATTTCCATTCTTGCATCCTACATATTTTTAATTTGTGGTAGAGTAATTATTTAATACTGATGTTAAACGTGCAGTTTTGAGCAGTGGTTATTTGAATACTACTAGAAGTGAGAGCTGGAGCCAACGCAGTACGTTCTCTGTATATTTGTTTTAGAATTTGGTATATTTACTATTGAAATTGAACCTTTATCTTCAATATCTGTAGTGGCCATTTTAAGGAGCTCGCCACACCTGCATGTTCCTGAAATTTCGAAAATGAGGAGAACCTACAAAACGAAGAAAAAAGAATAAAAAAAAAAGCTGTCGACGCCGGAATTTGAACCAACAGCTACAAGCTTATCATGAACTGAGAGCGGAGCACCTACTCTTTGCGCCACCGGGACTCACGTCCAACTTTTGCGGAATCATAAACATAGCGTATTGTTGTAGCTCTATTATAATATTTGCCATTTAACTTTTATTTTCTTGATATATTTACTTCTTGAAAGTATCTTACCTTCATTAATTAATAATTATCATCGGGGGCTTCTACTAAGGATTTATTCATTTCCTCTCTTGAGAAGGTTTTTGCTTTATTAGGTTTATATCGTTGGTTTTGTCTTTTCAAGAAAGCAATTAATTTTGGGTATTTAATATCATAATATCCACATTTTCTTTCATTTGAAGCATCGTATGTAGCATCGAATACTTGAACAACAATGTAGAGGCTTTTAATGTATTTGCTAATAGCGAAAAATACCCCAAAATAACATTTTCTGAGTAAGTACAATATGCTTTTCTCCGGCCCATTGCTTGAAATGTAAATACTATTTTTCGTATTTTCTTTAGATTTTTTGGGTAATAGAGATTGTATTGTTACATTAACTTGTTCCAAAATATCCGGTGGTGTATTATTTATATCTTCAAATTCGCTTGAATCACCCATTTTTTAAATATTATTTTATATTTTGTAGATATATTATAGCGCGTTACACACTTTGAAACTGTTAATCTGTCAATCGACCATAGCATGCTATAATATTTCTGCCCTAAATTCGAAAACCGGATGAATCTATGAATTGAAGTCAACTTATTAATGTAAAAATCGTTAAATTAAAATAACAATTTACTGATTTCTACCATTTTGCAAAATACACAGGTTCTATAAGTAAACGGCAAAATTTATGCTGGTTTGATAGAATATAGTTTAGGACGTCAATGCCGTATAAGTTATTTTATTGATGACGTACCATGACGTCACTTTTACTTTTCCTCCCTAGGGAGTAATAGCTATTTGTGTATTAAGAGCGCAAAGTGATATATTGTCGCTCGACAAAGAGAGTTACCGCGCGACGCAAAGCGGAGCGCGGTAATCTTTGGAGAGCGACAATGACACTTTGTGCTCGAAATACACACAAGATTTTTTCTACAAACGCAGTTTTCAGAAAAAAAAAAGAAAAAACACCAGATGCTTTATTCAACAAAAGTACATCAAGTACAGTTTATAAATTCCTGATTAATGTTGATTTAATTTATCATTGACTATACTAAAATTGAATGTACAATTGTGACACTCTTTAATTATTATTCCTGAACCTGATGGACGATCAGTAGATTTATCTAACATTAATTCCCCCGAATATTGGAAATCTACAGAACGAGATGTAGATAGTCTTGAGAATATTCTCTTGGTAGTTTCAATCTTATTGTTGATTGAATCATCTATGTAGCCTTCTGCTACATTGTTACTTTTCCATCCACCATGTTTTTTCAGTTGTATTAGGTCACCTCCACCATTCACCAATAAAGTAGCAGAGGTTCGTCGGAGACAGTGACCAGTATATAAATTATGCTCGGGCAATTTCAAATATTCAGCAATGTCACTGGGAGTCTTGCCGATTGTATTCATACCCACAATTTTTTTTATACATCTACCTTTTTCATAACGTAAAAATAGACGTTGGACAGTATTGTTATTCAGACAATGTTTTCTGAGTGCAATATATTTTTTACAAATTGAAAGATAATCAACTGAATTCTCTTCATTATGACCAACAATCGTAAAAACACGGCTTATTCTCGTTTTTGAATCTGGAATTCGGACTATTAAAATAGAATCCTTATCTTCTATGTCACCAATCTCCATTTTGACCAACTCATCGCGCCTGCAGGCACCAGCAATACCCATAATTAGAATAACCTATAAAAAAACTGCAATTAATAGCTATTCCAAATGTCTATGCTAACCAAATTGCACTAAATTCAAAAAAATACTAACCGCTTCTCAAACTACTAAGAGCATGAAATATTAAAATTTACCTTTTTTAGTAGATATTCTTCATCGGGCGCTTCTTGTAAAAATTTGTGAATATCTTCAGTGGTGAATGTTTTGGATTTTTTCGCTTTATATCCAACAGACTGTTTCTTCAGAAATGCGATAAGTTTAGGATACTTATTGATTTCGATGTTATTTTTAACATTCAAGCATGTCCGTATCATCGAATACGTAGTTGATGACTTACAAATCAATGATTTTTCTCCAAAATGAACCAGTAATACGTTTTCTGAATACTTATTCACCTTCTTCGACTGGCACCACGTCATGAATTTACCGTATTGTAATTCATATTTCTTCCTTGATTTCTCTGGTAGGAGATTCAAAGTAACAATTTTTGCACTTTCTGCTACATCAGGAGGAGTGTTTGATAATTCACTGTCACTATCATCAATCATCATGCAGAAATACGTTGGAGAAGCGAGCGTTTTCGAAATATTTCCGCTTTAGAGCGCAAATGCTGTCACAAAATGACATTTCACGGAAAACGTCAACTTTGCGTTGAAATCTGAAAGCGTCAAAGGCTACTTTGTTAAGCGTTTGTAGAAAAAAGAACTTTTCCTCTCTAGGGAGGAAAAGTACGACTTTGCTTCCTACAATGAGGCCAGGAAATGTATACTTTGGATAGAGGTAGGCGGAAAAATATATTTCATGTACATATTATCGGTACGCGGGGCAGATTCAGTTGGGGTAAGTTTACTTTGAATAATATGATAATTCATTATTGACGTCTGATAATACCACGTCGCAGTTGCAAACAACCAAATACTGGTCTCCGCTATACAAGTAAGCTATATATATCGAGGATACAATGTACTATAAAATTTGGAAACCTCATCTAATTCTTATCTCGGTAATTCACAAAAAGTAATATTCTACCTACTCTTCCTGGGTTTTTCTCGCCAGTCGGACCAAATGCACTCACATAACTTCACCAACCAACTGCACTAAATCGAATTGAATTCTTAGCTAACCTTTCAAACGTATTTGGCTGGTGGACAGGTCTCTTCACTAATTCTAACGAAACCTTTTTTATTTGTGCAGTAATTTTTGTGATCACGACAGCTCTTTCGATATCTTATGGTGGCACGATATATTTAAGGTTTATGAATATGATCCCTTTAATACAAGAATGTCTATTCCCGATAGTGTCTATGTTCCTTTACAACAATATACCTATTCAGAATTCAGAAAATACGCTAATATCATTGTAGGCGTCAATCATAAGCGGACACATTGACAACTGACAATATTAAAAACGCAATCGCCCCTAATATTACTACAGTTGAAGATTATTTAATCATTTATTAACAAATAATTTGAGGGTGCAAAAAAATTCGAAGAGTAGAAATGAATAATTCAAAATACAACAACAATTGAAAGTTCGACTTTCACTTGTTTCATAAATAAATGTGACTGTACACACATTTATTTATTAAACTAGTGAAAACTTTTATAGTTATTTTATTTAAGCTTAGAACGGATTTTCATCAAGTAATGGCTGATTCTATTCAATATCTTAAATGAATAATTCTTTATTTCCGTAATCTTTATTTTAATTTTATTTATTAATAGTAATTTATATTCACCATATAAGTTTCCCCTCATATTTATTTAATAAAAGTTAGTCTAGATGTAATTTTATATTAGTAATGAAATTATACCATTTGGAATTGAATTGAAATTTATTTTAATTCCATAGTTTTTCTTAACTAAAACCTCTTAGCTCAATAATTCACAGTATGTGGAAAAGATTGGAAGATTTCGTCCCAAAAAGCCATTCTATTTGCTTCTGGGTTAACACTTGTTGTTAATTTTTGACCAATGTCCAAGAAATTCAAGACGCCATCTTTGACTGGTTTCCATTGCACTGGAATCAAACTATCTTCTTTCGGAGTAGGATCTGTGAATTTTGCGAAATTCGTCCAAAGCTTACAGAATCTACGCTGTCCTATGTCTTCTATGCTTCCAGGTTCAATTACTATAGCAGCTGGTGTTGAAAACAGATATGAGATGTCAGCTCCATGTGGTACTCCTATCCAAAAATACATTCGGTTAGTTTAAAATACTATTCGATTCGCAAGACTAACTGTCTAACTGTGTTTATTTATTAATTTCGATCTTAAATATAACTATTATTAAATATGACGAATGAACAGTCACAAGAAAAATGACTCATGTTTTATTGAATTACTGCTCGATAGATCCAATTCGTTTCACCAACGATTGTTAGTTCGGAAGGCTGAAGAATGGTGATATTATAACAATAGTGTATTCCAATATGTGAGTATGGACACTTTCTAATGAATAACAATAATCTTGTAAGTTAATTGGCCTGAAATTTTCCAAGTAATTTGCGATGTACAAGATTCATTGATTGATGCTTTTTGAAAAATATACGAGAATAAGAATACAACTTTTATATTTGGCGAATGTAGCTGTCAATCATATACCTTCTAGTAAGGATTGAAAATGCTGCCATGAGCAGTTACAACTAATATTGTTGCATTAAAGAATAAAATATTTTCTCATTATGTCAAATAAAACTACTACAGAGTAACGGCTTCATCACATTCAACATTAATTTTAAATTCTATGTTGAGAAGACAAACATATACTAAATAAATACCTTTAGCAACTCTGGCTACCTCTTCGTCAATAGGTAATAATTGTAGTTTTGATTCAATGGACATTCTATATAAATAGA
The DNA here is from genome assembly GCA_958510875.1 of Endomychus coccineus. Lineage (NCBI taxonomy): Eukaryota > Metazoa > Arthropoda > Insecta > Coleoptera > Endomychidae > Endomychus > Endomychus coccineus. Next base: position 154,369,563 of record OY294068.1, on the reverse strand, counting down.
CAGGTTGTTTCGAAGTTTTGGCATGGAGTTTCGAATGAGATAGTAAGCCTCTCACGAAGAAAATGTCAGACACCAGCTAAAAAATTTCGAATTTCATATTAAATTCATCACAATTTCAGAATGGAGAAATGAAACAAGAGTTCTTCAATATCCTAATATTCATAGAATAAACTAAGGACTAAATATTAATCAAACGTTTATTAACTTCAATTACATATATCATCAGATGAACATTTTAAATTTCTACAGCAGCTACCAACTGTAAGAGAATTGAATATCTGGATGAACAGGGACAGTAGGTATATTGAATAGTTTCGGCATCGGCATTTAGAATTTATGGTAAATAAAATCATTAATTTATACTAAATAAACAATAATAATGAATATTTTTATTATTCACTATTGCTTACATATGTTTCAATATACATTGTCATCATCTGAGCTAAGTTATAAACTAAAGATACATTGACAGAGAACAGCTTTATACTATAATGACTATACTTATTAAGTGAGGGGGGGGGTCGAGAATACCAATACAGAACATTTGAAGAACTACTAAGGAAATGATTAATAATTGGTAAATGATATATGTCCAATTGATCATTTAAAACCACATTATTTTTGTCTTCAACATGTTCGACAATTTTCAATGATTCCAATATATTCAATTATATATAAATTCTAGGGAAATAGGTCACATTAACACTTATGTTTTATATTTTAGTCTTTACGTACGTTTCGGTGTTCACGACCATCATCAGAAGACTTATTACTTCAATAACCTGATTACTTTGAACTAATTGTATTAACACAAAGCGTCCTTATCGCACCAATTCCGTTTAAATACCAACGTCGCCGAAACGAACAGAAACATGAAATCGGAATTATAACACAGCAATGTTATAGTATAATATCAAAAATGCACTATTTAGCAGAACTATCAACAAATACGACCACATTTCATAAATGTCTACGAGAGACTAAAAGACGAGACAATCTCAAGTATTTACTTTCGAACCTGATGTCAAGATTTATTAGGTAATAAAAGGAGGCCTGGGCTCTGAGAAATACTTTTGACGACTCTACCTAAAATAAACTTTTAACATTATAAGGACGCAAGTAGGAATTTGCAAGAATATTAATTAATCAAATTATTAAATATGACTTAGTGTTTTAACGTCAGTCCTATGATTTACAGATTTGGAGTCAAGTTTTATGTGAATCATCTCCAGAATTGATCTTTTATAATAATTGGTTTCCCTAGTTAAAATATTAACATTTTTGTAATCCAATTGATGGTTATAATCAAGGCAATGTTTAGCAAGGGCGGTGGAATTTTCTAAGTTTTTGTTTCTTGTGCTATACTTATGGCCATTCATTCTTTTTTGTAAATATTGTTTAGAGATTCCAGTATAACCATCTTCTTCAGATGGACAGCTGAAAATCCACAAAAATACATCCTGTGTGTTCCTACATTAATGCACCATGTCAGAAAATTGCGAAGTTAATATTATTCAAAAATTGCAAATTTCTATTCAAAATTTAGTACTAAAAATTCGTATTCACTAGTAGATGATAGAAAACACGTCAAACTCAACAATAATTGCAAATTAATATCATTTGATGTAAAGAATCTATTTCCAAGTATCTCATCCTCTAAACTATAAAAGAGTTCACTATGTGGATACAGTTTACTCTAATGATGGCTTCTTGGTAGCCAAAAGGTCCTTAGTAATTTGGTAGTATTTTTAGTGGATAACGGAGATTATTTTTTATTAATAGTGTGTATCCCATCCTTATTGACTATGAGTATTATAGGAAACTTATTAGATAGAAATAAGGTTTTACCTTCTATTGAAGAGGATATTTCAAGCTTAATCCGTTTATGTACCTATCAACCAAAATTATTTTACGGTCAATAATAAATATTATTTCCGGGCATCTACCACAGCGCGCAGCTCATAAGAATAATCCTCTTATTATATCACTAGCGCGCGGGGTCGGTATACGACTAACGCGCGAGCTATCTGCGGTATACCTAACGTATACCTGCACCATCAACCTTCTTTTATGCACTCAAAACAAAATAAAAATGTACTTTTGTTTTGAGAATTAATTTTTTTTTAAATTTATCAAATAATAAAACAAAGAGAATTTTATTCTGTTTTGATTTTCTTCTAACTTGAACCAAACTCATGATATGCATTGGTAAACAATACTAGCTTAGATGGTGCGGCTGATAGATTCTTTGGCAACATTTTTACTTTGTGTTTTTTTGGGGAGTTATTCAGATAATTATAAGCAAATGATTTAATTAAAGAAAAGCCCATCATCATAATGTTATGCAATCAATTACTATTTGGACTTATTTTCTCAATTTTCCGTCAACATTTTTATATTTTATTCAGATTTAATTTTAATTTATCTATTCTAATTTTCAACAATGTTATCTATGTTAAGTGCAAAATGGAAAGGGTTACGTGTGATCGATAACTATTGATCTAGAAAAGACCATGCAATTAATGAAGGCCAACGTAGGAGGTATGTATATATAAGTTGCAATGTCGCCGTCGAATCATTCACACAAGAAGATTCGAATTTCCAGCCATTCCAAGTGACATTGCAGAAACTCATGAACGTATTGATTGGATGATCCAGAATGATCAGATTTCTATTCCGGACAATGAAAGTATGATTCTTATCAACGATCCTGTCAACCAAAAAATAGTGCTTGGAACTATTCAAAGTCTACAGTTTTTATGCCAAATGAGAACGATCTATATGGACGGCACATTCGAGTATTGTGTTCCAACATTTCAGCAACTTTTTACCATCCATGGAGTGGAAAATAACAGCTCTATACCGCTGTTGTTTTGTTTGTCAAAAACAACTTACGACATTTTATTTCAATCAATAATTGATAAATGTTGGGAATATCGGTGGATATTTTTTCCATACAAGGTTATTGTGGGTTTTGAATAGGCAATTCAAGATTCATTGAGATCACGTTGGCCGGGGTTGATAAACCATGACTGTTTATTCCACCTCACCCAGGCGTGGTTCAGGAAAATTCATGAATTTGGTCTCGTTCGAGAATACAAGAAGCCTATCGTATCATGGAACCGTACGTTGGTTATTTGCCACAATTAGAAAGATTTGACGGTTGTTTGAAGACAAATTACATGAATAACGACACAAAATATTCACCACAGATATGGGCAACAGACAATATTTGGAATTGCGAAACAACAAATGCATGCGAATCATTTCATTCGCACTTTAACGTATGCTTTTCCAGTGCGCATCCAAACATTTATGAATTCGTCGGACAGTTAAAAGAATTAATTGTGGGAGCACAAATATGTAAATGGTAGCTCGCGCGCTAGTCGTATACTGACCCTAGCGACTTTAAGGGGCTTTGCGCGCTAGTCGTCGAACGCCTTATTTCCAACACAGCGGTCTACCTATGGGGTCCCCTTAATCTTCATTACTAGGAAAAATATTTATGGATTACTTGAAAACTAAGGTGCATACGTCAAAATTCCAACACTTGTTCTTATATTGGTACCGTTATGCCGACGATATCTTTGCATGTTGGACAGTTACAATACGTCAATTAAAAACATTTTTAACATATTTAAATGACCTACATTCTGACATCAAATTTACAGTAGAAACAGAAATCAACGATTCATTGAACTTTCCAGAGTTAAGTGTTTCTCGGACAAATTCTACACACACGATTGCTATTTATCACAACCCTGCATACACCGTCAATCAATCAATCAACAAAACGGGGGCGGACGAGTCCGGAGCACTTAGACCGCTTGATTTTGCATGGACTGATATCTCTTATGCTTCAAGTAGCATATGTGTGCTGCCGAGGTGTTGTAGCCTAAGAGAAGCCAGTGTTGGACATTCTGCTGGTATGTGAGAGGCAGTTTCGTTCGCCTCTCCACATCTACTACAAGCTGGGTCTTGAACAATGTCTATTGTGTGTAGATGTTTATTCAGATAATAGTGTCTTGTCACCTGTTTTAGGCATATAGTGCTCTTAGAGAGTAGAGTTTTAGAGAAATTGGCGAGAACTCCCCAATGTAGAGCTTCGTCTGCCACATACCGGGGGTACCACGCCAGACCAAGAGACACTGTCTATCCAGTAGCTCCTAGAGGGCGGGAGCCCGGTGGTTGATGAAATTCCGATCATTGAACTGGGCTGGGGGCGCTCAAGGAGCCCCGTTTGCCCAATTCATCGGTCACTTCGTTTTCCTTCACTCCAGATTGAGCGAGTACACTAGCTGGAGTTTGTTCCTTCTGGTTAATTCAGGCAGAGTTTCCCTGTACTCCAAGACAAGCCTAGAAGTCACTCTGTGATGGGCGCGAGGTGCGCCCAGGACCGCTCGGCTGTCAGTGCAGATGTAAGTTCACCTACTTCGGTAGTTTAATCTGAGGTTTTTTAGGGTACAGGTACACATTGCACAGACATCAGCCTGTGAAACGGTTGCGTGTACACCTGGGTGAACTGAAATCTCCCTTCTGGGTGTACATGAGTACTCCGGCTCCGTTAGACTCGCCAGTCTTAGACACGTCCGTGAACCACACGAATACCCCAGCCTGAAGCGGCCCAGAGTTCACGTTCTCCCAGTTTGTCCTCTGTGTTATGAGGACGTCTGATGTTTGAAACCTGACAGCAGGCGCTATCGCATCCTGCGTCAGTCGGTAGATCGTGCAGTTCTCGGCTGCCCAGTCCCAAATTTTGCCATGACCGTGAGTCACAGACGCACCGACCCAGCCGATACGCCGAACCCGCGGCAACTGGATATGGAGCTGTAAAGGGACGATCCTCACCAGAACATCCAGAGTCCTCATAGCCTCCGTTATCATCACGAAGGCAAGTCGTTGACCCTTGTTCAGGTGGACGGGGCAGAACCGCTTCTGTCGCAGGCCACCACACGACGGCTGCGTAGGTTATGATTGGGCTGATCATGGCCGTCTAGATCCCGTGCAGAACCTGTGATCGTAGACTCCATGTGTTCGCGAAGGCTCTTCTGCATGCTCATAAGGATGCAACGGCCTTCTTCATCCGGGTTTTCAGGTGCATTTTACAACTCAGTATAGCATCGATGATAACTCCAAGGTATTCCACTGAGCTTTTCATGTGCAGGGACCTTCCTAACAGACGAACGCCTGGTAGGGGTCCCAGTTTCCGTTTCCTCGTGAAAAAAATCACGATGGCAAGTGCATACACCGTCACTGTTATTCACAAAAATTCCTTACATCCTTTATCCCATAAATTATTCGCCTTCCACTCGATGATCCATTGTTTAATTAATATCTCTCAAAACGCAACAAACTACAACACATAACTCAACAGAATAAAACAAATTGTCATCAACAATGATTACAATACTTGACAACATTGTAAAACAGAAATTGAACAAACACATGTTAACTCTAATATATCCTCAACAAAAAATTGAAACTGAACGTTAATATGTTAGTAAAACATATATCGGGAAACCAACAAACAATATTACAAAATTCCTATCGAAACACAATAAAACAGTCGCATATAAAACGTGTAATAATTTGCACAAATTCATAAATAATTGTAAAACAAATGGAGATGAATTTAAAGAATCTGGAGTTTATAAGTTATGTTGTGATGACTGTAATACTCTGTATATTGATCAAACAGATCGCACTCAGAATCCCGAAATCTTACATATCGAACACAAGGGCTTGCAATTGAATATATTGGAATCATTGGAAATTGTCAAAAATGTTAAAGACAAAAATATTGTAGTTTTAAATGATCAATTGGACATTTATCATTCACCAATTATTAATCATTTCCTTAGCAGTTCTTCAAATGCTCTGTAACTAATGGTATTCCCCTTCACTTAATTATAGTCATTATAGTATAAAGCCGTTCTCTGTCTATGTAACTCTAGTTTATAACTCAGCTCAGATGATGACACTGTGTGCTGAAACATATGTGAGCAATAGTGAATAATAAAAACATTCATTGTTTATTTAGTGTAAATTACAACAAGATTTTATTTCCATGACTTTATAAGTTAACAATAGGGTATGTAACGATAAGATTTGGTTAGGAGAATATAAAAAAATTTGTTACTAGTCGGTTATAGAGTAAGTGCGAGTCACATTCTCAATTTAAGATGAAATTCACAAATTTTGACAATTCAATTACGTAATGCTTTTTTTCCGATTTTTTGAATGAAAACTCCGCCTCTGAGCTTAATTCCGGTGAATATCAATCAGGTATTTCATAAAAATCGATAGGTGGGAGTTGATTATGCAGAGGCCTATCTAGTGATTTTGTACTCATGTGCCCCTATAACATCTGTCATGTTATAGGTAAAGTATTGAAAAAAATAATTTAACGCCGACGTTTCCGAAACTGTAGAAATAAAAGGCAGGAGAACATAGAAATAATATTAACAAAATGAAATGAAAATATCATTCTTATACCAACTTAACATATATGGGACAAGTGTGACTAGATTTGAGTATACAGTCATTGAACAATTAAAAAATAATATGAGTTTTTAACTTAAAATATGTCTTTTTCTATTATGCAAAGTGAGGAAGAAATAAGGGAAAGTTGTGATTATTGGATGAATAACTATATTATTGGAGGAAAAAGATGTATAAGCTTAGAAATAAAGAAATCTAACAAAACAGACAATTAAAATAGCTACATTTAAAACCAATGTATTTTAGCTTAAACTTTGTGGGTCTTGGAAACTGCCTAAATAGAAGTTCTGGTAGCTACGCGCCTGTGATTATGTAATCCTGAGAGAATATGGAAGTATTTTTTGCTTGAAAAGTTCGCGACTAAATTTGTTTCCTGGAAAGTTCAATGATTTCATGAAAGCGACTGAGAGTTTATTTCCTTGTGTCAAATGGAACAACCTAATTATTTGATGACGGTTAATGAGGTAATCCTGAGGCAATTATGACACTTGTTTTACAGAAAACTTTGTTTACCTAGGTGGATTTCGATTGTTTTAGAAAAATCCGTTAGTATTTGTAAATTGATTTCGGTAGGGTTCGCTACGAAGGGTGGGGACAAAACTTGCTATATAGTTCGGACAAGACTCAAAAGGTCGAAACAACTGTCAACTTTTAGCTTTTTGAGATTCTTCAATTCCTGTTTTGTTAAATATTAGTACTACATATTCTTTCATACAGAAATGAATTCTTTGTAAATGTCTTCAATATTGCTCACCTAGTCGTGACATACCCTATATACTAGTTAAAATTAACTCTTTGAGAAAAGGAAATTACGATTGTTGATAAAATATTGATACATACTGTGTACCTATCCCACTTCATAAACAAATTATCAGTTATTGTCTAGGAAACTACACGAGATAGAAACAGAATTTAATCAAATTTCGGATGGATGTACAGCGTGTTACAAATTGAAGCCATCATTGGGATCTCGGAAACTGTGAGAGATTCGAAGATGGTTAAATTGGGACAAAGTTGTGCATTTTGTTGCTTAACAAAATGCCGTTCAGAGTTAAAAATTCCGAAAACTTCCCAAGATATTCGAGAATATTGCAAAATTTCTAAAATATGTTCCTGACTTTACTTGAAATGATATCTCAAAATATATGACACTTCATGGTTCCCACTTTTCCTTTCTACAAGTTGACTTTACCAAATATAAAATCCAACGTTTTGTTCTTTGGAAATCATAATTTTTTAAAATACGGACCTGGGATTTTTATTTTTTATTTGGAGTCCTCCTTGTATTGTAAGAAGATTGACGTATCACATGATCATATTTTTTATCACTTTGACGTTAAAAATTGAGTTAAAAAAATCGTAGTGTCCTGTTTTTAACAAAATTTCATAAATTGTTTACCACTATCATTTTTCATAGAAATCATTTTTTGTCATATACTCATTCGAATTATCAACATGTTAAAAATATTTTATAGAAATGTAATAATGTATTAAGTTCAAACAGCAGCAATACTTACCTAGCTCTAGCTAGCTACCCAATTCATTGACAATAAACTATGTCCAATTATTAATTATGTTTCAATTTATAAAACATGAACTGAAAATAATACGACTCAATGCAAAGAAAAATTGAACAAAAGTTTATAGTAAATATTCAAATAGTTGTCCCAGCACCTCAATACATGTTTGTACCATTCTACGCAGATCTCTTGTCATCGCCCGTTCGATTGTCATGGCCCATATACCTTTTATTTCATTGATAACATTTTCTTGTGGAAGGCTTATTCATATTATTTGGAGTATTTTTAGACGATTTTTCAAATAACGTTAAAGGAAATAATCCAGCGGCCGAAGATCTGGGCTTCTAGCTGGCCAGCGCACAAGCCCTTGATTTCCAATCGACTGGTTAGGAAACAGTTCACTCATAAAACGTGTCACATTAATGTTTTAAGTATATGAATATGTATTAAGAATCCAAATGTCCCTATAATATACGAACTCATGTCAAACAAAGTCTGTATACGACTGAAATCAAAAAATATAACGCTCAAGTATCCATTTTCGAACCAGATGTTAAAGATTTATAAGGTAGAAGAGAAGGGTTGTCAGACCTTATTAGAAATATTGCTATTTGAGCATTCTACCTAAAATATACTTTTAACATTATAAAGACGCATTTAGGAATTTGCAAGGACTTTAATTAATTAAATTAGTATGAATCTGGCTTGATGACTGAATGTCTGTTCTATGATTCACAGACTTGGAGTCACGTTTTATGTCAATCTTCTCCAGAGTAGATCATTCATAATTTGTGCATTAAAGAAGCTTGCACAAAAGTAGCAGAGGCTGAAAACAAGATTAAGCGCGTTAAACAATCCTGTTATCTGAATTTTGATAGCAACTTTATTATCCAATTTAAAAAAATTAGCAGAATACTTTCTACAAAAATTTCAAGAAAATCAAAGCCATTCAATTCAGAAAGATAAGTAGTTAATGAAGTGCGTAGCTAAAAATTCCGGATGAGTGTAGCACACGTTAAGCTTGGGTTCGAAATTTGCATTGCCTGATAATAAAAATTGTCTATCGACAATATATTTGCTAATTTAGAATGCCGAATTAGGAATAAAATTTAGAGGAAAAAAATTAAATTAGAAATAAAATAACGTCTTGACAAACAAAAAGAATAAACAGGAAGCAGAAATGGGCATAAAAAAAATCGTTTTAACTATGACACAAAAAAGACAAAGATTAGTTTTGAAATCGGATAAATGTAATAAAATCGATATAATGCATAGAGATTACTATCAAAACAACATTGAAAATCTATTAAATCATGAAAAAACTTACAAAAAATTGAAATCTGACCTTACATTATCAGTACAAACTGACATGAATGAATTAATAAGTAAATAGTACAAAAATGAGATGATCCCCATTGAATTGCAAAATAAATTAATTTGCTATAATGGGCAAGCACCTTCTATATATGGGCTTCCGAAACTACATAAAGTTGATATATCTTTAAGACCCATTGTAAGTAATATTGGACGCCCTACCTACAATTTATAAAAATTTTTATCAAAATCTATCAACGATATAATAGGAAATAATGAATTTTACGTGAAAGACTTATGGCATTTTAATGAATTTATAAAAAATCAATCCGTACCCGTAGATCATCTATTTCCTTGGACCTTGTTTCTTTATTTACAAATATACTAGTCGTTTTGGCATTGAGTAGCGTCCAAAAACGTTAGGCAGAGTTTAAAAACCACACGCCTTTAGATCAATCTGAATTTATAAATGCGGTGAGCAATATTTTGGGCAAATATTCGATACAGCAATGAGATCTCCTATTTCAGCTACTATTGCTTACCTAGTTATGGAGTGCCTAGAGGAATCTGTAAAAAATTGATTAGATTTTCAACCCGTATTCTTATAACGGTATGCAGACGATTGCCTAATGTGTGTTTCCAATGATAAAATTCAGTACGTGATTAATGAATATAACAATTTCCACTGTGAACTTCAATTTACTTGTGAAATAAAACAGAACAAAAATATAATTTTCCTAGATATGAACATTAGGCATGATGCCGATGAAAAAATAAAAACTTCGTGGTTTACTTAAGATCTTAAGAAGTTTGGTCTCAACGTAATCTTCACTTCAATTCCGTTGCACCAACATGTTATAAAAAAAGTGTTATAAACAGCCTTACAGATTGTCCGGTTAAATTGTCCTTCCCACAGGACCGCCCAAAAAAAAAATTGTTCGTAATACACTGGAAATGAATGGCTACCCAAAAACATTCTTCAAAAACATTCTTCAGTCCCATCATTAAAGAAAGAATAAGCAAAATCTATAATTGAACGTCATATATAAATAACGTAAACGGTAATACAGATAATTTCATAATATTATCGTACATTCTGGAGGTCTCAGAGAAAATTAAGAAATGTTTGAAAAAGTATGATATAATGTTGCGTATAAACCTTTTAACTGAGTTGGGATACATTTTTCAAATCTAAAACCTTTAATACCTAAAGATAAACAAACCCACACAGTATACAAATTAAATTGTTCAGATTGCGATGAATCTATAAACAATACTTACAAAAAATAATGGATGGCCATAAGTATAGTACAAGAAATAAAAACTCAGAAAATTCCACCCCCTTTCTAACCACTGTTTTGATTATAACCATCAATTCGATTGAACAGATGTTAATATTTTAACTAAGGAAAACAGTTATTAAGAAAGATCTATTCTGGAGATGATTTACATATATAACGTGACTCCAAGTATCATAGAGTAGACATTCAGTCATTAAGTCAGATTTATACTAATTTAAGATAAGATCCTTGCAAATTCCTACGTGGGTCTTCATGATGGTAAAAGTATATATAGGTAGAATGCTCAAATAGCAATATTTCTAAAAAGGCACGACAAACTTCTCTATTACCTCATAAATCCTTGGTTGGAAAGGGGATACTCGAGCGTTATATTTTTTGGTTTTAGTCGTATACAGACTTTGTTTGACATGAGTTCGTATCTTATAAGAAAATTACTAAGCAGTGGATTCTTGATACATATTCATATACTTAAAGACATTAATGTGTTACAATTTTGATTATTCATGTGTCTGTTCGTTTCGGCGACGTGGGCATTTTTACTTAAAATTGTTGCGATAAGGACGCTTTGTGCTGATACAATTAGTTTTAAGAAATCCCGTTTCAGACCCAGTATGTTTTCTGATGATGGCCGTGAGACTGAAACGTACTTAAAGATGGAAATAATGAGCATATGTGTAAGTGTGTCCTATTTCCCGAAAACTTTTATAAAATAAATAATTCAATATATACTGGTGAATTAAATCTGAATACCGTTAATAATCTAAATTACCCTCGTTAGGCAGAGACTCAAAAATTCGGTTCCTGTAGATTTCAAACCAAACATCGCGTTTTTCTGAATTTCAAAAATACGTGTTTACTTTGACACAAAATAATGAAAGCCAAACTGCAAACTATCATGATTATTATCGACAGGCGTCCACCGGTGGCGGTGCACCGATTGTTTGTTGAATAAAAATCCACCTTTATTTTTCAATGATGCAAAAAGAGGGAAGTATTTCTTAAAAACTTTATTCTTAGTCCTTTGCATTACGTCGTATTATTTTTAGATCGTGTTTAATAAATTGTAGTATAATTATCAATTAGACATAGTTTATTGTCAATGAATTGCGTAGCTAGGTAGAGCTAAATAATTATTGCTGTTGTTTGAACTTGATATATTCTATAAATTATTGTTACCATATTGATAATTTAAATGAGTATATGACAAGCATAGATTTCTTTAATAAATGATAGTGACAATTTATACATTTATCTTAAAAACAAAACACTATGATTTCATGTGAAAGTCTGTTTTTGACGTCAAAACGTTGGAAAATTAGAACAAGTTATACATCAATTTTCTTAGAACACAAAGAGGATTCTAAATAAGCAATAAAAATTCTAGGTCCGTGTTGAAAAAATAAACGAAACGTCGGATTTTATATTTGACAACGTCATCTTGTAGAGGGGGAAAAGTGACAATGATAAATTGTCATTTATTTTGAGATATCATTTCAATTAGTCAGGAAAAAATGAAAAGTATTGCAAAATTTCGGTTATTTTCAAATATCTTCTGAAGCATTTGGAATTTTTGAAATATCCAAGTTGATTTTTGTTGACCATTAAAATGGACAACTTTTACACAATATAACCATACTCGTATCTCTTATAGTTTCCGAGATCCCAATGATGTGGCTCGAATTTGAAAAATCCTGTACTTATATGAAATTTTATCTTAAGAAATATATTCTCATGGAAACTCACCAAACATCCTTCCTGACTTAAAGTCGTTGGTGTTTTATCACCGAAATAAGATTTTTCTATTCTCTCTGCTATCTCTTTAAACTTCTCACTTCCCTTCTCTAGTTTCAAAAAGTGTGGTGGTAGATGTTCCCTTTCAATTCCATGCGATCTCAGAAGATTTCCAGGTAGTTCTTTAGCAAACATTTTGGCTTCTAACGATGTATAACCACTCAAAATTGGAACTTGGTTATATCTACCGGAGCTTAACAAATCCATTGGATCTTCTAGTAGGATCGATTCTTTTGTAGGATATTTTTCTATTACAGGTGAGAAATTACGAACTTCTGCTGAACTCATATACTGGAATCAAAAATATTCTGTTGCATCGGTGGGTTAGTTGAATTGCTCAAGTGCCATTATTCCACAAATTAGAATAAGGTATGAGAGAAAATTGAGGAAAAGTTGGTTATCTTAATAGCTAGATGCAATTGATGAACAATCCCGAACCTTTAGGCATTTGAGCGTTGCTCTGTCTTCAAATACAGGGGTCCCAGGTCTAATTTCATCTCAATTACTGAAATTAAGAATGACACAACATAGAAGTGATTGCAAAATTGATGAAACAGAAATTATGATTCTGGATAAAGAAAGTAGTTACAACAAAAATTGTTTTTATAAATGTACCACATCAACAAAGTACCTTCAGTTTTAAATAAGAAAACAGACACAGACAATTTGAATATAATACCGGGATATCAAAAATTATCTTGGTCAAGGGGGTTGTGGAATCTAAAACGTGTGTCTTACTTTACGTTTGAAATAATTATGTTACTGTCACACTGACATCATCAATAACCTACAAATTTCATATTTATTTATTTCAGTTGTAAAACAATAATGAACTACAAATTAAAAATTATCTTGGTCAAGGGTGGTTGTGGAATGTAAAACGAAATGTAAACTTTGATCCTTTCACAAGGTCGCAATAACCACAAACTGAGTCGAAAACTGTTTTAAATTGGTTAATTTTTGATAAATCGTATGACGTTCACGTGAGGAGCGCGTAGCTTGCGAGTTAGAGAAGTGCAAATCTTCGGAACATAGAACGTCTTTACGAGGACTTTTCGCGTGCGGTTTTCGCTCCATGTCGTTGGCTTATGAACGGGGCCAACTAAATAGAATAGTCTCGGGCCCCAAAATGTCGATTAAATAGGACAATTTGATTAAAATAGAAACAGGTACTCAGCTACGCGCGTCTAACGTGCGACGTACCAAATGGAATTTTCTAGCTACTAAAATATACCCAAAGGCGGTTAAAAGCTAGCGCCTTATAGCCGAAAACACTTTATTACAACTGGCGCCGGCCGCACGGGGCATAAAACGGCCCCGAATTTACAAGATCGGGGTGAAAAGTATAAACTCTAACTGACGCGTAGCGAGCTCCTCGAGGCATATGTCAAAATGATTACGTTCGTAGCTAAGTACATGGAACGTCTGGCGTTCATGCAATTGTGTTTTCATACAGTTCGAACCTTCTAATTTCGATAGGCCACGTGAAAATCCCGGAGTCTAAAGCGCTAGAGACTACTGAGTTTTATAACATTGGTATAAAATTGCGAAATTTCTCACTTTTAGAAACTTCAAATTAAATAATTTGACACAAGTTTTGATAACGTACAGTAAGACACACGTTTTAGATTCCACAGCCATCCTTGACCAAGATAATTTTTGATATCCCGGTATATTCATTTTTATTGACAGTCGATTAATAACCACAAAAATATATAGTTAAATGTTCAGTGATTCTTATTCCTAATAAGTAATATCCAATTCAAAATTCAACCGAGTCACACTCTATGGTGGTGACGTTTTTCAAATCCAGAGGTTGTGCATCAGAGACTTCACAATCAGCTGTTAGTCCGATATGCATGTGTAGTTTTACCGTTAGACCCTAACAGGTTATATATCAAATTTTTAAAATGTATCCATTTTCATCACATGGTATTCGTGTTTATTTTTAAATTTAACTTTCTGACATAATTGTAAAATAGAATCTACAGTCCAATGAATATAATAGGAAGAGGAAAATCTAAATGGTTCTTGTAATAATGACTAGTTTAATATTGACCTAAACTTCTGTAAGTATTAACCAAAAAACATAATTGTCATCTAATTTGTAAAATTGTAGTACCCTGAAGAAGCAATAAATTATTGCGAAATATTGGTATGGAAAAAATAGTTTTCTTTTGATTGCCCAACTACAGACCGAAATTCCCGTTAACAAACCTTTCTAAATATATATATATATATATATATATATATATATATATAAACAAGTTTAAAGTTTCTTTGCCTAATTGGCCACTATCGTGTATGTAACTTAAGAGATATAGAATTAAATTTTCTGAATTATGAAGATAACTTAGATAATTTAACATAGGATTATAAAGATGAATAAACGTAAAAGATTGAACCATAGGCGGGATTCGAACCCACATTTCTGGATTTCTAGTCCAGGGTGTTAACCAATTACACCACTTCGGTCCTGTTAGATTTTTATATTTTTGTAAATATAAACCTCTGAAAGGATAGTAGATCATTGATGAACACAATGCGATTCGATGTCCTACCATAGATCAACTATTCACGCACATTCATCTGAAGTTCAGTCGTTTTTTGAAGTAAGGATTGTAGGTTAGTACTGCTATGGTTGGCAGTTACTTGACAGTTCCTATTCAAATGACAGCATCCCGGTTCTTATATATTTCAATAGAACTGACTGAGACTTGTTTATAATTAACCAGAACAATTCTCAGTCAGTTCTATTGAAATATATAAGAACCGGGATGCTGTCATTTGAATAGGAACTGTCAAGTAACTGCCAACCATAGCAGTACTAACCTACAATCCTTACTTCAAAAAACGACTGAACTTCAGATGAATGTGCGTGAATAGTTGATCTATGGTAGGACATCGAATCGCATTGTGTTCATCAATGATCTACTATCCTTTCAGAGGTTTATATTTACAAAAATATAGAAATCTAACAGGACCGAAGTGGTGTAATTGGTTAACACCCTGGACTAGAAATCCAGAAATGTGGGTTCGAATCCCGCCTATGGTTCAATCTTTTACGTTTATTCATCTTTATAATCCTATGTTAAATTATCTAAGTTATCTTCATAATTCAGAAAATTTAATTCTATATCTCTTAAGTTATATATATATATATATATATATATATATATATATATATATATAATATGAAAGTGCTTGTGTCTATTTTTGTCAAGTGTAAAAATTAATTCAAATAAACAAACAACTCAACTCGATCGCAATCCACGTGGTAATGATATCCTTTGAGCCAAATAAATATCGAATGCCTTGATTCCCCGCTATCGAATTCCTTCAGTAATTGATAAACTCCATAATTTGTATTCTAAATTTGCATGCAACCCGTTTATAGATGTAAGAACAAGATGAAAAACCGTTGAGGCAACATCTTTGATAAAGTTTCCGACTTCGACAAATCCGGGATTTACAAAATCAATTCGGAATGTTATGTGAGCCAAACTAGAAGCAACATTCTACCTCGGTATTAAGAACATTTTCATCATTGAAGAGAAATAAGGGTGAGCAATTAGCGTTAGCCGAATATATTTTAAATACAGGTCTCACCTTTTTACAAGAGAGTTTATCACTCTTGAAACACAGTAATGACAACTATCTAGTTAATTTAGAAGGAATGGAAATGTATAAGCGAAGAAGCAATTCAATTGATTCAGATTCATCCCCAACTCAGGGTAATCCCTTGCCCACGATTTCAATTCCATATAAGACACACAAGATGAGGGTGCATGTTTCTTCTTTATAGTATTATAGTATATCCATAGTGTGGATTCTTTCATAGTTTAGTTCGCAATAAAATAACAACTATTATGAGCTTGAATTTCACTGGTTCAGTAGTGTAATATCTATTTGAAAAAGCCATGGTGTTAGTGAAACTAGTTACGTATATTTATAGAATCAGTGAAAATCAAACTTCCTCATTTAAATTAATTGGCGATGGATTTTCATCACTCTATTCAATTTAATAGTGTTATCCTTGATATTCGCTTTGCAACAACGTTATTTATCATGTTGTTAACTTGTACGTACTTTAAAAATGAGTACTTACATCTATCAGTTGAAGTTGTCCTTGATATACTTGTTCCACTTGTAGTTCTTGGAGGAATTTCAATATTTTACCATCTTCAGTGTCAGTACATCCCAATATCTGAGCTAGCGGTTTTGCGTTGTTTCGTTTTCCCCAAGCCCAGCAATTGAAAACACTGCCACTTTGTATTATTGCTTTGTGAAAGAGACCTAGAATTACAATAAGGTACATTGATTACTTTTTAGCTGCACAATGAATGATGACTATTGAGTTAACTATAACTATCTAGAGCAAATAAATATAACCAAAAAACGAATGAAATAACGTTACAAGGAATATATTTTCAGTCATTTTCCCACCTTTAGTTGCGGGAGAAAGCACTAAGAAATGTACAGCAGCGGCCCCAGCGCTTTCACCAAAGACTGTTATATTGTCAGGATCTCCGTTGAAATTACGTATGTTATTTCGAACCCATTTCAAAGCTAAAACCATGTCTTTCAAACCAGCATTCCCAGGTACATCTAGAGCTGGATCGTCCAGTGCTAAAAATCCTGCAACGGAATATATCTCAAGTTTAACTGGATGAGATAATAACGTATTTGCACTTACCTAGGGCTCCCAATCTGTAGTGAATACTAACTACAACAACATCTTCAGCTATAAGAAAGTTTGGTCCATAGATGAAAGTATTTCCCATTGTGAAAGCTCCCCCATGTATATAAACCATAACAGCTCTTAGCTTAGTTCCATCAGTTGGAAGCTAAAAGATTTATCAATAACTAAGGTGAATAATAGAGAATATTCATTGGATTGAGTAGGTTCATTTTATTATTATATCATTATTCATTTCATTTCAAGAGCTTAACCGGGGTCATCAACTTTGTTTTTTCGATTGGGTCCCGTAGTTTGCCCAATAGACGCTCTCAAACGAGTTTGAAATGCTAATTGGGTGGACACGGTTCATGTATTTAATATTTTTGACAAAATTCGCCACATTCGGGTATTTTCAAATGAATCTGTGGAAATTAGTTGAGAATACCAACTTCATAGCTTTCAGGCTCTGAGAACTAGGATTTATTGTCTTTAGAATAATCATTGAATCCACGGAACATATGCTATGTGAGTGGATTTATTGGAACCGAAGAATGTTTATTGAAATTTGACACTTATTGAAAAATGTTTTCTTATTGAGATTTCTTCTACACGCTTATGTCACACTCATATATCCTACTTTACGTTGAGATATTCATTAGAATATATATCAGATATATCTCACGAATTCTCCGTTTGAAGCTATGGAATTTTTTTTACAAAGCCTATGCTGATATTAACTTCTAGGAATACACTATGATTCTAAATATGTGCGAAACTTTGAGGACCGATTCCTTGAGTTATGTTGATCATAAAAGTTTTCATGGGCGTATGTCCAAAGTTGCATCTAAATTTTAAATTTCTAAAATAATTGACTTTCTTCTGAGTAAAAAAGTTTTACAATCATACATGATTACAAGCATACTCATGAAGAGGAATTATGATTCTTCAAAAGTGCCAATAGACGAAAAATTTTTTGACATTTTAATGGAGGTCTTCCCAAACAACCCCCTAGAATGCTTCAGTAGACTTTGTAACGTCATACGTTACTGAGTTTCTAATTGATTGAATAATCTGAATAACGGTTTCCTCTCGAAATTATAGATAATTAAGCTTGGAAAGAGAATGTTACCGTCCTTTAATAGCACAAATCGATTATTTTAGCTATGCGCGACAGGTCTCGCGACACGTGATGAGAAGGGAGACTAGAAAACGGAAATCGAGAGAATCTCATCTGATGTGAAGCCTTATCTGGGTTGTGTTGAATTATTTGCATTCCTTTATCTTTTATTAATTGAATATATTGAGGGATTATTATCGACAGTGAATCTGATAATTTGAAGTCTAATTAAATCTAAACTTTGTAGTTGATGAGTATATTTCTCTGATCGATAACATTCTTCTATAATTATATGGATATCGTTCTTTAAGGCTTGTTAACCTAGCAATGATTCACGTGGTTACGTAGTATTCCGTATCACCCTTCTTTGACTTTCCTCATAATAAATTTGTAATGGATATGTCTCTTTAGCCTAGTCTTGGTGAGATAACGGATTAGTTATTGATCTGAACTAAAATGAAGCCGAAATTCTCATTTACTGCTTTATGAGAGTACCGAGTAAATCACCTAATATTGCTTAAACAGATTATTCTACTACTATCACGATTCCAGTCTACTATATTCAGTAAACTAATATCTGATTGTTCTCTTGCAAATTTATCAATTGACTCGCTCATTTTCTTTAAGACTACCATATAATTTGTAGTATAAATTGTCATTACTTCAATAAGTAAACTATTATCCAGATTTTAATATTGTATTCCACTACTTCTCTTCAAGATTTCAATTTTTATAATAATTTTGATTATACAATTTGAAAAGATAATATAATCAGCTGTGGGATTATATTGATTACACTAGCCGACAGCCATTTTGTCCTTGGGACTAGACCGACGTTTCTCGATTGTTTGGGTGTAAAATAGAAGGAAAGTCGCCATCTAACCCCTCAGACTTTGCTTTTGTGGTTAGGATACGTGAAAAAGCATTTTTTTAAACTTTTTTTATTGTAACTTTGAAACAACGCAAGATAATTTGAGTCTGATAAAACTGCTTGAAAGCTTATAAACAGAGCTACATTTGGTATATATATCAAAAATTGCGTTTTTTCAACCCCTTTTGCGATTTTAATCAGTTATAAAAAAAACAACGCTAGATAGCTCAGATCAGTTCTGCTGACCTGAAAGCCTATTAAATGGGCTACAATTTCTGTATGGCACATCTCTGTCACTTAATCAGAAGTCTTTTAAATAATGGGTTTTGTTTGAAAAAATCGCGAAATTTGCATTTTATCGAACTTTTTTCTCTTTATATATAATAGTGCACAACACACTTGAAATATGTTTTATGCATTTGAATGCCTATAAAACGGACTTCAATTTCTACATGTCACACCTCTGTATCGTGAACAGAAGTCTTTTAAACATTAATTTTTGTTTGAAAAAATCACGAAAGCTGCATTTTTCGAACATTTTTTGTAATAGAAAAATGAAACTGCACCACGCAATTGTAATCCGTTTGTTGCATATGAAAGACAATAGAAGGGGCTTCAATCCCCGCAAACATCGGTCACTTGAACGACGTAAGGTAAAAATTTATTTTTCTTTAAAAAAATCAGGTTATTTTCTTTGCGCACTAAAAATGCAAATTTCGCGATTTTTTCAAACGAAACCCTTTATTTAAAAGACTTCTGATCAAGTGACAGAGGTGTGCCATACAGAAATTGTAGCCCACTCAATAGTCTTTCAGGTCAGCAAAACTGATCTGAGCTATCTATTGTTTTTTTTTTAAATGCAAAAGTTGTTGAAAAACGCGATTTTTGCGTTTTTTTTAAAGAAAAATTGATTTTTATCAGGGTCAAGTTCATTTATATACCAAATGTAGCTCTATTTATAAGCTTTCAAGCAGTTTTATCAGATTCAAATTATCTTGCGTTGTTTCAAAGTTATAGTAATAAAAGTTGAGAAAATGCTGTTTCACGTATCCTAACCACAAAAGCAAAGTCTGAGGGGTTAGATGGCGACTTTCCTACTATTTCACACCCAAACAATCGGAAAATGTCGGTCTAGTCCCAAGGACAGAGAAAAAATCAAATTTTGTCCGCTAGTGCTATTCCTGCTGATTTAGTTATTTGTACCTCGAACTTGTGGCCAAGGTATTGTTCGTATTGTATATATTTCAGAGCTTGAACGATCGAGATGTCTCTATCCTTTTTCCCGTGCCGTGTTGTAGAGGGAAATTCCTGACAGAGCACTTCCTCCAAGTTCATACAAGTTTCAAGGACGGTAACATTTTTTTTTTGGTGGAATAACCAAATTTTCATGACCAGTTGTTTATGATCTCTACCCAAAATTGTTTTCATACACAAATTAACTTCTTAAGTTTGAACTTTTGATTCAAAAATTATTTTTCTCCATAAAATTCATAATTTCAATGTAATTAATCAAATTATTTAGAATTCTAATTTGTTTCACTTTTAATTAATTTTTCTAACTATTGATCTTTGTTAATTTATAAAATAAGTATGTTAATATTCTAACTAATTTTGTTCCACTTTAATTCCTTATAGGAATGAAACAAAATTGTTAAGTTGAAACTTTTTTATTTCTCTGATATAATCATCAACATTTATCTACCTCGTACTGCCGGAAATTCTTGATTGAGGATTCTAGCTTATTTATTTCCGGCTAAGCCAGTTGGCGCTCTGGGTAATCCGATCAATGAGGAATTCAAGGGCACGTATCTTTATGGGCCCTGGGTGTAAAATATCCTAGTGAGCTAGTTGGGATCATTAGACCTTACAACTCTCTCCTACCATCAATTAATAATCTCAATGCACCCAGTGTTCCAAATTTGGAACTTATGAGTTGAAGATTTTGTAATGATACATGTTTTTTCAACATTTGAAACTCTACTACCAATGCCTAAAACTCCTCAGGGGTGCAACTTTGACATATATTCAAGAAATTTTGTGATCAAAATAACCCAAGGAATCAGTCCTTGAAGTTTATCGCTTACCTATATTTAGAATTAATCATTATATAACTTTTTGTCAGAAGAAAGAATTGAAGTCAATTGGTTCAAATTATTATCCGTTATAGGTACCAATTTATAATAAAATAGTTCACTCGTAAAGTCAGCTGCATTTGGCCAACAAACGATCAGTTGGTAATTTATGGGGAAGAAGTTGAGAAGAATCCTGCCTTACATCGACTAATGGTTCTTTCGGAATATTGTGAAATATGATACTGTAATACGCCATACACCAAGTACATTGTACAGTAGGTCCGCAAACTCCGCCTATCTATCTCCTCGCACCGTCATTTATCTTTCTTTTGTGAACTGGTAATTTCTTGCAGCTCATCCCTCTATAAAGAGGCGAATGAAAGAAGTAGCTTGACTATTTTTTTCCGTTTTCAGTTCCACTGATCTACAAAAGATTGGAGCTAGGTTGCTGAAATACATATTTATATTTCAAAATACTGATGTATTTTCTTTGTAAATTACCTTAAAAGTCAAAGTTTCTATAACCAAACTGATTATTTCTGACATTAATCTCTTCCACAAAGTCAAGTTGTACTAACCTGTGATTAATAGAGTGAACTCTTTTAATCTTTCCGTTTAAGATGAATTAGTTAGGTCAGGATACACAATTTTCAATACCATGGAGTCCAAGATTTTGGAGAACAGATAATACTTTATGATATGGTTCATGGTACTAATCATACATGTGACGTTAAAATGAATCACTTACTTCTGGTGTGTATACATTCAGGTTCAAACAATCTTCACTACCTGATAGAGGTGGCGCGCTCGCAAACTTTTCTAATTGCAACTTGGGGTCTTCAAGTAAATCCTGAAATGACAAAAACAATGTGAAAATGAGTTTATGAATAGTGAGAAAGCTTATTCAAATCGATTTCATATTGTTTAATACACCTAATTTCAATCGATGACTGGCATTAATCACAAGCATCTGCAATCAACTCATTCTAATTATGTTCTAAATTATATGAAAACACTTATTATTATCATTATTATGATTGATCTTTGGAGAGTTCCGTTAGTATCCAAAGCAGGTCTATTGTGCTTGTCTCCGTGTGACTACTGGTTACCGGTTATCAGTCCTGTTCCCTTGAAGACGTTCAGTATCTGTGTGACTTTGATCGGAAGCACTATATCATTAGTGTCCTCGCAGTATTTATATCTGCTGTAATTCAGCGCGGGACATTAGGACATTGTATGCGCAGAATTATTATCCTCATCATCCTCATCACACAATCTGCATAATGTGTTCCTTCTAACCATATTCTGTGTAGGTGTTTCCAGTGAACACTTTTTTGTGAGCAGTCCTACGGATCACCGGAGTTTGATTTGTTATTACCTCCAGTAATTCATGAGTTTTCCATTTGCATGGTCTCTCTATGAATAATTTGGATTATCTATGAGCTTTTGTATCTCTCCTATATTTGCCCTGTCGGTTGCTTGTTCGAATTGGTTCACTAGGGTTCACAATGCTTCCCGTAGATTCCAGTCCAAAATATGCTTGTTGCCTCTTGGTGGCCTGGGACCCACCCCAGTTACCCGGTTGTTAGTGGATAGGGCAGCCAGGTTATGTAGGTCCTCCAACACGTTGTCAGAGGTGTTCACATAAGATGCTAATCCTCTGCTTCACTATCCGCCACGAAGAAGATTTGCTTTGTTCAATGTTTCATGGTCACTTTAACATGAACCGGACGCAGTTTGTTATGGCGGGTATTCATCGTTAGAAGAACTCCAAGGTTTTGTATTAACCTTGGAGGCTCAGATTCCGATGTGAGTTCTGTTTCCGATGCATCAGTGTAGCTAGCAAAAGTTTCTGTAGATTCTCCTAAATTTACGTTTTTCAGCCCAATCATCCCATTCCGGAACGATGGTCTGAAATGGTTTGTAGGGGTCCTATTTGCTTGCATTCTATTCTTTCCTCCATCGGCCTCCATCAGCCTCCACCTCCACTAAATTGTCTGCGAAAGCTGATTCAGCAGAAGTTCCATACAGCAGTCGGTATTGAGCGCATACCTCAACCCACACCCCTGCTTCTTCAAGCAGCGCATTCTCTGCACGTTAGTTAGTTTGTTGCGATTGGTTATTTGTTGCCGTTTATGCAACAATATTATCAGGTGTACATATTTTTTTTTTAGATATTCAATGTATGAGTATGTTATTTATTGAGATATAGCAATAATATTCAAGACATTACCTTCAATGCAGTAACATCCAAATTAACACAGAAATTCGGTGGTCCTTGCTCTAGTGCATCTTTTACACCTTCCCATGGTTTCACTGGTACTGGAGCCTGCACATTATTCAGAACTCATTAATCTTCAAACAAATACATATGTATATAATAGTTACTATACTATATTAATAC
The DNA here is from genome assembly GCA_958510875.1 of Endomychus coccineus. Lineage (NCBI taxonomy): Eukaryota > Metazoa > Arthropoda > Insecta > Coleoptera > Endomychidae > Endomychus > Endomychus coccineus. The sequence continues at coordinate 154,345,991 of OY294068.1, read as the reverse complement.
ACAGTTAATGTTGATAATTTGGAGTTGAATCCTGAAATTAGTTTAGTGAACGTTGATCATTCAAAAAAATCATGTGCGATTGCCTGCAATTTGCGTGAATCCACAACAGGTTGCCTATTTTAGGGTATTAACTACGGACATGACATAACATCAATAAATTAACCTACTCCTTTCAAATTTACTATTAAATAAAACTTGGCTATTTTCTACAAATTGGTCAGTTTTTAACTGGAATTGGTTTGTAGGATCTTTCTAGATTTGAGTTAAGTCTGATGAAACAAATGTATTCATTTTATCGTCATAATCTATTTTATCTAGGATGATAGCTACATGATTGGCATGATTTGTAGGATCTTTCTTGATTTGAGTCAAATCTGATGATTCATTTTATCGTCATAATCTATTTTATCTAGGATGATAGTTGCATAAAATTTATCAGCTTACGTAAGCACTAAATTGATGGTTTTTATTTCAAGTTTGATAAATTTTACAGAGGACCAATCAGTGTTTTTTAAATCAGTGTTTTTATGAGAATGAAGGTGTTTATTCATGTATATTCTAATATTATTTCAATTAGGTACATTCTTTAAAGCAACTTCTATTTCAGCAATCGCGGTTTCTAAACTTGAGTTATTCTTAATATGAGGTGAATATTTAGGTCCTTTGCTTAAAACGTTTAGCTCGTTATTGGAAAAATTAACGTCTGAATAGTTAATGACTCCATCACTAAATTCTACATTGGTAATATTAATATTTGTTTTACTATTATTAAGTTTTGATTTAGAAAGATTTTCTAACTTTTTTCATTGTGTAATGAATTTTCAATAAATGAAAGGCTTACGTTATCTTTTACACAATCAACAGATAAATCAAATTCAACGGGATGGTGTTTCATCAGATTTGACTCAAATCAAGAAAGATCCTACAAACCAATTCCAATTAAAAATCGAACAATTTGTAGAAAATAGTTTCATTTAATAGTAACATTGAAGAGAGTAGGCTAATTAACTGTAATTCATCTTCTGTTAAACTCTACGGCCTCATAAAAATCACAAACAAATTGCTTCTATCCGCCCGTAGTATCCTTCGTTAATAGCCCTACACATAATCTAGCGGTGAAATTGACTTACATTTTCAAAAATATAAGTAACTTCGAGCCTGATTATGCACGTTGATAACTTTGGGGTGGAACTTAATCTCCCCGGCCTGCCCGTCCACTGGACTCTAGACCCACTCGTACTTGCCCTCCCTTAATATTGACAGCACGCCACTGCCCGACGGAGACCAACGCCTTACTTGGAGAGGAGTCGGTCTTTTGAACCGTCTGGGCCCCTTTCCCCCTGTCTACTCGTGTTCGTGTTTGTGTTAGAACAGCTCCCGTTTGACGGGTCACCGTCGACCTCTTATCATCGGTCCACCACATATCATTGCCCTGGCCGCGAATCAATTGCCCAGAAATCTGGGATAAGAAGCACAGACATCGGACTTTAGGAGTAAAGCCATGTGGTGCAGCATTTTACCCACGCAGAGGCAGCTTTTTCGCCCCCGGCGGGACTACTTTAGGTGGTCCCATCTCAGGCATACCTAAACTCCTTTAGGCATACCCGAAATGGAGCTTGCTTGCTAGACTTATATATTGCCCCTCCTGGGCTATAGTCAATTCCACCTCCTCGTATTTACCTGTTTCACCAGGAGCGTTGCGAGTAAACGTTCGGCTTCGTTCAAATAGCCTACCGCATATGCTGCCACGGCAGCGAATCCATTTCGACCAGTCGTCTGGGATAGGAAGGCACTGCACCGTGGTTTTTATGGGTAAATGACATGTGGGGCACCGTTTACCTGACGTTTCGCAGCGGTACCTTTTTTCACTCCGCTCTAGCTGGCAGAGGCTAATTTAAGCGAGAACCTGCATTACCTATGGTGCAACAGGCATGGTACTTGCTGACTATTCCCCCTCACTACCGAGGAATAGCCCTCTCGCCTGCTCGTGTTAGCCTAAGCTACGTTTACGAACCATCGCCGGCCTCGTTCAAGTTTGGCCTTCCGCATGTGTCTACCACGTCCGTGAATCCGTTCTGACCAGCATCCTTGGGATAAGAAGGCACGGGGTCGTGGTTTTAGAGGTGAAAATGTATGCGGTGCCCAGTTCACCGGATCTTTTGCAGTGGCAACGTTAGTTTGGCCCCGAAGGGTTACTTGTCTCGAGAACCGCGAAGAGGTGTTGCTTGCTGAATCTACTGCCAGATTAAAATGAAATTTTGATATTTTTCGATGTTTCAAATATTCCCCTCAATGAATGAAAAATGTTGATTGTTGATGATGTGCAAAATCACATACAAATCTCGTATTAAAATCCGGGATATAACAAGCTTTTGATCTTTGCCTTAGCCGAAATTATTGTCAAATGTGTTTTTCACACAAAATAATGGATTAGCTATGTGATCCCCATTAAGTCCTCTCTTGGCAGATATTTTCATATCTTATATTGAAGAAAGTATAATGAGTTCCCTTCTAGCTAAAAACATATTCATTGTTGGTTTAGGTATGTAGATGATGATAACTTTTACCTTGGTGGATCTAGTCGTAATAAAGAAATCAGATATAAGAAACAGATTCGATCTTTCAGACTTAATAAAACAGTTTCAATTTTCTCTAACCATATTTTAGAAACGGGACACGGTTTTCCAAATTTAGATGAAGTTAAAATTTTTACATAACCAGAGTAGAGGTTTCAAATTAAACACACTATAATGAATTGAAATTTTCAAAGGTATCAAATATACTGACATTAAAATTTCAAACGATCAATTAGATGTAAACTACAGCATTCTGTTTGATGTCTTGATAACTCAAAATTTCCCATAATTCTCTTGTGCCTTCGTAGTATATTTCAGCATTAAAATTTCCTAATCACAATATTAACTATACCTCATTATCCAATTTCAATTATACTATTCTAATAATGGATTTGCCCAACGGAACCCCACCTGTTACTTGTGTCTTATATTGTACCATAAATAGCCAATATTATTAATATTTTCATACATTAGTATCGTTTGAAGATGGCACGCTAGTGTCGAAACTATAGTCACGATTTGATTCTATAATATATGTGATAAAAAACAAAGTTAAAGTGTTTTACTTTAGAATTTATGCTAGAGCTAGAACTATTTTGAAGCTGCAGATGTCATATGTTGTGGTAAATAAGTCACGTCAATTCTTATAGTTGTTTTCACAATGTATGAAAACGAGGATATTACAGTTGTGGTTTTTCGAATCCTTTCTTAATGTGGTGAATGCGAGCTATTTATCGTCATGTCTTAGGAGTTAACTAACCCGACCGACTTCTTGTCTGGAAGCATGAAGCAAGTATATTTTCATACCAAAGTCGCATAGTATGCTATATGCTACTGGCAAATTCCTGCCAGTTATTTTTTGAGTTTAAATATTTGATGTCGACGGAAGAAGACGATACCTTTGTGCTAATTATTGTGATGATCGCAAGGCGTAGAAGAAAAAGAAAAAGGAGGCTATGAGTTCATCCGTATTTAAGTGACACATAGCGCTTTTGTTGTCGCCAAGCAACTACAAACGCAGCCCCAGAAATTCTACAACCAGCACAGGACGGAAAGAGAACCATTCAACAAGTTTGTTGATCTCATGGCACCACTAATGCAGAAACAATGTCACAACAATAAATTTGAAATCCAAAACTAACGACGTATATGTAGTATAGTTCGGGGCATTAGAGATCGCCTAGCAGTAGAATGTTAGTCGAGTTCATTACCACTCCTTTGCACTCTCATGTCTAGCACAGTACACACTTCTCGATGCTCGGCTGCTTCTGCGCACGTATGGTATGACAAGTATCTACTGGAGAAGAAGCATTAGCCTATTATTGGTCATGGCATTTTGATCAATGAGACCTTTTATCTTTCCGTGTCACGGTTTCTATCAATTTGGTCTACCGTAAAAACGTTAAAACTTTCCCATAAGTTAATGGAGAAGCAAATAGTTCTTCTTTCAATGATATAAATATCTCATCTGGAATACTGGAAAAAATTTCTTCATTCGATAGTTGGAATTGCCTTTGAAGACCGACGATCATGAAATTTCAAATTTGGAATGAGATAGAACTTATTCAATTCGATATAACAAATATGTTGAAATGTGATCAATATTTAGTCTCCATGATCCCTCATGTATCCGCCGAATATTTTTCATACAGAAAAGTTTATCAATTGCTCTATTTGAAGATATCTAATCATGATTATTTAGTGCTGAAAGGATGATACTCCTTTGGTCAGTAGTATTTTCCCCATTCACATGGGGTTTGCTTTACATTCTTAGCGAGAAGATTCAATTTCGATTTGATAAAACAGTACATAATCATTTTCTTCTATTCTAAACCCGAAATTTGGCAGTTATTTTTTTGAGACCAATAAAAAATAGTGAAAAGTCTTATCATGTCTTGGGTTTACCACTTATTGAAATATGTCATATCGGTTACTGTTTTGGTGTTTTGTTGTCTACGTTCTTCAGGAAGTTCTCGTTTAGTGCGAATAGCCTTCGGCAGATAGGATAGTAAGTTTGGTAGTTTTCGACTAGCAACCATCAGGTTTTCTAAAGGGATATTCTTTGATAATATGACAATGTGTAATGCAAGCTACAGAGTGGTATGTAAGATTGTGGCTCTTTTCTTTACGTACTGCCGACAACTATTGTGTTTTCCTATCAGAATCGTTTTGAAAAGAAAATGTAGAAGCAGTTACAGAGGTGTTAGGAAATCGCTCATTCCAAAAACAACCAAATTCAAAAATTGAAAGTTTTCAGGGGAGACAAAAAATGTTATTACATAAACACGAATATTTATGGCAACAAAATGCCACTTTTAATTGATTCTTAGAATTATCTATGGTATCGTTAATATGATACAATAACCTGCATGAAAGAAAAAGAAGAAGATGATGCTTCAAAAGTTAATAATTGATACTCAGTAACATTAGAGAAAATTGAAGAAGCAGATGAATAATTAAGCAGAATCATCAGCGGGATACCGAAATTATTGCAATAAATTATTCAATTTCGTTTTTAAGGAAATATGTTTGTGGGGTTCTGATTTTTCGAGCTCCATCTCTAAATCTATCGCGGAAATCAACCAATTATCAAGAATTTCAATTTCAAATTTTAATTTTTATTCCTCCAAATCTTTGATTTTTGTCTACAAATATTTCAGGAGTGTTACCAAACAAGGGCTATAATAACTTGTGTTTATTCATTTATCTGAACCTTTGATCATAAAAACTAGTGTTGCTTTCATTAAAAAATATTCATAGTAGTGACAGCCATAATAGTGTTAGACGTTTAGCAAGACCGTATAAGCATGTGGCATCCGAATAGGTAAGAATAGAATTATTATCTATAGATGGTGCTAGAATGAGAGTTGAACTGAAGTAGTTACTGTAAATTTATTCTATTAATCATAGAACAGATTTACGACATATTAAAAATTCCCTAATCAATGTATAACCGAACTTCTATCGCGAGTTATTGGCGTAAGTGAAGTGGAAGTCAGTCGGCTTGCGCGTATCGCACATCGTTAGATGCCACTAACTAAAGCAGTTTACTGATTTCTCCTGTAAAATAATACAATACTTCTAACTCGCTCTAACTCACAAGACTTTCCTATACCCTGCTGAATTAAATTCAATCTGTATACATATATGTAAGTTAATTCCTACTGCCTCCTACATATGAAAAAAAGTTAGGGAATAAAAGCTTCAAGATTAAACTACAATTAACTAATGTATTGCAATCTGGCCAATATACACTGTTAATCGGTAAATTATGTAATTTTGATATAATATGAGGTAACACAACGGTTTTTTCTTATTTTTCGAACCTATATCCTATAATTTCAAGAATCATCTGATGTGCCATTCATGTACTTTGAATTTGGAACCTCTTCCGTAGAGTGCCCACTTCGTCTTAAAAGGATTAAGAACAGGTAGAAAGTGCCCAACTCGTCAATGTTTGACATAGTTGGATTAGTTGAACTGTAGCTAACTGCTGTGTGTCGCTGGCTACAAGACGGAGTTCTAAGAACTACTATTCAAAACAATTTTAGGATTAAAAAATACGAATAACTTGTTTGTGCAATAAGTAAAAAATAGTACCTACCTTGAATCTTAGGTTGCCAATTGGTGGTTCTCCATAAGGAATTCCTTCGAAACTGTAGAATTCTTTGCCCCTCACATCCTTGCTCACTTTCCCTTTCAATTTACCTTCCGCAATTTGCACTATAGGATTGCTCATGATATTTCCAATCTAGTCACTCGGATACGTATGTTTGCTTTGTTTTTCTCGACTAAATGTATATCTAAATGCGATACTTGTGTGCAATGTTGTGATTATCTCCGCGGTGTAACCTTGGACTGTTATTATATAATATGCTTCACAGGAAATTCTGTAAATTATGACTACACGTTCTCAAGCTAACTATGTTGCACTACTGTTTTAACAAGGAAGAATAACGGCAGTCGACAGCAGTTTAATGCCGTCGGAAGAGAATCAACATTTTTAACATCATCGAAATTATCTACAGGCCAGTCACTTCCAGGGGGAGAGATGGAGGAATAAAGGAATATGAATTATCTCATTCTTTGAGCTTGAACTTGTTACAGCTTTAAAAAATGAGGTTTCAGGCAAATATAAATCCTACTATCTAACTTGCGTTAGGAAGCGAATAACGTGGTTCTACAGCATGAAACACGACGTGCGCAACTATAAACGTCCGGAAAATTATATATACTGTTCCATCTCAGACGAACCAACCCGTATATTTCTTATCCCATAGTGAGTGGAAAAATCTCCCGAAACACATCGAATGATTTTGTTTGGGGGACATCTTTTGACGTATATTTGAGGCTTGAACGAACAACCTCCTAATGGGGGCCGGTTCAACCCCTCAAAATTGAATAGGGGAGAAGGGTTGAGTGATACGTCATTTCAAAGGTCTTGGAAGCTTCTTTACAACGGTGTATGGAAAACGTAAATTTGATGAACTGTTTTCGCCAAAAATTAATTTTGTTGCTCGAATGCGCCACCTTGAATATTTTTGTTATTTGTACAATGTACAAGCTCATTTTCATTGAGCCTTTTTAACAAACATAAACAATTTTCAAAAAATCACATTCGTAAAAAAATTGAATTGTGTTGTCATGCTTACAAAGAAAAAAATTAAATCTGCGTGTTTAAATCAAATGTTCAAATTGTCCTCCATTGACATCCATACAATAATACAATCTTGACTGAAAACCGTCTCTAACATGGTTCAGCATAATTGGAGTTATTTGACGACACTCATTTACAATTCGTTGGCGTAGTTCGTCCAAATTTTCAGGCTGAGTCACAAAAATCTTGGACTTAAGATGTCCCCACAAGAAGAACTCTAGAAGGTTCATGTCAGGACATCGGGCAGGCCACTCCATAGGACCTCTTCTTCCAATCCAACGACAGAGGTATTGCAAATTGAGGTATTGGCGAACTTGTGCGGCGTAGTGAGGAGGAGCTCCGCCTTGTTGGAAATGCAATTGTTGTTCAAGTAGTAGAGTATCGTTTTCTAATTGTTCAGTTATTAACGGATCAATCGCATTTTCCAACATTTCAAGATAAATTTCGCCATTTAAATTACCAGGAATAAACAGAGGTCCAATTAGGTGGTCTCCCAAAATTCCTACCCAAACTTTTAGCTTTTCCCGATGTTGAGTATTAGCTTCTCGAAATACATGAGGATTTGTATCGCTCCAAATTCTACAGTTATGCCGGTCAACCTCTCCTTTAAGTAAAAAAGTGCATTCGTCAGAAAAGCAAACGTTGTACAAGAAATTTGGGTTATTGTTGATGCGCTCGACCATAATTTCGCAAAACTCTTGCCTTCGATCCCAATCATCATCATTTAATTCCTGAATTAATTTAATTTTGTACGGATGAAACTTGTGTTTATGTAAAATTTTGAAAACGTTAGATTGGCTAATACCGGAAGCTGCAGAAAGTTGTCGTACAGATTGCGTGTTTGGCATAAGTTGGACATATCACAATACCGCCACAGCTGCTCTTTCATCATTAACAATTCCAATGAGTGCCCCTACAAATTTTGAAATCAATTCCATTACGTACTTATGGCGAACGCTACGTTCAGGATGGTTTTCGTTAAATATCCTTGCAGCCGCTCGAGCATAATTTTGATTTTGATAATAAAGGCTAACCAGCTCAACACGTTCTTGCAATGTGTACACCATATTTTTTGAAATTTTAAACAAATCAGCAAAGTAGTAACTCAACAGATTGATTAAAATCATGAAATGATCGAAGAAACGTTAAAACCAGATAAACACCTCCTAAGAACAAAAAAATGAAGGCAACGTAAGGAAATGTTTTGCTGTTTTTTTATTTATTAGTTTGAGAGAATGTATTATTGTATGGAAGTCAATGGAGGACAATTTGAACATTTGATTTAAACACGCAGATTTAATTTTTTTCATTGTAAGCATGACAACACAATTCAATTTTTTTACGAATGTGATTTTTCGGAGATTGTTCAAGTTTGTAAAAAAGGCTTAATAAAAATGAGCTTGTACATTGTACAAATAACCAAAATATTCAAGGTGGCGCATTCGAGCAACAAAATTAATTTTTGACGAAAACAATTCATAAAACTTACGTTTTCCATACACCGTTGTGAAGAGGCTTCTAAGACCTTTCAAATGACGTATCACTCAACCCCTCTCCCCTATTCAATTTTGAGGGGTTGAAGCGCCCCCTATTAGGGGGTTGCTCGTTCAAGCCTCAAATATACGTTAGATATCCCCCACACAAAATCATTCGACATGTTTCGGGAGATTTTTCCACTCACTATGGGATAAGAAATATACGGGGTGGCTCGTCTGAGATGGAATACCTTGTATATGTAGCAATGTTTGGTAATTGTCTTTGGTTTAGTTCTATGGTATGAGATAATGAGAGAGTGTAGCTATAGAAGCGATCAGCATTTTTATTTGTAATTTCTTGCATAATATTAATCACTCACAAGTTGTTAATAAATGACATTTGAATCGATTTTCTTTCAGGTGAGTGTGGCATTGTTTTGCTATGAACGTAAATTCGAATTAATTTTAATTTCTTTTAGGAGAACATTGATGGTCATTTCATTCCTCAATAAAGAAGCTAGCAGTTAACCGAAGCAACTTCTCCCCATTGGTCGGAAAGTTGCTTCAGGTTCCCAAATCGTGTGCCCTAGGCCAGATAACACAAGTACGTCCCATGAACGTCCTTAAGACATTCGTTTCGGATATTGAACACGTCCTAGGGACGTCCATTTTCCGTACGGCAGACGTCCTATGGACATCCTATGGATATACGATGCTACAAAATCAGATGTCCATAGGACGTTCGATTTGAGTCTATTTTAGGACTCCAAAGGACCTTCTTCGTACGTAGCTGCAAAAACAGATTTTTCTTGTATATTTTGAACTCTCATGTATTTTATATTAATTCGCGATAAAATTACAGAAAATATTTTTTTTGTGATTTCATTACAGTAGTCATTCGTTTGGAAAATAGTCACACGAAAACAACAATTTTTTATCAACACACTGTTTATGCAAATATTGGTGTTATGAGGAAAATAAATAGTTAATTTGTCTTTGATAACTTTTTGTGAACAGATACTCATATTCATAAACATTATTGGTAGTTTAATGAAAACTGAAAAAATAGGACATGGCAAATAAAAAGGTAATGTGGATCAAAATGTTATATATTATTCATGTAAGTAAACTAAGACATGCATTATATCCAGGATCTCATCACCTCATCTCAAAATTTCTTCTTTTGGTCGGCGTTCAGACACCCAGAAGATCGCTTGAGCCACAGTTGAATTGAAATTTCTGTCGATTTGTAATTTGGCGACAATTCTGCTTTATCAACCTTGAACAACAGAACAGTTAATAAATTGTATAGTGTTTTGATCATTGCTTAGTGGGAGAAAAGCTCATTAATAATGAGTGAATGGAAGAAAAATAAACTAAATGTAAAAAATAATTCCTTTGGAAGAGTGTGATGTACCTAGGTTATTCTGTTAGTGGCTATTAAAAAGCTTGTCGCGCAAAACTTTCAGTTGGGATACAAACAAATAGGTTATCTTTAGAGACAAGCTATTGTCTGTCACTCACAGAATAATCTACATTATACATCTAAATAAATTATTTTTAATTTTTAGTGCATTTGAATATGAGCTTGCTTTTTTACTTTTAATTTTATTCAACTCCTTGAGCAAGATTTATAAGAGTAATGTAATTCATAATATTCGACCCCAAAAACCCTCACATACCAATTTTCAATGGAATAGAATCAGACCATAATCAAAAAAATCATCCACCATGTGAATTTTTGCTTCTCCTCTGGAAGGTATATTATATTATTCTCCTCTAGTTACCTCCAAATACAACGTTATTTGATATCTACAAAAGCACATTCATCATCTACACTATTTTACACTTGAACTTTTACTCACTTGTCGAAAGATCCCAAGCGTTTCCTTTCCTGTTGACACGGTGCCCTACTGTCTTGCATGGATTTTATCGTAAACAGCACGTAGATGCGGTAAACGTAAAATATCTTATTCACAATTTGCGATTCTGACAAAACCATCAAAAGAAAAGACGCTAAATGTATAGCAACTGCCAAATCTAAGTAGCTAAATGGAAAATGATCTGAACTCGAAATGTCATATGTCGGATCTACTCGTAACAATCGGAACTCGTAATGTACTGTGAATGGTCGAGAGGCAACCGCATGACAACGTAGCAAGGAAATAATACAGTGTCAGTTGTAATCATAGTCAAAGTATACCAGGTCTGCCGGAGCCTCCCTTCTACTCTTTTTAAAATTTTAGTACAATCTGATTGGTCGTTTATTTCGTTTATTTAATGTCATTAATGTCATAGACGACGACATAATATGATGTTGTTACGTGCCGGCGACGAGCTGATGAGAGCAAGGCTGTGATTGGAGGAGCTGGGTGACGTCACCCAGCGCGAGAAACGATGGAAGGGGGGCTCCGGCAGCCTGGTATACTTTGACTATGGTTGTAATGATGGCAGTTTTCATTAGAGCAATACATTTTTTATGTATTTTTGTTGTAATGGCTTACCATTAAAAGATATAATAGACAATATTTTTTAACAGAATTTTTTTTTTTGAAGAGATGAAATGGATATATAATATAGTAATTAAATTCACAGTTCACGTATTCTTTATTTTATTTATATCATTATTCATTCAAATAGATCTGTAAAAATCAATCTTACAAATATTCATGCAAAAATATTTTTCAACTTTCTGGAACAATGAAGACAGTCGTACCTCTAATGGACGTACCAAAAACGTACATGTTCGGACGTCTGTTTCTGGACGTCTTAAAGACGTCCTATTAATAGCTTGGGACATTCGGATCAAAAATGGACATAAACTGGACGTCCCTAAAACGTCCTGTGCTATCTGGGAGTAGTCTTATTGAACCTAGAATGATTGCCTTCTGCATCCGGTCTATCAAGATCTGCGCCAATATCTTACAGACCGGAATGATCTTCAAGTTCGTACGCCTCGAAGACTGAATTCCGCCTGAAACACTGAAGATCAAAACAAATAATACGACATGGTAGCGTGAGGAGCCCGAACGGGAGATCTTGATACTTTGTCCACTTTCCTCCAGTGGCGGCTCGTGAACTTTTTAAGAGAGGAGGCTGGACATAAAACGTTCTTGTAAAAATATACTCTATTCAGCCAATAAATTTAAACTTTGCACAGCGACCGTACCAGCTACTTCAGTGCCAAAATTAATTGTTGCCAAGCAAGAACCAACGTGGATGTGTAGTTTCTCTTGGCAAAAAATTTTTTTGTTCGTTTTTTTTCTTTGGATTTTTGATATTTCCTATTTTTTTTTTTTAATTTTTCATATTTTGTTTTTTTTTATTATTTTTATTAACTTTTTTTTATATATTAACGGAATTGTATGGTCTTTAGTTTGCGAAAAATGATCAATAATATTATCATAAAATGTATCATTTTGTTTTAAGTGTTTTACTAAATTTTTTTCAATAGATATCAAACTAACATTGTATAAACGATTTTGGCCCATTGTATTTCGCATGTAAGTTTTAATTCGTTTGAGAGTAGAAAATGATCTCTCAACCGATGCCGACGTGACAGGAATGGTGACTGTCAAACAAAGTAGTTTATAAAACTGAGGTAAAACTTGTTGCAAATCATTGTCTATCATATATTTTACCATATCGGCGTGGATGTCGTACTGGCCTAAAATATCTTTATCCGAGTAGGTATATAACCCATAATTCATTGTGCAGTGCTATTTTATCAAAAACTGTATATTTTAGAACTAAGTTACCTATCTAAAAGTGTATTGGGAAACTCTTTTGAAAAAGATTCGAAAAATCTTCTATTCGTCGAAAAACTTCAATTCATGTAAATCGGAAAATCGAATCTCAATTTGACCTTTAATAGTATCTAAAATTTCATGAAAAAAGTTGTTCATAATGTAGTTTCTTGTCTACCAAATTATATGTTTTCCTCCTTTAACAATATCCTGTTTACCGGTTAATTTAAACTTAATACTCGCTGTAATATGTTCCTGCGATTTTTCATGTCCGTCTATACCACGAGCTAAATTTTTCAAATCATCATAACCCGAGTGCCCCCAACATGAAGTTGTATCAGATGTAAATAGCAAGCAATATAATTTATTGTGTATTTCGATTTTGAAACATACCTGTCATCGTCACCACTAATCCTTTCAAATCCGGTAAAGGCCGTTTATTTTTAACAAAACACTTTTCTTTCATATGTTAATCCACTAAATGGATTTTCTAAGAACTCAGCAACTAAGTCACTCATCATTTTAACGTTCACCGATTAGATAAATTATAACTTAACTACTTAACCTTACTTCGCCTCGTGGAACAAAAACAATAACTAACGGAACACGTTTCGCATTTTTCTAGCAGCGGTAGGGCGATAGCAAGTATTCGTATTTCATTCGACCGACGAGTGCGTACGAGAAGCTAGCTTACATAGGGTGTTGCCATATTCGCCGTTTTACCCTACTTGGCAATTGAACTGGTTGGAAAAACGGCAACTGTGTTGACCACACGTATTTAGCGTTTGAGATATATATAGAATCTAGCCTCTGGCAACTGTTGCCAGATTAAAAATAACTTAGCCTCCTTCGAGGAGCCGCCACTGCTTTCCTCCTCTATCAAGACTGTGTTTTCCTCTGCCGAAGCACAGGATTCGATGACATACATAGTCTTTGTTTGTTTATCGAGGAGCACAACATCAGGCCTATTTGCTTGTTGGATCTGACGGTTGGAAACGAGTAATCCCTGTAGATCTGGCATTTTTCGTTTCCCACAACGGGCTCAATATCTCCTGGCATGTAAGGTAGCACCGGCTCTTAGTCTAATCCGTACTAGTGCCTCATTTGGTAATATAGCACCCGTAGGGCCGCGTTATGGTTATGGCTACACATCCATCACGTTGTGGCGATAGACCAAGGTTTTGATTACGCCATCTTGGTAAGCTGCGGTAAATCCCTCGGTCTCGGATGTAAGCCTAGCCGACGTTAGGTTGTTGAAGGTCAGCCTGGTTCACAAGCCGAGTGTTTTGATGTTTCGGTAGAAAACACGTGTATCGGCTTGTCAATATGCCGCCTGAGCTTAAGATCTTGCTCCGCGGCATTCGTCTGGACTTTCAGGCGAGGAGGTCGAAACTCCAGGTTGTCCTCTAGTCGGCCTTGCCGAATGATGTGAAATTCGAGACCAAGTTCTCTCGCAGCTTTTCGTGCTGCCAAAACGATAAATGCCCCCGCTTCGGCCAATTCGTGACTTTTGACAAGGCACAGGAGGGGGTCCGAACTCCTAATAACAGAACTTTACAAGCTTGTTTTCTATTCTTGAACCGTTTGTAGATGTATTATATTACATTTTCTTAATAATTTGGTTCTTCAATACAACTAAAAATAAAATATCGAAACGTCAAAAGAAATAGTAGTATTAAAGAACCAAAATACCAAGAAAACGTAACAAAATTCAGTACACTGGCTTGTAGGAAAATGATATCTATTTTTTTTTAAGATGTACCTACACTCGCCGGAATCACAATAATAATTGAACTACGCTTCTCATTTGTTAGATGTATACCCACGCGGAGGCTACAGAAACGCCTGGTCGCAGAAGCACCAAAATCTGAAAATAATGCTAAAATAGACTTCTATAAGATGCCAGCTATCCTTCGACGAGTTAAGTAGATTTTATGCCCTGAGGACAACGATCTTACAAAACAAGGGCCTCTCGTTGGGTTTGTATGTCGCTCGAGGGCATAAACATGTACTAATACTAGCGTGAATTTGAATGAATTGTATATGTCACACTAGTTCATCATTGCATCTAAAATATGAATATTGAGAAAAAATCATAAAATTCAGTTTTGTTCGTTTTTTGAAGTAGGTAAGTACTAATTAGCCGAATATCATTTCTCGTTCATATCACCCCGATATCTTTTCTAATAAGATTCTTGACCCAGTATGAATTACATATAAAAATTCTCGGGAAATAGGTCACAATAACACTTTGTTTTAAATATTCGTCTTTACGTACGTTTCGGTCTCACGACCATCATCAGAAGACTCACTATGTCTAAAAGGGGGTTTATTTAAACTAATTATAGCACAAGCGTCCAAATCGCACAATTTAACTTCAATCAAAAGAGCCCACGCCGTCGAAACGAACAGAACCACGAATAATCGAAATTGTATCGTCAGAATTAATGTATGAAAAATTTATTTTTTTTTGTAGTAAGAATCCGCTATTCAGTAATATTATTAAAATATATGAGTGCATATTGATTGGTATTCTCACAACAAATGAGAAGAACGAAGTTATTTGTCAAGTATCTACTAAACTTTAGAATAATAATTTTGAGCGTCACGGATCAGATTTAGGCTACAATTCATACAAGTTGCTGCTTAAGTGAAGACCTAAAAATTGTCCTAAAAGAACAATAGACATATTAGAGTTATTGGTCACTATTTGAATAAGCAAATTGATATTTTAAAATTTGGTGGGTTATGTAGGATATTTGCTCGTCGCTTGGAATATCCAGATTTCAAGCTTATGTCCGATAATATAACAAAGGAGAAAGGAGAGGAAATTAGTCAATGGAAAAGAAGTTATGAATTTTAGACACTATTTATTGCAAAGTAACAGCTATTTTAATGTAAGATTTGGAGAACTTGAAACTCGTTTATTATGTACCAGTTTTCATAAGCATAATACCGTCTTATGATTGAAAACTTAAAAATATTTCAATTTTTGTTTTCAATTTGGAATGACATAGATTTGTATAGATAGACATCACATTGATTACAAAATAAAAACTGCGATACAGCCATCAAAGAATTATGTAAATTTTAATTTTTCACGAAATCCAGTAGATACAGTGGACGCGTTCTGGGACAGGAAGTGTGACGTCACTTCCGGTCTGTGCTCCGATTATCAGGTCTCCACTTCCGGTCTGCGCTGGCGATGTATGTTATCGGGTAGATAACGTTATCGGCTAGATAGCGTTATCAGTGATTGTGAGTCACCCATGCTGGCGATGTGTGTGTAATTAGCGTTATCGGGTAGATAACGTTATGGGTAGATAGCGTTATCAGTGATTGTGAGTCACCCGGATGGACATCCAGTGTGTGTAATTAGTGTTATCAGGTAGATAACGTTATCGGCTAGATAGCGTTATCAGTGATTGTGAGTTACTCGGTTTGTGCTGACGATTGGCATTCGGTGTTTGTAATTATTGTTTGAATGTATATACAGGATGTTTGTAAAGAGTGTGTTTTGTTGTATATACAGGTTGTTTGTAAGAGAGGTCCTAGACACGTGGTGTCATGGCAGCTATCACGTGATCCTTCGGTGTCATGGCGTCTGTCACGGCGGCTATCAACGAGGTGTCATGGCGTCTGTCACGAGGTGTCATGCTATCTGTTGACGATTGGCATTCGGTGTTTGTAATTATTGTTTGAATGTATATACAGGATGTTTGTAAAGAGTGTGTTATGTTGTATATACAGGTTGTTTGTAAGAGAGGTCCTAGACACGTGGTGTCATGGCAGCTATCACGTGATCCTTCGGTGTCATGGCGTCTGTCACGGCGGCTATCAACGAGGTGTCATGGCGTCTGTCACGAGGTGTCATGCTATCTGTTGACGATTGGCATTCGGTGTTTGTAATTATTGTTTGAATGTATATACAGGATGTTTGTAAAGAGTGTGTTATGTTGTATATACAGATTGTTTGTAAGAGAGGTCCTAGACACGTGGTGTCATGGCAGCTATCACGTGATCCTTCGGTGTCATGGCGTCTGTCACGGCGGCTATCAACGAGGTGTCATGGCGTCTGTCACGAGGTGTCATGCTATCTGTTGACGATTGGCATTCCGTGTTTGTAATTATTGTTTGAATGTATATACAGGATGTTTGTAAAGAGTGTGTTATGTTGTATATACAGGTTGTTTGTAAGAGAGGTCCTAGACACGTGGTGTCATGGCAGCTATCATGTGTTCCTTCGGTGTCATGGCGTCTGTCACGGCGGCTAGCAACGAGGTGTCATGGCGTCTGTCACGAGGTGTCATGCTATATGCTGACGATTGGCATTCGGTGTTTGTAATTATTGTTTGAATGTATATACAGGGGGTTTGTAAAGAGTATGTTATGTTGTATATACAGGTTGTTTGTAAGAAAGGTCCTAGACACGTGGTGTCATGGCAGCTATCACGTGAGGTGGTCAACGAGGTATCATGGCGGTTGTGAATCGATTATAACGTCTACGACGTGTACATCAAATGAAAAAAAATGGTATTCTTTGGTGAGAAAGATTGAAAGGGATCCGAACCCGCATCATTTTTATCTGAAAATGTTCTATTATTTTACATGTATACTTACCAGTTCGATCGACCTCTTATCTCTCACCCGCAAGAATACCATTTAGTTTTGATTGTATATTTAAGGTTGAAAAAGTCAATAGCGCAGAGGGTGTGTGTGACTGCTTCAACTAAATCGAACTCAGTTCGTGATAATGTCTCCTCGATTATACAACAGTTTTATTCATAGTGTGCTTACCACCGTGTACGATGCGAAGAAATTCGTAATAAGCGCATGTCTGCCGAATATGATGGAAATCCTCGAAGAATTACAATTACCATCCAAAAATTGGATAATCGCTGGAGAATTCATAACTTTCCTGGTGGGGGCCTCGACCGATTGGGCGTATGCTGATATTTTCTATTTCGGAGGAGATTTCGATCCACCTCCAGAAGATTGGAAGATAATCGATATGAATATAGAAGGTCAGTTCAAATATAAACATAGAAGAATGGGAAAAATCATATTGCATCAAATTTCGGATATCGTTCCGAAACCAGGATCGTATATACTTGATTGTTTTAGAGTGCTCCATGATATCGATGTCGATTCTTATCGGATCGCACTACTACCATACCGATGTGAGATAATGGACATGCGCAGCATCCGAAGAGATACTTCAAATTCTTACACCTTTAAGATGTTTCAACTGTTTTCTGAGATAGGAGGGGAGGTCGACTATAGAATAAGTCCATCATCACTACAAATTTTGTGCTTCGACGTACTCTTTCGAAATTTCGTCAAAGAAATATGTTAATGATCTGCGCATGTGCAACTAGATATTTGGATAGTTTATCATTCTAGTTTGAAATGTCGTCTATCGTCGTTGATATTCAAAGTTTCCCGATTTCTGCAAACGTATATAAAATCAAGGAACTCTCTTTGTTGGACTGTGATAAAAGGTTGGAGAAATATTTTCTATTCAAACCACCAAAATCGATGGATCAACTATCCGAGACGCAAATGAAGAAAATATTTCATTGTGAAAAATATCATGGGATTCCATGGAACTCTGGCTATCAGGATTATGATGAATTGTATGAAATTTTGAAGGAAAATATCGATCCGGATGCTACTGTTTATGTATGTGGGAAGATAAAAGCTAAGTTTCTACGGGGAGCGTTCCAAGAATTGGGGTTAGATCGAGTAGAAGTGGTGAATTTGAAAGGTAAATGTCCAAAATTAGAGCGAGGAAATTGTGAATTCATCTGTTTACATCACCCCAATAGTGTGAATCCTATGTGTTCTAGTGCGAATAGTTGGAAGTTATTCGAATTTCTTACGAAGGAAGATGTTATGTGGCTCTTAAAATAATAATATAGATATCTACAAATATATCATTATGGATATATCTTTTGAAGAATACACACGCAGACTTTGCGAATTCGTGGAAAAAGTTCATAAACTAAGAAGAGACTTGAATTTTTACGCAGATAAAATTAAAGTTATAAGACTGCTGAACAAATTAACTGTAAAAGGTGGGGATGATGGGAGTGCGGGTGTTGAAAACAAATTTTATGATTCTAACCGCAATTCTGAATGGTATTTTATACGCGAACGTTCCCCAACACGTTGAACGCATCTATATTTGTCTGAAGGATGTCGGCGGTGGTGGTGGGGAATGTAACCGTACCGAATGGATTCCGATGAATTTTCAAAAAATCAATGATAACCAATTGGAGGTATTCACATTCGACATCTCACAAGACAATCGTACAACCATACATTATAAACTTAAACTCTTATTCTTTGATCGAAGTGAGGGGGATATGGCTGAATGGCAAATGATCCGACAATCATCATGTTTACCACATCTCGTACAAAAGACATCATCTGCAATAGAAGGAGAAATACCCAAAATTTTCGCAATTTTGTATGTTATTTTATCTTCTTCATCAGTGTTATTATTGAAAATGTTTGTTAAAAATGTGAAGAAAGCTATTTACCATTTAAATAAATAATAATTATTATGTAAAGGAGGTGTTTTATTGAAACAAGCAAAAGATTGATATTAATAATATTTCAGAATAAAATACATATTATTTAGGTAGTATTACATTCAGAAACCACTGCTGTAATTTATCCACATGGTGAACTGCACACATGTATTTTCCACCATCATTACGATGATTCAGACAGGTCAAATTGTTCGTTTGCTCGAATTTCCCCGTTTCACATTGAGTACCATCGAAACTATGAACCTGAACGATGTGTGGGTAAACATCCAATTCTATACACTTCCTTCTCAAAAATTCGGCTTTTTGCTGTCCTCGGACATAAATATAGTCGACTGCACACAAGAGAATCGATTTAAGAATATTATTTATTTCTTCATAATCCACATTCCCAGATACATAATCGAGTCCATGATAAGACTTTTGTAAATACCATACGGATTTTCGCTCCTATGCATTTAGCGATGAATAAGATGTGTGCGGTTTGAATAAGGAATAATGACGTTTGAATCCAATTTGTATACACATTTCTTTTGGATGGAATGCATCGTCGAATTATCGAAACGATCGATTTTCATCGTTAACCACGATTATCAATCATTATTTAAATCAATCTGCTGTAGGATTGGAATCAAATTCGTGAAAAATTTTAAACAGACTTAGTAGGGAATTTTAAAACAATTTATTTTATATTCTTAAATTTTTATTAAATACTTCCTTCAACAATCAATAATCGACAGATTTACAAAAACAACATTAATCACATTAAAGGCCCATTTAAGAGTTTCGTACACGAGTACAAGCGATGATATTTCGTCCCCTCCCTTCAAAAAAAAAAATAATTTACAAAATTATTAGAACTTTCAATATGAAAGAACTTGAATTTTTCAAAATGTGTATCCAAGACAAGAAGGAAGGTAAGAAAATTTTCAAGGCCAATCTATTCACAGATTGTTTTATCGTACATAATTGAAATCTTTTCAAAAATAATACAAAAAAACCCGAGTGTTTGAGATACATAGCTATTAGAACGTTCAATAATTTCACTTGGAATCCACAACTGATTTTATACCACATATCGGAAAATATATATTTGCGAACAAAGAAACATCGTAATTTCGCTCTTTCCGTTTTCAAATCTCTGTCAAAAATTTGATATAGTAGGAAAGAATAGAAGTAGCTCAGAATTAAATTCTATTCACAGGGCAAAATAATTTTGATTGACTGTCATCACCAACAATATCAATTGTGATTTACTATGATCCATAAGGTTATGAATATTTACTTTTTTTAACTACATGTATATTGCGTAATTCTTATTCCGATTCCAATCTAATCTGCTTCATTATATTGATTCCGATTCTTAACAACTTCCACACTAATGAAGTTCTTTGTTTCAATCGAGTTTTGACTTCATTACGGATCACATTTTATGCAATTCTCCGTAAATGTAATATCTATATAGTTCAAGCAATACATGCAGAAATTAATACCTGGAAAAAAAATATGAGCGTATAGCAAATTAAATTTAAAAAGGTGAGTTTCTGCAACTCGATCTGAAATGTCGAACATAACTTACAAAATTGGCAAAAATGCTGTTTTTCTTAAAAAACTATAGCTCGGATCGGAAATAGTTAAAGGAGAAAGTTGTAGGTATCAGATAGATAATTATCGATATCTTTCATACTTTTCGAGTTATATTGAAAAAACCGTTGACAATCGTTATTGGGAGGGTCTTTGAAAACAGTCATATCACATTGTCATTAGTTACAAAACGTTTTTTCTTGGGAGGGTCCAAATGTTTTTTGGGAGGGTCCAAACGTTCTTTGGGAGGATCCAATCGTTATTGGGAGGGTCTTCAAAAACAGCCATATCACATTGTCATTAGTTACAAAACGTTTTTTCTTGGGAGGGTCCAAATGTTTTTTGGGAGGGTCCAAACGTTCTTTGGGAGGATCCAATCGTTATTGGGAGGGTGTTTGAAAACAGCCATATCACATTGTCATTAGTTAATCATCAACCACCATGCACGTTTGCAGGCAATGTCAAAGGGAATTTTCGAGAGCAAATGCGCTGAGGCGGCACGAGAAAAAACATTTCAAAACACACAGTTTCTCATGCAAGCATTGTGAAGCTACATTTTCTCGCCGAGACAATTTGAATCGTCATATTATGTTATTCCACAGTCGAGATAAAAGTATAATTTACTGGTCCAACCCAGATGTTCTACTGGACCGGTTAGAAGAAATCATACCTCTACAAGGATATATCGAAGAGAAACGTGAAATAATTAATGAATTAAGAAGATTTTGTAATAAATGGTATTTGAATAAAAACTCGAAATGATTGATCGTTTTCCACTATTTTTTTACATTATTTAAGTCAATGAAGGTGTAGGATCGAATTTCATCTTCAACGATGATTCTCAGAGAGATTATTGGTGTGAAAGTTTGCGCGATTTTGTTATGTTGGTTCGACGCAATTTTGCGAACGATGATTCAGAGAGATTGTTGGTGTGAAGGTTCGCCATCGAATATCATTACCCCTCATGGGGATTTTTCATGCATTGCAGACATTTCAAACTCTTCTAAAACTCGGAAAAACTATCTTCAGACGCCCGCCGCTAAGCCCGCTATCTTTGTAGAACATTTAGTTGCAACTGATTGATTTTTCTCGATTTAGTTGTAGCTTCACCTACAAATATTCATTTACCTTCGCGCAGACACACGTTTTCCACATCATGCACTGCAGTTAGAACGAAATTGTTGTATACTGGATACATCATTACAACTGATTGTTTAATTCATTTGAATCCACACTGACCCTTCAATAGTTATTCATCCACGCTCAAATCATACAACATTGTATTTCCCGCTCAAACTGAATTGTTCGTAGAGCGCTTCTTCAAACGTTCTAATAATGCAATAGCGACTTTTTCATAGAATAGGTATTGCAATGACTGATTTTATGTTTTTCCATTAACTTGTGATTAAAGTGCTTATTATTTTCCACGATCGCCTTGCAGATTCCTAAGTTTACGATGTTCTTCCAGGAATATCAAACTAACCGCTTTTCGAACCTCAAAACAAGTAAACTTGAAAATGTAACATATAATTCTATTATATCAATATTTCCACATCCAACTCTGAATACAACTACCTTATTCATTGTTATTTTAGACTGAAATGTTTGTAGTGGTTAGAATTTCTCCAAAATGAACTAGAATTTTGCGAAGAGGAAATTGATTAAAATTTTGAATATCTCGGTTCACACTATCCATTTCGCTTAACATACTTTTATAAAATATGGAATGAATTATTATCGAAACGATTTCATCGTTTTCCACGATTGTTAATGATTATCCAAATCAAAACTCTCTAAACTAATGAAAAATTCACCAAATTTTAACTCGAGGATATCGATGAAATAATATTCATAATAATAATCTGCAGAATAATTAGAGCGATTCCTCTTAAACCCGCTAGTCTATTATTGCGTTATAAAATATGATGATTTGAATCAATCATTGTTCTAATTATTTATCAAACTATTATGCGATATAATAGAAGACAAACTCAGTTTCCCTTCAGCTAGATATCATTCATTCACAATACAATTTCTCTAATATTGTAGAAACTTTGATAATGATTCAAATGTTCACATGTTATATAAAAATCGAATGAATAGTTTAAAATATCTGAATATTTGAAATATCGATGATTCAGATATCATATTCGATTGAGTATACTGATGTTGTAGCTATATAGCCTTCTATTAATAAGCCAATGAACTAGTTGAATGTCAATGTCAATGTTAGTGTATCTGCATCATCACATTCTGTTCATACTGATATGAGAACGCAAACGCGTGTGAGTGTAACAATGAGTGAATCATTTGTAGTACATACAATCTGTTAATTCAAGTTTTTGGATGATATGACTGATGATTTGAATTCCACAGTCATTTGATCTGATTTATTAATAAAACAGTGCTTTCTATACGCAAAATACACATTAAAATTAATAATTTTATTTCATGTTAGTGTATCTGCATCATCACATTCTGTTCATACTGATATGAGAACGCAAACGCGTGTGAGTGTAACAATGAGTGAATCATTTGTAGTACATACAATCTGTTAATTCAAGTTTTTGGATGATATGACTGATGATTTGAATTCCACAGTCATTTGATCTGATTTATTAATAAAACAGTGCTTTTTATACGCAAAATCTTATTTTCAATAAAAACACATTAAAATTAATAATTTTATTTCAGACTAATAATAATAATACATTTTATAAACTTATATATATATATATATAAAATGAATGAAGTACCCTGTTCACCCCCATTTAAAGGTATAGGATCCACCAGTGTTAGATTGAATTTTCCTCAACTGCGAAAGAATGAAAAATATATTAGTATAATCAATATAAGAACTAAAAATGTGCATACCTCCACAATCAAAACTGCTAAGTCTACACCCGTGCCATATATACGCAACTCATCAATATCTTCTTCTTTCGGTGGTGTTGTTGAGGGTGGTAGTGGATGTAGATTCGATCTAGAGGATGATGGAGGTGGTGTTGATTGATCTCTGTAAACAGTAAAATGATGTTCCAGGAATTCCTATAGTAATTAAAATTAAATAACTAACCTTATTTGATCATCATCATCAATTATGATGGAGGTGATAGGAGTAAGTGGGAACTGCCTTTTTTGTTTCTTCCTATTGATATTGGATGAGGGACTTGTTGGTCTCTTTCTACATCCACTAAAATTGCGTTGAAGAATTAAAAGAAGAATATCGAAAACAACAGAATGAAACTTACTTTTCATTTCTAATCCTTGTTGATGATTGCATCCTGTCAACACTGTTATTATTGTCAGCTCTATAAGAAATTTATTATTAGTTTTAACAATGTCTGATTATATTTTTCTTAATGAACTTACACATTAGGTAATTCATTGATTAAAACCTCTCTCCCGTCGTTCAGGGTACACCTCTCTATTTCCCCATCGTTCATCGTTAATTTACTGTCAACAAATTATAATTAAAAATCTTTAGAATGATGTAAAGAATAGAGAACATACCCTCTAATCGAATTATCTTCATTCAAAACTACTACTGTGCTATGAGTCCCTACAGGGTCATCATTATATTTTGAAATAGTCCCATCATTCTTACTCATATATACAATATAACCACTGAAAAATTAGTAAAAAGATATGAAATTTTATTAATAGATATTTCTTAATGAAACTTACTTTTCAGATAAATATGCAGGTGGATCAACCGGTGGTGTATATCTATTTGTTAGTTGTTCCATCAAATCATACATCATACTTAAAAAGAGATGATTTCAAAATTTTAACGAAAGAATTTTCAGAGCTATCAAATCAGAAACTTGAACTGCTAATGAGGAAAGGTCCCTGATTGAAATTATGAGAAAATGTGTTTCTTTGTTTTGAAAATATATTAAAATTCCTTTGAATCAAATTAAAAATGAAATCTATTCAATAACTAATGGAAAAATTAAAACGAAATTATTTCAAAAAATATTAAGATCTGAAAAAGTTAACTTCATAATCAATGAATATTGATCTGAAAGAAAAATTGGTTCATTGAAATTAGTGAAATGATATTTTTAAGTTGTGAAAACATCATGAATTTTCTTTCATATATTAGGTTAAAAACATATTTAATCAATACTTCCTTTCGGTAAATTACATTTTACAATTGATAAAAATAGCATCTGATGAATAATTGTTGTCATCTATAAAATGTATGTTTTTCCCTAATTGAAATTAGGAGAAAATGTGTTTCTTTGTTTTGAAAACATATTAAAATTCCTTTGAATCAAATTAAAATTGATAAAAATGATAACTATTCAATAACTAATAGAGAAATCAAAACGAAATTATTTCGAAAAAATATTAAGATCTGAAAAAGCTAACTTCATAATCAATGAATATTGATCTGAAAGAAAATTTGGTTCGCTAATTGAAATTAGGAGAAAATGTGTTTCGTTGTTTTGAAAACACATTAAAATTCCTTTGAATCAAATTAAAATTGATAAAAATGATATCTATTCAATAACTAATAGAAAAATTAAAACGAAATTATTTCAAAAATATTAAGATCTGAAAAAGTTAACTTCATAATCAATGAATATTGATCTGGAAGGAAAATTGGTTCATTGAAATTAGTGGAAATGATATTTTTAAGTTGTGAAAACATCATAAATTTTCTTTCAATCACAACTAGTTTTTCATATATTAGGTTAAAACATATTTAATCATAACTTCCTTCGGTAAATTATATTTTACAAGTGATAAAAATAGCATTTGATGAATAACAGGAAAATTGAAACTTACCTTGAAACAGCTGAACACAAATGATTTCTCGTACATTAAACACTACTATATATAGGCAAATTTTATATTACCTAAGGAAAAAAGCAGACGCCTTTGATTAAATTGTTGTTGTGAATGAATGATATCTAGCTGAAAGGAAACTGAGTTTGTCTTCTATTATATCGCATAATATTTTGATAAATAATTAGAACAATGATTGATTCAAATCATCATATTTTATAACGCAATAATAGACTCGCTGGCTTAAGAGGAATCGCTCTAATTATTCTGCAGATTATTATTATGAATATTATTTTATCGTTATCCTTTGTGAATGAATGATATCTAGCTGAAGGGAAACTGAGTTTGTCTTCTATTATATCGCATAATAGTTTGATAAATAATTAGAACAATGATTGATTCAAATCATCATATTTTATAACGCAATAATAGACTAGCGGGTTTAAGAGGAATCGCTCTAATTATTCTGCAGATTATTATTATGAATATTATTTCATCGATATCCTCGAGTTAAAATTTGGTGAATTTTTCATTAGTTTAGAGAGTTTTGATTTGGATAATCATTAACAATCGTGGAAAACGATGAAATCGTTTCGATAATAATTCATTCCATATTTTATAAAAGTATGTTAAGCGAAATGGATAGTGTGAACCGAGATATTCAAAATTTTAATCAATTTCCTCTTCGCAAAATTCTAGTTCATTTTGGAGAAATTCTAACCACTACAAACATTTCAGTCTAAAATAACAATGAATAAGGTAGTTGTATTCAGAGTTGGATGTGGAAATATTGATATAATAGAATTATATGTTACATTTTCAAGTTTACTTGTTTTGAGGTTCGAAAAGCGGTTAGTTTGATATTCCTGGAAGAACATCGTAAACTTAGGAATCTGCAAGGCGATCGTGGAAAATAATAAGCACTTTAATCACAAGTTAATGGAAAAACATAAAATCAGTCATTGCAATACCTATTCTATGAAAAAGTCGCTATTGCATTATTAGAACGTTTGAAGAAGCGCTCTACGAACAATTCAGTTTGAGCGGGAAATACAATGTTGTATGATTTGAGCGTGGATGAATAACTATTGAAGGGTCAGTGTGGATTCAAATGAATTAAACAATCAGTTGTAATGATGTATCCAGTATACAACAATTTCGTTCTAACTGCAGTGCATGATGTGGAAAACGTGTGTCTGCGCGAAGGTAAATGAATATTTGTAGGTGAAGCTACAACTAAATCGAGAAAAATCAATCAGTTGCAACTAAATGTTCTACAAAGATAGCGGGCTTAGCGGCGGGCGTCTGAAGATAGTTTTTCCGAGTTTTAGAAGAGTTTGAAATGTCTGCAATGCATGAAAAATCCCCATGAGGGGTAATGATATTCGATGGCGAACCTTCACACCAACAATCTCTCTGAATCATCGTTCGCAAAATTGCGTCGAACCAACATAACAAAATCGCGCAAACTTTCACACCAATAATCTCTCTGAGAATCATCGTTGAAGATGAAATTCGATCCTACACCTTCATTGACTTAAATAATGTAAAAAAATAGTGGAAAACGATCAATCATTTCGAGTTTTTATTCAAATACCATTTATTACAAAATCTTCTTAATTCATTAATTATTTCACGTTTCTCTTCGATATATCCTTGTAGAGGTATGATTTCTTCTAACCGGTCCAGTAGAACATCTGGGTTGGACCAGTAAATTATACTTTTATCTCGACTGTGGAATAACATAATATGACGATTCAAATTGTCTCGGCGAGAAAATGTAGCTTCACAATGCTTGCATGAGAAACTGTGTGTTTTGAAATGTTTTTTCTCGTGCCGCCTCAGCGCATTTGCTCTCGAAAATTCCCTTTGACATTGCCTGCAAACGTGCATGGTGGTTGATGATTAACTAATGACAATGTGATATGGCTGTTTTCAAACACCCTCCCAATAACGATTGGATCCTCCCAAAGAACGTTTGGACCCTCCCAAAAAACATTTGGACCCTCCCAAGAAAAAACGTTTTGTAACTAATGACAATGTGATATGGCTGTTTTTGAAGACCCTCCCAATAACGATTGGATCCTCCCAAAGAACGTTTGGACCCTCCCAAAAAACATTTGGACCCTCCCAAGAAAAAACGTTTTGTAACTAATGACAATGTGATATGACTGTTTTCAAAGACCCTCCCAATAACGATTGTCAACGGTTTTTTCAATATAACTCGAAAAGTATGAAAGATATCGATAATTATCTATCTGATACCTACAACTTTCTCCTTTAACTATTTCCGATCCGAGCTATAGTTTTTTAAGAAAAACAGCATTTTTGCCAATTTTGTAAGTTATGTTCGACATTTCAGATCGAGTTGCAGAAACTCACCTTTTTAAATTTAATTTGCTATACGCTCATATTTTTTTTCCAGGTATTAATTTCTGCATGTATTGCTTGAACTATATAGATATTACATTTACGGAGAATTGCATAAAATGTGATCCGTAATGAAGTCAAAACTCGATTGAAACAAAGAACTTCATTAGTGTGGAAGTTGTTAAGAATCGGAATCAATATAATGAAGCAGATTAGATTGGAATCGGAATAAGAATTACGCAATATACATGTAGTTAAAAAAAGTAAATATTCATAACCTTATGGATCATAGTAAATCACAATTGATATTGTTGGTGATGACAGTCAATCAAAATTATTTTGCCCTGTGAATAGAATTTAATTCTGAGCTACTTCTATTCTTTCCTACTATATCAAATTTTTGACAGAGATTTGAAAACGGAAAGAGCGAAATTACGATGTTTCTTTGTTCGCAAATATATATTTTCCGATATGTGGTATAAAATCAGTTGTGGATTCCAAGTGAAATTATTGAACGTTCTAATAGCTATGTATCTCAAACACTCGGGTTTTTTTGTATTATTTTTGAAAAGATTTCAATTATGTACGATAAAACAATCTGTGAATAGATTGGCCTTGAAAATTTTCTTACCTTCCTTCTTGTCTTGGATACACATTTTGAAAAATTCAAGTTCTTTCATATTGAAAGTTCTAATAATTTTGTAAATTATTTTTTTTTTTTCGAAGGGAGGGGACGAAATATCATCGCTTGTACTCGTGTACGAAACTCTTAAATGGGCCTTTAATGTGATTAATGTTGTTTTTGTAAATCTGTCGATTATTGATTGTTGAAGTAAGTATTTAATAAAAATTTAAGAATATAAAATAAATTGTTTTAAAATTCCCTACTAAGTCTGTTTAAAATTTTTCACGAATTTGATTCCAATCCTACAGCAGATTGATTTAAATAATGATTGATAATCGTGGTTAACGATGAAAATCGATCGTTTCGATAATTCGACGATGCATTCCATCCAAAAGAAATGTGTATACAAATTGGATTCAAACGTCATTATTCCTTATTCAAACCGCACACATCTTATTCATCGCTAAATGCATAGGAGCGAAAATCCGTATGGTATTTACAAAAGTCTTATCATGGACTCGATTATGTATCTGGGAATGTGGATTATGAAGAAATAAATAATATTCTTAAATCGATTCTCTTGTGTGCAGTCGACTATATTTATGTCCGAGGACAGCAAAAAGCCGAATTTTTGAGAAGGAAGTGTATAGAATTGGATGTTTACCCACACATCGTTCAGGTTCATAGTTTCGATGGTACTCAATGTGAAACGGGGAAATTCGAGCAAACGAACAATTTGACCTGTCTGAATCATCGTAATGATGGTGGAAAATACATGTGTGCAGTTCACCATGTGGATAAATTACAGCAGTGGTTTCTGAATGTAATACTACCTAAATAATATGTATTTTATTCTGAAATATTATTAATATCAATCTTTTGCTTGTTTCAATAAAACACCTCCTTTACATAATAATTATTATTTATTTAAATGGTAAATAGCTTTCTTCACATTTTTAACAAACATTTTCAATAATAACACTGATGAAGAAGATAAAATAACATACAAAATTGCGAAAATTTTGGGTATTTCTCCTTCTATTGCAGATGATGTCTTTTGTACGAGATGTGGTA
The DNA here is from genome assembly GCA_958510875.1 of Endomychus coccineus. Taxonomy (NCBI): domain Eukaryota; kingdom Metazoa; phylum Arthropoda; class Insecta; order Coleoptera; family Endomychidae; genus Endomychus; species Endomychus coccineus. The sequence continues at coordinate 154,316,533 of OY294068.1, read as the reverse complement.
AACATGATGATTGTCGGATCATTTGCCATTCAGCCATATCCCCCTCACTTCGATCAAAGAATAAGAGTTTAAGTTTATAATGTATGGTTGTACGATTGTCTTGTGAGATGTCGAATGTGAATACCTCCAATTGGTTATCATTGATTTTTTGAAAATTCATCGGAATCCATTCGGTACGGTTACATTCCCCACCACCACCGCCGACATCCTTCAGACAAATATAGATGCGTTCAACGTGTTGGGGAACGTTCGCGTATAAAATACCATTCAGAATTGCGGTTAGAATCATAAAATTTGTTTTCAACACCCGCACTCCCATCATCCCCACCTTTTACAGTTAATTTGTTCAGCAGTCTTATAACTTTAATTTTATCTGCGTAAAAATTCAAGTCTCTTCTTAGTTTATGAACTTTTTCCACGAATTCGCAAAGTCTGCGTGTGTATTCTTCAAAAGATATATCCATAATGATATATTTGTAGATATCTATATTATTATTTTAAGAGCCACATAACATCTTCCTTCGTAAGAAATTCGAATAACTTCCAACTATTCGCACTAGAACACATAGGATTCACACTATTGGGGTGATGTAAACAGATGAATTCACAATTTCCTCGCTCTAATTTTGGACATTTACCTTTCAAATTCACCACTTCTACTCGATCTAACCCCAATTCTTGGAACGCTCCCCGTAGAAACTTAGCTTTTATCTTCCCACATACATAAACAGTAGCATCCGGATCGATATTTTCCTTCAAAATTTCATACAATTCATCATAATCCTGATAGCCAGAGTTCCATGGAATCCCATGATATTTTTCACAATGAAATATTTTCTTCATTTGCGTCTCGGATAGTTGATCCATCGATTTTGGTGGTTTGAATAGAAAATATTTCTCCAACCTTTTATCACAGTCCAACAAAGAGAGTTCCTTGATTTTATATACGTTTGCAGAAATCGGGAAACTTTGAATATCAACGACGATAGACGACATTTCAAACTAGAATGATAAACTATCCAAATATCTAGTTGCACATGCGCAGATCATTAACATATTTCTTTGACGAAATTTCGAAAGAGTACGTCGAAGCACAAAATTTGTAGTGATGATGGACTTATTCTATAGTCGACCTCCCCTCCTATCTCAGAAAACAGTTGAAACATCTTAAAGGTGTAAGAATTTGAAGTATCTCTTCGGATGCTGCGCATGTCCATTATCTCACATCGGTATGGTAGTAGTGCGATCCGATAAAAATCGACATCGATATCATGGAGCACTCTAAAACAATCAAGTATATACGATCCTGGTTTCGGAACGATACCCGAAATTTGATGCAATATGATTTTTCCCATTCTTCTATGTTTATATTTGAACTGACCTTCTATATTCATATCGATTATCTTCCAATCTTCTGGAGGTGGATCGAAATCTCCTCCGAAATAGAAAATATCAGCATACGCCCAATCGGTCGAGGCCCCCACCAGGAAAGTTATGAATTCTCCAGCGATTATCCAATTTTTGGATGGTAATTGTAATTCTTCGAGGATTTCCATCATATTCGGCAGACATGCGCTTATTACGAATTTCTTCGCATCGTACACGGTGGTAAGCACACTATGAATAAAACTGTTGTATAATCGAGGAGACATTATCACGAACTGAGTTCGATTTAGTTGAAGCAGTCACACACACCCTCTGCGCTATTGACTTTTTCAACCTTAAATATACAATCAAAACTAAATGGTATTCTTGCGGGTGAGAGATAAGAGGTCGATCGAACTGGTAAGTATACATGTAAAATAATAGAACATTTTCAGATAAAAATGATGCGGGTTCGGATCCCTTTCAATCTTTCTCACCAAAGAATACCATTTTTTTTCATTTGATGTACACGTCGTAGACGTTATGATCGATTCACAACCGCCATGATACCTCGTTGACCACCTCACGTGATAGCTGCCATGACACCACGTGTCTAGGACCTTTCTTACAAACAACATGTATATACAACATAACATACTCTTTACAAACCCCCTGTATATACATTCAAACAATAATTACAAACACCGAATGCCAATCGTCAGCAGATAGCATGACACCTCGTGACAGACGCCATGACACCTCGTTGCTAGCCGCCGTGACAGACGCCATGACACCGAAGGAACACGTGATAGCTGCCATGACACCACGTGTCTAGGACCTCTCTTACAAACAATCTGTATATACAACATAACACACTCTTTACAAACATCCTGTATATACATTCAAACAATAATTACAAACACGGAATGCCAATCGTCAACAGATAGCATGACACCTCGTGACAGACGCCATGACACCTCGTTGATAGCCGCCGTGACAGACGCCATGACACCGAAGGATCACGTGATAGCTGCCATGACACCACGTGTCTAGGACCTCTCTTACAAACAACCTGTATATACAACATAACACACTCTTTACAAACATCCTGTATATACATTCAAACAATAATTACAAACACGGAATGCCAATCGTCAGCAGATAGCATGACACCTCGTGACAGACGCCATGACACCTCGTTGCTAGCCGCCGTGACAGACGCCATGACACCGAAGGAACACGTGATAGCTGCCATGACACCACGTGTCTAGGACCTCTCTTACAAACAACCTGTATATACAACATAACACACTCTTTACAAACATCCTGTATATACATTCAAACAATAATTACAAACACGGAATGCCAATCGTCAACAGATAGCATGACACCTCGTGACAGACGCCATGACACCTCGTTGCTAGCCGCCGTGACAGACGCCATGACACCGAAGGATCACGTGATAGCTGCCATGACACCACGTGTCTAGGACCTCTCTTACAAACAACCTGTATATACAACATAACACACTCTTTACAAACATCCTGTATATACATTCAAACAATAATTACAAACACGGAATGCCAATCGTCAACAGATAGCATGACACCTCGTGACAGACGCCATGACACCTCGTTGCTAGCCGCCGTGACAGACGCCATGACACCGAAGGAACACGTGATAGCTGCCATGACACCACGTGTCTAGGACCTCTCTTACAAACAACCTGTATATACAACATAACACACTCTTTACAAACATCCTGTATATACATTCAAACAATAATTACAAACACGGAATGCCAATCGTCAACAGATAGCATGACACCTCGTGACAGACGCCATGACACCTCGTTGCTAGCCGCCGTGACAGACGCCATGACACCGAAGGAACACGTGATAGCTGCCATGACACCACGTGTCTAGGACCTCTCTTACAAACAACCTGTATATACAACATAACACACTCTTTACAAACATCCTGTATATACATTCAAACAATAATTACAAACACCGAATGCCAATCGTCAGCAGATAGCATGACACCTCGTGACAGACGCCATGACACCTCGTTGCTAGCCGCCGTGACAGACGCCATGACACCGAAGGAACACGTGATAGCTGCCATGACACCACGTGTCTAGGACCTCTCTTACAAACAACCTGTATATACAACATAACACACTCTTTACAAACATCCTGTATATACATTCAAACAATAATTACAAACACCGAATGCCAATCGTCAGCAGATAGCATGACACCTCGTGACAGACGCCATGACACCTCGTTGCTAGCCGCCGTGACAGACGCCATGACACCGAAGGAACACGTGATAGCTGCCATGACACCACGTGTCTAGGACCTCTCTTACAAACAACCTGTATATACAACATAACACACTCTTTACAAACATCCTGTATATACATTCAAACAATAATTACAAACACCGAATGCCAATCGTCAGCAGATAGCATGACACCTCGTGACAGACGCCATGACACCTCGTTGCTAGCCGCCGTGACAGACGCCATGACACCGAAGGAACACGTGATAGCTGCCATGACACCACGTGTCTAGGACCTCTCTTACAAACAACCTGTATATACAACATAACACACTCTTTACAAACATCCTGTATATACATTCAAACAATAATTACAAACACGGAATGCCAATCGTCAACAGATAGCATGACACCTCGTGACAGACGCCATGACACCTCGTTGCTAGCCGCCGTGACAGACGCCATGACACCGAAGGAACACGTGATAGCTGCCATGACACCACGTGTCTAGGACCTCTCTTACAAACAACCTGTATATACAACATAACACACTCTTTACAAACATCCTGTATATACATTCAAACAATAATTACAAACACCGAATGCCAATCGTCAACAGATAGCATGACACCTCGTGACAGACGCCATGACACCTCGTTGCTAGCCGCCGTGACAGACGCCATGACACCGAAGGAACACGTGATAGCTGCCATGACACCACGTGTCTAGGACCTCTCTTACAAACAACCTGTATATACAACATAACACACTCTTTACAAACATCCTGTATATACATTCAAACAATAATTACAAACACGGAATGCCAATCGTCAACAGATAGCATGACACCTCGTGACAGACGCCATGACACCTCGTTGCTAGCCGCCGTGACAGACGCCATGACACCGAAGGAACACGTGATAGCTGCCATGACACCACGTGTCTAGGACCTCTCTTACAAACAACCTGTATATACAACATAACACACTCTTTACAAACATCCTGTATATACATTCAAACAATAATTACAAACACCGAATGCCAATCGTCAACAGATAGCATGACACCTCGTGACAGACGCCATGACACCTCGTTGCTAGCCGCCGTGACAGACGCCATGACACCGAAGGAACACGTGATAGCTGCCATGACACCACGTGTCTAGGACCTCTCTTACAAACAACCTGTATATACAACATAACACACTCTTTACAAACATCCTGTATATACATTCAAACAATAATTACAAACACGGAATGCCAATCGTCAACAGATAGCATGACACCTCGTGACAGACGCCATGACACCTCGTTGCTAGCCGCCGTGACAGACGCCATGACACCGAAGGAACACGTGATAGCTGCCATGACACCACGTGTCTAGGACCTCTCTTACAAACAACCTGTATATACAACATAACACACTCTTTACAAACATCCTGTATATACATTCAAACAATAATTACAAACACGGAATGCCAATCGTCAACAGATAGCATGACACCTCGTGACAGACGCCATGACACCTCGTTGCTAGCCGCCGTGACAGACGCCATGACACCGAAGGAACACGTGATAGCTGCCATGACACCACGTGTCTAGGACCTCTCTTACAAACAACCTGTATATACAACATAACACACTCTTTACAAACATCCTGTATATACATTCAAACAATAATTACAAACACCGAATGCCAATCGTCAACAGATAGCATGACACCTCGTGACAGACGCCATGACACCTCGTTGCTAGCCGCCGTGACAGACGCCATGACACCGAAGGAACACGTGATAGCTGCCATGACACCACGTGTCTAGGACCTCTCTTACAAACAACCTGTATATACAACATAACACACTCTTTACAAACATCCTGTATATACATTCAAACAATAATTACAAACACGGAATGCCAATCGTCAACAGATAGCATGACACCTCGTGACAGACGCCATGACACCTCGTTGCTAGCCGCCGTGACAGACGCCATGACACCGAAGGAACACGTGATAGCTGCCATGACACCACGTGTCTAGGACCTCTCTTACAAACAACCTGTATATACAACATAACACACTCTTTACAAACATCCTGTATATACATTCAAACAATAATTACAAACACGGAATGCCAATCGTCAACAGATAGCATGACACCTCGTGACAGACGCCATGACACCTCGTTGCTAGCCGCCGTGACAGACGCCATGACACCGAAGGAACACGTGATAGCTGCCATGACACCACGTGTCTAGGACCTCTCTTACAAACAACCTGTATATACAACATAACACACTCTTTACAAACATCCTGTATATACATTCAAACAATAATTACAAACACGGAATGCCAATCGTCAACAGATAGCATGACACCTCGTGACAGACGCCATGACACCTCGTTGCTAGCCGCCGTGACAGACGCCATGACACCGAAGGAACACGTGATAGCTGCCATGACACCACGTGTCTAGGACCTCTCTTACAAACAACCTGTATATACAACATAACACACTCTTTACAAACATCCTGTATATACATTCAAACAATAATTACAAACACGGAATGCCAATCGTCAACAGATAGCATGACACCTCGTGACAGACGCCATGACACCTCGTTGCTAGCCGCCGTGACAGACGCCATGACACCGAAGGAACACGTGATAGCTGCCATGACACCACGTGTCTAGGACCTCTCTTACAAACAACCTGTATATACAACATAACACACTCTTTACAAACATCCTGTATATACATTCAAACAATAATTACAAACACGGAATGCCAATCGTCAACAGATAGCATGACACCTCGTGACAGACGCCATGACACCTCGTTGCTAGCCGCCGTGACAGACGCCATGACACCGAAGGAACACGTGATAGCTGCCATGACACCACGTGTCTAGGACCTCTCTTACAAACAACCTGTATATACAACATAACACACTCTTTACAAACATCCTGTATATACATTCAAACAATAATTACAAACACGGAATGCCAATCGTCAACAGATAGCATGACACCTCGTGACAGACGCCATGACACCTCGTTGCTAGCCGCCGTGACAGACGCCATGACACCGAAGGAACACGTGATAGCTGCCATGACACCACGTGTCTAGGACCTCTCTTACAAACAACCTGTATATACAACATAACACACTCTTTACAAACATCCTGTATATACATTCAAACAATAATTACAAACACGGAATGCCAATCGTCAACAGATAGCATGACACCTCGTGACAGACGCCATGACACCTCGTTGCTAGCCGCCGTGACAGACGCCATGACACCGAAGGAACACGTGATAGCTGCCATGACACCACGTGTCTAGGACCTCTCTTACAAACAACCTGTATATACAACATAACACACTCTTTACAAACATCCTGTATATACATTCAAACAATAATTACAAACACGGAATGCCAATCGTCAACAGATAGCATGACACCTCGTGACAGACGCCATGACACCTCGTTGCTAGCCGCCGTGACAGACGCCATGACACCGAAGGAACACGTGATAGCTGCCATGACACCACGTGTCTAGGACCTCTCTTACAAACAACCTGTATATACAACATAACACACTCTTTACAAACATCCTGTATATACATTCAAACAATAATTACAAACACGGAATGCCAATCGTCAACAGATAGCATGACACCTCGTGACAGACGCCATGACACCTCGTTGCTAGCCGCCGTGACAGACGCCATGACACCGAAGGAACACGTGATAGCTGCCATGACACCACGTGTCTAGGACCTCTCTTACAAACAACCTGTATATACAACATAACACACTCTTTACAAACATCCTGTATATACATTCAAACAATAATTACAAACACGGAATGCCAATCGTCAACAGATAGCATGACACCTCGTGACAGACGCCATGACACCTCGTTGCTAGCCGCCGTGACAGACGCCATGACACCGAAGGAACACGTGATAGCTGCCATGACACCACGTGTCTAGGACCTCTCTTACAAACAACCTGTATATACAACATAACACACTCTTTACAAACATCCTGTATATACATTCAAACAATAATTACAAACACGGAATGCCAATCGTCAACAGATAGCATGACACCTCGTGACAGACGCCATGACACCTCGTTGCTAGCCGCCGTGACAGACGCCATGACACCGAAGGAACACGTGATAGCTGCCATGACACCACGTGTCTAGGACCTCTCTTACAAACAACCTGTATATACAACATAACACACTCTTTACAAACATCCTGTATATACATTCAAACAATAATTACAAACACGGAATGCCAATCGTCAACAGATAGCATGACACCTCGTGACAGACGCCATGACACCTCGTTGCTAGCCGCCGTGACAGACGCCATGACACCGAAGGAACACGTGATAGCTGCCATGACACCACGTGTCTAGGACCTCTCTTACAAACAACCTGTATATACAACATAACACACTCTTTACAAACATCCTGTATATACATTCAAACAATAATTACAAACACGGAATGCCAATCGTCAACAGATAGCATGACACCTCGTGACAGACGCCATGACACCTCGTTGCTAGCCGCCGTGACAGACGCCATGACACCGAAGGAACACGTGATAGCTGCCATGACACCACGTGTCTAGGACCTCTCTTACAAACAACCTGTATATACAACATAACACACTCTTTACAAACATCCTGTATATACATTCAAACAATAATTACAAACACGGAATGCCAATCGTCAACAGATAGCATGACACCTCGTGACAGACGCCATGACACCTCGTTGCTAGCCGCCGTGACAGACGCCATGACACCGAAGGAACACGTGATAGCTGCCATGACACCACGTGTCTAGGACCTCTCTTACAAACAACCTGTATATACAACATAACACACTCTTTACAAACATCCTGTATATACATTCAAACAATAATTACAAACACGGAATGCCAATCGTCAACAGATAGCATGACACCTCGTGACAGACGCCATGACACCTCGTTGCTAGCCGCCGTGACAGACGCCATGACACCGAAGGAACACGTGATAGCTGCCATGACACCACGTGTCTAGGACCTCTCTTACAAACAACCTGTATATACAACATAACACACTCTTTACAAACATCCTGTATATACATTCAAACAATAATTACAAACACGGAATGCCAATCGTCAACAGATAGCATGACACCTCGTGACAGACGCCATGACACCTCGTTGCTAGCCGCCGTGACAGACGCCATGACACCGAAGGAACACGTGATAGCTGCCATGACACCACGTGTCTAGGACCTCTCTTACAAACAACCTGTATATACAACATAACACACTCTTTACAAACATCCTGTATATACATTCAAACAATAATTACAAACACGGAATGCCAATCGTCAACAGATAGCATGACACCTCGTGACAGACGCCATGACACCTCGTTGCTAGCCGCCGTGACAGACGCCATGACACCGAAGGAACACGTGATAGCTGCCATGACACCACGTGTCTAGGACCTCTCTTACAAACAACCTGTATATACAACATAACACACTCTTTACAAACATCCTGTATATACATTCAAACAATAATTACAAACACGGAATGCCAATCGTCAACAGATAGCATGACACCTCGTGACAGACGCCATGACACCTCGTTGCTAGCCGCCGTGACAGACGCCATGACACCGAAGGAACACGTGATAGCTGCCATGACACCACGTGTCTAGGACCTCTCTTACAAACAACCTGTATATACAACATAACACACTCTTTACAAACATCCTGTATATACATTCAAACAATAATTACAAACACGGAATGCCAATCGTCAACAGATAGCATGACACCTCGTGACAGACGCCATGACACCTCGTTGCTAGCCGCCGTGACAGACGCCATGACACCGAAGGAACACGTGATAGCTGCCATGACACCACGTGTCTAGGACCTCTCTTACAAACAACCTGTATATACAACATAACACACTCTTTACAAACATCCTGTATATACATTCAAACAATAATTACAAACACGGAATGCCAATCGTCAACAGATAGCATGACACCTCGTGACAGACGCCATGACACCTCGTTGCTAGCCGCCGTGACAGACGCCATGACACCGAAGGAACACGTGATAGCTGCCATGACACCACGTGTCTAGGACCTCTCTTACAAACAACCTGTATATACAACATAACACACTCTTTACAAACATCCTGTATATACATTCAAACAATAATTACAAACACGGAATGCCAATCGTCAACAGATAGCATGACACCTCGTGACAGACGCCATGACACCTCGTTGCTAGCCGCCGTGACAGACGCCATGACACCGAAGGAACACGTGATAGCTGCCATGACACCACGTGTCTAGGACCTCTCTTACAAACAACCTGTATATACAACATAACACACTCTTTACAAACATCCTGTATATACATTCAAACAATAATTACAAACACGGAATGCCAATCGTCAACAGATAGCATGACACCTCGTGACAGACGCCATGACACCTCGTTGCTAGCCGCCGTGACAGACGCCATGACACCGAAGGAACACGTGATAGCTGCCATGACACCACGTGTCTAGGACCTCTCTTACAAACAACCTGTATATACAACATAACACACTCTTTACAAACATCCTGTATATACATTCAAACAATAATTACAAACACGGAATGCCAATCGTCAACAGATAGCATGACACCTCGTGACAGACGCCATGACACCTCGTTGCTAGCCGCCGTGACAGACGCCATGACACCGAAGGAACACGTGATAGCTGCCATGACACCACGTGTCTAGGACCTCTCTTACAAACAACCTGTATATACAACATAACACACTCTTTACAAACATCTGTATATACATTCAAACAATAATTACAAACACGGAATGCCAATCGTCAACAGATAGCATGACACCTCGTGACAGACGCCATGACACCTCGTTGCTAGCCGCCGTGACAGACGCCATGACACCGAAGGAACACGTGATAGCTGCCATGACACCACGTGTCTAGGACCTCTCTTACAAACAACCTGTATATACAACATAACACACTCTTTACAAACATCCTGTATATACATTCAAACAATAATTACAAACACGAATGCCAATCGTCAACAGATAGCATGACACCTCGTGACAGACGCCATGACACCTCGTTGCTAGCCGCCGTGACAGACGCCATGACACCGAAGGAACACGTGATAGCTGCCATGACACCACGTGTCTAGGACCTCTCTTACAAACAACCTGTATATACAACATAACACACTCTTTACAAACATCCTGTATATACATTCAAACAATAATTACAAACACGGAATGCCAATCGTCAACAGATAGCATGACACCTCGTGACAGACGCCATGACACCTCGTTGCTAGCCGCCGTGACAGACGCCATGACACCGAAGGAACACGTGATAGCTGCCATGACACCACGTGTCTAGGACCTCTCTTACAAACAACCTGTATATACAACATAACACACTCTTTACAAACATCCTGTATATACATTCAAACAATAATTACAAACACGGAATGCCAATCGTCAACAGATAGCATGACACCTCGTGACAGACGCCATGACACCTCGTTGCTAGCCGCCGTGACAGACGCCATGACACCGAAGGAACACGTGATAGCTGCCATGACACCACGTGTCTAGGACCTCTCTTACAAACAACCTGTATATACAACATAACACACTCTTTACAAACATCCTGTATATACATTCAAACAATAATTACAAACACGGAATGCCAATCGTCAACAGATAGCATGACACCTCGTGACAGACGCCATGACACCTCGTTGCTAGCCGCCGTGACAGACGCCATGACACCGAAGGAACACGTGATAGCTGCCATGACACCACGTGTCTAGGACCTCTCTTACAAACAACCTGTATATACAACATAACACACTCTTTACAAACATCCTGTATATACATTCAAACAATAATTACAAACACGGAATGCCAATCGTCAACAGATAGCATGACACCTCGTGACAGACGCCATGACACCTCGTTGCTAGCCGCCGTGACAGACGCCATGACACCGAAGGAACACGTGATAGCTGCCATGACACCACGTGTCTAGGACCTCTCTTACAAACAACCTGTATATACAACATAACACACTCTTTACAAACATCCTGTATATACATTCAAACAATAATTACAAACACCGAATGCCAATCGTCAGCAGATAGCATGACACCTCGTGACAGACGCCATGACACCTCGTTGCTAGCCGCCGTGACAGACGCCATGACACCGAAGGAACACGTGATAGCTGCCATGACACCACGTGTCTAGGACCTCTCTTACAAACAACCTGTATATACAACATAACACACTCTTTACAAACATCCTGTATATACATTCAAACAATAATTACAAACACGGAATGCCAATCGTCAACAGATAGCATGACACCTCGTGACAGACGCCATGACACCTCGTTGCTAGCCGCCGTGACAGACGCCATGACACCGAAGGAACACGTGATAGCTGCCATGACACCACGTGTCTAGGACCTCTCTTACAAACAACCTGTATATACAACATAACACACTCTTTACAAACATCCTGTATATACATTCAAACAATAATTACAAACACGGAATGCCAATCGTCAACAGATAGCATGACACCTCGTGACAGACGCCATGACACCTCGTTGCTAGCCGCCGTGACAGACGCCATGACACCGAAGGAACACGTGATAGCTGCCATGACACCACGTGTCTAGGACCTCTCTTACAAACAACCTGTATATACAACATAACACACTCTTTACAAACATCCTGTATATACATTCAAACAATAATTACAAACACGGAATGCCAATCGTCAACAGATAGCATGACACCTCGTGACAGACGCCATGACACCTCGTTGCTAGCCGCCGTGACAGACGCCATGACACCGAAGGAACACGTGATAGCTGCCATGACACCACGTGTCTAGGACCTCTCTTACAAACAACCTGTATATACAACATAACACACTCTTTACAAACATCCTGTATATACATTCAAACAATAATTACAAACACGGAATGCCAATCGTCAACAGATAGCATGACACCTCGTGACAGACGCCATGACACCTCGTTGCTAGCCGCCGTGACAGACGCCATGACACCGAAGGAACACGTGATAGCTGCCATGACACCACGTGTCTAGGACCTCTCTTACAAACAACCTGTATATACAACATAACACACTCTTTACAAACATCCTGTATATACATTCAAACAATAATTACAAACACCGAATGCCAATCGTCAGCAGATAGCATGACACCTCGTGACAGACGCCATGACACCTCGTTGCTAGCCGCCGTGACAGACGCCATGACACCGAAGGAACACGTGATAGCTGCCATGACACCACGTGTCTAGGACCTCTCTTACAAACAACCTGTATATACAACATAACACACTCTTTACAAACATCCTGTATATACATTCAAACAATAATTACAAACACGGAATGCCAATCGTCAACAGATAGCATGACACCTCGTGACAGACGCCATGACACCTCGTTGCTAGCCGCCGTGACAGACGCCATGACACCGAAGGAACACGTGATAGCTGCCATGACACCACGTGTCTAGGACCTCTCTTACAAACAACCTGTATATACAACATAACACACTCTTTACAAACATCCTGTATATACATTCAAACAATAATTACAAACACGGAATGCCAATCGTCAACAGATAGCATGACACCTCGTGACAGACGCCATGACACCTCGTTGCTAGCCGCCGTGACAGACGCCATGACACCGAAGGAACACGTGATAGCTGCCATGACACCACGTGTCTAGGACCTCTCTTACAAACAACCTGTATATACAACATAACACACTCTTTACAAACATCCTGTATATACATTCAAACAATAATTACAAACACGGAATGCCAATCGTCAACAGATAGCATGACACCTCGTGACAGACGCCATGACACCTCGTTGCTAGCCGCCGTGACAGACGCCATGACACCGAAGGAACACGTGATAGCTGCCATGACACCACGTGTCTAGGACCTCTCTTACAAACAACCTGTATATACAACATAACACACTCTTTACAAACATCCTGTATATACATTCAAACAATAATTACAAACACCGAATGCCAATCGTCAGCAGATAGCATGACACCTCGTGACAGACGCCATGACACCTCGTTGCTAGCCGCCGTGACAGACGCCATGACACCGAAGGAACACGTGATAGCTGCCATGACACCACGTGTCTAGGACCTCTCTTACAAACAACCTGTATATACAACATAACACACTCTTTACAAACATCCTGTATATACATTCAAACAATAATTACAAACACGGAATGCCAATCGTCAACAGATAGCATGACACCTCGTGACAGACGCCATGACACCTCGTTGATAGCCGCCGTGACAGACGCCATGACACCGAAGGATCACGTGATAGCTGCCATGACACCACGTGTCTAGGACCTCTCTTACAAACAATCTGTATATACAACATAACACACTCTTTACAAACATCCTGTATATACATTCAAACAATAATTACAAACACCGAATGCCAATCGTCAACAGATAGCATGACACCTCGTGACAGACGCCATGACACCTCGTTGATAGCCGCCGTGACAGACGCCATGACACCGAAGGATCACGTGATAGCTGCCATGACACCACGTGTCTAGGACCTCTCTTACAAACAACCTGTATATACAACATAACACTCTTTACAAACATCCTGTATATACATTCAAACAATAATTACAAACACCGAATGCCAATCGTCAACAGATAGCATGACACCTCGTGACAGACGCCATGACACCTCGTTGATAGCCGCCGTGACAGACGCCATGACACCGAAGGATCACGTGATAGCTGCCATGACACCACGTGTCTAGGACCTCTCTTACAAACAACCTGTATATACAACATAACACACTCTTTACAAACATCCTGTATATACATTCAAACAATAATTACAAACACCGAATGCCAATCGTCAGCACAAACCGAGTAACTCACAATCACTGATAACGCTATCTAGCCGATAACGTTATCTACCCGATAACATACATCGCCAGCGCAGACCGGAAGTGGAGACCTGATAATCGGAGCACAGACCGGAAGTGACGTCACACTTCCTGTCCCAGAACGCGTCCACTGTATCTACTAAATCCATTTGGAAAAATATTCGATTCTATTCATTATATCACTTTTTTTTGGTATTGGTGACTTTTGATTCTTTCGACTATGTTCTGATTTATTTGTCATATGTAAATTAGGTTTCAGTATATAAGTACAGGGAATTTTGGAAATGCAACGAGAATTTTAGTTTTTAATATAAATATTTTATTAGGTTATTATTATTTTTATGTGCTATTGTGAAGTAGTGTTCTTAAGACAGGACTTCCATTGTTTCCTTCACAATATTTGAAGATAATTATACTTTATAACATTTTATCTATGAATTCAAGCGTATAATTATTTTCTGTAAGGATATACTATGATTTTATGATTTATATTCTTGTGAACCATGGTATAGGAAGATAGCAATAAGCTATCGAAACGTCAAAGAAATTCGTGATATTCACCTTTAAAAAGACATCTAAGCTAGCATCATAGAATATTCCAACCTTCAGAACCAATTTTCTTTGAGAGCGTATCATAATCATGTGTAAAGCCTTCCTAGTTCTAATGTCGGCTTCATACCATTTGCTTTCATATATTGCATCCGATATCTTCGAACTCTGCAATAAATATTGAGGCTTATAAAAAAAGAACAATGTGTATCGAAACATTCAAACCAATGTATGTATGTTAAATGTAAATGGCTTCCACGTTCCTTCAGAATGTCGAGAAAATCAATATTTTTTTTCGATTCTATACTTTCTTATCCAATATCAAATCTGCCAATTGAATTCAAAGTAACAATGATTGTGTACTCTTACAAAATACAAAATATCCTCACGTAAATTATCGAGAATACCATAGAAGATCACCGAATTATATCTAATGATGAACCATTTTATATTGTAATGCATTGATGCATTTCTTTTAAAGAAATTCAATTCAAATTCAATAAGTTAGTATATGCAATCATTCTGAATTGATTCTATGAATCTCGGATCATAGTTATGGTGATAAGCATTATATTTGATTAATTTGAATACTCAATACTTCTAGAGTGAATAAGGCATAGCAAACCAATAAGTTTCTGAAGAAGGCGAAAGATAAAAAATAAGGTAAGATAATAATCGATATCACAATTACAATTGATTAAAACAGGAAAAGAAAAAACAATTACGAATTTATAGGATTATTAGTATTAATCATCTCAATAATGCTATGTTAAATAGTCTAAATTATCTTCATAATTTAGGGAATTTAACCTATATCTCTCAATAACTCATTTATATTGTATTATAACTGTATAGGATAATTATTTTGTGTATTAAAAAAAAGAGAAACCATAAAACAAAATCACATAGTGAACTCTAAATAGTTAATATGATTACCTCTTCGCTAATTGTTTGTGCATTAAAGTAATACATACATAATTGTAAAAACAGAAATAGAATACAAGTAATGAGATGTCCGGTGAAGGTATTCAAAACTCCTACCTAAAATTAGAAAACTCACAATCTGTTATTAACAATTTTGATGCACATTTTTTTGATATTTAATTATAACAATATTGAACAGGTGTTTTGTGATAAATATTGAAACGAAATCTCACCTGGATAATAACACAAATGAACGAGGCAATTTGAATGGCATGAAATAGGAAATCGATGAATAGTAATTGCTTCAAATTATCTCTCAACGCTTCCCTAAAATAAAATGATGATTTCATCATCACATCTCCTATTCCCTCATATTCCAAAACAGGTATCAACTAGATGATTTCGCAATAAATGACAAAACAGTGGTCTTAAACTTACATAATGTAGAGATATTTCAGGTCAAAATAAAATTGGTGTTCTTAGTACTAATGCCTCTGTTTGTAATTGAGATTTTTTGTAATAATTGGTTCATTAGAATCTAAGTGAATCAAGTCACTTATTTATCGTAAGTTATAGATATAAAATCGTAGTAGGTTCACCTAGCATTAAACAAACGAGGTCTGGTAGCGCATCGTATTATTAATAACGCCTATGGATCCAATAGGATTGCTAAGTAAGTCAGTAAGATCCAAACATCTATCAACTCTTACTAACTTTCTAGAGCAATGCATGCGATCTGAGTTATATTTGATTGAATAATTTTCTTCGTTCATGAATGTTTTCTTTGTAATTAAATATCTCCCACCTTTCTACGATGTTCTAGAGAGGTCAACGAATTCGTAAGTGTGACATCATCAATAAAACCTTCCCTATATTTTTGCAAAGACTGTGATGATCCCAACTAAAAAATACAAGTACGCAAAGTTGTGAGTCAGGTTTGGTTTCATCATAACTATGAAGCCACTTTGCAGTCATCCTCATATACGAGCATATTTTATTTTTTGGGTAAGAACAATTGTTTCATTCTTCATAAATTAATGTTCAATAAATGCTACGAAATGTCAACACTGTTGTTAGACGGCAGACTACTACAAATTTTCAATTTTGAATCAGTATTTGCCTTTGAAGGTCCATCACATGCTACTAACATATTGGTTTAGGTTGTATAATTTGACAATACCAAGTAACTAGCTAAACATCATCATTTCTTACTCAATTATGCGAAGATGTGCCACATAACAGTTTCGAATCACATCGTAATGTCGTTGAGGAACCATCGAAGTCCAATACCAGTTGGGTTCATCCGAAAATTTGTGAAAATTCCTCATCACATGCTGCAAAACCTTCAAACAACCAATGATGGTACTTGTAAGCACTATGTAGCACACGTCTACGGCTACACCAACTAACGTAGAAGCTGTTATGAAAGCGCTTTGTACCACAAAAACCATTGGATAGTGGTTCTCTTTTAGATCGAAGGGGATGTACATTTCAATTGGCAAAATTTTTGGACAACTTCTGGTTCCTTCACGTTCACATTTATGATAACTGAAATAATTATAAATATTCAAGGTTATAAGGGTTACCAACATGGAGAATAAGGTGTAACGGAGAAGAAAAGTGAAGCAATTTGTTGGTATATTTGACGTACAATCGTTTGATTTTGTAGTGACAGTTGGTGAAAATATGCTCATCATATTGATAAGCACATTGCAAAATTATCTGTATTTTATTTGATGTGTAGAGACGCATTTTGTAGAGCAAAACAGCGTAGGATAATGCGTAACCAAATACCACAAAAAAATCGTTGTCCTTTTTGTTGCTCAGTACCGCTTGCACCAAATATATATTCAACAACAGGTATGTGGCATATACATTGAAACGCACACCGATCTTATAGATGGTGAACAATTTTTTCTGCCACTTTTTAGAGCACTGTGGGATAAAAAAACCTGCAGACATCAGAATCTGCTCATTCAGCAAAAATAATTCAGAATGCATTTCAAACAGTCGACACACAGAAACTAAAATAATTTCCGTTGACCTTTCATGTTACGTTTTAACTAATTCATTTGTGAATATTTTATTCGAGAAGTATAAATAATTAAGTTCAAACTCATATCATAGACGTATCAGTTTCGGTTTTCTACGTTTCAGAAATTGATTCAATTTTACGGTTCGATTAAAGATCTTTACCTTTATTTTTATGGTGTATGTAATATTCCATGCCCTTTTTCAAGTTCCTAATATTTTAGGCCGTAATCACAGTTTCTCCCGTTATCATTTCTGCCCTTTATTAGGTCATACGTTTTCGACAGGTCAGTACAATTTATAATATAAAGTCTTATCCGAGGGTCACACAGGTGAAGACATGATGGATTGGTCATTAATTTGAAAATTTTAAGCGATGAATGAAAATAAGAGAACGTATATCATCCCCGAATGACAATTCTATGTTAGTAAGTTAAGAGTTAGGTCGTAGGTTATTTGTAAGCTTATTTTTGGAAGCAACTACTTCAACTTTACACATTAATAATATATATTCTTTCAAAGCTGCAGCTCTAGATTAATAGGTTATTGATAAGTTAAATTTTGGATGCAATAACATTAACTGAACAGATGAGAGCATTTAATATTATCTCCAAGCGTAAATTATATTCGAGTAGATAAGTAGGTTATTGGTTAGTTCATTTTTCGATGCAATAACATCAACATCAGAGAACATAATTCATATTCAAGTGGCAATTATAGGTTAGTAAATTATTTTTGAACATAATAACATTAGCTGAATACACAAGAGAACGTATATTATCTCCAAGCGGATTCTACATCAGTGTCTTATTTGTGGATGCTGAGGGAATTTAAGATAAGATACAATCACGGACTTATATACAGGTCTGGAATCTCGAGGCTGTTTCCTATGTGAAAAGTGACCGCTAAGCTTCAACTGTCGTGTAGTATCAAAAGACGTCACGGGTGGCGAGAGATGTTCTCTGGCAAGAATACGACCGTGTTTAAGCGATATGGCGCTTAATACTGACATCCTGACAACATACTTCGATCCATGCGCTAGCTGGTGGCTGAGCGAGGGACTACGAGTTTGGCGACATGTAAGAGACTCATGTCAAACATAGAGATTCCAGACCTGTATATATGACCGTGGATAAAATCGATGTAATGTATATTTTCCAAAAATCATAAGCGGAATAAACTGCATATATTCGGTAATAAGTTTATATGGATTTCTTCATTATCTAACGCGGTCGGTTGGGAATATGTGCTACTTGTCTATTCTGTGGAGCAACACAATAAGTTTGCCTCTCTCCAACTCACAAGACTCTTGTATAATACCGATTCGTGAAACTCAATCTATAGATTGTCCAAAAGGTTAGGAAATGCCAGTATTTCTCGAAAAATACTCTTTGGATCGAGAAACAAAAAAACACACCCTTGATATTTCTGAAGAAGCTTTCAAATGACAGTAACATTGCAAATTTTGAATGCAGATTTGACGTTCTACACTAAAATTGGGTATCAAAAACCGCTCAATATTTTCACTATTTCCGAGAAACGTGTATCGGATCGAAGAAACATATTTTCAATGATAACTGAAGCAACTCCTAGGGTACTCGATCGCATACGAAGTGGTTCCGAAGACGGTTGCGATTTCAGTGTCATCTACCAAGAGTTAAAAAATGATTCAGACGTAATTCACGTAGCTTTAAGTATAGAATGCGAATCTGTAATTAGTGTGGTTAATATCCAATATTGTTAATCTCCGCCCTAATCACCGGGGGGTAGAGGTGAATGGTCAATTTTATCATCATTTGAAATCTTTTTCAAAAATATCACAAGCTTATATTTTTCGTTTCTCGATCCAAAGCCTATTTTTCGAGATATTCAATCGTTACTAGACTTTTTTGACACCCAGTATAAATAAAATAAATAATAGGGCGTTCAGTCTGGACCTATCGAAGATGGCACATCAGTTGCAGGAGAGGTTAGAAGCATCTTGAAAGAAAGTCATCCAAAAATTCACTTCGGTAGTGAACACTATGGATGTCATTCATAATTTTGGTGATAATGTTAGTTACGAGTTGGTATTGTGTGGCATATGAGTAATCGAAAATTTTCAACTTCTGTTATATGTGTAGATGTTTTTATGGTCTCCTGGTTAGCAACATGGTTTCCATTCACCTCAGATATCATTCACTCACCAAGCTAGGACATTGATGTAGTAATTTTAAGATTGGAAATATTTTTCCCCTGCGCTACCGTTTTATATTACTACTGAATAACGACAAATACAATAGATATTACAAGTAAATATATGAATTCGTTACGCCATTGTCATTTACAATTTCCTTGCATATAATTTATTTCATAAGCTCAAGGTATGTAATTTGGAGGAATTGGCAGAGAATAATCTTATTGAATATAGTGAATTACATTATTAAACCGACCGATCACAAGCATCAAGTATAGAGAGTTATTCGACTTGTGACTAATTTCCTGTTCATATATTAGGTTTCGAGCTTGACAATGAAGGGGTGACTAGTTTGATATCGTGAAGTCCGCCTATCTGTAATCCCTCGTGGTGGGACACCAGAGGAGATTTCTGAACAACAGCGACCATGGAACTATACATTGAAAAGGAAGAAATCTCTCACCGTTCTATGATGTTTCACAGAGGTTAATGAACTCGTAAGTGTGACATAATAAATTAAAAGAATAGCTCGCTTGTGGATGGAATCCAAGAGCTCCAGCGTATGTTTGGAAGTCGAACAGTACTCCAGGACAGGTCGAATATGTACTTTGTAGATGATGAGGAGCTGCTGGGATGTAAAGTAGCTCTTGGCATTGAATAGAAAACAAGTTTTTTTGTATTGGCTTTTGCAATGAACTTCACATGATCGTCTCATGGTAGGGTGCTGTTGGTGGTGATCTCAAGCATGGATATGGAAGACTACGTAGGCGTAGGTGTACCTGACATCATCATATAAGAAATTGTAGGATTCGCTTTCCTGAAGAAATTGCATTAAATTCCATTAGATTATCAGGACCCCTGATGGATGGTATAGGTACGCTAGATGAGAAAGCTGTATGAAGTATACCATCATCTGCAATGCTGTGGAAGGGACGGGTGGTCACTTCCATCACGTCATTTATATGGAGCAGAAGCAAAGTTTGTGCCAACACCAGCATTTTTAGCGATTGTATCAGAGGATACTGCGTGAACCACATGGGGTGATCTATCTGAGAGAAAACTCGATAGTGAGCGACAAATTTTAGACGGCAAACCATATGACGGAAGTTTCTCAAGAAGACTTTGGTGTCAAACTCGGTCAAATACATTTGAGATTCCCCATGTTTTTCAATAGATTTCTTTTATAGATGTGTTACGTAGGCAAGCAGGTCTATTGTTGATCTCTGTTGACGAAAGCCATGTTGCCGGTGAATCACGATTGTCGAGTTCTCTAGGCAGTGGATGAGGTCGATGTTGTTTCCTTTCTCCATAACTTCAGAGATCACAGATAATAGAGCAATGGGTCTATAATCATTGAGAAAAGCCTTCTTTCTTTTTTTTGGAATTGGTTGGACTCTAGCTGTCTTCTGTCTGGAAGGAAACTCACCACGTTTTTATCAAAGAGTAAACAACCTGTAGAAAGCTGGTGTTAATTCAGGCGAACATTCTTCGAGAACGACACAGGTGGAATTTTGTCTGACCATAGACATTTTGATATTGAGATCTATCAGAATGCGCATAATTGTACGCTGACGAAAGACAATTTCATGCATATGGTTATCGATGGCAGTATTATTAGGGGGGTCCTTCTCTTGTGGGACCAAAGTGGAATTTGCTGCAAACATTCCAGCCTAGAGGTTGACTTTTTCTTGGGTGTAGTAGCCAGTGCGACATCATCTTTGGTTACCAGTGGGAATGAACTGGAAGAAAAATTCGTACCAATTGCTTTGGCGAAAGTCCAAAATGAAGGCGAGCCATTCGGGAATTCTATAAGCTTTGATTGTATTTTGGCATTATGTCTTCAATTGTGTGTGTAGTTTTGAATATGATTTTCATCACAGAGATAAGTGTATAGTCTGATACACTAATAGAAAATTGAGTAATCTCTACCCTACTTTAAGATATAACAAGGGTGTAATTGGTTTGGGTCCAGCAATTAATGGAATTTAAAAATTGATAGGAGGTAAGTCTTCGGTGTTATGAATGTCAAAAATGTCGTCAACAGAATGGAATTATAAATAATGTGGAATTGGATAGATCAAAAAGTCGACAAACACAGTTTCGTACGTAATCTGTTTTGCCCTAGATTAGGTTACCTATACATTTTCGCTCAGTTCCTAAAATTTAGCATATAAAGTTCATACAGGTGAAGAAATGATAGATTTTAGCATACTTTGGAAAATTTCAAGCACTGCAATGAAATGAAGAAAGCACTATATTGTTCCCATGCGTTAATTCTAGATTAATGGGTTATTTGTAAGTTTATTTTACGATGCAATAACAATAGCTGAACACATAAGTGAACATGAATTATCTCCAAACCAATATTATAAGTTAATAGGTTGTTCTTGGATGCAATAACATTAAATACATAAGAGAACATTATGTTATCTCCAAGCGGCAATTCCAAGTTAGAGGGCGAGTTGTAAGTTAGGATTAGATGAAATAACAATAACTAGCAATTCTGAAGGATTTAAAAAGTGGTGCATTTGGAAGGGCATGCATTAAACACGATGCAGTTTCATTTGCGAAGCCTGCAGTCTTGGGAAGCAAAATCGACCGAGTTTCATTCAATCAAATAATCTAAAAACACAGAAGCCAGAAGAACTCACCCACGCAGATGTTTTGGTCTTTGGTCACTCAAACATAGTGTCTCCGAGTGGATCACGATGTGACAATGGGACAGAATTTATGAAGGAATATATACGAAATTTTTTCCATGAAATGGTATCACATATGAAACATCAGCACATTATGCATTTGAACAAAATGAGTGAGAGAGAGACTCCTACAAACAATAGTAGATAGTGTTGGTTCTATGTATTCAAAAAATTTAAGCTTAGAGCTATGGGCAGAAGCTGCTAATGCTTCCGTTCATGTCGTCAACAAGACCATATTGAAGCACGTGAATCAAACAACACCAAATCAAAATTGGTTTGGTGGAAAGCCCTACGTAAAACAAATCATAAATCAGTAATCAGTAGCCTATATGTATACTCCGAAAGAATTGAGGAGGAAATAGGAGAAAAAAGTACCAAAATGATTTTGGAAGGATATGAAAAATAATCTTCTGACTATCGTTATTGGGATCCTTCAAAAAGAAAAATACTAATCAATACAAACGTTCGTTTGATGTAAGTGGAGGAAGCTGGTTTTCAAAAATGGAAATGATGTTTTGCAGACATCAATAGAAGAAAGAGAAAATATTGTGAAAACAGTGAGGGTGGCGAAAATAGAGATAACTAATAAGAAAATCGTGATAAAGAATTCAAGTAAAATCAGTATAATCTACGTCACAGATATCAGATTATTCCTTCAAAATATTCATGTGATCGCTGATTTGGATAATCCAACTTCCTACGAGCAATCGATCAATTCGGAGGAATCTGATCATAGGTTGTCGGAAATGCAAGGAGAAATGAATGCCCTAATGGAAAATGAAACTTGGATCTTACAAGAAAAACCGGGGAATGTCTTTATACGACTGTGAATGTGTGTTTCAAGTGAAGAAAAGTTTGAGTGTAGATGAAAGATGTGAAGAGAATTCGTACGAAGAAAAGGAATAGATTATCACGAAACCTTTTCTCTTGTTGTCAGATGTGAATCTATACGAGTCTTACTTGCAAAAGCTGCTGAGTATTATGATCTTAAAACTGCCTGATTTAAGATGAAAACATCGTTTCTGTTTGGGAAACTGGGTGAAATCATTTTTATGAATCAGCCGGAACAAGGTGTTCTGCAACAAATATGCATGCCTTTCCAGTCCTGCTCTACTCGCTTGTGCTGGTAAAATGGACGGTCGACGAGCTGCACAGACTCGACAAAGACCTGAACAATGATGCACAAACATCACAGTTTGTATCCTAGCTCGTCCATTTCTCGCATTTATCTCTCACGTCACCGGGGAGGTAGGAAACTCCCCACTCTGAAGGATCTGCATCAGAGTGTGGTTCTGAGTATAGGGTGTGAAGTTGTTAGGAGTTCGGACCACCTCCTGTCGCTTGTCAAAAGTCACGAATTGGCCGGATTGGGGACATTTATCGGTAAGGTAGCACAAAAAGCTGCGGAAGAACTTGGTCTCGAATTTCACATCAGTCGAGAAGGCCAATTCGGTGTCTTCGAGGTACAACCTTCTCACCTGAAAAAACATCGAAACGCTCGTCTTGTCAACAAGACTGGCCAGACCGCTAAATATAGTGACGAACTATTCTGTACAAGTGTACAACGTCTGTAATTTATAAATTACTTGGTATGATTACAGAAAACAATATATCATAATAATGTTTTAATTGTGCAAAAACGAAGGATTCAATTAATCATCTGATTGACTTATAAATATCAAAAAAATGAAATAGGTGGATGACCATATTTTGGAAGGATTAATTTGCCACACAGAAATAGTCAATCTGGTATAGAAAGTAGCTGCAAAATAGATCCTAAAATTTGCCCCGTATGTCAAACATTTATTGAAGAAGATGATCTTGTCTACTCATGTGACAAGTGTACTAAGCGACTTAATACAGTGAGCATGATGAAGTAATACTGATTGAAAATATGCATTTAATTGAAGAAAAAAGTTTACTACAAAAACTAATCAAATAAATAGATGTAAATAATATGCTATTAACCGAAAAATTACTTAAGTATGAAGGGGTAATACAAACTGGCACATGTCTCAGGTATACGAAATGTAAATAGTCAAGCTCGGCATAGAGATTAAAAGATTCACATTTAAAATGTTTAAACTCAGCACATGAATGATAATACCTCCCTCTGCTTGCAGGAAATAGACTGATGCAATATTAAAACAAAATTTATCTATTTAAAACATACATACAGGTACATAGGAAAAACATATTCAAAATTATATTTACAAGGTACTATTTTAAATAATTGCATAATAATGTGATATTATTTTAACATATTGCAGCTTGGACAACTTACTATTTTATATTCTATAATTTTAGAATTAACAAAATTATGACGTTTCTTGTGGCTATATTTTTGAATTTATGAATTTCATTAACACGGTTGCATTTAACATAGATTTCAGTTTGTACTTTAAGAAGTGCGTCTACAAATATAAATGAAGAAGGATGTGTTTGGTACATGATTGCATTGAAATGGGAATGAAAGATTCGCAAGCATTGGTTGTTTTATTTAATGCAGCAGAGGCATCAGCCCATATATGTGGTGGAAATTTCGAATTATCTGTCAAATAATTTCCGAGAAGGTAATCAGAAAATTTTTCAAGTCTTTCATCTACCGGCTTAACTTCGTAGAGCTAAAAAAAAATCGTCAACGTCCTTTGGTTCCAAAAATAAAAGACCAAAACAATAATGGAGCCACTGTCCAATCTCAGAATTTTTGTCTTGGTATTCTTTTGATAAATCCAGATTTTGAATTTTTCTGTACCATGTTTGAGTTAAGTGGAATCGACACCCAGTAATCTCAGCATTTGAATAAATTTCTAGCACTGCATTGTGAAAAGATATCTCAAAATCAACTACTATTTCTTCTGGTACAAATTTCATTTTTATATAATCACAATACTCTTAAATTTCGAAATATGCAAAACCTAAAAATTTTGCCCCTTTCTCTCTTAATAAACAAAAAACTAATGGTATGTAAAGGCCGTTAAAAAAATCATGGATCGTAAACAATTGTGTGAAATATTTTGTGCAGTAAGAAAATGTACCGTTCATATAAATAATTTTTGATTGACATAAAAACTTTAAATTACTTTTACAGCTAAACATCACTAAATTTTCGGATAAATCATTCACAATTAGGAAGTCTTCGTTCCTGTTGGTTTTTAGTTGAAGTTCATTCAAAGATTTATGAACCTCCGATAGTGATTTTGGCAACAATTTTCAACGTGCAGTGTAAATGTTTCTTCCAGCACATTGTTGATCACTTATAATCTAAAAGCCAGAGCGATATCGATGGTCTGAACATTAACACGACGTGCGCAACGATAAACGTACGGTAAAATTTTATATATGTAACAATGTTTAGTCATTGTCCCTGTCTTAGTTCTATGATATTGGATAATGAGAGGGTGTAGCTATAGAAACAATGAGCATTTTTATTTGTAATATCTAGCATAATATTAATCACTCACAAGTTGTTAATAAATGACATTTGAATCGAATTTTTTTAAGTGAGTGTGACATTGTTTTGCTATGAATGTAAATTCGAATTAATTTGAAATACAATTTCTTTTAGGAGAACATTGATTGTCATTTCATTCCTCAATAATGAGGTAGCAGTTAACCGAAGAAACTCCTCCCCATCGGTCGGAAAGTAGCTTCAGGTTCCCAAATCGTGTGCCCTAGTAGTCTTATTGAACCCGTAATGACTACCTTCTGCATCCGGCCTATCAAGATCTGCGTCGATATCTTACAGGACGGAATTGCCTTCAAGTTCGAACGCATCGAAGATGACATGGTGGCCTGGGTGTAGCATGAGGTGCTCTAACAGGAGATCTTGCCACTTGGTGATATAGCTTCCGTAAGGCCGCATCATGACAATGGCTGAACACCCATCACGTTGCAGTGATAGATCAAGGTGTTGATTATGTCATCTTGGCAAGCTGCGGTAAATCCCTCGGTCTCGGATGCAAGCCCGGCATATCTCTTCGATATCTCTTCTTCAACATGAGGAAAACTGAGATGTAATAATGCTTAAGTTCACCTTCGATATATTTAAGCAGCCACCTCTGCCGATATGCTGGTTATAATACTTCTTTAAAATCATCAACACTTCTTCTATTGCATTAAAAACACAGTGATCAAAAAAAATCTCAAAATAGTTAGTCCGCATTAGCCAATTAATTCACATATTACATACCTCTATGGTGCTTTATTTCTAGAGAACATGCAAGTATAGATAAATAGCATCAAAATAAAGATGTTATTTGCTTGTTCAAATTCGATGTTATGTTTGTATTTCTCTCTATTCCGATACTAAAGTATTTGATGAAGATGGATGGCAACACTGTCAATTATGAGGGGCCTACCGCATCCCAAAACAATTTGGTTTATATTTCCACTACTTTAAAACTAATTGAAAATTTAGAAATTCCTACTACCAATAAGAAAGGCCGTTGCAATTTTAACCATCGCGGTTTATGCACATAAGTACGCACATAAATACATCATCTCAAAAATAGTTTAAATGTATTCAGAAAGACTCAAGACGGATATTTTCGCAAAAACCCGGAAATATTTCTTCTACACATTTTACGTACGTAAAGAACGTAGTGAAAACGGCATGAACAGTTCATAATAAACATACAGAATAATAATTTAGAGCGTCACGGATCAGATTAAAGCTACAATTCATACAAGTTGCTGCTTAAGTGGAGACCTGAAAATTGTCCTAAAAGGACAATGAACATGAATTATTAAATTGATATTTTAAAATTTGGTAGGTTATGTATAAGTTCTGCCGTCTTTTGGAAAATTCAGATTTCAAGCTTATGTTCGTAATATAACAAAGGAGAAAGGAGAGGAAATTTGTCAATGGAAAATAAGTTATGGATTTTAGACACTATTTATTGCCAAGTAACAGCTATTTTGATATAACATTTGAAGAACTTGAAACTCATTTACTGTGTACCTACTACTACCTATTCCTTTATCTAATTATGTTTTTAATAACCTACGTAGTGTTAGTATTAACATAGCATAACTAGTATACATTCTGAATAATATTGCATAATTTTTCTAACTAAAATATGTGAAGTCTTTCTATCGCCTTTTAATCTGCGTCCCCTTCTAATGCATCAGAATGGTGAAGTATGTATATACTGCTTTCAGTATCTGAAAGATTTTCTCTACTCATTAATTCAATAATAGCTAATGTAAGGGTTAATACATTGAGCTCTCAGAAACACTTAGCAACTATAAAACATCAATCAAAACGTTTAACCGCTAAGAAAGGCGATGGGGAAAACTTAAAAATTCGAATATTAAGTAAAAATGGGATAATGTATCGTCGGTTCAATACCACTCACTAAGTTAACAGACTTTGATATATTTTAACTTAAAAAGGTTATAGAAGGAAGTGACTTCCATTGATAATTTCTGGAGAATTTCCAAAATATACTACTAAGTTCACTAATATTTCTGTTTATTTCGGAATAAGCATTAAAGTTAATAATATTTAACCGGTTTCCGGATATATTTGATTTTACATATAATCATTGGTATGTATTGAAGTTTCAAAGTAAAATTTGGGAAATATGAATTAATTGATTAAATGGATGAAATTAGAATTATGCTAACCAGTTTTCATAACGTCTTATGATTGAAAACTAAATATTTCAATTCTTAAAAAAAATTGGAATGACATAGATTTGTATATATGGACATCACATTTAGCTTAACTAAGTGTTTATGATTACAAAATGAAAGCTGCAATGCAGTCATTATCACACAAATATGTAAATTTTAATTATCCACGATCATTTGAGAAAACATTCGACTTATTTCATTGCATTATTTTTTTGGTTTTGTGACTTTTGATTCTTTCGTCTATGTTCCGTTCTGTTTGTCATATGCAAATTAGGTTTCAGTATATGAGTACAAGGAATTTTGAGAACGCAACGAGAATTTTAGTTTTTAATATAAATATTTTATTAGGTTATTATTATTTCCATGTGCTATTGTGGAATAGTGTTTTTGAGACAGTAGTTTCATGGTTCCCTTATAATATTTGAAAATAATTATATTTTCTGAAAATTTATTTATGAATTCAAGTGGATAATTATTTTCTGTACGGATATATTTTGATTTTATGATTTTTATTCTTGAGCCATTAGTATAGGGAAATAGCAATAAACTATCGAAACGTCAAAGAAATTCGTGATATTCACCTTTAAAAAGATATCTAAATTAACATCATAGAACATTCCAACCTTCAGCACCAATTTTCTTTGAGAGCGTATCATGATCAAGTGTAAAGCCTTCCTAGTTCCAATGTCGGCTTTATACCATTTGCTTTCATATATTGCATCCGATATCTTCAAACTCTGCAATAAATATTGAGGTTTATAAAAAAAGAACAAAAAGAGAAACCATAAAACAAAATCAAATAGTTGGTGAACCCTAAATAGTTAATATGATTACCTCCTCGCTAATTGTTTGTGCATCCCAGTAATACATATATAATTGAAAAAACAGATACAGAATACAAATAATGAGATTTCCGGTGAAGGCATTCAAAACTCCTGCCTAAAATTAGAAAACTCACAATCAGTTATTAATAAATTTGATGCACATTTTTTTGATATTTGGTCATAATAATATTGAACAATTGTTTTGTGATAAATATTGAAACGAAATCTCACCTGGATGATAACACAAATGAACAAGGCAATTTGAATGGCATGGAATAGGAAATCGGTGAATAGTAATTGCTTCAAATTATCTCTCAACGCTTCGAATTCCCTAAAATAAAATGATGATTTCATTATCACATCTTCTATTCCAAAACATGTAAATCAGATGATTTCAGAATAAATGACAAAACAGCGGACAAAAAAAATTGTTGTTCTTAATACTAATGCCTCTGTTTGTAGTTGAGATTTCTTGTAATAATTGGTTTATTAGGATTCAAGAGAATCAATTCACTTATTCATCGTAAGTTATAGATATAAAATCGTAATAGGTTTACCTAGCATTAAACAAACGAGGGCTGGTAGCGCATTGTATCATTAATAACGCCTCTGGTTCCGATAGGATTGCTAAGTATGTCAGTAGAATCCAAACATCTGTCAACTCTTAGTAACTTTCTACATCAATTCATATGATATGAGTTATATTTGATTAAACAATTTCGTTCATGAATATATTCTTTGTGATTCAATAATCGTCACGGTATTGGAAAGGGTGGTAAAAATGAAGCAAATTGATAAACTATTATAATAATTCAATTTTCACATCATTACGTTGACTTTTACTATGTAGAATTCAAGAAGCTTTTACTCTACACCCCAGCAGCATGCTTCTAATTCTTCATCAAATATAATTATTTTATGTTTTGCAACTGGTACATTTCCCGATGAACTAAAAATATCCAAAATGAAAGACATTCACAAAAACGGTGACAAAACACTATCAAAATGGAGTTATAAAACATAGATCAACAACAAGGACAATTCATCAAGCAATAACAAAAATTATTGAGTCACTGAACCAAAAAAAAAGAGAAAGGGTTTTGATATATTACTGGAAAAGCTAGAGAGTATGGTAAACAAGGGAACAAGGAAAGCCATTGAAACTCAACATCTAATCTACAAAACCAGTCCCAATATACTATGAAAACTAAGCTAAACGGTAGTAGTTTGAACAAATCTCACCGGCTGATGATGAAAACCGGAGTACCTAAGGGCTCAATTTTAGGGTAGTTACTTCATAATCTATACACGAAAGATGTATCAGATACTATAGATGGAGTGATACATTTTTTCTCTTAAACTTTGATTTCAAGAGAGGAAAACCTATAATGTTCGAAGAATATCGTGTTAGCCAGTGTATCAGCAGTGGAATGTTGGGAGAGGAGATACTCATTCGATTTTTTCTTGAAAGTTTGGAGGCGATAACAATGAGGATTGACCTTACCAGGCAAAGAGTTCCAACACTTCGCGGTTCGATAGAAAAATGTGTAGGAAGTTGTTCGGCAGGTCACGAGCTTGACAATGAAGGAGTGACTAGATTGAGCTCCTCTAGTTCGCCTATCTGGAATCTCTCGTGATGAAATAGCAGACGGGATTTCTGAAGAACACCGACCATGGGAATATTTATGTAAAAAGGAAAGATCTCCCACTTTTGTACGATGTTATAGAGAGGTCAACGAATTCGTAAGTCTGAAATCATCAATCAACGATTAACTCTCTTCTGGATGGAGTCCGTGAGCTTCAACATATGTTTAGGAGTCGAACTCCAAACATGTTCACAGTACTCCATGACAGATCGAATCTATGCTTTGTAGATAATGAAGAGCTGCGTGTATGTGAAGTAGCTCATGCCACGGAATAGAAAACTACGTGTTCTGGAGCGGTTTTCGCAATGGACCTCATATGATCATCCCATGAGAGAGTGCTGTTGGTGGTGATCCCGACCATGGATATGGAAGACTTCGTAGGAGTAGTTCTACGTACTGAGGGCTTCAGCGCATGTTTCGGAGCTGAACTTCAAATATGTGAACAGTACTCTAGGACATGTCAAATCTGAGCTTTGTAGCTCATGAGGAGTTGCTGAGATGTGAAGTTACTCTCGGCATGAAGTAGAAAATTATGTTTTGGTGGAGCGATTTTTGCGATGAACCTCACATGATCGTTCCGTGAGATAGCGTTGTTGATGGTGATACCTGACACCATCATTACGAATCAGAAGCTTGAGTTCTAGTTTCATTAAACTCTACTAGATTATCAGATCCCTATTTCAAAATCGTTCTCTGTCTCGCTCCTCTGGCAGCAATGGATGATGTAGGGGTATGCAGTGTACCATCATCTGCAGAGCTGTGGACAGGATATGTGGTCACTTCCAACAGATAGTGGAGCAAAAACAGAGGTGATGCTGATACAGGTTCCTGTAGAATACCAGCATTGGTAGCCATTGTATCGGTGGATACTCCATCAACCACCACATGCAGTGATCTATCTGAAAGAAAACTCGATAGTAAGTGACAAAGTTGAGGCGGTAAACTATATAGTTTGAGAAGTTTCTCAAGAAGGCTTTGGTGTCAAACTCCGCCAAATACTTTAGAGATATCCAATGCTACAGCTAGTGATTCCTCATATTTTTCTATAGATTTCTGCCATACATGTGTTACGTAGATAAGTAGGTCTCCTACACACGGAAAATAAATAAATGTTGTTACTGTTTGCAAAACTGTTGCACTTTAGTCAATTTAACATGCAACATTCGAACCACGTGCCGCAATGAGACGTATATCAATATGGTACACGTAACACTGTCTCATTGTGGCCCTGATTCACCCTGTGATGATTTTAGTTCTAAGTTCTGATACATGCGAATAATTCTATAGCCTGACTTGTAATAATATTGCCTATATGTTTATGATTCTTCAAATAAAATAGCAACTACATAATTTCATAAGCATCGGAGATATGGCACATCAAATTCAGCAGTGCAAAAAAGATTACATACTTTGGGTATCTTGATGTTTTCACAAAAAAATATAGAAGCGTGCTGGGGTATTTTAACTTTGTTGATTCTTGCTCATTGACTAAACCTAATTTGTGTATGAACGATGATTGAAGAATTATTTCATTTGTCTCAATGAGCGCGTCTCATTTTGACCCAACCCCCCCTATTTATTTGTAAAGACTATAATCCCAACTAAAAAAGTACAAGTAAGAAAGTTGTGAGATAGGTTTGCTTTCTTCATAACTATGGAGTTACTTTGCAGCCATCCTCATATACGAACATATTTTATTTTTCGGGTAAGCACAATTATTTTATTCTTTATAAATTAATGTTCACACAATGCTACGAAATGACAGAACTGTTGTTAGACGGCAGACTACTACAAATTTTCAATTTTGAATCAGTTTTTGCCTTCAAAGGTCCGTTACATGGTACTAATATATTGGCTGAGGCTGTATAATTTGACAATACCAAGTAACTAGCTAAACATCATCATTTCTTACTCAATTATGCGAAGATGTGCCACATAACAGTTTCGAATCACATCGTAATGTCGTTGAGGAGCCATCGAAGTCCAATACCAGTTGGGTTCATCCGAAAATTTGTCGAAATTCCTCATCACATGCTGCAAAATCTTCAAACGACCAATGATGGTACTTGTAAGCACTATGTAGCACACGTCTATGGCTACGCCAACTAACGTAAGACCTGCGATGGAAGCGCTTTGTACCACAAGAACCATTGGATAGTGGTTCTCTTTTAGATTGAAGGGGAAGTACATTTCAATGGGTAAAACTTTTGGACAACTTCCGGTTCCTTCACGTTCACATTTATGATAACTGAAATAATTATAAATATTCAAGGTTATGAGTGTTACCAACATGGACAATATGGAGTAACGGAGAAGAAAAGCGATAGGGATCAATTTGTTGGTATATTTGATGTACAATCGTTTGATTTCATGGTGACAGTTGGTTAAAATATACTCATTATATTGATAAGCACATTGCAAGATTATCTGCATTTTATTTGATGTGTAGAGATGAATTTTGAAGACCAAAATAACGAAGGACATTGTGTAAGCAAACATCACAAAAAAATCGACGTTGTCCTTTCTGTTGCTCAGTATCGCTTGCTCCAAATATATAATCATCAACGAGCATGAAGCATATACATTGAAACGCAGACTGATTTTATAGATGGTGAACAATTTCTTCTGCCAGTTTTTATAGCACTGCGGGATGAAAAAACCTGCAGATATTAGAATCTGCTTATTCAGCAAAAATAATTCAGAATGCATTTCAAACAGTCGACATACAGAAACTAGAACCATTCCTGTTGACCTTCCATGTTACATCCTAACTAATTCATTTGTGAATATTTTATTCGAGAAGTATAAATAAGTAAGTTCAAACTTATATCATAGACGTATCAGTTTCGGTTTTCTACGTTTCAGAAATTGATTCAATTGTACGGTTAGATTGAAGATCTTTATCTTTATTTTTAAGGTGTATGTAATATTCCATGCCCTTTTTCGAGTTCCCAATATTCTAGTCGGTAATCACGGTTTTCCCCGTTATCATTATTGCCCTCAATTAGGTCATACGTTTTCGACAGGTCAGTACAATTCATAATATACAGTCTCATCCTAGGGTCACACAGGTGAAGAAATGATGGATTCGTCATTAATTGGAGAATCCTAAGTGATGAATGAAAATGAGAGAACGTATATTAAGCCCAATTGGCAATTCTAGGTTATTAAGGGGAAAGTTAGGTCGTAGGTTATTTGTAAGTTTATTTTTGGGAGCAATTACTTTAACTTTACACATTAATAATATATATTGTTCCCAAGCTGCAACTCTAGGTTAGTAGGTTATTAATAAGTTAAATTTTGGATGCAATAACATCAACTGAACACATAATATTATCTCCAAGCGTAAATTATATTTGAGTAGGTTAGTAGATTATTGGTTAGTTTATTTTCGGATGCAATAATATTAACTGAATACATCAGAGAACATATTTCATATTGAAGTGGCAATTCTAGGGTAGTAGATTATCTTTGAACATAATAACATCAGCTGAATACACAAGAGAACGTATATTATCTCCAAGAGGCAATTCTATATCAGTGTCTTATTTGTGGATGCTGAGTGAATCTAAGATTAGATAAAATTAATGTAATCTACAGTTTCTATGAATTTCTTCATTATCTAATGCGGTCGGTTGGGAATATGTTCTACTTGTCTATTCTGTAAAGCAACACAATACGTTTGCCTCTCTCCAACTCACAAGACTGTTGTATAATACCGATTCGTGAAACTCAAACTATGGGTTGTTCAGAAGGTCAGGAAATGGCTCAATTTCTCGAAAAATCCTCTTTGGATCGAGAAACGAAAAAAAACGCTCTTGATTTTTCTGAAGAAGCTTCCAAATGACAGTAACATTGCAAATTTTGAATGCAGACGTTCTACGCTAAAACTAGGTATCAAAAACCGCTATACTCAATATTTTCACTATTTCCGACAAACGTGTACCGGATCGAAAAAACATATTTTCAATAACTGAAGCAACTCCTAGGGTACTCGATCGTATTCGAAGTGGTTCTGAAGACTGACGTGGACGTTTGTTATCATTTCTGGAGTCGTGCTGCAAAACATTATTTGCGGCATGGCTGAGGATGGAAAATCCTTACCTCGTGCGAAACGTGATTTATTAAATATCACTTTGTCTGGGCGCCGGATTGGTAGAAGTGTGCAATTGAGTGATCACCAAGTTCACCCGACGTAACATCTCTATATTATTTCTACTGGAGTCACTTGAAGAACGAAGTGTACTGAACGAAACCTGCAAACGTAGATGAATTAAGGGAATGAATAATACAAAGTTCGAATTCTATAACACCAGAAACTTTGCAAAAATAAATAATCACATGTATGGTGGTAAGAGACGAGGGGATTCACCTTAATCAAAGTACTTCAATGATGAGTTGCAACGGGACTCATCTAAATCGAGCAACTCGAGTGGAACGGAAAGTTGCCATGTCCACTTCGTTGTTCCTGGCTTACGCTAGAGATGAAAATTCAACAAAATGTGATTTGACCACCATCATCCACTTCAAGTACGCCCGGATATCATCGGATTACTCGAAACCTATCTTCGGTTTCATTGGACTACCTCCGAGATCACTCGGGGATTCGTCGAGTATCTTCAAGACCACAATCGTCGAGCTTGTTCGATACATTAAGGGTGTTGGATACTTTCGGATACAATCGGGTAGATTCGGAGACGCTTCAGTTATCATTAAGAACCCAAACCACTTGTTAGTTTTTCGATCCGATGAACATTTCTCAGAAATAGCGAAAAATGTTTTTGCGATTTCAGTGTCATCTACCAAGAGTTAAAAATGATTCAGACGACATTTTCGTAGCTTTAAGTATAGAATGCGAATCTGCATTGAGTGTGGTTAATATCCAATATTGTCAACCTCCGCCCCACTCACAGGTGGGTGGGGGTGAATGGTCAATTTTATTACTATTTGAAATCTTTTTCAAAAATATCACAAGCTTGTATTTTACGTTTCTTGATCCAAAGCCTATTTATCGAGATATTCAGCCGTTACTAAACTTTTTGGATACCCGGGATAAATAAAATAAGTAATAGGGTGTTCAGTCCGAACCTACTGAAGTTAGCACATCAGTTGCAGGAGATGTTAGTGGTATCTTGGAAGAAAGTCGCTTCAGTAGTGTACACCATAAGAGTCATAATTTTGGTGATAATGTTAGTTACGATTACGAACTGGTATTGTGTGGCATACGAGTAAGCGGAAATTTACAACTTCTGTTAGATGTGTAGATGTTTTCATAGTCTCCTGGTGAGGAATATGGTTTTAATTCACCTCAGATAACATTCACTTACCAAGCTAGGACATTGATGTAGTAATTTTAAGATTGCTGCACTACCGTTTCATACTACTACTGAATAACGACAAATACAATAGATATTACAAGTAAATATATGAATTTGGTACGCCATTGTCATTTCCAATTTTCTTGCATATAATTTATTTAATAAGCTCAAGGTATGTAATTTTGGAGGAATCGGCAGAGAATAATCTTTTTGAATATAGTGCATTACATTATTAATCCGACTGATCACAAGCATTAAGTATAGAGAGTTATTCGACTTGTGACTAATTTCCTGTTCATATTTTATTTAGGGAATATTATTATCATAATGAGATTTACCGCTGTAGAACCGACTGGCAGAATCAACCAAATTTCAACCATTTGGCTGATATGAACATATCTAGGTATGTCTGGAATTGTGGAAACTTGCGTCTTCTATTTTTATACTTTGACTACACGAGAGGGAAACATATAATGTTCGAAAAACATCGTGTGAGCCAGCTGTAGAATGTTGGGGGAGGAGTTAGGCATTTAAATTTCTCTTGTACGTTTAGAGTTTATAGGCATATGAAAGCACGTCAATAGGTAAAGAGATCAACTTCGCTGTTCAATAAAAAAAATGAGGTCTGGTAAGTAGAAGTTCGGCAGGTTACAAACTTGACTATGAAGGGGTGACTAGTTTGACATCGTAAAGTCCGCCTATCTGTTATATCTCGTGTTGGGACACCAGAGGAGATTTCTGAAGAACAGTGTTCATGGAACTATTTATAGAAAAGGACATTCTACGATGTTCTACAGAGGTTAATGAACTCGTAAATGTGAGATCATCAATCAAAAGAATAGCTTGTAGATGGAATCCAAGAGCTTCAGCGTATGTTTGGAAGTCGAACAGTACTCCAGGACAGGTCGAATATGTACTTTGTAGATAATGAGGAGCTGCTGGGGTGTAAAGTGGCTCTCGGCATTGGATAGAAAACAAGTTTTTCTGTAGCGTCTCTTGCAATGGACCTCACATAATCGTCCCATGAGATGGTGCTGTTGGTGATGATCCCGACCATGCATATGGAAGACTTCGTAGGAGTAGATGTACCTGACTTCATCATATTAGGGACTGTGGGATCCGCCTGACCTGAAGAAAATGCATTGAACTCTATTAGATTATCAGGACCTCCGGCTTCATCGGATGGTATAGCTGCTCTAGATGAGAAAGCTGTATGAAGTATACCATCACGTGCAAAGTTGTGCAAAGGACGGTTGGTCACTCCCATCAGGTCGTTTATATGGAGCAGATACAAAGTTTGTGCCAACACCAGCATTTTTAGCGATTGTATCGGAGGACACTGCGTGAACCACCACATGGAGTGATCTATCTGAGAGAAGACTCGATAGTGAGCGATAAATTTCAGGCGGCAAACTATGTAACGGAAGTTCCCAAGAAGACTTTGGTGCCAAACTCGGTCGAATGCATTGGAGATTCCCCATGTTCTTCAATAGATTCCTGCTATACATGTTTTACGTAGGCTAGCAGATCTCCTCTTGATCTCTGCTGAGGAAAGCCATATTGCCGGTGAATCACGATTCTGGAGCTCTCTAGGTAGTGGATGAGGTCGATGTCATTTACTTTCTCCATAACTTTAGAGATCACAAATAATAGAGCAATGGGTCTATAATTATTGGGAAGGGTATTCTCTCTTTTTTTTTGAAATTGGTTGTCTTCTATCTGGAAGGAAACTCACCAAGTTTGTATGAAAGGGTAACAACCTGAAGAAAACTGGTGTTAATTCAGGCGCACATTCCTTGAGAACGACAGGTGAAATTCCTTCTGACCATAGATTTTTTGGTATTGAGATATAGCAGAATGCGCATAATTGTAAGCCGACGAAAGACAATTTCATGCATATGGATATCGATGGCAGTATTATTAGGGGAATCCTTCTCTTGTGAACCCAATTTCTTTTTGTTACGGGTGGGAATGAACTGGAAGAGAAATTCATACCAATTGCTTTAGCGAAAGTCCAAAATGAACGCGAGCCATTCGGAAATTCTATAAGCTTTGATCGTATTTTGGCATTATCAATTTAATTATGTGTGTAGTTTTGGATAGGATTTTCATCACTGTGATAAGTGTATAGTCCGATATACTGATAGAAAATTGAGTAATTTCTACACTACTCTAACATATCACCAGAGTGCAATTGAATTGGATCCAGCAATTAATGAAATTTAAAAATTGATAGGAGATAAGTCTTCGGTGTTATGAATGTCAAAAATATTGTCAAAAGGATGGAATCATGAATAATCTGGAATTATATAGATCAATAAAGTCGACAAACACAGTTCCGTAGGTAATCTTTTTGCCCTATACGTTTTTGCTCGGCCACTAAAATCTAGCATATAAAGTTCATACAGGTGGAGAAACGATAGATTTTAGCATAATTTGAAAAATTTCGATCACTGCAATGAAAATAAGAAAATACTATATTGTTCACATGCGTTGTTAATTCTAGATTGATGGGTTATTTGTAAGTTTATTTCACGATGCAATAACAATAGCTAAGCATAAGTGAACATGAATTATCTCCAAACCAATATTATGAGTTAATAGGTTGTTCTTGGATGCAATAACATTAAAAACATAAGACAACATTATATTATCTCCAAGCGGCAATTCCAAGTTGGAGGTTTTTTTCGTAAGTTAGGATTAGATGCAATAACATTAACCCATGTCTGCTAGCAATTCTGGAGGAGTTAAAAATTGGTGCATTTGAAGGGGCATGCATTAAACACGATTTAGTTTCATTTGCGAAGCCTGTAGTCTTGGAAAGCAGAATCGACGAAGTTTCATTCAATCAAAAATAGTCTGAGAACACAGAAGCCAGAAGAACTCACCCATGTAGATGTTTTAGGTGTCTCCGAGTGGATCACGATGTGACACAATGGGACAGAGTTTATAAATGAATATATACGACATTTTTTTCATGAAATGGTGTCACATATGAAACATCAACACATTATGCTTATGAACAAAATTAGAGAAAGAGAGCGAGAGAGAGAGAGAGAGAGAGAGAGAGAGAGAGAGAGAGAGAGAGAGAGAGAGAGAGAGAGAGAGAGAGGGAGAGAGAGAGAAAGGGAGAGAGAGAGAGATACCTAAAAGCAATAGTAGATAGCGTTGGTCCTACGTATTTAAAAAAATTTGAGCTTGGAGCTGTGGGTAGAAGCTGCTAATGCTTCTGTTCATGTCGTCAACAAGACTGTATTATGACACGTGAATCAAACAACACCAAATCAAAATTGGTTCTGTGAACAGCCACACATAAAACACATCAGAATGTTTGGATCAGTAACCAATATGTACACTCCGAAAGAATTGAGGAGAAAATGGGATGGAAAAGTACCAAAATGACTTTGGTAGGATATGAAAAATAAATCTTCTGATTATCGTTATTGAGATCCTTCAAAAAGAAAAATACAAATCAGTGCAAACGTTCGTTTGAAGAAAGTGGAGGAAGCTGGTTTCCAATAATGAAAATGATGTTTTGCAGTCATCAATCGAAGAAAGAGAAAATATTAGCAGTGAAGGTGGCGAGAACAGAGATAACGAACACGAAAATCGGGATGAAGAATTCAATTCTAATTTTACGTGATAGATGTCAGATCAATCCTCCAAAATATTTATGTGATCGCTGATTTGGATATTCCAACTTCCTACGAGCAATCGATTAATTCGGAGGAATCTGATCATAGGTTGTCAGAAACGCAAGGAGAAATGAATGCCCTAATGGAAAATGAAACTTGGATCTTTCAAGAAAAACCAGGGAATGTCTATATCAGACTGTAAATGGGTGTTTCAAGTGAAGAAATGTTTGAGTGTAGAGGAAAGATGTGAAGAGAATTCGTACGAAGAAAAGGGATAGATTATCACGAAACCTTCTCTCTTGTTGTCAGATGTGAATCTATACGAGTCTTCCTTGCAATAGCTGCAGAGTATTATGATCTTGAAACTGCCTGATTCGAAATGTAAACATCGTTTTTGTTTAGGGAACTGGGTGAAATCATTTTTATGAAGCAGCCGGAACAAAGTGTTCTGCAACAAATATGCTTGCCGTTCCAGTCCTGCTCTACTCTTTTGTGCTGGTGAAATAGACGGTGGACGAGCTGCACAGACTCGACAAAGACCCCAACAATGATGCACAAACATCACAGTTGGCATCCCAGCTCGTTCATATCCCGGATTTATCTCTCACGTCACCGGGGAGGTAGGAAACTCCTCACCGTGGAGGATCTGCATCGAAGTGTGGTTCAGAGTATAGGGTGTTAAGTTCTTAGGCGTTCGGACCCTTTCCTGTCCCTTGTCAAAAGTCACGAATTGGCCGGATTGGGGGCATTCATCGGTAAGGTAGCACAAAAAGCTGTGGAAGAACTTGGTCTAGAATTTCACATCAGCCGAGAAGGCCAATTAGGTGTCTTCGAGTTGCAACCTTCTCGCCTGAAAGATTAGATAAATGCCGCGGAGCAAAATCCTATGCTCAGGCATGTCGACAAGCCGACACACGGTGCTTCCTACAAAAACATCGGAACGCTTGGCTTCTCAACAAGACTGATCTTCGCCTTCCTAAGCTCAGTCGGGCTTACATCCCAGATCGAGGGATTTACCGCAGCTTGCCAAGATAGCACAATCAACACATTGGTCTAAAGCAGCAACGTAATGGGTGTGCAGCTGCAGGGCCCGTCGAAAGGCGTCTGAGACGCTTTTCCACCATCTAAGGCACTCATACGGAATAGACCAAAAGACGGTGGAGTATCGTTATTAGTATTATGTAGATAGTGTGGCAGAAGTGTGCTGTATAGAAAAGTAGAAGAGTGATTGAATAAACAAAGGTGTAATGATATGATCAGAAATATTGTGACGAACAATTCTGTACAAGTGTACAACGTCTGTAATTTAGAAATGACTTGGTATAATTACAGAAAACAATATATCATAATAAAGTTTTAATTGTGCAAAAACGAAGGATTCAATTAATTATCTGATTGATTCATAAACATCAAAAAAACTGAAGTGGGCGGATGAACATATTTTGGAAGGATCAATTTGTCACACAGAAATAGTCAATCTGGTATAGAAAGTAGCTGCAAAATGAATCCTAAAATTTGCCCCGTATGTCAAACATTCATGAAGAACATAATCTTGTTTACTCATGTGACAAGTGTACTAAACGACTTCATACAGTGAGCATGATGAAGTAATACTGATTGAAAATATGCATTTAATAGAAGAAAAAAGTTTACTACAAAAACTGATCAAACAAATGGATGTAAATAATAAGCTATTAACCGAAAAGTTACTTAAGTATGAAGGGGTAATACAAACTCGGCACATGTCTCAGGTATACGAAATAAAATAGTCAAGTTCAGCATAGAGATTAAAAGATTCATTTTTAAAAAGTTTTAACTCGGCACATGAATGATAATACCTCCCTCTGCCTGCAAGAAATAGACTGATACAATATTAAAACTAAATTTATTTATTTAAAACATACGTACAGGTACATAGGAGGAACATATTCAAAATTATATTAACAATGTACTATTTTAAATAATTGCATAATAATGTGATATTATTTAACATATTGCAGTTTGGACAACTTACTATTTTTATATTCTATAATTTTAGAACTAACAAAATTATGACGTTCCTTGTGGCTATATTTTTTAATTTATGAATTTCGTTAACACGATTGCATTCAATATAGATTTCAGTTTGTATTTTAAGAAGTGAAGTAATGAAAGATTCGCAAGCATTGGTTGTTTTATTCAATGCAGCAAAGGCATCAGCCCATATATGTGGTGAGAATTTCGAATTATCTGTCAAATAATTTTCGAGAAGGTAATCAGAAAATTTTTCAAGTCTCTCATCTACTGGGTTAACTCCGTAGAGCTCGAAAAAAAAAATCGTCAAAGTCCTTTGGTTCCAAAAATAAAAGACCAAAACAATAACGGAGCCACTTTCCAATCTCAGAATTTTTGTCTTGGTATTCTTTTGATAAATCCAGATTTTGAATTTTTCTGTACCATGTTTGAGTTAAGTGAAATCGACACCCAGTAATCATAGCATTTGAATAAATTTCTAGCACTGCATTGTGAATAGATGTCTCAAAATCAATTTCTATTTCTTCTGGTACCAATTTCATTTTTATATAATCACAATACACTTTAATTCTTGATATGCAAAACCAATATATTCTTTCCCCTTTGTCTCTTAATAAACAAAAAACTAATGGTATGTAAAGGCCGTTAAAAGAACCATGGATCGTGAATATTTGTGTGAAATATTTTGTGCAGTAAGAAAATGTAACGTTCATATAAATAATTTTTGATTCACATAAAAACTTTGAATTACTTTTACAGCTAAACATCACTAAATTTTCGGATAAATCATTTACAATTAGGAAATCTTCATTCCTGTTGGTTTTTCGTTGAAGTTCATTCGAAGATTTATGAACCTCTGATAGTGATTTTGGCAAAGCTGGCAACAATTTTCGTTGTGCAGTGTAAATGTTTCTTCTAGCACATTGTTGATCAC
This sequence comes from Endomychus coccineus, assembly GCA_958510875.1. Lineage (NCBI taxonomy): Eukaryota > Metazoa > Arthropoda > Insecta > Coleoptera > Endomychidae > Endomychus > Endomychus coccineus. The sequence continues at coordinate 154,273,390 of OY294068.1, read as the reverse complement.
TTATAGTCTAGGAGCCAGAGCGATATTGATGGTCTGAACATTAACCCAATGGCACTGTGGTTTATCGTTAGAGGACGGTTCAATGACCAATTCATCTCATAGACCGAATTTTCCCCGGCTGCTAGATCTCGAAATACAGCATCCGCATTACTTTTTTTTGACTGGAGGTTAACCCTTTCCAAGTTGCGGTTACTTGAAAAGTATGCCATTCTTATACACTTCCACCATGGATATCTTGGATATCCACTTTTCAAACTTATGTCCTATAATATAATAGAGGAGCCAGGATAGGATATTTGTCAATGGAAAAGAAGAAGTTATGGATTTTAGACACTATTTATTGCCAAGTAACAGCTATTTTGATATAACATTTGAAGAACTTGAAACTCGTTTATTGTGTACCTACTACTACCTATTCCTTTGTCTAGTTTTGTTTTTAATAACCTACGTACGTAATGTTAGCGTTAACATAGCATAACTAGTATACATTCTGAATAATATTGCATAATTTTTCTAACTTCTAAATATGTAGAGTCTTTCTATCGCCTTTTAATCTGCGTCCCCTCTTAATCCATCAGAATGGTGAGGTATGTATATATTGCTTTCAGTATCTGAAAGATGTTTTCCAATCATTAATTCAATAATATGTGGCGCTGGGGGAAACTCGAAAATTCAAATATTGAGTAAAAATGGAATAATCTATCGTCCGTTCAATACCACTCACTGAGTTAACGGAACTGTGATATATTTTAACTTTAAAAGGATATAGAAGGGAGTGACTTCCATTGGTAATTTCTGGAGAATATCCAAGACATACTACTAGGTTCACTAATATTTCTGTTTATTTCGGAATAAGCATTAAAGTTAATAATATTTATCCGGTTTTCGGATATATTCGATTTTACATAATATTAATATAATTATTGGTATATATTGAAGATTTAAAGTAAAATTTGGGAAATATGAATTAATTGATTAAATGGATGAAATTAGAATTATGCTAACCACTTTCCATAAGCATAAGACCTGTCTTATGATTGAAAACTTGAAAATATTCCAATTTTTGTTTTAAATTTGGAATGACATAGATTTGTATATATGGACATCACATTTAGCTTAACTAAGTGTTTATGATTACAAAATAAAAACTGCAATGCAGCCATTATCAAAGAAATATGTAAATTTTAATTATCCACGATATTCATTTGAAAAAACATTCGATTTATTCCATTATATTATTTTTTTTTTAGTTTGTCATATGCAAATTAGGTTTCAGTATATAAATACAGGACATTTTGAGAATACAATGATAATAATAATAATAATAATAATAATAATAATAATAATTGCCAATAATCAGTATACAGTTAAAGTAAATAGTAAAGCAACGCAATAGAGTTGAAACGAGCCCACGTAAGTTCCTAAGTGGAACTTGTGTGTGGGTATTTCATAGAACAATAAAAATTTGTAACTGTAATATGTACTTAAATTTAACAGAAAAAAAGAAAAACAATTAAATACAATATAAATGAATACTTGTAGATGGTTACTTAAAATAACAATATTATTATGTAACCTAATAATAATATAATAATAATGTATTTGTTGAAGCACAATAATCATATAAAACATGTTTTGCTCATGTTAAATACAAAATTTAGAAGTTCTTACAAAATTTTTACAATACTTGAGTGAGAGATATAAATACACAATGTTCTCATTGAGCAGAAGGGTACAGAGCTAAATGAATGGAGATAAAATTAAATATTTTTATATAAATTTAACCAATTTTTAAAATGTGTAAATTAGAGCTTTAATATGTACTTGGAAACTTTATAAACAAGCACCATAACGTTTTATATTATATAGATTAAATATATAATTCTGAACAATTTAAAACTCAAGACAAGATATGAATGAGATTTAATATGTGGACCAATTAAAGTAAAAAGTCTAGTGTTTTAGTGAAAAAGAATTTACAAGTTGTTACGAAAATTGATATGTATATAGAATAATTACATGCGGATAGGAGTTTAATTGTAGATATCGCTTGAAAAAGTTATAACTATAGTTGCATTAAAATATCACTATATATTATTAATAAATGTGGAATAAATATTTTTATTCGATTCTCTAAGATAAATTTTGAAACCTCTTTCTTGAAAGAATTTTTAACAAAAATAGCTTTAATTTCGGGTTTCAAAATATTAAACAATTTTGGAAAGAGATAAGTCTGAGATCTCTGTCCTATAGACTTATTCATTTTTTCTGTAGGGATCGTATATTCTTTGGTACGGGTGTTGTGTGAGTGATTTGCCCTTTCATAATTTACTGAAAAGTGATTTGTTAAAATTTGGAATGCGAAATGCTGCCGAACATCCATTACTTGGGTTTCTCTATATAAACGTTCAGATGAATAGAACTTATTTTTATTTAATATTATTTTTAAAATCCACTTTTGTCTAATGTTAAGGTCGTGTAAATACGTGTTTAAAACGCCTCCCCAACCAATTATTCCATATCTGATATGTGGTTCGACAAGTACCCTATATATAACTATTAATGTTTTTAGATCCATGATTTTACTGAAATATTTGAAAATTGGAATCAACGTTCTTATTTTCTTGTTTTAGTGTTTATCCCACTTCAAATGTTTGTCTATTACAATACCTAAATACTTTGTAGAGTTGGTTTCTTTAATTTGAATAGGATTTGTGGAATTTACAGTTAGCATAAAGTATTCGGGAAGTGAATTTGAGTAACATCCAAGAGGAATATAATGAGTTTTATCGATATTTATTGATAGTTGTCTGTAGTCAAACCATTCTTTTATATTTTTTAAATCTGCTTCTACTCTTGCTTTTAATTGGTTCCAATTTTTATCACGATAAAAAATTACGGTGTCATCCGCGAAACTAATGATTTCACCTATTGTATTTTGTGCAAATAAATTATTTAAATAAATATTAAATAATAGTGGACCTAAGACGGTATCTTGGGGTACACCGTACTGAACTGACTTTGTTTCACTCAAAATACTGTTCACCTCAACTTCCTGACCTCTATCTCTCAAATAGTTCTTGAATAATGTTAATAATGTTAATAATGTTCTTGAATAATGTTATACCACTATCTTCTAAACATTCAAAGAGCATCATATGATTAATGGTATCAAAGGCTTTTTCGAGGTCGATGAAAACACATGATGAAGTATCTCCTTTATCTAATGCTGTATAAATCATATGAGTCAATTTACTAATAGCATCTTGAGTTGATTTTCCTTCTGGAAACCCGTATTGATTGGAGTTCAGAATGTTAAAATTTTTTAGAAAAAAACTTTTTAGTCGATTTTTTACGGCAGTTTCGAATACTTTTGTAAGACATGATATCAAAGATATAGGTCTATAATTTAATACGTTCGCCTTATCTCCTTTTTTAAATATAGGTTTGATAACGGATGTTTTTAATAATGAAGGGCAGTCACCTGTTTCAAATGCACTATTTATTATGAATGTTAATGGCTCGGATATGTAGTTACTTATAAGTTTGAAAGTCTCAGCTTTTATGCCATCAAGACCAGGACCTTTATTATTTTTTAAATTCATGATAATAGCTTTTATTTCAGTTACAGTTACAGGGGTGAGATATAAAGTGTTACATTGTATATTCTTTACTTCCTTATAGTTACTGTTTGTTTTAATCTTATTTGCCAATTTATGGCCAGTTTTTGTATATAAGTCATTGAATATATTTGGTATATTATTTAGGTCTGTTATTTTAATATTTTCAGAATCGTATATTTCAGTGATATATTTTTTTTCTTTTATTTTCTTTCCACAGATTTTATTAATCGTTTGCCACAAATGTTTAGAGGAATTTCTATTTTTTTCTATTTCATTATGGTAAAATCTATATTTTGTTTTTTTAATGAGTTGATTGAGCATATTTCTATATGTGACATATTCATTTTTTAAATTAATATTATCTGGTTGTTGGAGACATTTTTTAAAAAGTTTATCTCTATTTATTATGGATTTAATAATCGCTTGGGTAATCCAGGGTTTCCTTTTATTGAGTTTTGAGTTGATCTTGATGAGTCTTGTACAACTTTGGATTTTATTCTTAATTATTTCGTCAAACATTTTTGTAGCCTCTTCAACAGAGTTGCAATTGTAAACCGAATTCCACGCAATATTTTTCATTTCTTTTATTAATCGTTTGTTATCAATCTGTTCTCTGTGTATATTTGAATTGGGTAAATCTGGCTTGGGCGCTCCAAGTACTATTTGAATTAATATCGAGAAGTGATCCGTTATCTTACTTTGCAGAACAATTGGAATTGTCTGTTCATCTACATTAATTAATATTCGACTCAATAAATAAATGATCGATACATGAAGAGGAATAATTTTCTACACTTGTTGGAGACGAAATATATTGTTGGAACCCGTATTCTGAAATTACATTTAAATATTGATTAGCAAGCTGTTTTTTCTTATTGTTCAGATCCAAATTTTCTGCCAATATGTCAATATTCATATCACCAACTAGTATTGTGAAATCATCATTCAAATTTTCATTTCCTAAATAATTGTGTAAGCAAACTGTGAATTCTTCAGTATCAATGAGATAACATTTATATAGTGCATGTATCGTGAAGGATTTGCCATATAAGGTAAAGTTCAATTTACTGATCGTAACATCGCATACTTTTTTATTTGTAATTTTAATGAGTTCCATCATTTTGGTTAAAAGAAGCCTTATTATAAGCTATTCTATATTCATCTAGATTATATAAATCTGTGTTGAATAAGTATCTGGTTTCAGTCAAAATGATTATATCAAATTGAGAATCAAATTCATTCAATAAAATTTCGAGTTGAGCAAAGTTTTTTGCGAGGCTTCTAATGTTTATATGTAGGAGATTAATTTTATTGTTCATATTATTTATCTCTAAAATACGATTTGCTTCATCAACCGTGGAAAGTTGTATATCATTTATAATGCTTATTCCAAAATTTTCAATATAAGGATCCATACTTTATAAATTTGATTTAATGTATATAACGAAATTTTTGAATAGTGTGCATTTATGATCTTTTACACGTTAAACATTAAAATTAATGTAATTTAATAATATTTGAGCATGCAAGTAACAGTAATATTTAAAGGTAAAAGACTAATGACTAATATAATGTTTATTTTTGTTAATTCAATCACTTATTTTTTGTATTAGAACTTAATGTTGACCTAGTTATTATTCTTCCTTTATTTTGTTTCTTCACTTCATCTTTTTCTTGTTGGACAGAACATTTTAATTTTATTTCAGGAGTAAACACTTCATCACCAAACTCATTAACTCTCAATGGGGTTGCTGGAGCACTATTTATTTTATTACCGTTTTCACTGTTTTCTAATTGGTCCACTGTATAACTGTCACCATTTACATACAGTTTATTATTTTTTATATATGAATTAGTTTTATTTTCTCTTGCCAATTTCAGATGAGCTCGTAATATTTTATTTACTTCCCGTTCCTCTCTTGTTAAGTCATTTGCTATCACAATATTTGTACCTTTTAGCTTATGAGCGTTTTTTATGACTTCAAGTTTTTTTATATAAGAAACAAATTCTAACTTGATCACTTTTGTGTTCATTCCAGATGTGTATAAGTTGTTCAGATCATTTTTTTGTATATCGACCTTAGTAAGATTGCGTAATTTTGATAGAGTAAATTCGATTAAGTTTGTGGTATCTATATTTTCTACACCGAAAATTACAATATTATTTTTATTTCTATGACGTTCCTGTGTGTTTAATTTTTCTTTTAGGGCAATATTTTCATTTTCCAATTTTTGTATTCTATTTGTTGCCTCTTCTAGTTTTAATGACAAATTGACTTCTGTACTCTGGATTTGCCTTTGTAGTTTCTTAATTTCCTTGAATATATCTGAGTTCGTAATTTCGTTCTCGGAATTCATCATATTTTTTTTTTTTTAGATTATAAAGAATGGGACAGCTGTTTTATCAGATGGTGTGTTGTTTTGTTGATACAATTTTAATTGTATTGCTTGTATATACTTTATGCAATTACTTACAGAGTAATCGCAGATAAACTATAATTTTGATTTAGTATTTCTGTTCTAAACTATTTACTTTACATACCCGTAATTTTCCAATTTAATATTCCTACTACTTCCATATATATAACACTTTATTCAGGAGCTGACAACTACACGTGCTGACACTTTCAAACATCGTCTTAATCATAAGATAATTTTAGTCTTTAATATAAATATTTTATTAGGTTATTACTATTTCTATGTGCTATTGTGAAAAAGTGTTTTTGAGACAGTAGTTTCATTGTTTACTTCATAATATTTGAAAATATTTATACTTTCTAAAAATGTATTTATGAATTCAAGTGGATAATTATTTCCAGTACGGATATATTATGATTTTATGATTTATATTCTTGAACCATTAGTACAGGAAGATAGCAATAAACTATCGAAACGTCAAGGAAATTCGTGATATTCACCTTCAAAAAGACCTCTAAACTAGCATCATAGAATATTCCAACCTTCAGCACCAATTTTTTTTGAGAGCGTATCATTATCAAGTGTAAAGCCTTCCTAGTTCTAATGTCAGCTTCATACCATTTGCTTTCATATATTGCATCCGATATCTTCAAACTCTGCAATGAATATTGAGGTTTATAAAAAAAGAACAATGTGTATCAAAAAATGTTAACCAAAGTATGTATGTTAAATGTAAATAACTTCTATGTTCCTTCAGAATGTCGAGAAGCTCAATATTTTTTTTACAATTCTATACTTTCTCATCCAATATCGAATCTGCAAATTGGATTCAAAGTAACTATGATCGTGTACTCTAACAGAGTACAAATGTAAATTATCGAAAATACCTTTGAAAAGCATACTTTTGGATCACGGCAATAAACCTAATGATAAGCCAATTTATACTGTAATGCATTGATGCATTTCTTCTGAAGAATTCACTTGTTCTATTCAATTGGTTAGTATATGCGATTATTCTGAATTGTTTCTATAAATCTAGGATCATAGTTATGGTGATTTGCATTATATTTGATTAATTTGAATACTCAATACTTCTAGAGTGAATAAGGTATAGCAAACCAATAAGTTTCTGAAGAAGGCGAAAGATACAAAATAAAGGTGAGATAATAATCGACACCACAATTACAATTGATTAAAACAGAAGAAGAAAAAACAACTAGGAATTTATAGGATTATTACTATTATTCATCTTAATAATGCCATATTAAATAATCCAAATCATCTTTATAATTAAGAGAATTTAATCTGTATCTCCCAATAACTCATTTATGTTGTATTATAACTGTATCGGATAATTATTTTAAGTACCAAAAAAAAGAGGAACCATAAAGCAAAATCACGTAGTTTGTGAACTCTTCGATGTTTCTTTTCTTCATAACATAGATGATTTAATAGATAAATAGTTAATATGATTACCTCCTCGCTAATTGTTTGTGCATTCCAGTAATACATAAATAATTGAAAAAACAGAAACAGAATACAAGCAATGAGATGTCCGGTAAAGGTATTCAGAACTCCTACCTAAAATTATAAGACTCAGTTATTAACAATTTTGAGGCACATTTTTTTGATATTTGATCATAACAATATTGAACAGGTGTTTTGTAATAAATATTGATATGGAATCTCACCTGGATGATGACACAAATGAACAAGGCAATTTGAATGGCATGAAATAGGAAATCGATGAATAGTAATGGCTTCAAATTATCGCTCAATGCTTGGAATTCCCTAAAATAAAATAATGATTTCATCATCACATCTTCTATTCCCTTACATTCCAAAACAGGTATGAACTAGATGATTTCACAATGAATGACGAAACAGTGGTCTCAAACTTACATAATGCAGAGATATTTCAGGTTAAAAAAAAATTGGTGTCCTTGATACTAATGCCTCTGTTCGTAGTTGAGATTTGTTGTAATTATTGGCTTATTAGAGTCCAAGTGAATCTAGTCACTTATTTCTCATGAGTTATAGATATAAAATCGTAATAGGTTCACCTAGCATTAAACAAACGAGGACTGGTAGCGCATCGTATTATTGATAACGTGTCTGGTTCCATTAGGATTGCTAAGTAAGTCAGTAAAATACAAACATCTGTCAACTCTTAGTAACTGTCTACATTAATTCATGTTATGTAAGTTTTATTCGATTGAATATTTTTCTTCGTTCATGAATATCAATATTCTTTGTGATTGATTCTTCGTCACGCTATTGGAAAGGGTAAGAACGAAGCAAATTTTCAAACCATTAGAGAGGAAAACCTATCATATTTGAAGATTATCATGTGAGCCAACAGTGGGGTGACTAGCTTGAGCTCCTCTAGTTCGCCTATCTGGAATCTCCCGTTATAAAATAACGACATTGTTTCTGAAGATCATCGACCATGGAAATATTTACAGAAAAGGGAAAGTTTTTGTGAAGCGTTTTTTGCAATGGATCTCACATGATCATTCCATGAGAAGGTGCTTATGGTGGTGATCCCGAGCATGGATATGGAAGACTTCGTAGGAATAGTTTACGTACTAAGAGGTCCAGGTCATGTCAAATCTGGGCTTTGTAGCTGATGAGAAGTTGTTGAGATGTGAAGTAACTCTTGGCACGGAATAGAAAACTGAGTTTTGGTGGAGCGATTTTTGCAATGGTGGTAATATCTGACATCATCATATTAAAGATTGTGGGATTTCCCTTCCTGGAGAAAACATAAGCTTAAGTTTTGGTTTCATGAAACTCTACTGGAGTATCATATCGCTATTTCAAAATCGTTCAGATCTCTTATTGCCTCAACCTGTCTCCGTCTCGCTCCTCTGGCATCATTGGATGATGTAGGGGCTCTGGATGAGAAAGAGGTACACTGCGAAGCTGTGGACGGAATAGGTGGTCACTTCCAGCAGATCGTGGACCAAGAGAAAGTTGGTGCTAATACAGATCCCTGTAGAAAACCAGCATTGGTAAACATTATATCCTCCGATCATCAATCACCACATGCAGTAATCTATCTGAGAGAAAACTCGATAGTAAGCGACAAAGTTGAGCCGGTGAGCCATATGACGGAAGGTTCTAAAGAAAACTTCGGTGCCAAAACGAGCAAATGCTTAGGAGACATCCAATGCTACAGCTAGAGATTCCCCATATTTTTCAATAAATTTGTGTCATATATGTGTAACATAGGCGAATAGTTCTCTGTTGATCTCCTACACACGGATAACAAATAAAGGTTGTTATTGTTTTCAAAACTGTTGCACTTTAGTCAATTTAACATGCCACATTCAAACCACGTGCCACAATGAGACATGTATCAATGAAGTACACGCAACATTGTCTCATTATGGCCCTGATTCACCCTGTGATGATTATATTTCGAGGTTCTGATACATGCGAATAATTCTATAACCTGACTTGTATCGGAGATATGGCACACCAAATTTAGCAGTGCAAAAAAGGAAGATTACATAGTTCGGGTATCTCGATGTTTTCACAAAAAACGGCAGAGGCGTGCTAAGGTATTTTAACTTTGTTGATACTTGCTCCTCGACTAGACCTAATTTGAGTATGAACAATGATTTCATATGTCTCAATGAGCCCCGCGTCTCATTATGGCCCAACCTCCCCTATTGAATTGTAAAGACTATGATCCCAACTGAAAAAAATACAAGTACGAAAAGTTGTGAGTTAGGGTTGGTTTCTTCATAACTATGAAGTTTTCGGGTAAGCAGAATTATTTTATTCCCTATAAATGAATGTTCGCATAATGCTACGAAATGACAACACTGTTGTAAGACGGCAGACTACTACAAATTAGCAATTTTGAATCAGTATTTGCCTGTGAAGGTCCATTACATTAACATATTGGCTTAGGTTAAATAATTTGACAATACCAAGTAACTATCTTCACCATCATCATTTCTTACTCAATTATGCGAAGATGTGCCACATAACAGTTTCGAATCACATCGTAATGTCGTTGAGGAACCATCGAAGTCCAATACCAGTTGGGTTCATCCGAAAATATGTCGAAATTCTTCATCACATGCTGCAAAACCTTCAAACGACCAATGATGGTACTCGTTAGCACTATGTAGCACACGTCTACGGCTACGGCAACTAACGTAGAAGCTGTGAAGAGAGCGCTTTGTACCACAAGAACCATTGGATAGTGGTTCTCTCTTAGTTTGGAGGGGATGTACATTTTGATTGGCAAAATTTTTAGACAACTTTCGATTCCATTACGTTCACATTTATGATAACTGCAATAAACATAAATATTCAAGGCTAGGATTGTTACCAACATGGAGAATAAGGTGAAACGGAGAAAAAAAGCGATAGGGATCAATTTGTTGGTATATTTGATGTACAATCGTTTGATTTCGTGGTGACAGTTGGTGAAAATATACGCATCATATTGATAAGCACATTGCAATATCATCTGTATGTCATTTGATGTGTAGAGACGCATTTTGTAGAGAAAAACAGTGTAGGATAATGCGTAACCAAATACCACAAAAAAATCGACGTAGTCCTTTTTGTTGCTCAGTACCGCTTGCTCCAAATATATCATCAACAACAAGTATGTGGCATATATATTGAAACGCACACCGATCTTATAGATGGTGAAGAATTTTTTCTGCCACTTTTCAGAGCACTGTGGGATAAAAAAACCTGCAGACATCATAATCTGCTTATTCAGCAAAACTAATTCAGAATGCATTTCAAACAGTCGACACACAGAAACTAAAATAATTTCCGTTGACCTTTCATGTTACGTCTTAACTAATTCATCTGTGAATATTTTATTCGAGAAGTATAAATAAGTAAGTTCAAACTTATATCATAGACGTTTCAGTTCAGTTTTGGTCTTCTACGTTTCTGAAATTGATTCAATTTTACGGTTCGATTAAAGATCTTTACCTTCATTTTTAAGGTGTATATAATATTCCATGCCCTTTTTCCAGTTCCTAATATTCTAGTCGGTAATCACAGTTTCTTCCGTTATCATTTCTGCCCTCAATTAGGTCATACGTTTCCGACAGGTCGGTACAATTCATAATATACAGTCTCATCCTAGGGTCACACAGGTGAAGAAATGATGGATTGGTCATTAATTTGAAAATCCTAAGCGATGAATGAAAATGAGAGAACGTATATTATGCCCAATTGGCAATTCTAGGTTAGTAAGTTAAAAGTTAGGTCGTAGGTTATTTGTAAGTTTATTTTTGGAAGCAATTACTTCAACTCTACACATTAATAATATATATTGACCCCAAGCTGCAACTTTAGGTTAGTAGGTTATCGATAAGTTAAATTTTGGATGCAATAACATCAACTGAACACATAAGAGCTTTTAATATTATCTCCAAGCGTAAATTATATTCGAGTAGGTTAGTAGGTTATTCGTTAATTCATTTTTAGATGCCATAACATTAGCTGAATACATCAGAGAACATATTTCATATTCAAGCGGCAATTCTAGGTTAGGAGATTATTTTTGAACATAATAACATTAGCTGAATACACAAGAGAACGTATATTATTTCCAAGCGGAAATTCTATATTAGTGTCTTATTTGTGGATGCTGGGTGAATTTAAGATTAGAGACAATTAATGTTATGTATCTATATTTTCCAAAATCGTGAGCGGAATAAACTGCATATATTCGGTAATAAGTTCATATGGATTTCTTCATTATGTAATGCGGCCGGTTGGAAATATGTGCTACTTGTCTATTCTGTGAAGCAACACAATATGTTTGCCTCTCTCCAACTCACAAGACTCTTGTATAATACCGATTCGTGAAACCCAAACTATAGGTTGTCCAAAAGGTCAGGAAATGGCTGAATTTCTCTAAAAATAGTCTTCGGATCGAGAAACGAAAAAACACGCCTCTGATATGTCTGAAGAAGCTTTCAAATGACAGAAACATTGCAAAATTTGAATGCAGATTCGACGTTCTACGCTAAAATCTAGTTATCAAAAACCGCTATACGCTACATTTTCATAATTCCCGAGAAACGTGTATTGGATCGAAAAAACATATTTTCAATGATAACTGAAGCAACTCTTAGGGTACCCGATCGTATGCGAAGAGGTTCCGAAGACTGACGTGGAGGTTTGTTATCATTTTCGGAGACGTGCTGCAGAACATTATTTGAAGCATGGTTGAGGATGGAAAATCCTCACCGGGTGCGATACGCGATTTATTGAACATCACTTTCCCTGGGCCCTGGATTGGTAGAAGTGTGCAATTGAATGACCACCAAGGTCAACCGACGTAACATCTCTATATTATTTCTACTGGAGTCACTTGAAGAACGGAGTGTACTAAACGAAACGGATGAATTAAGGGAAAGTATAATACAAAGTTCGAATTCGATAACACCAGAAGCTTTGCAAAAATTAAATGATCACAGGTATACACGATTGGGTCAATTGGAGATGAGCAATTTGAATATTTCATCAATGAAGGGAGTTTCCTAAGTCCAGTACCCCATGTTGGTGAGATACGAGGGGATTCACCTAAATCAAAGTACTCCAATGATAAGTTGCAACGAGACTCACCTAAATCGAGCAACTCGAGTGGAATGTAAATCTAACGAAATGTGATTTGACCACCATCATCCACTTCAGGTATGCCCGGATATCATCGGATTACTCGAAACCTTCGGTTTCATGAGACTACTTCCGGGATAACTTGGTGATTCGTCGGGTATCTTCAAAACCACAATCGTCGAACTTCTTCGGAGCACTAAGGGTATGATCTGGTAGATTCGGAAAAGCTTCATCTAATACTTGTTAGTGTTTCGATCCAATGAACATTTCTCAGAAATTGCGAGAAATGTAAGTTTTTGCGATTTCAGTGTCATGTACCAAGAGTTAAAAAATGATTCAGACGGAATTTACGTAGCTTTAAGTGTAGAATGCGAATCTGCAATTAGTGTGGGTAATATCCAATATCGTTAATCTCCGTCCCACTCACAGGGGAGTAGGGGTGAATGGTCAATTTTATTATCATTTGGAATCTTTTTCAATAATATCACAAGCTCGTATTTTTCGTTTCTCGATCCAAAGCCTATTTTTCGAGATATTCAATCGTTACTAGACTTTTTTGACACCCAGTATAAATAAAATAAATAATAGGGCGTTCAGTCTGGACCTACCGAAGATGGCACATCAGTTGCAGGAGAGGTTAGAGGTATCATGAAAGAAAGTCATCCAAAAATTCACCTCAGTAGTGGACACTATGAATAAATTTGATGATAATGTTAGTTACGAATTGGTATTGTGTGGCATATGAGTAAGCGAAAATTTTCAATTTCTGTTATATGTGTAGATGTTTTCATAGTCTCCTGGTTACCAATATGGTTTTCATTCACCTCAGATATCATTCACCTACAAAGTTAGGACATTGATGTAGTAATTTTAAGATTGAAAATATTTTCTCCTGCCCTACCGTTTTATATTACTACTGAATAACGACAAATACAATAGATATTACAAGTGAAATATATGAATATGTTACGCCATTGTCATTTCCAATTTTCTTGCATATAATTTATTTCATAAGCTCAAGGTATGTAATTTTGGAGGAATCGGCAGAGAATAATCTTTTTGAATATAGTGCATTACATTATTAATCCGACTGATCACAAGCATTAAGTATAGAGAGCTATTCGACTTGTGACTAATTTCCTGTTCATATTTTATTTAGGGAACATATTATCATAATGAGATTTACCGCTGTTGAACCGACTGGCAGAATCAACCAAATTCGATCCATTTGGCTAATATGAACATAGCTAGGTAAGTCCTGGAATTGTGGAAAAACTTGCGTCTTTCATTTTTATACTTTGATTATACGAGAGGGAAACATATAATGTTCGAGGAACATCGTGTGAGCCAGCGGTAGAATGTTGGGGGAGGAGATAGGCATAAGAATTTTTTCCGAAGGTTCAGAGTTTACAGGCATATGGAAACACGTCACTAGGTAAATAGATCCACAACTTCGCTGTTCAATAAAAAAAATGAGCTCTGGTAGGTAGGAGTTCGGCAGGTTACAAACTTGAATATGAAGGGGTGACTAGTTTGATATCGTGAAGTCCGCCTATCTGTAATTACTCTTGGTGGAACACCAGAGGAGATTTCTGAAGAACAGCGACCATGGAACTATTCATTGAAAAGAAAAGAAATCTCTCACCGTTCTATGATGTTCTACAGATGTTAATGAACTCGTAAGTGTGACATCATCAATTAAACGAATAGCTCGCTTGTGGATGGAATCCAAGAGCTTCAGCGTATGTTTGGAAGTCGAACAGTACTCCAGGACAGGTCGAATATGTACTTTGTAGATAATGAGGAGCTGCTGGGATGTAAAGTAGCTCTTGGCATTGAATAGAAAACAAGTTTTTGTGTAGCGCTTTTTGCAATGAACTTCACATGATCGTCCCATGAGAGGGTGCTGTTGGTGGTGATCTCGAGCATGAATTTGGAAGACTACGTAGAAGTAGGTGTACCTGACATCATCATATAAGGAATAGTGGGATCTGCTTTCCTGAGGAAATTGCATTAAACTCTATTAGATTATCAGGAGCCCTGGCTTCATTGGATGGTATAGGTGCGCTGGATGAGAAAGCTGTATGAAGTATACCATCATCTGCAATGTTGTGGAAGGGTGGTCACTTCCATCACGCCATATATGGAGCAGAAGCAAAGTTTGTGCCAACACCAGCATTTTAAGCGATTGTATCGGAGGATACTGCGTGAACTACCACATGGGGTGATCTATCTGAGAGAAAACTCGATAGTGAGCGACAAATTTCAGACGGCAAACCATATGACGGAAGTTTCTCAAGAAGACTTTGGTGTCAAACTCGGTCAAATACCTTGTCCCATGTTTTTCAATAGATTTCTGTTACAGATGTGTTACGAGACAAGCAGGTCTATTGTTGATCTCTGCTGACAAAAGCCATATTGCCGGTGAATCACGATTGTGGAGTTCTTTAGTCAGTGGATAAGGTCGATGTTGTTTCCTTTCTCCATAACTTCAGAGATCACAGATAATATAGCAATCGGTCTATAATTATTGGGAAGGTTCTTCTTTCCTTTTTTGAAATTGGTTGAACTCTAGCTGTCTTCTATCTGGAAGGAAACTCACCAAGTTTGTATGAAAGTGTAAACAAGCTGCAGAAATCTGGCGTTAATTCAGGTGCACATTCTTCGAGAACGACAGGTGGTATTCCGTCTGACCATAGACTTTTTGGTATTGAGATGTATCAGGATGCGCATAATTGTACGCTAATGAAAGACAATTTCATGCATATGGCTATCGATGACAGTATTATTAGGAGGTTCCTTCTCTTGTGAACCCAAAGTGGAATTTGCTGAGAACATTCCAGCCTAAAGATTGACTTTCTTTTGGGTGTAGTGGTCAGTGTGACATCATATTTGGTTATGGGTGGAAATGATCTGGAAGAAAAATTCGTGCCATTTGCTTTGGCGGAAGTCCAAAATGAACGCGAGCTATTCGGGAATTCTATAAGCTTTGATCGTATTTTGGCATTATGTCTTCAATTGTGTGTGTAGTTTTGAATATGATTTTCATCAGTGAGATAAGTGTATAGTCTGATACACTAATAGAAAATTGAGTAATCTCTACCCTACTTTAAGATATCACAAGGGTGCAATTGGATTGGATCCAGCTATTAATGGAATTTAAAAATTGATAGGAGGTAAGTCTTCGGTGTTATGAATGTCAAAAATGTCATCAACAGAATGAAATCATGAATAATGTGGAATTGTTTAGATCAATAAAGTCGACAAACACAGTTTCGTACGTAATCTGTTTTGCCCTAGATTAGGTTACATATACGTTTTCGCTCGGTCACTAAAATTCAACATATAAAGTTCATACAGATAAAGAAACTATAGATTTTGGCACAATTTGGAAAATTTCAAGCACTGCAAAGAAAATAAGATCTACATTGGTGAGTTATTTGTAAGTTTATTTTGAGATGCAATAACAATAGCTGAACACATAAGTGAACATAAATTATCTCCAAACCAATATTATAAGTTAATAGGTTGTTCTTGGATGCAATAACATTAAATACATAAGAGAACATTATGTTATCTCCAAGCGGCAATTCCAAGTTAGAGGGTGAATTGTAAGTTAGGATTAGATGTAATAACAATAACTGATGTCTGCCAGCAATTCTGAAGGAGTTAAAATGTGGTGCATTTGAAGGGTCATGCATTAAATACGATGTAGTTTCATTTGCGAAGCCTTTCATTTTCCAGTATTGGGAAGCAGAATCGACGGAGTTTCATTCCATCAAATAGTCTAAAAACACAGAAGCCAGAAGAACTGACCCACGCAGATGTTTTTGGTCTCTCAAACATAGTGTCTCCGAGTGGATCACGATGTGACAATGAGACAGAATTCATGAAGAAATATATACGACATTTTTCTCATGAAATGGTATCACATATGAACAGAATGAGAGAGGGAGAGAAAGAGAGAGAGAGAGAGAGAGAGAGACCTGAAAACAACAGTTGACAGTATTGGTGCTATGAATTCAAAAAATTTGAGCTGCTAATGCTTCTGTTCATGTCGTCAACAAGACTATATTAAAGCACGTGAATCAAACAACACCAAATCAAAATTGGTTCTGTGGAAAGCCCTACATAAAACACATCAGAATTTTTGGATCTGCATCCTATATGTACACTTCGAAAGAATTGAGGAGGAAATGGGATGAAAAAGTACCAAAATGATTTTGGTAGGATATGAGAAATGATCTCCTGATAACCGTTATTGGGATCCTTCAAACAGAAAAATACAAATCAGTGCAAACGCTCGTTTGAAGAAAGTGGAGGAAGCTGGTTTTCAAAAATGAAAATGATGTTTAGCAGTCATCAATGGAAGAAACAGAAAATATTAGCAGTGAAGGTGGCGAAAATAGAGATAACGAACAAGAAAATCGGGATAAAGAATTAAGTATAATTTTTCGTGACAGATGTCAGATTAATCTTCCAAAATATTTATGTGATCGCTGATTTGGATATTCCAACTTCCTACGAGCAATCGATTAATTCGGAAAAATCTGATCATAGGTTGTCGGAAATGCAAGGACAGATGAATGCCCTAATGGAGAATGAAACTTGGATCTTACAAGAAAAACCAGGGAATGTCTATATCAGACTGTAAATGGGTGTTTCAAGTGGATAAAAGTTTGAGTGTAGAGGAAAGATGTGAAGCGAATTCGTACGAAGAAAAGGGATAGATTATCACGAAACCTTTTCTCTTGTTGTCAGATGTGAATCTATACGAGTCTTACTTGCAATAGCTGCAGAGTATTATGATCTTGAAACTGCCTGATTTAAGATGAAAACATCGTTTCTGTTTGGGGAACTGGGTGAAATCATTTTTATGAATCAGCCGGAACAAGGTGTTCTGCAACAAATATGCTTGCCGTTCCAGTTCTGCTCTACTCGTTTGTGCTGGTAAAATGGACGGTCGACCAGCTGCACAGACTCGACAATGACCTGAACAATGATGCACAAACATCACAGTTTACATCCTAGCTCGTCCATTTCCCGCATTTATCTCTCACGTCACCGGGGAGGTAGGAAACTTCTCACCCTGGAGGATCTGCATCAGAGTGTGGTTCTGAGTATAGGGTGTGAAGTTCTTAGGAGTTCGGACCCCCTCCTGTCCCTTGTCAAAAGTCACGAATTGGCCGGATTGGGGGCATTCATCGGTGAGGTAGCACAAAAAGCTGCGGAAGAACTTGGTCTCGAATATCACATCAGTCGAGAAGGCCAATTAGGCGTCTTCGAGTTGCATCCTTCTCGCTTGAAAGATCAGATAAATGCCACGGAGCAAAATCCTATGCTCAGGCATGTCGACAAGCCGACACACGGTGCTTCCTACAAATCTTCGGAACGCTTGGCTTGTCAATAAGACTGATCTTCGCCTTCCTAAGCTCAGCCAGGCTTACATTCCAGACCGAGGGATTCACCGCAGCTTGTCAAGATAGCACAATCAACACATTGGTCTAAAGCAGCAACGTGATGGGTGTGCAGCTGCAGGGCCCGTCGAAAGGCGTCGTGGACGTTTTTCCACCATCTGAGGCACTCATAAGGAATAGACCAAAAGACGGTGGAGTATCGTTATTAGTATTATGTAGATAGTGTGGCAGAAGTGTACTGAATAAAAAAGTAGAAGAGTGAATAAATAAACAAAGGTGTAATGATATGATCAGAAATATTGTCACAAACAATTCTGTATAAGTGTACAACGTCTGTAATTTATAAATGACTTGGTATAATTACAGAAAACAATATATCATAATAATGTTTTAATTGTGCAAAAACGAAGGATTCAATTAATCATCTGATTGATTTATAAATACCAAAAAAATGAAATAGGTGGATGACCATATTTTGGAAGGATTAATTTGTCACACAGAAATAGTCAATCTGGTATAGAAAGTAGCTGCAAAATAAATCCTAAAATTTGCCCCGTATGTCAAACATTTATTGAAGAACATAATCTTGTTTACTCATGTAACAAGTGTACTAAGCGATTTCATACAGTGAGCATGATGAAGTAATACTGATTGAAAACATGCATTTAATTGAAGAAAACAGTTTACTACAAAAACTAATCAAACAAATGGATGTAAATAATAAGCTATTAACCGAAAAGTTACTTAAATATGAAGGGGTAATACAAATTCGGCACATGTCTCAGGTATACGAAATAAAAATAGTTAAGCTCGGCATAGAGATTAAAAGATTAACTTTCAAAATGCTTAAACTCGGCACATGAATGATAATATCTCCCTCTGCTTGCGAAAAATAGACTGATACAATATTAAAACAAAATGTATTTATTTAAAATATACATACAGGTACATAGGAACATATTCAAAATTATATTAACAATGTCCTATTTTATTTAATTGCATAATAATGCGATAGTATTTTAAAATATTGCAGTTTGGACAACTTACTATTTTTATATTCTATAATTTTAGAATTAACAAAATTATGACGTTTCTTGTGGCTATATTTTTGAATTTATGAATTTCGTTAAGACGGTTGCATTTAATATAGATTTCAGTTTGGACTTTAAGAAGTGCGTCTACAAAAATAAATAAAGAAGGATGCGTTTGATACATGAATGTATCAAAATGGGAATGAAAGATTCGCAAGCATTGGTTGTTTTATTTAATGCAGCAGAGGCATCAGCTCATACATGTGCTGGAAATTTCGAATTATCTGTCAAATAATTTTCGAGAAGGTAATCAGAAATTTTTTCAAGTCTTTCATCTACTGGCTTAACTTCGTAGAGCTCAAAAAAATGAAAATCGTTAACGTCCTTTGGTTCCAAAAATAAAAGACCAACACAATAATGGAGCCACTTTCCAATCTCAGAACTTTTGTCTTGGTATTCTTTTGATAAATCTAGATTCTGAATTTTTCTGTACCATGTTTGAGTTAAGTGGAATCGACACCCAGTAATCTTAGCATTTGAATAAATTTCTAGCACTGCATTGTGAATAGATATCTCAAAATCAACTACTATTTCTTCTGGTACAAATTTCATTTTTATATAATCACAATACACTTTAATTTTTGAAATGCAAAACCTATATATTTTTTCCCTTTTGTCTCTTAATAAACAAAAAACTAATGGTATGTAAAGGCCGTTAAAAAAACCATGGATCGTAAACATTTGTGTGAAATATTTTGTGCAGGAAGAAAATGTAACGTTCATATAAATAATTTTTGATTCACATAAAAACTTTGAATTACTTTTACAGCTAAACATCACTAAATTTTCGGCCAAATCATTTAGAATTAGGAAGTCTTCATTCCTGTTGGTTTTTGGTTGAAGTTCATTCAAAGATTTATGAACCTCCGATAGTGATTTTAGCAAAGCTGGCAACAATTTTCGACGTGCAGTGTAAATGTTTCTTCTAGCACATTGTTGATCATTTATAGTCTAGGAACCAGAGCGATATTGATGGTCTGAACATTAACGATTGCACTATGGTTTATCGTTAGAGGACGGTTCAATGACCAATTCATCTAACAGACCGAATTTTCCCCGGCCGCTAGATCTCCAAAGACAGCAACTGCATTTTTTTTGACTGGAGGTTAACCTTTTCCAAGTTGCGGTTACTTGAAAAGCATGCCATTCTTATACACTTCAACCACGGATATCTTGGATATCCACTTTTCAAACTTATGTCCTATAATATAATAGAGGAGCCAGGATAGGATATTTGTCAAAGGAAAAGAAGAATTATGGATTTCAGACACTTATTATTGCCAAGTAACAACTATTTTGATATAACATTTGAAGAACTTGAAACTCGTTTATTGTGTACCAACTACTACCTATTCCTTTATCTATGTTTTTAATAACCTACGTAATGTTAGTGTTAACATAGCATAACTAGTATACATTCTGAATATTGCATAATTTTTGTTACTAAAATATGTGGAGTCTTTCTTTCGCCTTTCAATCTGCATCCCTTTTTAATCCATCAGAATGGTTAGGTAGGTATATATTGGTTTCAGTATCTGAAAGATTTTTTCCACTCATCAATTCAATAATATGTGGCGCTGGGGGAAACTCGAAAATTCAAATATTGAGTAAAAATGGAATAATCTATCGTCCGTTCAATACCACTCACTGAGTTAACGGAACTGTGATATATTTTAACTTTAAAAGGATATAGAAGGGAGTGACTTCCATTGGTAATTTCTGGAGAATATCCAAGACATACTACTAGGTTCACTAATATTTCTGTTTATTTCGGAATAAGCATTAAAGTTAATAATATTTATCCGGTTTTCGGATATATTCGATTTTACATAATATTAATATAATTATTGGTATATATTGAAGATTTAAAGTAAAATTTGGGAAATATGAATTAATTGATTGAATGGATGGAATTAGAATTATGCTAACCACTTTTCATAAGCATAAGACCTGTCTTATGATTGAAAATTGAAAAATATTCGAATTTTTGTTTTAAATTTGGAATGACATAGAAATGAATATCCACGATATTCATTTGGAAAAACATTCGATTTATTTCATTACATTATTTTTCTTTGGTATTCCTGAGTTTTGATTCTTTTGTCTAAGCTCTGATTAGTTTGTCATATGCAAATTAGGTTTCAGTTTATAAAACAGGACATTTTGATAATGCAACGAGAATTTTAGTCTTCAATATAAATATTTTATTAGGTTATTACTATTTCTATGTGCTATTGTGAAATAGTTTTTTGAGACAGTAGTTTCATTGTTTACTTCATAATATTTGAAAATATTTATACTTCCTAAAAATTTATTTATGAATTCAAGTGGATAATTATTTTCTGTACGGATATATTATGATTTTATGATTTATATTCTTGAGCCATTTGTATAGGAAGATAGCAATAAACTATCGAAATGTCAAGGAAATTCGTGATGTTCACCTTCAAAAAGACATCTAAACTAGCATCATAGAATATTCCAATCTTCAGCACCAATTTTCTTTGAGAGCGTATCATAATCAAGTATAAAGCCATCCTAGTTCTAATGTCAGCTTCATACCATTTGCTTTCATATATTGCATCCGATATCTTCAAACTCTGCAATAAATATTGAGGTTCATAAAAAAAGAACAATGTATATCGAAAAATGTTAACCAAAGTATGTATGTTAAATGTAAATAGCTTCCATGTTCCTTCAGAATGTCGAGAAGCTCAATATTTTTTTTATAATTCTATACTTTCTTATGCAATATCAAATCTGCAAATTGGATTCAAAGTAACAATGATTGTGTACTCTAACAGAGTACAAAATATCCTCATGTAAATTATCTAAAATACCATTGAAGAACATACTTTTGGATCACCGCAATAAACCTAATGATAAGCCAGTTTATACTGTAATGTATTGATGCATTTCTTTTAAAGAATTCACTTGTTCTATCCAATTAGTTAGTATATGCGATTTTTCTGAATTGATTCTATGAATCTAGGATCATAGTTATGGTGATTTGCATTATGTTTGATTAATTTGAATACTCATTTTCTAGAGTGAATAAGGTATAGTGAACCAATAAGTTTCTCAAGAAGGCAAAAGATAAAAAATAAAGGTGAGATAATAATCGACACCACAATTACAATTGATTTAAACAGGACAAGAAAAAACAATTACGAATTTATGGATTATTAGTATTATTCATAATTTAGGGAATTTAATCTATATCTTTCAATAACTCATTTATATTGTATTATAGCTGTATAGGATAATTATTTTAACCACTTAAAAAACAGAGAAACCATAAAACAAAATCACATAGTTGGTGAACTCTTCCATGTTTATTTTCTTCATAATATGGGTGATTTAATAGATGAATAGTTATTATGATTACCTGCTCGCTAATTGTTTGTGCATTCCAGTAATACATAAATAATTGAAAAGACAGAAACAGAATACAAGCAATGAGGTGTCCGGTGAAGGTATTCAAAACTCCTACCTAAAATTATAAAACTCTCAGTTATTAACAATTTTGATGCACATTTTTTGATATTTGATTATAACCGGTGTTTTCTGATAAATATTGAAATGCAATCTAACCTGGATGATAGATAACACAAATGAACAAGGCAATTTGAATGGCATGGAATAGGAAATCGATGAATAGTAATTGCTTCAAATTATCGCTCAATGCTTCGAATTCCCTAAAATAAAATAATGATTTCATCATCACATCTTTTATTCCAATATATTCCAAAAGAAGTATCAACTAGATGATTTCACAATGACTGACGAAACAGTGGTCTCAAACTTACATAATGTAGAGATATTTCAGGTCAAAAAAAAATTGGTGTCCTTGATACTAATGCCTCGGTTTGTAGTTGAGATTTGTGGTAATAATTGGTTTATTAGAGTTCAAGTGAATCTAGTCACTTAATTATCATAAGTTATACCGGGATATCAAAAATTATCTTGGTCAAGGGTGGTTGTGGAATCTAAAACGTGTGTCTTACTTTACGTTTGAAATAATTATGTCACTGTCACACTAACATCATCAATAACCTACAAATTTCATCCTATTTATTTCAGTTGTAAAACAATAATGAACTACAAATTATGAAATAACGATTTTAGGAACAAGAAAAACTAAATTAGGGCAATTGTTGGAAATATCACCCGTTTTGTTCGATGCACAAGTTGACGCGCATCCTCATGCTGTGAAAACCGTTTTGCAGCATTTCTGGCGTTATGGTTGCACATTGCTGAACTATTCTTTGTTGAAGTTCTTGCAAATTATTTATCGGAGTTGACGAACGTCATTGACAACTTCTTCTGTACAAACTCTTGGTCTACCAGCACCTTTTTTATGAGTCACACAACCAGTTTCGCGAAACACTTCAACACAATTTGTAAGGACAATTTATCAAAGAATAACAAAAATTATTGAGTCACTGAACCAAAAAAAAGAAAGTGCAACATGATATATTACTGGAAGAGCTAGAGAGTATGGTAAACAAGGGAACAAGAAAAACCATTGAAACTCATAACATCTTATCTACAAAACAGATCCCAGTATGCTATGGAAACTAAGTTGAACGGTAGTAGTTTGAACAAATCTGACAGGTTGATGATGAAAACCGGAGTACCTGAGGGTTTAATTTCAGGGTCGTTACTTCATAATCTATACACGAAAGATGTATCAGATACTATAGATGGAGTGAAATATTTTTTTTAACTTTGACTTCAAGAGAGGAAAACCTATAATGTTCGAAGAATATCGTGTGAGCCAGCAGTAGAATGTTGAGAGAGGAGATACCGATTCGAATTTTTCTTCAAGGTTTGGAGGTTATAGCCATAAAGAAAGACCTCACCAGGCAAAGAGACACTCCGCGGCTCAATAGAAAAATGAAGTCGGGTAGCAAGAAGTTCGGCAGGTCACGAGCTTGACAATGAAGGGGTGACTAGCTTGAGCTTCTCTAGATCGCCTATCTGGAATCTCTCTTGACGGAATAACAGACGTGATTTCTGATGATCACCGACCATGGAAATATTTATATAGAGAAGGGAAAGATCTCCCATCTTTCTACGATGTTCTAGAGTGGTCAACGAATTCGTAAGTGTGACATCATCAATAAAACGAATAGCTCTCTTCTGGATGGAGTCCATTACGTTGAAGTATGTTTGAGATTCGTTTTGTGAAGCGTTTTTTGCAATGGATCTCACATGATCATCCCATGAGAAGCTGCTGATGGTGGTGATCTCGAGCATGGATATGGAATACTTCATAGGAATAGTTTACGTACTAAGAGTTTTAGCGCATATTTTGGAGCTGAACTCCAAACTTGTGAACAGTACTCCAGGACATGTCAAATCTCGGCTCTATGGTAAGCGACAAAGTTGAGACAGTAAGCCATATGACGGAAGTTTCCCAAGAAGGCTTTGGTGCCGATACCGGCAAAAGTTTAGGAGATATTCAATGTTACAGCTAGAGATTTCCCATATTTTTCAATAAATTTGTGTCATACATGTGTTATGAAGGCAAGTAGGTCTCCTATTGATCTCCTTCACACGGATAACATATAAACGTTGTTATTGTTTGCTGAACTGGTGCACTTTAGTCAATTTGACATGCCACATTCAAACCAAGTGCCACAATGAGATGTAAATCACTGTGGTATACGCAACACTGTTTCATTGTGGCCCTTATTCACCCTGTGATGATTTTAGTTTCAAGTTCTGATACATGCGAATAATTTTACTTATAACCTGACTCCTAATAATATTGGCTAAATGATTATGATCTTTCAAATGAAATAGCAACTACATAATTTCATAAACACCGGAGCCATGATGGAACATCAAATTCAGCAGTGCAAAAAAGATCTCATACTTCGGGTATCTCGATGTTTTCACACAAAAAAGAGGCAATTTGAGGTATTTCAACTTTATTCATACTTGCTCCTCGACTAGACCTAATTTGATTATGAACGATGATTTCTTTTGTCTCAATGAGCCACGTTTCACTATGGCCAAAGCCTCTATTGAATTGTGGAGACTATAATCCCAACTAAAAAAAATACAAGTACGAAAAGTTGTGAGTTAGGTTTGGTTCCTTTATAACTATGAAGCCACTTTGCAGCTATCCTCATATACGAGCATATTTTTTTCTAACAACTTTTCGGGTACACACAATTATTTCATTCTTTATATATTAATGTTCACACAATGCTACGAAATGACAGCACTGTTGTTAGCCGGCAGACTACTACAAATTATTAATTTTGAATCAGTATTTGCCTGTAAAGGTCTATTACATGCTACTAGCCGAGGTTGTATAATTTGGCAATACCAAGTAACTAGTTTTGCCATCAGCATTTCTTACTCAATCATGCGAAGATGTGCCACACAGCAATTTCGAATCACATCGTGATGTCGTTGAGGAACCATCGAAGTCCCAATACCAGTTGGGTTCATACCAGTTGGGTTCATCCGAAAATTTGTCGAAATTCTTCGTCACATGCTGCAAAACCTTCAAACGAACAATGATGGTACTCGTCAGCACTATGTAGCACATGTCTACTGCTACGGCAACTAACGTAGAGGCTGTGAAGAAAGCGCTTTGTACCACAAGAACCATTGGATAGTGATTCTCTTTTAGATCGAAGGGGAAGTACATTTCAATTGGTAAAATTTTTGGAAAACTTTCGGTTTTTTCACGTTCACATTTATGATAACTGAAATAATTATAAATATTCAATGTTATAAATGTTATCAACGTGGAGAATAAGGTGTAACGGAGAAAAAAAGGGATAGGGATCAATTTGTTGGTATATTTGATGTATAATCGTTTGATTTCGTGGTGACAGTTGGTTAAACTATACTCATCATATTGATAAGCACATTGCAAGACCATCTGTATTTTATTTGATGTGTAGAAACGCATTTTGTAGAGCAAAACAGTGTAGGATAATGCGTAACCAAATTCCCTGAACAAATCGACATTGTCCTTTTTGTTGCTCAGTACCGCTTGCTCCAAATATATGATTAACAACAAGTATGTGGCATATGGTGTAGGTGGTGGACAATTTTTCCTGCCACTTTTCACAGCACTGTGGGATAAAAAAACCTGCAGGTATTAGAATTTGCTTATTCAGCAAAAATAATTCAGAATGCATTTCAAACAGTGGTCACACAGCAAGTAAAACAATTTAACCTTTCATGCTACGTCTTAGCTAATTCATTTGTGAATATTTCATTCAAGAAGTATAAATAAGTAAGCTTATATCATAGACGTATCAGTTTTCGTTCTCTACGTTTCAGAAATTGATTCAATTTTACGGTTCGATCAAAGATCTTTCTCCCTTTTTTAAGCTCCTAATATTTCAGTCGGTAATCGCAGTTTCTTCCGTTATGATTTCTGCCATTAATTAGGTCATATATTTCCGACAGGTCAGTAAAATTTAAAATATACTGTTTCATCCGAGGATCACACCGGTGAAGAAATGATAAATTGGTCATAAATTGGAAAATCCCAAGGGATGAATGAAAACAAGTGGCCAAGTGGCAAACATAGGTTAGTAAGTTATAAGTTAATAAGGTGGTTATTGATAAATTGAATTTTGGATGCAATAACATCAAATGAACACATTGAATATAACATTATCTCCAAACGGAAATCATATTTGAGTAGGTTAGTAGGTTATTGGTTAGTTTATTTTTGGATGCAATAACATCAACTGAACACATCAGAGAACATATTTCATATTAAAGCGGCAATTCTAGGTTAGTAGCTTAATTTTGGAAATAATAACATTAACTGAATACACATATTTCATCTCCAAGTGGCAGTTCTAGGTTAGTAGACTATTTTTGGACATAAGTGGTTATTGGTATGCTCAGTTTTGTATGCAATAACATTAACTGAACACGTAGTTGAACGTATATTACCTCCAAGCGGCAATTCTATATTAGTGTTTTATTTGAGAATGCAGGGTGAATTTGAGATTGGATACAATTAATTTAATGTATATTCTCCAAAATCACAAGCGGATTAAACTGTATATATGACCGTGGATAGAATCGATGTAATGTATATTTTCCAAAATCATAAGCGGAATAAACTACATACATTCGGTAATAAGTTTCTATGGATTTCTTCATTATCTAATGCGGTCGGAATGTGTTCTACTTGTCTATTTGGAAAGCGATACAATGCGTTTGGCTCTCTCCAACTCACAAGACTCTTGTATAATACCGATTTGTGAAACTCAAACTATAGATATAACGGTTGTTCAAAAGGTCAGGAAATGGCTGAATTTCTCGAAAAAAACTCTTTGGATCGAGTAACGAAAAAACACGCCCTTAATATTCCTGAAGGAGCTTTCAAATGACAGTAACATTGGAACTTTTGATTACAGATTAGAGATTCTACACTAAAAACTAGGTATCGAAAATTGCTATACTCAATATTTTCACTATTTTCGAGAAACGTGTATCGGATCGAAAAAACATATTTTCAATGATCGTATTCGAAGTGGCTCCAAAGACAACCTACGTGGACGGTTGTGATCATTTTAGGAGTCGTGTTGCAAAATATTGTTCGCAGCACGAGTGAAGACGGAGAATCCTTACCTCTTGCGATACGCGATTTATTGAACACGCCTTTCCCTGGACGCTGGATTGGTAGAAGGGGTGCGATTGAGTGAGCACCAAGATCACTTGATCTAACATCTCTATATTATTTCTACTGGACCCACTTGAGAAACAAAGTGTACCAAACGAAACCTGCAAACGTAGGGAAAGAATAATACATAGTTCAAATTCGATAACACCAAAAGCTTTGCAAAAATTAAATGATAACATATATACACGATTGGATCGATTGTGAGTGAGCAATTTGAACATTAACTTGGGTACACTACTAAATCCAGTACCCCATGGTGGTGGGAGACGAAGGCATTTACCTTAATCGAACTAATTCTATGGTGAATTGCGAAGGGATTCGTTCAAATCGAGCAACTCCAGTGAAACGAATAGATACCATCTCCACTTCGTTGTTCCCGGCTTACGCTAGAAATGTAAATTTAACGAAATGTGATATAATCTCCTACATCCACTTCAGGTATGGACGGATATAATTGGATTCTTTGAAACCTATCTTGGGTTCCATGAGGCAACCTCCGAAATCACTCGGGGATTCGTCGGGTATCTTCAATACTACAATCGTCGAGCATGGTCGAAAGACTAAGAATATGGTTGGGTATGTTCGGGTACGAACGGGTATATTCGTAGTTGCTTCAGTTATCATTGGGAATGGGAACCTTTTCGATCCGATGCACGTTTCTCGTAAACAGCGGAAAATGTAAGTTTTTGAGATTTCAGTGTCATCTACCAAGAGTAAAAAATGAATCAGACAAAACTTACGTAGTTTTAAATGTAGAATGCGAATCTGCAATTATGAGTTGGTGTTTCTATCCAAGACTGATAATTCCCGCCCACTCACCGGGGATGGGGTGGATGGTCAATATTATTATACCTATTATTCGTTTCTCGATCCATAGCCTATTTTTCGAGATATTCAGTCGTTACTAGAGTTTTGGACAGCCGGTATAAATAAAATAAATAACAGAACGTTAAGTCCGGACCTCCTACCGAAGATGGCGAATCAGTTGCAGAAGAGGTTAGAGGTATCTTGAAAAAGAATTCACTTTAGTAGTGGACACCATAAGTGTCATTCATATTTTTGGTGCTAATGTTAGTTTGGAATTGGTATTATCTGGCATATGAGTAAGCGGAAATTATCAACTTTGTCATATGTCTAGAAGTTTTTATAGTCTCCCGCTTAACCATATGGTTAGATATCATTTATTTACCAAGCTAGGAGCTTGATGTAGTAATTTTAAGATTAGAAATATTTTTTCCCCTGCGCTACCGTTTAATACCACTACTGAATAACGACAAATACAATAGATATCGCAAGTAAATATATGAATTTGTTACGCCATTGTCATTCCCAGTTTCCATGCATATAATTTATTTCATAAGCTCAAGGTATGTAATTTTATTAAAATAACTAATCACAAGCAGTGTTGTATAGTATAGTATATATATAGTATAGAGAGTTGTTCGACTAATCTTCTGTTCATATTTTATTAAGGGAATAATTTTATCATAATGGAGATTTACCGATGTAGAATCGACTGGCATAATCAACGGAATTCCATCCATTTAGCTCATATGAACATGAGTAAGTAAGTCATGGAATTTTGGAAAACCTGCGTCTTTTATTTTCATACTTTGACTACATGAGAAGGAAACCTATAATGTTCGAAGAACGTCGTATGAGCTAGCGGTGCAATGTTAGGAAGGAGATATGCATTTAAATTTTCCTTGAAGATTTACAGGTTCATAGGCATAGGGAAAGACGTCGCTATGTGGAGAGTTCCACAACTTCGCTGTTCGATGAAAAATTAGCTCTGGTAGGAAGAAGTTTAGTAGATTTTGAGCTTGACAATGAAGGGGTGACTATTTTGATATCTATTCTAGTCCGCCTGTCTGGAATCTCTCGTGGTGGGACAACAGAGGAGATTTCTGACGAACACCGATCATGAAAATATCTATAGAAAAGGAAGAAATCTCTCACCTTTCTACGATGTTCTAGAGAGGTCAATAAGCTCGTAAGTGTGACATCATCAACCAAATGAATAGTTCTCTCCTGGATAGAATCCAAGAGCTTCAGCGCATGTTTGGAGTCGAACAGTACTCCAGGACAGGTCGAATCTGTGCTTTGTAGGTGATGAGGAGCTGCTGGAATGTAAACTAACTCTTAGTATGGAATAAAAAACCTAGTTCTTGTGTAGTGGTTTTTGCAATGAACTTCACATGATCGTCACACGAGAGGGTGCTGGTGGTGATCTCGAGCATAGTTATGGAATACTTCATAGAAATACGTGTACCTGACATCATTATATTCGAGATTGTGTATCCCTTGGTGGAGAAGTTGCAATAAACTCTACCAGATTATCAGAACCACATTTCAAAATCTTTGCCAGATTCAGTGGCGTAACTACTACCGGTCCAGCCGGTGCAACGGCATGGGGCGACGTTTGTTTTTCTTTTGCTTGTTTGTAAAACTATGATCCGTTGTAATGTTCTGTAATTTCGGAGATACATTCTATCAGGGAGTTGGCTAACTTAATACTGATCGAGTATTTTACTCTTTCCGCTAGCTTTCCGAACGTCGGATCAGTAATTTAACAATTCCAGTGACCGTTGCAACTGCAGAGCGCTCCCTTTCCAATCTGAAAATTATCTGCGAAATTCGATGGGGCAAGAGAGACTGGCGGATCTGAGTATATTGTCGATAGAGAGTAAAGTCACGAACCCGTTGAGGGCGAACCTGGATGAAATAGTCGATAAGTTTGTGAAGGTGAAAGTCCGCAGAGCAAGATTTTAAGGAGTGTTACGTAGATATAAGAGTATCAATTGTATCGGAATATGGCTGTGACTATGAATTGTAAGATTGATTGTGAGATCATACAATTACACATGGATAAAATACACAACTCAGAAAAGTATTCATTCGATCTTTTTTTTTTGCGGTCGGGTTAGTTATGCCACTGGCCAGATTAATTGCGTCAACCTGTCCCTCTCTCTCTATTTGGGCTTTAGCATGAAGTGATCTATCAGTGAGAAAACTCGATAGTAAGCGACAAACTTGAGGCGGCAAGCCATATGATCGATGTTTCCCAAGAAGACGTCGGTGCCGAACTCGGTCAAATGCTTTAGAGATTTCCTATGTTATTCAATAGATTTCTGCGATACATGTGTTACGTGAGCAAGCAGATCTTCTGTTGATCTCTGCTGACGAAAGCCATATTGCCGGTCATTCACGATTTTGGAGCTCTCAAGGTATTGGATCATCTCGGTGTTGATTCCTTTCTCCATTACTTCAGAGATCTCAGATGATAGGGCAATGGGTCTATGATTATCAGGAAGGATCTTTTCTCCTTCTTTGGAATTGAACTCTAGCCGTCTTCCAGCTGGAAGAAAACACACCAAGTTTGTATGAAAGGGTGAACAATCTGCAGAAAACTGGTGTTCATTTAGGCCCATATTCCTTGAGACCGACAGATGGAGCATAATTGTACGCTGACGAAAGACAATTTCATGCATATGGATATCGATGGCAGTACTATTACGAGGTTCGTCTCTTGTGAATCCAAAGTGGATATTGCTGCAAACATTCCAGCCTAAATGTTGGCTCTTTCTGGTGCTGTATTAGCCAGTGTGTCATCATCTTTGGTAAGGGGTGGGAATGAACTGGAACTGAAATTCCTATCAATTGCTTTGGCGAAAGTCCAGTACGAACGGCAGCCATTTGGGCATTCGATAACCCTTGATCATATTTTGGTATTATGTCTTCATTCATGTTTGTAACTTTGAATATGATTTTCATCACTGGAAAACTGTATAGACTGATACATTTATAGAAAATTGAGTAATCTCTACCCTACGTTAAGATATTTTGAAAGTGAAATTGAATTGAACCCAGCAAGGAAATTTAAAAATTGATAGGAGGTAAATCTTTGGTGTCATGAATGTCAAAAATATCGTCAACAGAAGGGAATCATAAAATCAGGGAATTATAAATAATATGAAAATGTATAGATCAATAAAATCGGTAATTACAGTTTCGTACGTAATCTCTTTTACTCTAGATTAGGTTACCTATACATTTTCGCCTGATCAATAAAATTTCAAATGGAAAGTTCATTCAGGTAAAGAACCGATAGATTAGCATAATTTGGAAAATTCCAAG
This sequence comes from Endomychus coccineus, assembly GCA_958510875.1. Taxonomy (NCBI): domain Eukaryota; kingdom Metazoa; phylum Arthropoda; class Insecta; order Coleoptera; family Endomychidae; genus Endomychus; species Endomychus coccineus. The sequence continues at coordinate 154,241,418 of OY294068.1, read as the reverse complement.
TGATGCAATGAAAATAAGAAAACTTTATATTGTTGTTTCTCCTAATAAACGTTTCATCCAAATTGATTCCTTGGTGGCTTTACTTGCAGCTACATATTTAAATGACCAATTAGACTTGTTCTACAGCATTCTTTTCAATGTCTTGGTAACATGAAATTCAAAACTCCCCGTAATACACTTCCTTGTACTTTTCTAGTACATTTTCGTATAAATTTTCCTAATTTCATTATTAACTCTACCCTATTGTCCTATTTCAATTATTTAGTCCAGAAATATATTATTCATATTCAAACCGATACTCCACTCGTTACTTGTATCCAGGAATGTATTTATAACATTACAATGGGGGGTTTGGGAAGTGCCTAGCCCCCAATTTTCGTTTTGATCCCCCATGTTGAAGTAGGAGTAACGCTTCTTACCTCTATTTATATATTGCTTCTATGGTATCTGTTCGTAGGCGCCGAGTGGTAGTGCCAAATCTATTTTAATAATGATTATTGTGAATGCACGAGTGATTCGATGGGGGTTGAACCCCTTGACCCCCTTCCCCATATACATCACACCTTGGATCTTATTTTGACTGTAAATATCTTTAAATCTTTCACGTTTATTCATACATTAGTATCGTTTTTAAGATGACACGCCAGTTGTCAAAATAATATAATTGATAAAAAACCGAGTAATAAGTGTTTTATAATATCAATATTGAAATCGCCGTGAAAAAAAAGATATTAACGGGATGATCCTTTTTTTTGTAACATCCTGAATAGTACAAGCGTACATTCAACCCTCAGAAATATCTAAAACGAGAAATCGTGTTAACAAAAGGTCGGTGAAGTATGTAGGGGAACTACGGATCAGTCAATTTGTATCGTGGAACCTTCCAAACAGTCTTATACAGTCTTATACTGTAAACTTTCTTTTCAAATAATTATGTCTACGATTAGAATAATTAGTTTTGACCTGAGAAGGATAGAAATGAATCATTGTTGATGATCATCCGATTCTTTCATTTTTGTCTATAATATTAGCTATATATCTCTTCCCAAAAGATAATTCTTTCTGCATCAGAAATCATTCCAACACTCAAAGTTGCTCCAATGTCTAAATAGTTGAAAACGTTTTATTCAACAGGCTACCACTGGACTGGGATTAGTACATGAGTTTTCGTAGAATTGGGATTGCCATTTTTGGCGGAATTTGTCCAACGTTGCAAAAATCTATGAATGGATATATCTCCAATAGAACCAGGCGGTATCTCTTCTAGTATCTTGTTGGTCTTGAACAAATAGGCTAAATCGAAAGTATGTGGAACGTCTAGAATAGAATATCTTACTGTAGATAGATACACGATATTAACTGTGGAGGTTTTTTACGCCCCCTGCCTTCCCGTCGTTAGACTCTAGACATGTTCATAGGGCCCTCTCCTACTTAACAGCACGCCACTGCCCGACAGGGACCTACGCCTTACTTGGAGAGGAGACGGTCTTTTGAACCGCCTGGGCCCTCTCCCCCTGTCTACTCGTGTTGGTGTTATTATTATAACAGCTCCCGTTTGACGAGTCGAGGAAAAATCGATTGTTTTTATATAGTCACCCACAATTTCTTCTGCTAAATGTAGAATGTTAATGTGGTACATTTCCAAAAACAATCTTTTTTTGTAATTACTTTTTGAAAAACCTTCATCTTAAATAAAAACAGACACAGACAATTTAAATATTATGTATTCCTTTTTATCAACAGTTGACTAATAACCACAGAAATATCCAGTTACATGTTCAGTGATTTTTATAATAAGAAATATTCAATTCAACCGAGTCTCACTGTATGGTGGTGACCTGTAGTTTTACCGTTCGACCCTAACAGGTTAATTGTTCAATGTTGAAATGTATCCATTTTCATCTCTTTGTAATCGTGTTTATTTTAAATTTAACTTGTTGACGTGACTAGAAAATATGACCCAAAGTTCAGTGGAAATAATAATAGAGGAAAAATCGAAATGGTTTTTTTGCAAAATGACTAGTTCAATATTATTCTAAACTTCTGTAATTATCAGCCTCAGAATATAATTGTAATCAGATTTTAATAATTGTAGTGCTCAGAAGAAGCAATAAATTATTGCGAAATATTTGTATAGAAGAAATAGTTTTCTTTTGATTACCCAACTACAGACCAAAATTCCCGTTAAGAGATATAGAATTAAATTTTCTGAATTATGAAGATAAGTTAGATAATTTAACATAGGATTATGAAGATGAATAAACGTAAAACATAGATCCATAGGCGGGATTCGAACCCACATTTCTGGATGTCATCAACATTGAAACGTTCGGCTTGTCAACCAGGCTGACCTCCGGCTATGTAAAGTCAGCCGGGCTTACATTCGAGACCGAGGGATTTACCGCAGCTTGCCAAGATGGCGCAATCAACACCTTGGTTTATCACCGCAACGTGATGGGTGTGCAGGTTCCTGATGTCAGCTGCAGGGCCTGTCGAAGGGCGCCTGAGACTCTCTTGCACTTGCTGTCGGCATGTCCGGCAAAAGCGGCCTCGACGTACATCCATCGCCATAATGCAGCCCTACGGGTATTACCATCTAAGGCACTCGTACGGAATAGACCAAGAGCCGGTGCTGCCTTACATGCTTGAAGATATTAAGTCCAATGTCGGAAACGAGAAATGTCAGTTGTAACCGCACAAAACGTTGAAAGGTCAATTTGTAACCAACCCAAAACGTTGGGCAATTACTCTTACTAAAGGATAAACTAAAATTCTATTTTATCGCTTGGTTGCCGACAGCTACAATGGAGATGGTCCGTAGGTTATATTCTAGATGTTAAAAATTAGGGCGTCAGAGTATTTTAACCAACCAATGATTTATGTATATAACTAGGGGATGCAAATACTCAAGTTTCCAGGTTAAATTACCCTGAAAGGAAGAAAATAAAAGACCTGTACCCAGAATGATTTACTTTGAGATAATAATATTGCAAAGATTTGAGACAGAATTTATATTAATGGGGTATGAAGCGAATTAATAGCAAATATGGATGAAGTTAATTACTTTTAAATCAATGACACAATGAACAGTTGAATTTACACTATATACGATATTCAATGATTATTAATAACTGATACATAAAATCAAAATCGTTAACCCAATGAATAGTTGAATTTAAGCAAAATACGATATTCAATGCTTATTAACATATGATACATAAAATCAAAATCGATAACCTGACTTGAGAGCTGGATGTCGCACTTGCTTGATGATGTTTAATTATTCTACTTCAATGTAGGGGTCCCTGCTACCATTGCCATATCGTTTCCACGATTGTACTTCGCAAATAAATTAGTGACTCCTAACTATCTTCCACAGTAGATTCAGGCCAACCCTCAACACACTTCTTGTTGAATTTTCCACAACGTAGACAAAGATAAAAAACTACAAGCAGCACTTGAAGTAAAACTGGACGTAAAACCCTGAAATTACGAGATGTTCAACTCTATTGTTCTGTTGTCGTCAGCAGACCGACATGAACAAAATACATAACAAATGCTAACAAATTATTGTCCTACAGCGGCCATTTCTAAGCCATAAGGTGAAATTTACACGTTACACAGTTCTACTGGAATTACCAGTTTCCGACCGTCATGTTCATACAAGCAAATAGGCCTGACGTTGTCCTCTTCGATAAACAAAGCAAGGGTATGTATGTCATCGAATTTTCTGCTCCGGCAGAGGAGAAAATATAAAAATTTAACGGGACCAAAGAGGTGTATTTGGTAAACACCCTGGACTAGGAATCCAGTAGTGTGGGTTCGAATCCCGCTTAAAGTTCGATGTTTTACGTTAAATTCATCTTTATAATCCTATGTTAAATTACCTAAGTTATCTTTATAATTCAAAAAATTTAATTCTGTACCTCATGAGGAAAACTGAAATGTAATAATGCTTAAATCTCCATTCGAAACATTTAAGCAACCACCTCTGCCGATGTGCACACTTTTTCCATCGCACTAAGACACAGTGATCGGAAGATATCTCTAAATTGTATGTATGTCTGCATTCGGCCTATAATATGGTGGTTTATCTCTAGAAAACGTGCAAGTATAGATAAATAGCATCAACATAAAGATGTTACTTACTTGTTCAACTTTGATGTTATGCTTGTGTTCCTCCCTATTTCTAATAAGGTATAGTAGGAGTATCAGTTGTTAGGCGCCTACCACGCCTCAAAACAATTTGGTTTCTATTTCTAGTACTTTAAAACTAATTGCAAATATAGAAATTCCTACTATCAATAAGAATTATATATAAAAATTCTCGGGAAATAGGTCAAATCAACACTTTGTTTTAAATATTCGTCTTTACGTACGTTTCGGTCTCACGACCATCATCAGAAGACTCACTATGTCAAAAAAGGGGTTTATTAAAACTAATTATAGCACAAGCGTCCAAATTGCACAAATTTAATTTCAATCAAAAGAGCCCACGCCGTCGAAACGAACAGAACTAGGAATAATCGAAATTGTATCGTCAGTATTAAAGTATAAAACATTTTTGTAGTAAGAATCCGCTATTTAGTAATATTATTAAAATATACAAGTGCATGATGGTATTCTCACAACAACTGAGAAGAACGAAGTTATTTGTCGAGAATCTACTTTCGAAACCAGATGTGCATGACTTATGAGTAGATACTTAAGTAGGTGCGTGGGCTCTTTTGATTGAAATTAAATTTGTGCGATTTGGACGCTTGTGGTATAATTAGTTTTAATAAACCCCTTTTTTGACATAGTGAGTCTTCTGATGATGGTCGTGAGACCGAAACGTACGTAAACAAAGTGTTAATGTGACCTATTTCCCGAGAATTTTTATATATAATTCATACTGAGTCAAGAATCTTTATTATTATCAATAAGAATGCCTGGCGCAGTCTTAACCACAGTGGTTTATACACATACGCACGCACACAAATACATCATCTCAAAAATACTATACATGAAAGACTGATAAAAGATATTTCTGCGAAAACCCGGAAACATTTCCTCCACTCGAATCTACTATTATACGTAAAGTACGCAGGAAAAACGGCATGAACATTTCGTAATAAACTTTCAGAATAGTAATTTTGAGTGTCACTGATCAGATTTGGGCTACAATTCATACAAGTTGCTGCTTAAGTGGAGACCTGAAAATTGTCCTGAAAGGACAAAAGATATATTAGGGTTATTGGTCACTATTTGAATTAGTAAATTGATATTTTAAAATTTGGTGGGTTATGTAGGATATCCAGATTTCAAACTTTTGTCCGACAATATAACAAAAAAGCAAGGAGAGAGAATTTGTCATTGGGAAAGGAAAAACGTATGGACTCTAAATACTATTTATTGCAGAGTAACAGCTATTTTGATATTACATTTGAAGAACTTGAAACTCGTTTATTGCAGTGGCGGCTCCTCGAAGGAGGCTAAGGAGGCTCAGCCTCTTCACCAATTTATCTTAATGATCATTCTCCATTTTATTTTCTGTTTCTCTGATAATTCTTTGAATTTTACAATTAATTCCCCGTTCTCAGTAATTATTTTTAATCTGGCCAGAGGCTAGATTCTCTATATATCTCAAACGCTAAATACGTGTGGTCAACACAGTTGCCGTTTTTACAACCAGTTCAATTGCCAAATAGGGTAAAACAGCTAATATGGCATTACTCTATGTAGGCTAGCTTCTCGTACGCACTCGGTCGGTCGATGAAATACGATACTTGCTGCGACAGCGACACGTGCTCCGTCAGTTATTGTTGTAAGGTTAAGTTATAATTTATCTGTTCGGTGAGTTATTAACAAAGAGTTCTTTGGTTATTAAACGTTAAAATGAGTAGTGATTTAGTTGCTGAGATCTTAGAAAATCCATTTAGTGGATTAACATATGACAGGAAAGTGTTCTTAGAAATAAACGGCCTTTACCAGATTTGAAAGGATTAGTGATGACAGGTATGTTTCAAAATCGATCATTCGATACTGATAATTATGAAAAATATTTATGGTTAACGGGATCTCAGGTACACAATAAATTATATTGCTGGTATTGCTTGCTATTTACATCTGATACAACTTGATGTTGGGGGCACTCGGGTTATGATGATTTGAAAAATTTAGCTCGTGCTATAGACAGACATGAAAAATCGCAGTAACATATTACATCGAGTATTAAGTTTAAATTAACCGGTAAACAGAATATTGTTAAAGGAGGAAAACATATAATTTGGTAGACAAGAAACTACATTATAAACAACTTTTTTTATGAAATTTTAGATACTATTGAAGGTCAAATTGAGATTCGATTTTCCGATTTACATGAATTGAAGTTTTTCGACTTGACGAATAGATTCAAAAGAGTTTCCCAATACACTTTTAGATAACTTAGTTAAAATATAAATTTTTTGATAAAATAGCACTGCACAATGAATTATGGGTTATATACCTACTCGGATAAAGATATTTTAGGCCAGTACGACATTCACGCCGATATGATAAAATATATGATAGACAATGATTTGCAACAAGTTTTACCTCAGTTTTATAAACTACTTTGTTTGACAGTCACCATTCCTGTCACGTCGGCATCGGTGGAGAGATCATTTTTCACTCTCAAACGAATTAAAACTTACATGCGAAATACAATGGGCCAAAATCGTTTATACAATGTTAGTTTCATATCTATTGAAAAAGATTTAGTGGAACACTTAAAACAAAATGATACATTTTATGATAATATTATTGATCATTTTTCGCAAACTAAAGACCGTAGAATTCCGTTAATATATAAAAAAAGTTAATAAAAAAAAACAAAATATGAAAAATTTCAAAAAAAAGAAATAATATCAAAAATCCAAAAAAAAAACAAACGAACGACAAATTTTTTGCCAAGAGAAACTCTACACCTCCACGTTGGTTCTTGCTTGGCAACAATTAATTTTGTCACTGAAGTAGCTGGTACGGTCACTGTGCAAAGGTTAAATTAATTGGCTGAATAGAGTATATTTTTACAACGTTTTATGTCCAGCCTCCTCTCTTAAAAAGTTCACGAGCCGCCACTGGTTTATTGTGTACCTACTAATACCTATTACTTTATCTAATTATGTTTTGAATAACCTACGTAGTGTTAATGTTAACATAGCATGACTAGTATACATTCTGAATAATATTGCATAATTTTTCTAACTAAAATATGTGAAGTGTTTCTACCGCCTTTTAATCTGCGTCCCCTTTAATTCAACAGAATTGTGAGGTATGTATATATTGCCTTCAGTATCTGAAAGAATTTTCCACTCATTAACAATTATCAATAACATAGGTGATGTAGGGGATAATATATTGAACTCCCATAAACTCAGCAACTATATAACATTACTTAATACGTTCAACCTATAGGAAAGGCGATGAGGAAAACTTGAAAAGTCAAATATAAAGTAAGAATGAAACAATGTATCGTCCGTTTGATACCACTCACTAAGTTGATATAGTTTAACTCAAAGAGTGACTTCCATTGGAAATTTCTGGAGAATTTCCAAAACATACTACTAAGTTCACTAATATTTCTGTTTATTTCCAATTTACAACAACTCGGTTATCGTAATAAGCATTAATGTTAATAATATTAATCTGGTTTTCGGATATATTTGATTTTACATAATGTTGATATAATTATAGGGAATGGAGAATTAAAGCTCTACTTTCCAGAAAAAGGTCTCTAAAAATGCAATTCCAAAGAAAATGTTTCGAAATGATTATCATTGAATAAATGAGCTTTTCTGGTAAAATGAAAATATTTACATTTATTAATTTATTCAGCAATAGAATCCGTTAAATATATTCATTTCATTATATTAGTAATGGGAGATCTTTCAATAATCCCAATGATAGATCTAGATACTATATGAGGTACCACTGTGGAATCCACAGTGCGGTTCAGGAAAGAAGATCGGAGGGATAATGGTATAGGAACTATTGGAAACAGAGCGAAACTCTGTACTGAGTGATAGGCTTCTAACGTAAGGATATAATTAGTATTATAATGTTATGTTTAATATAATGAGTAGTTCACAATATCTGAAATAAAATATTTACGACGCCCTAATTATTTTGGCAATTATTGGAATGCACCTTTTAATAATTAAACAAACACTGTTGGGGATTCCACGCCAATGTGGAATGTGTGTGTTCGACCATTGATAATCAGTGGTTTCACTTTGTGCAACACATTAATTGTGATGACGCTTCGTAAAGTTGACAATCCGGAAGGTCAACTATTTTATGTTGTATCGAGGTAAGAAAATTAAGAATGAAACAACAAGTAAATTAGTATATGCAATGTAACTATTGTGGACCGCATGTGACATTCTTGGCATTCTTTCGACCGCTCTTCTTTCTCAAACGGTACCAATACATTATAATTTAATTTACACTTATCTGAAGATGTTTTTGATGGAAAGAGCACTTTTGAGTGGAAAAACGTGATAGTGTAAACTAAATAATATGATAGATCTTTTTAAATTTCAAAGTATATTCTCAGTGTACGATTATCTCAGATTCAATATATAAGCTCTTTATCCATGACTCGACTTTCAAAAAGAACTGAATATTCAAAGAAATATTATTTTGAATAACAGCTGCTCTCTTATGAAAAATCAATTCAGAAGAAATAATATATAATATTATGTAACGTAACATGAAATAGTTAAAATATCGTAGAAATAACTTATTTCGGGGCAATATCGAATCTAAATCATAACATAAATTTATCCGTAATTTTCAAATCAAGTTCAAACTTTTGAAGTCATTCTATAATACCAACAGTCTCAGAAAATGTAATTTATGAATGAACCTGTGAATGATGTTCTTCATATATCGGTCAAATGAACGGAAGGTTCAAAGTAAAATTTGGGAGATAGATAGATAGATAGATTTTTATTTGTTCCTAGATTACAAAGTAATATTGACCCAATGGGTATAGAACACGTCAAAATTATAATTAATTGAATTAATAACTAAGTCTACTGAGTGGTGTTCCAAAATTTAATTGATGCTTTCAGAGTATAATTTTATCTATAAAATACTCCTCCATACTGTAATATGCTTTTTTCAACAAATATGAGCTTAATTTCTTTTTAAATAATTTTATTGGTAGATTACGGTAGATTACCGGGATTTTATTAAAGACTTTGATCACCATATAAGTCACATTCTTTTGTAAATATGACCATTTGAATCTGACAGGTAAGTAATTGTCTCTCTGTCTTGTATCATATTCATGCAACTGCTCGACTCTATCTATTATATCTTTATTATTCATAACAAAGAGGATGGATTCTATGATGTATAAACCATATAATGTGTGTACATTCTCCGATCGGAATAAGTTCTTACAACTCTGCAAATAAGGCAAGTTGAATATGAATCTAATGCATTTTTTTTGCAAGATAAAAATTCTTATAGCTTCTGAAGAGCCTCCCCAAAATGATAAGCCATACCTTACCCTGCTCTGCACAAATGCATGATAGGCAGTAAGAGCTGCTGCTTTATTAATATGTATAGATATTACTCTTAGTGCATATGTATATTGGGCAATGGTTTTTGATAATTTATCAATATGAGTGGTCCAATCTAATCGCGAATCGATATTTATCCCTAGGAATGACACTGAATCTTGAGATTCTATATTTTGGGTTTCTCCATCAATATTCACTTTCTCTGTATATTCTTTTAGAAAGCTAAATTTAATTATTTGTGTTTTATTTACATTTAACATAAGATCATTTGATTCGAACCAGGAATTTAAGTCATCTAAAGATTTTTTGACTTTATCTTTGAGGCCTATCAATTCCTCGTCCGCTAGAACTTGTGATGTGTCATCTGCAAATTGACAAATATCCTCTTCAATGGCTGCTGGCAGGTCATTTGTGTATAATATATATAGCAGGGGACCTAAAATAGAGCCTTGTGGGACGCCTTGCGTAATTGTAAGTTTATTTGATCTGTATTGTCCACTTGTATTTGGATTTTCCGCTACATATTGCTGGCGATTTGTAAGATAAGATGATATAAGTGACAAAGCTACACCTCTAATGCCATATGTTTCCAGTTTTTGCAGTAGTATACTGTGATTTACATGATCGAATGCTTTTGTTAAGTCCAGACACATTAATATTGTGTTCTTATTTGAATTCAGCGAATTGATTATCTTAACTAACGTCAGATATGTAGCTCTGATAGTAGTTCGTCCTCTACGGAATCCATTTTGACTTTCTGTTAATATATCAAATTTTTCTAAATATTTTATATACCTGTTGTAAATGACTTTTTCGAAACATTTACTAATGTTTGATAACAATGCTATTGGACGGTAATTTCCAACATCATTTTTATCACCTTTTTTAAATATTGGTCTGATCTGTGTTATTTTTAAGTTTTCCGGATAAATGCCATTTTTTAACATTACATTCATAATGTGACATAAGGGTGCGCTTAATTGTAACGCAGCATGTTTAATTACTACAATAGGGATACCGTCATCTCCTACTGATTGAGATTTTTTTAAGGAATGTATTATGTTATAAATTTCACTTTCCGTTGATGGGGTCAAATAAATCGATTTAGAGTTTCTTTTGCAGAAACTCAAATTTGTTTTTGTATTAGATATTTTAGATTTTGTGAAATACTCATTTGCTTTGTTAAGGATTTCATTACCATTTGTTAATAGATTATCTTGATCAATTAAAGTAGTTTTAGGTTTATGGTTGTGTGATGTATAATTTTTTACTACTGTCCATATCGCTTTGCCTTTGTTATGGCTATTAGAAATGTAATTAGTATTATAAATTGATTTAGACTTATTTATTGTATTTCGCAAAATTTTGCAATATGTCTGATAATATTCTGGTGTTATTTCTTTTCTAATTTTTTTTTATACAGATCTCTTTTTCTTTTACTTGATATTCGTATCCCTTGTGTTACCCAGCTTTTACAGGTCTTATTTTTTATAGTTTTTTCTTTAAATATTAATTGGAAATATTGGTTAAATATGTTATAGAAAAAATTGTATGCCTCATTTGGGTTTTCAATTGAGTATAGATTATTCCAATTTGTATTTGCTAATAATTCATTGAAACTATCTAATTTTGAGGGACTGTAAACTCTTTTGCGTATCTTTTCTGATCTTTCAATATTATTTGAAATTTGACTAGAAAGAAGTTGTCCATAATGATCAGAGAGAGCAGTAAGTTTTACATCGGCTTTCCAGGTTGTATTATCAGTTACTTTAATGAATATGTTGTCTAGTAGAGTCTGAACAGTTGCAGTAACATGAGTGGCATCAAATATAGTTTACAGAAGGTTATATGAAATGAGTAGGTCAGAGAATATTTTGGCATTAACTGTGTTCTGCAGTAAGTTGAAATTAAAATCTCCACAGAGAAATATTTGATAATTCCTGAATTTGTTTGCACAATGATCTAATATCTCACTTACCTTGCTGAAAAAAATATTTGGATTACCAAAGGGTGGTCGATATATACATATAACAACTACTTTTATTATAGCAATAGATATAGAAGAACTTTCTATATGAGATTCCACTGATTTGTTTTTTATATCTTGGATTTCCTCAAAGTGTAGACTGTTTTTTACATATATAGAGGAACCACCATGTGATTTCGCTTTACGACAGTATGAAGAAGCTAAAGCATATTTATCAACATAAACAGATTCAACCTCATTTTCGAAACACCAGTGTTCAGTAAAGCATAATATGTGTGGTAGCGATTTTAATGTATTTAGATATATTTCAATGTCTGATGTTTTGTGTTTAATACTTTGTATATTTTGATGGAGAATTATAAAATTTTCCTTCACTTTTTTTATATTGACACTTTTAGGTTTGGTAAATGTAACCTGGTCATTGGCAATATTCCTATCAGACTTGATTGTTTGTGACATACCTAGATCGTTCATGACTTCATTTTTATTCACATCACTAGAACTACTGGTTACACTATTTAGTTTTTTGACCCTTCATTGGTGTTAGAGTTGTTTTTCTTCGAAAAATAGAATTTATTAACTATACATCCCTCTGGCCAGAAATCTGCCTCGGACACTTGTGTTTTCATACTTACTGGTATGCCAACTTTAAAAGAATTGTACGTATGTGTTGGACCTCTAGGTTCCATGTAATCTACTATGTAATTACAGTCTTTCATTTGCTTGAGATAATTAGTTATATCTGTAGAAGTTACCTTTTTCTCCAGTCGTGAGACAAAGAACCACATTTTGCTCTCTATAACAGCTAGATTTGATTTGCCGGTACCTTTAATGACCTGATTATTCATTCTGTTATTCTTAATATGTGGTGATTGCTGATTCCCCACTTCTGCATATGAATGTTTTCCAGGTGTTTTATCTCGTTGAGCATCCAATTCTGAATTTTGTGTATTACAAACATCACGATATGAACGTTTTGACTTTGAGCTACTATTTGCTCTTCTCCTACTAGACGGCTCATATTGAATGAGCATTTGTTTATTTAGTTGTATAGCATCCATGTCTCTCCCTGCATTTGAGGTATTTGTTGGACTATTTTCATTGACCAAATCTATTTTCTGTAGTATTTCATTTTTAATTACTTCGAATTTTGAATTGAATTCATAATTCAGTTTTTTGTATAAATCATCAACTGAAGTTATTTCTGCATTTCCTTGTATTCTAGTTTTATTCTTTTGCTGGAACTGGTCAATTGTTTCATTAAGATTTATAATTTGTTTATTCATTACCTTAATTGTTTCTTGCAGTTCTGACTTATCTTTTGTTAGCTCCTCTACTTCTTTTACTTTTGTATTTGTTCTTATAATTTCTTTTAATTTTTCATTTTCATTTTTGATTTTTCTATTATTTTCTATCATTTTTTTTATATCTGAAACATCTTCTAAACAACTTGGATATAAATTAATTGACTAAACTGAGTGAAATTAGAATTATGCTGAGCAATTTTCGAAAGTATAAGACCTGTCTTATGATTGAAAACCTAAAAATATTTTGAATGACATAGATTTGTATATATAGACATCACATTTATAAAAAACTTAACTAAGTGATTATAATTACAAAATAAGATAATGTCTCGCGAACATGAATTTGATATATTCTTTTCAACAGGCAAAATGATATCTTCTAAGGGTTATAATTATTCAGTTCACAGTATCACCCTCTTTCCTCAAATTTATAACTTCCCAACTTTTCAAAAACATTCGATTCTTTTCATTATATTTTTTTCCATTATTTCAAAATATCAAAATTTATTTTATGTTTGCTGTTATTCTATCTAACACTATTAATTGTTTTTGGTATTTGTGACTTTTGATTATTTCGTGTATGTTCTGATCTGTTTGTCCGATGTAAATTAGGTTTTCAGTATATAAATACAGGGAATTTTGAAAATGTAACGTGAATTTTAATTTTAGGAAATTTTGCTTCCGTATTTAGAATATAAATATCTTATTAGGTTATTATTACTTCTATGTGCTATTGTGAATTTTTGAGATAGTAGTTTTATTGTTTCCTTCATAATATTTGAAAATAATTATATTTTCTAAAATTTTATTTATTATTATTCAAGTGTATAATTATTTTCTCTAACGATATATTATGATTTTATGATTTGTATTATTGAACCATTGGTATAGGAAGATAGCAATAAACTATCGAAACGTCAAAGGAAATTTGTGATGTTCACCTTTAAAAAGACTTCTAAATTAGCATCATAGAATATTCCAACCTTCAGCACCAATTGTCTTTGAGAGCGTATCATGATCAAGTGTAAAGACTTCCTAGTTCTAATGTCCGCTTCATACCATTTGCTTTCATATATTGCATCCGATATCTTCAAACTCTGCAATAAATATTGAAGTTTATAAAACAAACAATGTATATCGAAAAATGTTAACCAAAGAATGTATGTTAAAAATAACCAGCTTCCATGTTCCCTCTAATATGTCGAGAAATTCAATATGTTTTTTCACAATTCTATAGTTTCTTATCCAATTTCGAATCTGCAAATTGGATTCAAAGTAACAATGAGTGTGTACTCGATCAAAGTACAAAATATCCTCATGTAAGTCATCGAAAATACCCTTAGAGAACATACTTGTGGATGAACCATTTTACACTTGATGTAAGCTTCTTTTAACGAATTCACCAATTATTCTGAATTGATTCTATGAATCTAGGACCATAATTAAGGTGATATGTATTACATTTGATTAATTTGAATATTCATTTTCTAGAGTGAATAAGGTATAACAAACCAATAAATTTCTGAATGAGGTGAAAGTTAAAAAATAAATGTAAAGGATAACCCAAATCACAATTACAATTGAATAAAACAGGAGAAGGAAAAATAACTATGAATTTGTAGGATTATTATTATTATTCATCTTCATATGTTAAATAATCTGAGTTATTTTCATAATTTAGGGAAATTAATCTATATCTCTCAATAAACTTAAACGGAATTCTAGCTCATGAGGCAAAGAAGCGTTAAACTTGTTTATATTGTATTATAACTGTGCAGGGTGTCCCATTTTAGGTACTTTTGCGGCTTATCTCCTTTATTTTTAAAGATAGAGAGTTGCGGTTTTAGCGACACTGTGCTACTTTTTCGTAAAACTCAAGATGCTGTCAACAGAATTTTCATAGCCCTCTTAGTTTTTAAGATACAGGGCATTTCTGAAAATGTTGCATTTTGTGACCCCCCTCGTATCTCCGTTATCCTTCAACTTATCGGAAAGGTAAAATAACATTCTAATAGTTTTTTTTCTGTAAAATGCAGTGGTGTAGATAACTTTTGTTATATATTTACTGTTTTTGAGTTATAAAGCAAACTTATGTTTTTTTAAATGGAACACCCTGTATATTTATTGACTATAAAATTTGTCTTTTTTTTACCTTTTCAAAAATATATGATAGTATAAACTTTTTTTCAGAAACACGCAAATATTTGACAATTTTCAGAAATTAAATACATATTTTAATAGTAGGCCATTGATATTGTTTATGACAAGAAACAGAAATAAACATCAAATCTCTATTGCATTTGAGCTGTTTATTTTCGTTCTTTTGGTATCATTATTCAATATTTATATATTTATATATTTATCAATTTTTCCGAATAATGGCAGTTTACGAAAATTATGAGAATTATGATATGATGGTATGTTTTATACAGAGTAATGAAAATTCTGAAGAAGCTTCGGAATTATACTTCCAAAGGTAAGTAAGCTATTATGGCTACGAAAATCTCTATTATCATTTAATGATAGATATCCAGAAAGAAGGCAACCGTTTTTGGGATATTTGCCCGTTTAAAAGCAAATTTAGTTGAGCACGGATCATTTGTTCACCCGCGCCCTAAAACATACAACAAAGAGAACAGGGAAAGAAAAGAGATAGATACTTTAGGATATATAGAAGCAACACCTTCGTCCTCATGTAGGAAAATTGAGAAGGAAATTGGTGTGCCAAGAACTAACGCTCAGAGGATCTTGAAGAAATATAAGTATCATTCATACAAATTTAATATACTACAACATTTGCATCCTGGCGATGCCGAGCGCCGGGCACTATTTTGCCAGTGGTATTTGCAACAAATCGATGCTAACGATTTATTTGGCAGACTTGTTATCTGGTCAGACGAATGCTTTATTTCAAGTGCTGGCATTTTCAATCGTCACAATACCAGGAACTGGCGTAGTGAAAATCTGCATTTAATGTTTGAAAGGGCACAACAAGGACGCTTTGGAGTTGGGGTTTCATGCTCTATTTTGGGTAGACATATGGTTTATAGGATTTTTGAAGGAGGTCTTACAGCACGTAGATACCTAGAAATTCTTGAGGAAGTTATTCCAGAACTGCTCGAAAACATTCCATTAGCCCAGTATAATGCTGTTTACCTACAGCAAGATGGTGCCCCAAGTCATAACTCTAGGCTCTTAAGGGCCTTTCTGAATAATAACTTTCCTCAAAGATGGATAGGTACCAACGGGCCTGTTAGATGGCCTCCACGATCACCAGATCTCTCAATTTTAGATTTTTTTTATGGGGCTATATACAAAATGAAGTATATAAAACTCGATATGACGGCATTGCAAAACTTCGAGAGGCAATTCATTTAGCTTTTCGAAATCTGCGAATGAGAACAATGGTTCTTTTGAACGCTATTCAAAGAATCTCAAAGATGTGCCAATTTTGCATTAGAGAAAATGGTGGTCAATTTGAACATCACATTTAATTTTTTTTAATAATGTTATTTTTTTGTGTTTTTGTTATATTGTCACTTTACGCCACAAAACTGTTGTTACAAACTTACTGTTAGAAAAAGATCTATGGGAATTTTTTTTAATAGATACCTATATACAAGGTATCCAATTATTTGACTTGTTTATTATTGTTATCCATAGCCTACTATTAAGATATGTATCTAATTTCTGAAAATTGTCAATTATTTGCGTGTTTCTGAAAAAAAGTTTATACTATCATATATTTTTGAAAAGGTAAAAAAAAGACAAATTTTATAGTCTATAAATATACAGGGTGTTCCATTAAAAAAAAACATAAGTTTACTTTATAACTCAAAAACAGTAAATATGTAACAAAAGTTATCTACACCACTGCATTCTACGGAAAAAAGTCTATTAGAATGTTATTTTACCTTTTCGATAAGTTGAAGGATAACGGAGATACGAGGGGTGTCACAAAATGCAACATTTTCAGAAATGCCCTGTATCTTAAAAACTAAAAGGGCTATGAAAATTCTGTTGACGGCATCTTGAGTTTTACGAAAAAGTAGCACAGTGTCGCGAAAACCGCAACTCTCTATCTTTAAAAATAAAGGAGATACCCCGCAAAAGTACCCAAAATGGGACACCCTGTACAGGATAATTATTTTGAGTACCAAAATAAAAGAAGAGACTATAAAACAAAATCACATAGCTGGTGAACTCTTTCGTGTTTTTTTTATAACATAGGTGATTTAATAGATAAATAGTTATTATGATTACCTCTTCGCTAATTGTTTGTGCATTCCAGTAATACATATATAATTGTAAAAGCAGAAACAGAATACAAGTAATGATATGTCCGGTGAAGATATTCAGAACTCCTACCTAAAATTATAAAGCTCTCATTCAGTTATTAACAATTTTAATGCACATGTTTCTGATATTTGATTATAAAAATATTAAACAGTTGTTTAATGATGAATATAAAGATGAAAACTCACCAGGATGATAACACAAATGAACGAGGCAATTTGAATGGCATGGAATAGGAAATCGATGAATAATAATTGCTGTAAATTATCTCTCAATGCTTCGAATTCCCTAAAAAATATTAATATCTTAATATGAAATGCATTTTAAGTGTAGATTAAATAATAATGTAATTAAATATAAACAGTCATTGCTTGATTAAAATTCATTCTAAAATTGAATAACATAAGTATTATAAGTTCGATTGTAACTAGTTTAATAAATAACACAGTAGCTTTCCCAAACAAATATTACTTCCGTCTCGTGACCTTCACAGGCAGGAAACTAAACACCTTTTGTGTTTTGCGCGTTTGGGTTCGGTGGCAAAGCGAACCAACCCAAGTCCCTAAATATATATATATATATATAACCATCACCTTGCCGTCAAATACTGGGAAAGGATTCGGCGGAGAGGAAAGTGCTAACTTATTTCAGAAGAATTACCTTATATATAACTCTTAGGATAAATGGTTACTGGAATTTAACCTTATTGGGTTGAATCCATTGAGGGATTGAAGGATAAACTGGTAGCAAACGGAAAATCTTATTATACAAATTTAACAAAGGAGAACTATTTGTTGATCGTTCATAAGATATCCGACTTCGTATATTTGATATTTATATCAATGTTTAATTCTCACAATCCATTTTTTCGTGCAGATTCGTAATACCAGGTACCGAGGTCAAGTATTACACCTCATCCTCAGGTATACATAAAGTATGGATTCAAAAAATAGATCGCTGTGTAAGCTTACGCACTTCAAAGGATACCGCACACTTTAGTAGGGAAAGTGGCCCCCCGTCGAATTGGCTGAATTTTTGATATGTTATAGTCCAAGTCATTCCGAACAAAAAGTTCAATGGGCACAACTTTTTCTATAGGCTGGTTTTGGCGCTAGAGGCCATTGAAAACTTTCATTTGTTCTTCATTGTTAAACAACACGAAACGTTATCCTGGATAATAATCACTTTTCCGAACAATCAAACCATTGAACCTGGTCAACGATACCAGGTTCAATGGTTAAGTTAAATGTTACATATAATATATTTATTGAGTTATAGCCCATTATTTCCTTCCTATTATATTTATGCTGAATGTGCAAATGGAGGCTTTGTTGACCCGCTAAAAGGAGTTTCTCCGCCACACTCCTTGAGCATCAGTACAATTATCGGATGTATTTACGTACTCATTCGACACAACCCTATCAAAATGATAGACCAATTTTTGCTATATTCTTGAGTTTCATCATCAACTTGAAGTACTATTTTGACCGTGATAGCTGGAACACGCTGTATAATTGATCACCTATAGTGACATCAATGAACAATACTTCTAATAGTATCTCATATTAATGACTGTTTAGATCTTGATTATTCGGAAAAGTGATTATTATCCAGGATAACGTTTCGTGTTGTTTAACAATGAAGAACAAATGAAAGTTTTCATTGGCCTCTAGCGCCAAAACCAGCCTATAGGAAAAGTTGTGCCCATTGAACTTTTTGTTCGGAATGACTTGGACTATAACATATCAAAAATTTAGCCAATTCGACAGGGGGCCACTTTCCCTACTAGAGTGTGCGGTATCCTTTTACAGCGATGTAGAACATTTTTACAGAATCGCACCATTAATTCAGTAGGCATGGTATTACATTGTTCACATTCTGCTACCATTTCTGTCTATA
Source organism: Endomychus coccineus (assembly GCA_958510875.1). NCBI lineage: Eukaryota > Metazoa > Arthropoda > Insecta > Coleoptera > Endomychidae > Endomychus > Endomychus coccineus. The sequence goes on along the minus strand of OY294068.1, from coordinate 154,222,375 downwards.
TGTACTACATTTTCCAGAATTAGTGAGTTTTCGACCTGCCATCAGGTCCTCTCAATATCGTCAACTGTAGTCTAACTATTCTAGAAATTCCTCTTTGCATTTTAGATACCTTCCAACAGTGGAAATTATAGCGCGCAGTATTAGTGTATCTGCAACACGATCGATTCGCATATCATATGATGAGCTAGTAGATGAGGAGCTTGGAGTTATATTAAGTGATTTCTAAGGTCACGTAGTACTTATCGAGGGGTGGAGACTGGCAATATCAATACTCTCTATATACAATAGAGGGTAGTTGTACTTCTTCCTCTATGGATTCCAACTAGTCCTCCCTTGAGCGATAGTTGTCTCGGCAAGCCCTACTCTTCGTGACGTGACTGTGGTCGCCCGGCGGTACTTCTCGAAAGTGTCACGACCAAGTTGCTGTTCTCAAAACTAAAATGTACACACGGTAGTTTAACTTACGAGAGTCCAACGATTGTACGAGACCCCATTGACCGAGATTAGACATGACCGAAACCACTGAATTCTCTGTATCGCTAAGAAGAATATATATTTGAAAAGAGGAGAGTCTTCTCGTTCTCATCATATGTAACTTATTGCAACAAACTAATTATCAATAATGTCCGAACCATCGACATATACATATGGACTGCGCGTGGCAATGATAAGCGCGGCTAGTTCAGGCGAGAGAGAGGGGAAACGAAGAGCCCGGCTCTATCGCGTTTCTATTGGCCGCTGCGTACTGTAGCTAGCAACGAGGTCTAGTATAGAGTAGACAAGTAGTGTGTTAAGCATAGGGAACCGCTGGTAACCAGTCGGACATTCTGTCCTTCTCGCACATGTCGTACACTCGTACGCTCTCCACATGTGTGCGAGAAGGACAGAATGTCCGATAAATTACCCGTGAAAGGCTTAGTTGTCTACTCTATGTATAGACCTCGTTGGTAGCTAGTATGTTTACGTCCCGAGCCGGCCTTTTCGTTTTCCCTCTCTCTCGCCTGCACTAGCCGCGCTTATCATTGCCACGCGCAGTCCATATGTATATGTCGCTGGTTCGAACATAGCAATTGTGAATAATTCCCGAACATAGTCTGACTGATTATGACAAAAATTACATTCGTAATTTCGTACAGATAAAAGACTGTAGATCACTCTTTTGAGCAAAACAAATACTGGGATATATAACTTCACCATCTATAATTTTTTTTTATGTCTCATAAAATCACTTTCGCCTCATCACCAATCAAAGGAAAAACAAAGGAGTTCTCAGATTTTCGTATATAGCAAGCTCAAATTTCACATTTGTTGCCTATTACTTTGTCCACGTAGTGGATTCTCTTTGCCATTTTCAGGAAATCCAACTGGACCCAAATTCCCTATCTCAGGATTTTTGTATTGGAGCCTGTTATACCATAGATGTTCAAGGGAACGCCAGGACGCGTCAAAACCTAGCTATCAACAGCAGCGTGGTAATTTGATGATTGTCACGCCATTCTCCTTTGCCAAATCTGATACGTCCACGTGGTTAGCCATGATTAGTACAGACGGATTTTCTTTTGAGCTAGCACTATGTCTTAAAAAATTCATAGAAGTTTAACAAACAATTCCGTGTTCGGGCAACCAGATGGATTTTCTAATGCAAGGGTAACAGGTGGAGCATCGATCAGCATGTGATCTTTTACAGTTCTTTCTTGGAAATATCATTACTGGAGGTATAGTAATTCCAGCTGCACCAATAATACAGCAAGTGGTAAATAACGTCCCTCGTTCTCCGCTTGTAGCCTTACTGACTCGTTCCAAACCTTTTTTGCAATACTTTCTTTGGATTTTGGACAGTTGTCATCGTCTGTTCCAAATCAAATATTTTCGCAGGATTTGTGAATTTAAGTAACCTATTAAACACCTGTCCAAGATTATGAAAAAAAGGACACATTGTGTCCAACTCTGAGGAATTAGTTTAAAAAATTTTACAGCTATCTCATGCGCTATTTCACGAATATTTTTCGTAGTTTCGCCGTAGCGCATTTTTGATAAACACTTCAATATGTATTCGCATAAGCTTTGTTCTTCTTCTGCTGTAAATACTTGTCTGGAATCAAACTTGGGCGACATTCTGATTGTTTCATTAGGTTGGTTCCTTCTATTTTTCGCGTACCTTCGTAACGTTTGAAATTTCAAACCATTTCAATCAGCTGCATCACAAAGTAATTGTTTTTCCACAATGACTTTTCATTTGCTGTGGTGGAATTTTCCTTTTCGGTTTCCCTCTTTCTTCCTCTAGACATGCTTTCCTACAGACGGATAACAACAAAAGGTTACCTTTTGCATAACTGTTGCACTTTACTTAATTTAACATGACACATCTAAACCACGGGCCACAATGAGACGTATCTCATTGTGGCCCAAGCAACAATGTCTCATTATGGCCCTGATTCACCTTGTGATGATTTTTGTTCCAAGTTCTGATATTTGCGGATAATTCTATGACTTGAGTTGTAACAATATTTGCCAAATGTGTTTGATCCTTCAAATAAAAAAGCAACTACATAATTTGATAAGCACCGGAGATATGGCACATAAACCCGAAAATTCCGATGTTTTCACAAAAAACGAAAGAGGCGTACTGAGGGGCTATAACCTTGTAGATAGTTGCACCTCGACTGAACCTAATTTGAGTATGAACGATGATTGAAGAAACTCGCGCAATTCGAATTCATTTCAATTGTCTCAAATTAAATTAACTACAAGTACGAAAACTTGTAAGTAAGGTTTGGTTTCTTCATAACTATCAAGTCACCCTCATATACGTGAATGTTCTCTAAGAACATTTTGGGTAAGCACAATTACATCATTCTTCATAAATTAATGTTCACACAATGCTACGAAATGACAGCACTGTTGTTAGACGGCAGACTACTATACATTATCAATTTTGAATCAGTATTTGCCTTTAGAGGTCCATCACATGCTACTAACATGATGGCTGAGGTGGTATAATTAGACAATATCAAGTAACTAGTTTTCCATCATCATTTCTTACTCAATTATGCGAAGATGTGCCACATAACAATTTCGAATCACATCGTAATGTCGTTGAGGGGCCATCAAAGTCCAATACCAATTGGGTTTATTCGAAAATGTTTCAAAATTTCTCATCACATGCTGCAAAACCTTCAAACGACTAATGATGGAACTTGTTACCACTATGTAGCACACGTCTACGGATATGCTAACTAAAGTAGAAGCTATGAGCGGGACGCTTTGTACCATAAGAACCATTGGAAAGTAGTTCTCTTTTAGATCGAAGGGAATGTACATTTCAACTGGCAAAAATTTTGGACAACTTCCGGTTCCTTCAAGTTCACATTTATGATAACTGAAATAAACATAAATATTCATGGTTAGAAGTGTTACCAACATGGTAAATAAGGTGGAACGGAGAATAAAAGCGATAGGGATCAATTTGTTGGTATGTTTGATGTACAATCGTTTGATTTCATGGTGACAGTTGGTTAAAATATACTCATCATATTGATAAGCACATTGCAAGATTATCTGCATTTTATTTGATGTGTAGAGATGAATTTTGAAGACCAAAACAACGAAGGACATTGTGTAAGCAAACATCACAAAAAAATCGACGTTGTCCTTTCTGTTGCTCAGTATCGCTTGCTCCAAATATATAATCATCAACGAGCATAAAGCATATACATTGAAACGCAGACTGATTTTATAGATGGTGAACAATTTCTTCTGCCAGTTTTTATAGCACTGCGGGATGAAAAAACCTGCAGATATTAGAATCTGCTTATTCAGCAAAAATAATTCAGAATGCATTTCAAACAGTCGACACACAGAAACTAGAACCATTCCTGTTGACCTTCCATGATACATCCTAACTAATTCATTTGTGAATATTTTATTCGTGAAGTATGAATAAATAAGTTCAAACTTTACTTAAAGATCATAGACGTATCAGCTTATGTTTTCTACGTTTTAGGAATTGATTCAATTTTACGGTTCGATCAAAGATCTTCATTATCTCAATTTTTTTATAATATTCCATGCCTTTTTTATATTCTATCTGCAATCACAGTTTCTTCCGTTATCATTTCTGCTCTTAATTAGGTCATACGTTTCAGACAGGTCCGTAAAATTTAAAATATACGGTCTCATCCGAGGGTTACATAAGTGAAGAAATGATGGATTGATCATAAATTCGAAAATCTCAAGTGAATGAGAATAAGACAACTTATATTATTCCCATGCCGCAATTCTAGGTTAGTGAGTTGAATGTTATTTGTCGGTTTGTTTTTAGATGCAATTGCATCAACTTTACACATGAGAGAAGATATATTATCTCCAAGCGTCAATTACAGGTGAGCAGATTATTCGTGAGTTCATTTTTGATTGAAATAACATCAACTGAACACATGAAGAATATATGTTATTCTCAAGCGGCAATTCTAGGTTAGTATGTTATTGATAAGTTAATAGAATATATTATTATCTCCAAGCGAAAATTCTATTTCAGTAGGTTAGTCGGTTACTGGTTAGTTTATTTTTGGATGCGATAACATTGACTGAACACATCAGGGAACAACTTCATGTTCAAGCTACAATTCTAGGTTTGTAGATTATTTTTGGACATAAGAACATTAACTGAATACACAAGAGAACGTGTATTATCTCCAAACGGTAATTCTATGTAAGTGTCTTATTTGTGGATGCTGCATGAATTTCAGATCAGATACAACTAATATTATGTATATTCTCTAAAATGTGAAGCGGAAGAAAGTGTATATATTCAGGTAAGAAGTCTCTTTGAATTTTTTCATTGTGTAATGCGGCCGGTCGAAAATGTATTCGCACATTCTAGTTCCCTATTTTGATTGACAAAGAAAAATCATTGGAGGAATCTGAAGATGGATTCTATCTCTGTAACCTAATATTCAGTATATTTCCCTCTACAATTAGATTTTAACATATTTTTTAAACCTATTATGGGTATGAACCTATTATGGGTACCAATTTTAAATAATATTTCAGTACATTTCTAAATAAAAGCTTGTCTTTTTTTTTGTTTATTTTATTTATCGCAATTTTCTAGGACGAGTGTAAACCTATCATGTACATAACACGAATAAAAGATCTATCTATCCATATATCTATCTTGGAGCTTCCTTAGTTTCTTTCAGTTTTGAGGTGTCAATTCAATTTTCCATGAAAACTCAAAACAATGGGAGAAAACATTTCAATTCAATGCATAAGCATTCATTTATAAGAATTTATCCATTTTTGATGGACAATGTGATAAAATTATTATTCGCTTTTGTAGAAAATTCAATGGAATGTATCCAAAATAAAAACCAATGATGGGAAATTTAGACGAATTCAAAATGATTCTGTGACTTTTGAACATTATATTTGTAAATGAAAAAAGTAGAATAGACTCTCTCCAACTCACAAGACTCTTGCATGATATCTATTCGTGAAACTCAAGCTGTAGGTAGACCGGGTGTTCGAAGTCAGGAAAAATGGCTGATAGCTGAATTTCTCGAAAAATACGCTTTGCACCTGGAAACGGGAAAATGCGCACTTCATATTTCTGGAGAAGCCTTCAGTTGACTGTGACATCGAAACTTTTTATTACAGATTCGACATTCTACACTAGAAACTAGGTAAATAAAATCACCGAAAACTCAATATTTTCACTATTTCCAGGACACATGCATCGGATCGCAAACCCTGTTTCCAGTGATAATTGAAGCAACTCCTAAGGTACCAGATCGTATCCGAAGTGGTTCCGAAGACAACCGACCTAGACGTTTGTGATCATTTCCGAAGTCGTGCCCAACATATTGTTCACGGCATCTACCAAGAGTTAAAAATGATTTAGACTAAACTCGCGTAGTCTTAAGTGTATAATGCGAATCTGCAATTATAAGTGGGTGTTCCTACCCCACTCACAGGTAAGTAGGGGTGGATAATCAACTCAATTATCATTTGAAATTTTTTTCAGAAATACAACATGCTTGTATTTTCCGTTCCTCGATCCAAAACCTATTTTTCGAGTTATTCAGCCCTAGTAACGGCTGAATATCTCGAAAAATAGGTTTTGGATCGAGGAACTTTATGGACACTCGGTATAAATAAAATAGATAAGACGGTGTTCAGTTCGGAACTCCTACGAAGATGACACATCAGTTGTAAGATAGGTTAGAGGTATCTTGAAAAAAAAAAGTCGTCCAAGAATTCGCTTTAGTAGTGGACAACATAAGTGTCATAATTTTGGGGATAATGTTAATTATGAAGTGGTATTATCTGGCATATGAGTATGCGGAACTTTTGTTATATGTGTAGAAGTTCTTATAGTTGTATCCTGGTTAGCAATATGGTTTCCATTCACCTGAGATATCATTTAATTACCAAGCTAAAACATTGAAGTAGTTATTTTAAGATTTGAAATATTTTTCCTAGTGCTATCGTTTTCTACTACTACTGAATAACGACAAATACAATAGATATCGCAAGTAAATATATGAATTTGTTACGCCATTGTCATTCCCAATTTTCTTGCATATAATTTATTCCACAAACTCAAGGTATGTAATTTTGGAGGAATCGGCTGAGAATAATCTTTTTGAATATAGTGAAATACATTATTAAACCGACTTATCACAAGCATTAAGTATAGAGTTATTCGACTTGTGACTAATTTCCTGTTCATATTTTATTTAGGAAATAATATTATCATAATGAGATTCCCCGATGTAGAACCGACTGGCATAATTAATTAAATTCTATGCATTTGGCTAATATAAACATAGCTAGGTAAGTCCTGGAATTGTGGAAAAACTTGGGGCTTTTATTCTTATACTTCGACTACACAAGGGATACTTATAATGATCGAAGAATATCGTGTGAGCCAGCGGAGGAATGTTGGGAGAGGAGATAGGCATTTAAATTTTTCTTGAAGGTTTAGAGGTTATAGGCATATGGAAAAACGTTACTAGGTAGAGACTTGCATAACTTCACTGTTCGATGAAAAAATTATGTCTGGTAGGGAGAAGTTCGGCAGGTTTCGAGCTGGACAATGAAGGGGTGACTAGTCTGACATTGTCTAGTCCGCCTATCTGGAATCTCTCAAGGTCGAACAACAGAGTAGGTTTCTGACGATCACCGACTATGGAAATATATGTAGGAAGAGAATAAATCTCTCACCTTTCAACGATGTTCTAAAATGGAATTTAAAAATTGATATGAGTTTTCGGTGTCAAGAATGTCGAAAATGTTGTCAACAGAATGGAGTCATAAAATCAGAGAATAATTATCGGCTGGTCAGTAAAATTTCAAATATAAAGTTCATACAGGTAAAGAAACGATTTCAGCATATTTTGGAAAATTACAAGCGGTGCAATGAAAGAAGAAAACATTATATTGTTTTTGCTCGTCAATTTAAGGTTGATGAGTATTTTATTTTATTTTATGAAGCAATAACAATAGCCGGACACATAAGTGGACATGAATTATCTCCAACCTAATTTGTAAGTTAGGATTAGATGCAATAACATGTGCTAGCAATGTTGAAGGAGTTGAGAAGTGGGAGATGAAAGACTTTCATGCCGTGGTCATATTCCTTTCGTACATTAATGATGATCAGTTATACTACCTCTTCAGTTGCCAAACTGCTTGAGCATATAATTTATCAGAAATTCTATGAGCCTTGTACGCCCAGGAATCAAAATATTGCCCGTTTTATTTCCGAAGTTCAGTCTATTGTCAAATAGTTGTAAAATATGAGAGTTACAACGCCGATATTGCTGTGTATTCTAAGATCATCAATAGTCTGCCCACCAAATTTGCTATGTTTGTTACTGCGTGAGATTCAGTTGATCCTAGTAAATTCTGATTCTGCTCATAAAACCGTTGTTTCGGTACGTGAACATAACATTTTATACCAAAAAAACGTGATCAAAGTTCACATCTTTTACCAACCACAATTCAATGGAAGATTTATCAGCAGTATTTATGGGTTCGGCCCACAGGTGAATAGGTAAATTCTTCGAATTGAACATGGCTTGTGCATTTTCAACTAAGCTATGGTTTCCTCTCCCTGCTGAGGCATTTTGCTCTGATATATAAGCCATTGTGGCTCGAAAATTAATTCCATTCGATTGAAGAATTGTATTAACCTCCACATTCTCGAATTCATCCTCACCGTCGCTGTGAAACTCAATTGTAACGTTGGCTACTTTTGTTTCTTTGATGAAACTTTTCACACAAAATGAAATTTCTCTCTCCGGCTTAATAAAAATACTTAACGGTATTTTGAGAAGTCATCTTAGAAACAAACAAAGTACTTCGCTCCTCCTAGACATTTTTCTGCATTGGTCCGCAGACATCAGCATATATCAATCTTCCTAGACTCGATGGGTGATTCTGACGGGCATTTAAATGATCTGCGTTGCTTTACATATATGCAGCCTTGATGGTTGTCCGAGTAACATCGATACCGTGTCATTTCAAGACTTCTTTAACGTGTTTCTTGTTTTAATGACACAATCGTACCTGCTACAATTGTACACTTTCAGCAGAAGATAAAGTGAATGCTTCGGCACCTTTTTCAGGAACATATACTCTCATTTCAAGTACGTAAAGTCCTCTTCGATTCCTTTTACCACTTGAAGGTATAACGCCGTTTTTTGTTATTACATATCGATATTTATCCGTTTTGAAATTGACACCATTGGTTATAGTTTGTCCAACCGAAAATAAGTTGTGACCTACTTCCGGAACATATAAAACGTCTTTCAGCTGATTTTCGTACCATTTTTGCAATACGATCATCTTCACTTTCATTTTACCATGACCATATGCCAAAATCTTTGTAGCATTCCTAGCTTGGATTCTTTTGGGGCTAGTGAATGGTTCATACATGATAAAATATTCTTTATGTATGCATGAAAAGGCATCTCAGGTTTACTTGTAAGCTTCGAAAAACTGGAAACTTCAAACTCAATTTCTTCGTGCAGCTCTAAGCAAAATGACATTCTTCGTGACACATAACACATTTCCTAACATTTTTTGTTGTTTCAAATGTTTCCTGGTCATGAACAGGGTTAGGCTGCTTCTTTGGTAGACGCATGTCAATGCGTCTCAAACGTTCTGTCAGTTTGTTTATGGTTCTCTCCTTCACAGAAACTGACTCCCAAACACTCTTAGATTCAAAGTATTTTGCAGGAAGAGTGGACATCACCCGATTCATAAGTAGTAAGTCAGGTGATTCAGTGCCTACTAACTTATTCAGTTCATCGTTCAACTCCTGGAGGCGTGCTATAAGAGTTGCAATGTCTTCTATAGAACATGTTTGAGTGGTGAAAGACTGTTCTATCAACCTATCAACTCGTTGACCTGAACTTTGCTTATAAACTGACAACAATTTGTCTCATGTAGCCTTGAAATTTTCACATGTTGCGGTTAATTCAACATTGATATTATTCATGCTCACAAAGATGAGTTGCGCGAGAGCATCACCTTTCTTGAATTTCTTCAAGTCGTTGAGGTACTGAGTTTGAATATTCTGATCTTCACTTGCACTTGGTTCTAGTGACAAATTGCTGCCTCTCATAACCACTCCAAAAACTTCGTGGTGTCTGAACATCAGCTCGATTTGTTTTCGCCATATTGACCAATTCATCCAGGTTATCGATATGAGTTTCAAAGTCCATTCTCCACTTCTCGTGAACGTGTTATTGAACATCTCAATCGCTTCGAATGTTTTTCAATATCCGTGGCCTAGGCTCATAACCTGTTAAGATTACCTCGAAAAGGATATTATTAAGATTAACTCGAAAAGGATATATTCTCACAAAACTACTCGTAAGCTTTTAGAAGATTATTGAAAGGTAAAACAAAAATGGGTATGACAAAACTTGTGTCATCAATAAGTCGACATCACTGGGTTCTCAAAAGAAAGTGATTATTACAATTTACAAGATGATGACAAAATTATTTTGTAGTAAAACTCAACAGCTATCATGACAAAACCTATACCAAAAGGAAAGAGTTCGTTCATTTGGATTTTAACGAAATAAGAGAAAAGTTGGATAATTTTTTTAAGTGATTTTGTCATGTTTAGTTTGATGTTGTTGATTCAATAAATCATAACTATTTTCCTAGAGTCATTTCTGTCTGCAACTTTTCCTCTCCATATTACTTATTCTGCGTTGGATAAGTTTATCCAACAAGGAGGAAAAAGTTTGATTTTTTTAAAATTCCTTGTGGTTGGTTTTTTAATGATGATAATTTATTTGATTCAAATAGTTTTGGTGATAATAATGTTATTTCATATAATTTGTTGATATCGTTGTTCTCCCCTTGCTATGTATCTTGATCAAATATATTATATAATAGATGAATAGGAAAACATAGATGAAGAAGAAATAGAGTTGCGATATTCCACAATAATGCCCTCCAGATAAAAAAAATAACACTAAAAAGAAAATAATCTTTCTTTCTTCTGCTGTTGTTCAAAAGAGAGTGTTCAATTTGGACAAGCTTGAGGCTATCAATCGAAATGTATTTTAAAGAGTTGTTTGAAGAGACTAGAATCAGTAGAAACTTTTGAAGCTATAAAAATAACGATAGTGAAATTCCCCGTAATCCACTTAGTACAACTCCCATTTTAAATTTCCGAATTACTTCATTAACTCTACCCTATTATTCGCCATCCAATTTCAATCATTCGATCCTAGTCATGTATTCCCCATATTCAAACTGGAACTCAACCTGTTACTTATATCTTATTTTGACTTTAAATATCTAAAATGTATGATCCCACGACACGTGTTTTATTTCAAATCGAAATATAGACAGGTATAGCTTGATGGAAACGGTGAAAGCTCATTATTATTCATCAAATGCACACAGTCTTCTTTACAGCAAATTGGGTCAATGTTCCTACATATTCTATAACGGTAATTCAGGGATCTGAACTTTTCTATGGTTCTGTTCTGTCAATTACAGGCTGAAGCACGCACAGCTTATCTCTGTGAAAGCACGTCATATTTCTTATTTTGTTTTTGGAAGCTATAATTTTTAATATCTCATTTTATATCAATGAAAAATGGAGACGCGATAGTTGATAAATGATGCTGCCGGTGGAAATATCACCATTAATAAGTATTATGTAGGTATATATTATGCTTATTTCAATATTGAAAGTAACACTTTGTATCAAAGTAAAATCTTGATTCATTATATACCTATATTTCATTGCAACTTTTCACTATCCAAAGAATTTGTGAGTTGTTGACAACACTTCAAAATGAGTACAATCGAATAGATAAGTACGTGAGACCCTAAGAGCATTAGATGAAAATATTTTGGTACGACGGAACCAAGCAGGCGATGTACTGAAAATGGTGAAGGAATATGGATTAGAGTTAGAACATGTGCCAGAAGCTAACAATTCAAGTAATGATATAAATGTGGAGGAGATGGATGATGCTCCTGCATAGCCCAAGGAAGTTACAAATGTGACTTCAATTATATTTATGATATTTAGTTCAACATTATGAGTGATTAAAAATCAAATGTTGAAATGTAACGTTTTGTTTTTGAAAGCTACAATTTTTAATATCTCATTTTATATTAATAAATAAATGGAGAAGCGATGCTTGATAAATAATGCTGGAGGTGGAAATATCACCATTAATAATTATTATGTAAGTATATTTTACGCACATTTCAATATAGAAGGTAACACTTCGTTTCAAAGTAAAATCTTGATTCATTAACTACCTACATATATTATATTTGTTTAGAATTTTTTTATTGTACAAGTTAAATGTTGATGATTAATTGAATACATAATGTGTTTTGATATAAATAAAAACATTTTATACAAATTTTTGTTGTAGGGTAAATATATTGCTGTAATAAGAGGCAGAGGAGGAAAATACTGCAGATGGAGATGGGGTCAGGAAAGAGGGATCCTGCAAAAGGATGCAGTACTTGTGCTGCCCAAGGAGCAAAATGAGTGACCCTTTCTTCCGGCCCCGGAAATAGAAGAGCAAATTATGTTTTTTTTAGTATTTATACCTACGTTTATATATTTTTATACCTTTCTATAAATTATTAATATCATTTTTTTGTACAACAATGGATGAAGAAGAAAATTAATACAAATATAACATATGTTTTACTTTAATAAGTGTTTTAATATGTCAATATAACTAACGACTACCACCATCGGTATTCGCTAAAGTCATTACTATTTAAAGTATGATTATGTACAACTATTTTGCGATAAATAAGAACATCTTTCTTTGCCATCTTCGTTGTGAGTCAAACTAAAACCAGTAAATTATAACTATATTACAAATAGGTTTTTATTCTTAAGAATCCATACGAGTTAAATAATATTTTTACAAATTAAAAACAAAGTGTTATAATTGCTAACTTCGCATTCGAAATAGTTGATTGAGTTCGTTTCTGAGTATTTTCCCACTTTAACTCCTTGGAATCGTATCTAAGAAGAATATACCACCTGCTAATTTCTTAAAGTAAGCAACTTTAGAAAGCACATGAGCTAAAATGTCTTTGTTACTAATTGTAACTTCCGGTTTCCTCACAAGGAAACCTTGGAGAACCTCTTCGCTAATTGGATCTGGTATACCGACTACAGCGGCATCAGCAATGTGGGGTATTTCCAATAATTCATTTTCTAGTGCCATAGGAGATACCTGATAGGAGCAAAATGGTATCTATAATAATTATTGTCTACCAAAGAGTTCTATATATAGAGTAGACTACTAAGCCTTTTACTGGTAGGATCTTTCATGTTTTAGTGCCTTCTGTGAGTCGGAAAAATATGAAAATATTTCAGAGCCTAACGAGACTCTGTCCTCCCCCCGTTTTCGAGGATGCTGAATACGATGGCGGTGGTTTAAACTCTTTCTGAGTTGACCGTCACCCCCAAACGGCCAAAAACAACCCCCAAAAAGGGTGAAACGCGGATATACCGACATATTCCGAGAAAAACCGCGTCACCTCCCATTTTCGAAGATGCTGAACACGATGCCGGTACTTTTGAATTTCTCCGAGTCAACCCCACCCCTTAAATGGCCAAAAACAACCCCCGAAAGGGGTGAAACGCGGATATACCGACATATTCCGAGAAAAACCGCGTCACCTCCCGTTTTCGAGGATGCTGAACACGATGCCGGTACTTTTGAATTTCTCCGAGTCAACCCCACCCCTTAAACGGCAAAAAACAACCCCCAAAAGGGGGGCAACTCGGATATACCGACATATCCCGAGAAAAACTGCGTCACCTCCCGTTTCGAGTGTGCTGAACACTATGGTGATTCTGGATCTTCTCCCCGAAGCAAACTAACCGCTGAAACGGACAACAACTACCCCTTTGATACCCTGTATTTATGAAGTGGATAAGAAAAATCCGATAAGAGAAAATCTATAACAAATCATTGAATACACACCGGATGATGTTTCCACATTTGTTGACTGACTGTTCACCCTGAAAAATAGGCGTATACATCGTGTCTGGCTAGGTTACTTGGTGGTTTTTAGGTGAGAAAATCCATAAACATTTTTATTTCACGCGTACAATTACTTATTAACTATATATACAAATATAGAACTGTTTCGTTGACGCATATAACTACATATCCACTATATATCCATATAAAACATTATTATTGACGCATACAATTACATTCATTATAGGTTAATATAAAACATCGTTATAAAATCCATTTTCATAAAAAAAAATGATCCGCTCAATATAATCTATGTCGCTTACAAGTGGAATTACAGGGTTTCACCCCTTTCGGGGGTTGTTTTTTGCCGTTTAAGGGGTGGGGTTGACTTGGAGAAATTCCAAAGTACCGGCATCGTGTTCAGCATCCTCGAAAACGGGAGGTGACGCGGTTTTTCTCGGAATATGTCGGTATATCCGAGTTTCACCCCTTTCGGGGGTTGTTTTTTGCCGTTTAAAGGGTGGGGTTGACTCGGAGAAATTCCAAAGTACCGACATCGTGTTCAGCATCCTCGAAAACGGGGGGTGACGCGGTTTTTCTCGGAATATGTCTGTATATCCGCGTTTCACCCTTTTTGGGGGTTGTTTTTGGCCGTTTGGGGGTGACGGTCAACTCAGAAAGAGTTTAAGCCACCGCCATCGTGTTCAGCATCCTCGAAAACGGGGGGGCAGAGTCTCATTAGGCTCTGAAATATTTGCTTTTTTCGGCCTTTTTTTCGACTCATAGAAGCCACTATTTATTCATACATTATAACCGGTTTGGAGACGAAACTATAGTCACGTTAGTATTTCTATGATACATGTGGTGAAAAACAAAGTAAAAAGTGTTTCATTATATCAATATGATCAATTATCACAAATTAACTGGCTTCCAACATCGATTTTTCCAATTACAATGCTTCCCTTACACTATATATTATTATGTATAGTGAGTAGTGAGAGAAATAAAAATTAGCAGCTTCCGCACAAAGACTTGAGTGATGGGCTTCAGGGATAAGAGAAAATTCTGGGATAAGAAGGCACGGTATCGTGGTTTTAGTGGTGAAATGTATGTGGTGGTCAGTTCACCGGATCTTTTGCAGTGGCAGCTGTTAGTTTCGCCCATAGAGATCATATAGCATAGAGGAGTAAAGCGGGCCGTAATGCCACGCAGGGTTCGAAATAAATTTTCTCTATTAGCGGTCCCCACTCTTCTCGCTCAAGGTAACGTTCTCGCGGTACCTTTTACATGTTAATTGTAGATACCTTTCATAAGATGACTGAAACAATGAACCACACCGGTATTATTTTTTTTTTATAAGAGCACGCTGTCATCAATGTAAGCAGTTGGAGGAGAGTGTGAGGGGAGGGTAAAAATACGAAGGAGTAGGTACCGCTAAGAAATTTGAACATGTCACGCACCGCTTATATACCTTAAACACAGGTTTTACTCCTCTATGCTATATGATCTCTATGGTTTCGCCCCAAAGGAGTAAGCTACTGCCGGGGTCGGTCGGCCAGGTATAGGCATAGATAACTACTCCGTAGAATGAAATGTTCCGTGTTAGGTACCGAAACCGCGATAAAAGCGCCGCGTGCGGAATGATGCTTTGGAGCGAAATTCGAATCAAGTTACACAGCACATAGTTGCAAATTTTGTCTTCTAACAATTTAAGCAGGGAATGAAAGTCGATAGTTTTTACCAATAGTTTTTATTCAACAACAGAGTTAAAACAGAAAAATATAAAATATACATATAAATACAATTAAACATCAAAAACAATAGAAATGCCTTAACACGCTGACTGCCAAGGTAATATTCAGGATTTCGGTGGCAAAATAAGCAAGTTATTTTAATAAAGTTTTTTGATGTTGGCATTCAACGTGTTATAGAAGAAATACATAAAATATACATATAAATACAATTAAATATCGAGACTAATTACAATGGGTTAAAACAAAAATACATAAAATATTCAAATTATGTTCTTATCAACTCGCTTCTTGGCCCTTAAATCAGTTTATTTAGCCTGTTGATATAATGAAGAACAGTTTGGTGGTAGAATTCTCCTGCTATAATGTTGTTCGCTCCATTAAAATAATTGAATATTAGAAGCCGGGAAAAATGGTTAACAAGTTAAAATCGTAATTTTCCCCTTCTCTCCTTAATATATTGTATTTACAAGCTATACAATTATAGGCTATTTTAGTTTTAATTTTCACTACATATACCGCTATATATGACAGTGATGCAGCTTCCAAAGATCTTAAAATGTTGAAATGCTCGGGTAAGTGAAATGATGGTTCTTCCAAAGTTTCCACTTGTGGTTCACTGATGAATCCCTTCCCCATATACGTTACAGCTGGTATATTATTTTGACTATAAATATCTTGATATACTTCACGTTTATTCATCATGAACAATTTTCTGATTGATTTTTTCCTAAATTTTGAATATGTTTGAAATAAAGATAGTAGTTTAACATCGTAGAGGTTATTAAAAAAAAAGAACTCTTTGTATAAAAAACAAGTGTTCGTTTAAGCGAACAGTAGAAAAATGTTATTATTAAAATAATCGTCAACGCTTTCAGATAAGTTTTTTTGATATATTATATGAAGAGATTTATAGTATCAAACATAGCAATTGACAAGATTATGGTGTATGATAGCTAATAATAGTATATTATACAACAAGGTGTTGAAGACTATTATTATTGACCGAGCATCAAGATTATTTCGCGAGGGGCTTTGCCCCGAGCGGAATAAGGTGCGAGGTCTATAAATGTCTTCACCACCGTGGTGTATATACTATTTTTTCCACTACTAGCACATTAAACTAGAATTTAATATTTTTAAGTTAAATAAAGTAAACAATTTGATACGTATGCTTGCGTAATTTCTGTCTAATAAAAAGTAAGTAGGCTGGAAATCAATTTTGACATTTCTATTAAATGACATTTCTCAAAAACTATTGTTGAAATATTTACGTATACATTACGTATACATGTGCCGAAATGAGGGAAAATTTAAATTGCAAACCGCCAGAAATGCGAGAAATCGCAGAAAAAGTTACTGTACAGACAGTTTGGTGCAGTACCAAAAACGTAGAGATATTTCTACTTAATACTGGCATACTTCCACGATTATGCAAGTGATAAAAAGGCCTCTACTTTATGGGCACATTATTCTATGTTGAGATCAACTATTTCTCTTTTCTATCGTTTTCACTACTGAAATCTTGTTTTCACTTAGTCGAATACTAACCTAAAATTTACAAAACTGTCTATTATCTGCAGCCTGTAGCAAGGTTACTCACTTGAAAAATAATCAGTTTTATTCAATGTCGTCTTCTGGTAATTCTGTGTTCTTGTGGTCTTACTCTTATTTTGTTTAAATAGTTTTGTAACATAACCAAGCTCGGCTCTGTCCGGCACTCGTTGTAGGTTACGGTCACGATTCACAAATGTCATCAGTCACGAATTTTAAACTAATGGCATTTTTTTATTCAAATAATTTTATCGTGTTAGGTAATTTCAAGAAGCAAATACGTTAAAGACAATCTCCTGGGTATACAAAATCACTTTGCACAAGTTTTTGTTAAATAACTATCCCTGGATTCTGAAAACATTTGAGTTTGTTCATTATTAACCTAGGTCAACGATAGAAAAAAATATTAACCACTACTAGAGAAATTCAACTTCTCAGCAGGCTAGGAGACGCAATAATTGTCAACTTCACAGTTAGTAGTGGAAAAAACATTTTATATGCAATGCAACTTTGCAGTTGATGCAAATAACTGAGATCGTCATGTGGCACACTCTACAAGGCGTTGGTTTCTCTGCGTTCTAACGAGGACGGTTTCGATCTTTTGGGTTGTTTCTTGTCGAATTAGCCACTAGGAGTGCGTTGGCCTGCCTGCGGCGAGAAGCTAGATGATCTAATTTCCCGTTCTCTGTTTTTTTGTGAAGAATCGACGAATTTTGTACTGCTAAATCCAGAACATGCACAATCTATGGAAAATACGCCCATATATTTATTATAAGGTTTTATATTTTGAGGTTGTTCGAAATTCACACGTTTCTTCGAGGGACGTGAAAAGCGAGATACTGTATTAGTCGCTTGAACCGACATCTCAGATTTTGCTCCTTTATATGGTACAAACCAAACAATGTACCCATAAAATGTTGTGCCTACCCAAAGTTTATATCCAAAATGTACTGGTTTTCTTTTGATGAATTGTTTTCCAGGATGTTTCTCAAAATAAGGCACCATGCCTCCATCAATGCTATGCTGTCCCACATGTGGTGCATGTTCCAAGCACCTTTCATTCATTTTATCAAAAAGAGGTCTAACTTTGGCAAATTTGTCGCTTTTGTCGAAATTATCATTATCGCAGAAATGAATGCTGTTCATAATATGCTCAAATCGATCTCTATCTTATAGCATTTGGAATGAGACTGTTGTGGGTATCCTCAGAATTTTCCCAAATCAATCTTCTGCTAACAGTGCAATATCCACTTACTAATAACACTTCCACTAAACATTTCATTTCCGATGACATTATGTCAGCTTTTCTGTTTCTTCGTGAAGCATATACAGATTTGTAAAAACTACCAACATTTCTCTAATTTGTTCGTCAAAAAATTTTGTAAGAAGTTGAGATGGTGAAGTTTCATTAGCAGCCAATAACACAGGTACCCAAGGGCATGAACAATTCGTAATAAGCTTTCAGAATTATAATTTTGAGCGTCACGGATCAGATTTGGGCTACAATTCATACAAGTTGCTGTGGAGACCTGAAAATTGTCCTAAAAGGACAATAGACGTATAAGGGTTATTGAACACTATTTGGATTAGCAAATTGATATTTTAATATTTGGTGGGTTATGTAAGAGTTCAGCTCGTCTTTTGAATATCCAGATTTCAAACTTATGTCCGATAATATGACAAAGGAGCAAGGAGAGGAAATTTGTAAATGGAAAAGAAGTCATAGACTTCAGATACTATTTATTGCCGAGTAACAGCTATTTTGATATAACATTTGAAGAACTTGAAACTCGTTTATTGTGTACCTACTAATACCTATTACTTTATCTAATTATGTTTTGAATAACCTACGTAGTGTTAGTGTTAACATACATAGCATAACTAGTATACATTCTGAATAATATTGCATATTTTTCTAACTAAAATATGTGAAGTGTTTCTATCCCCTTTTAATCCATCAGAATGGTGAGGTATGTATATATAGCTTTCAGTATCTGGAAGAATTTTTCCATTCATTAATTATATAAAACGTGAAGTAGGGGGTAATATATTGAACTCTCAGCAACTATAAAATCACTAATTAATACGTTTACCCCAAGGAAAAGCGATGGGAAAA
Source organism: Endomychus coccineus (assembly GCA_958510875.1). Classification (NCBI taxonomy): domain Eukaryota; kingdom Metazoa; phylum Arthropoda; class Insecta; order Coleoptera; family Endomychidae; genus Endomychus; species Endomychus coccineus. The sequence goes on along the minus strand of OY294068.1, from coordinate 154,203,446 downwards.
CTTGAAAAGTCAAATATAAAGTAAAAATGAAATAATGTATAGTCCGTTTAAAACCACTCACTAAGTTAACAGAAAGTTGATATAGTTTAACTTAAAGAGTAATTTCCATTGATCTGGATATTCTCCAAAACATACTACTAAGTTCACTAATATTTCTGTGTATTTCCAATCTACAACAACTCAGTTATCGGAATAAGCATTAAAGTTAATAATATTAATCTGGTTTTCGTATATATTTGATTTTACATAATGTTAATGTAATTACTAGAAATGGAGAATTAAAACTCTACTTTCCAGAAAAGATTCTCATGAATGCAATTCCAAAAAAAAATATTCTGAAATGATTATCATTGAATAAATGAGCCCTTCTGGTATACATGAAAATATTAACATTTATTCATTTATTCGCCTTGTCGTCAAAGTTGACTATCCGGAAGGTCAACTATTTTATGTTGTATCGAAGTAAGAAAATTAAGAATAAACCAACAAATGAAATAGCATAGGTACGCAATGTAGCTGTTATGAACCTCATGTGACATTCTTGGTATTCTTTCGACCTCTCTTCTTTCTCAAACCGTACCAATATCTTATAATTTAATTAACACCGTTTCTGATGGAAAAAACACTTATCAGTGAAAAAAAGGTGATGATATAACATAGATAAGATGATAGATCTTTTTGTATTCCAAAGTATATTCTTATTGTACGATTGTCTCAGATTCAGACACAATATAAGCTCTTTAACCAAGACTCGACTTTCAAAAAGAACTGAATATCCGAAGAAACATTATTTTTAACAACAGCTACTCTCGTTTGATAAATCAATTTTGGAAAAATAATATTTAATGTCATGTAACGTTACATGAAACAATCAAAATATCAATAGAATAACTTATTTTGGGGCAATGCAATTCATAACATTAATTTAATCGTAATTTTCAAATCAAGTTCCAATTTTTGAAGTCCTATAACACTAACAGTCTCAGAAAATTTAAATTACCTGTGAAGGATGTTCTCAATATATCGGTCAAATGTATTGAAGTTTAAGTTTAAAGTAATATTTGGGAAATATGAATCAATTGACTGAATGAGTGACACTAGAATTATGCTAACCAATTTTCAGAAGTATAAAATCTGTCTTTTGATTAAAACCTAAGAATATCTTGAATGACATATATTTGTATATATTCACATTTATAAATAGCCTAACTGAGTGCTTATAATTACAAAATAAAATTAAGTCTCGTGAACATCAATTTGATATATTCTTCTCAATTGCAGGCCAAAAGATATCTAGGGGTTATATTTATTCACCCTCTTCCCTCGAATTTATAATATATCTACGTTTCAAAAACATTCGATTCGTTTCATTATATTATTTTTCTATTATTTCAAAATATCAAAGTTTCATGTTTGCTGTTATTCTATGTAAGACCATTGATATTTTTTGGTATTTGTGACTTTTGATTCTTTCGTGTATGTTCTGATTTGTTTGTCCTATGTAAATAAGGTTTCCAGTATATAAGTATAGGTATAGGGAATTTTGAAAATGTAACGTGAATTTTAATTTTTTGGAATTGTGGTTTCGAATTTAGAATATAAACATTTTATTACGTTATCATTTTTTTCATGTGCAATTATGAAATATTGTTTTCAAGATAGTAGTTTCATTGTTTCCTTCATAATATTTTGAAATAATTATACTTTCTAAGACATTATTTATGAATTCAACTGGTTAATTATTTTCTGTAAGGATATATTATGATAGATAGCAATGGACTACCGAAACGTCAAAGGAAATTTGTGATATTCACCTTCAAAAATACATCTAAATTAGCATCATAGAATATTACAACCTTCAGCACCAATTGTCTTTGAGAGCGTATCATAATCAAGTGTAAAGACTTCCTAGTTCTAATGTCCGCTTTATGCCATTTGCTTTCATATATTGCATCCGAAATCTTCAAACTCTGCAATTAATATTGGAGTTTGAAAAAAAGCAATGTATGTCGAGAAATGTTAACCAAAGAATGTATGTTAAATGTAGCTGGATGTTCCTCCAGTATGTCGAGAAGTTCAATTTTTTTTTCACAATTCTATACTTTCTTATCCAATTTTGAATCTGCAAATTGGATTCAAAGCAACAATGAGTGTGTACTTCATCAAAGTACAGCATATCCTCATGTTAGTCATTGAAAATACCATTGAATAACATACTTTTGGATGACCGAAGTAAATCTAATGATAAACCATTTTATACTTGATGTAAACTTCTTTTAAGGAATTCAAAAAACACGTTATATTTCGGCTAGTTAATTCAATTAGTTAGTATATGCAATTATTCTGAATTGATTCTTTGAATCTAGGATCATAATTAAGGTGATATGTATTATATTTGATTAATTTGGATACTCATTTTCTAGAGTGAATGAGGTATAGCAAACCAATAAATTGCAGAAGAAAGCGAAAGTTAAAAAACATAAGTAAAAGATAACCCATACCTCAATTACAATTGAATAAAACAGGAGAAAAAAACAACTACGAATTTATAGGATTATTATTATTATTTATCCTAATAATGCTATGTTGAATAATCTAGGTTATTTTCATAATTTAGGTAATTTAATCTACATCTCTCATTCTAGCCCATCAAGCAAAGAAACTTTAAACTTGTTTATATTGTATTATAACTGTATAGGATAATTATTTTGAGTACCAAAATAAAAGAAGAAACTATGAAACAAAATTACATGGGTGGTGATAGATGAATAGTTAATATGATTAACTCTTCTCTAATTGTTTGTGCATTCCAATAATACATATATAATTGTAAAAACAGAAACAGAATACAAGTAATGAGATCTCCGGTGAAGATATTCAGAACTCCTACCTAAAATTATAAAAGTCTCATTCAGTTATTAACAATTTTAATGCACATATTTTTGATATTTGATTATAAAAATATTGAACAGGTGTTTTATGATGAATATAAAAATGGAATCTCACCAGAATGATAACACAAATGAGCGAGGCAATTTGAATGGCATGAAATAGGAAATCGATAAATAGTAGTTGCTGCAAATCATCCCTCAATGCCTTGCATTCCCTAAAATTAAATAATGATTTCATCATCACATATTTCATTCCAATACATCCCAAAACAGGTATCAACTGGAGTGGCCTCAAACTTACCTAATGTAGAGATATTACACGTCAAAAATAATGAGTGTACTTAATACTAATGCCTCTGTTTGTAGCTGAGATACGTTGTAATAATTGGTTTATTACGATCCAAGTGAATTAAGTCACTCACGTCTGGTTTCAATAGGACTGCTAAGTAAGTCAGTAAAATCCAAACATCTGACAACTCTTAGTAACTTTCTACATCAATTTATGTGATCTGAATATTATTTGATGGAAAATTTGTTTCGTCCATGAATATATCCTTTGTAATCAAATATTCCTCACGGTATTAGAAAGGGAGAAAGGGTGGTAGTTATTATCATATGAATCGAATCGACTCTTCAAATAGGACTAAACTAAACATGGAGGCGAAATTAAATGTGATAACGAAGCTAATTGATAAACTAGCAGAATAATCCAATTCGAAAATTTCCTAGTACTTTACGCCCCAGCTGCTTGTATCTAATTCTTTATCATTCATAATTAATTTATGTTTCACAACTGCTGGTACATTTCATGATGAACTAAAAATATCCAAAATGGAGGCCACGTACAAAAAAGGTGAGAAAAAACTTTCAAAACGGATTTAGAAAACCTAGACCAACAACAACAATTTATCAAACAAAAATAAAAATTATTGAGAAACTTGACCAAAAAAAAAGTAAAATATCTAGACTTGTCTCAAGCTTTGACTCTGTTGGACATGATATATTACTGGAAATCTAGAAGGCATGGGAACTCATAACATCTTATCTCCAAAACCGATCCCAGTATACCATGAAAACTAAGTTAAACGGTAGTACTTTGAACAAATCTGACAGATTGATGATGAAAACCGGAGTATCCATGGGTTCAATTTTGGGGCCGTTACTCTACATTCTGTACACGAATGATTTATCAGATACTATAGATGAAGTGAATGAATATTTATCTATACACGAGATGAAAACCTTAATGTTCGAAGATGTGTGAATCAGCGGTGGAATGCTGGGATTCGAATTTTTCTTGAAAGTTTGAAGGTTATAGGCATGAGGAAATACCTCACTAGATAGAATTACATTACATCGCGGTTGGATAGAAAAATGAGTTCGGGTAGTGAGAAGTTCGGTAGGTCACGAGCTTGTCAATGAAGGGGTGCCTACCATGAACTCGTCTAGTCCGCCTATCTGGAATCTCCCGTGGTGGAATAACAGACGGGATTTCTGATGAACACCGACCATGGAAATATCTATAGATAAGGGAGCGATCACTCACCTTTCTACGATGTTTTAGAGAGGTCAATGAACTCGTAAGTGTGACATCTTCAAATAAGCGAATAGCTATCTTCTTGAGCATCAACGTATGTTTGGGAGCCAAACTCTAAACATGTGAACAGTACTTCAGGATAGGTTGAATCTGTTCGTTGTTGATTAGGAGCTGCGAGGAATGAAAAACCAGGTTTTTGTGAAGCTGTTTTCGCATTGGACCTCACATGATCATCCCATGAGAGTGTGCTGTTGGTGGTGATCCCGAGCATGGAGATGGAAGGTTGTGGAATCCGCTTTCCTGGAGAAGATGCAAGCTTGAGTTTTGTTTGCATTAAACTCTACTAGATTATCAGATCCCCATTTCAAAATTGTGCCAGAACTTCATAAGTTGTGTCAATCACCTCAACCTCTATCTATCCCACTCCTATGGCTTCTTTGGATGATATAGGGCGTCTAGATTAGGAAGCGGTATGCAGTGTACCATCATCTGCGAAGTTGTTGACGGGACAGGTGGTCACTATCAACACATCGTTGATATGGAGTAGAAACAAAGTTGGTGCTAAGGCAGATCCCTGTGGAATACCAGCGTTGACAGCCATTATATCGGAGGATACTCAATCAACATTGACATGGGTTCTTTTATTTTTTTGGAATTGGTTGGAAGCTGGCTTCCAGCTGGTAAGAAACAAAACCAAGTTTGTATGAAAGGGTGAACAACCTGCAAAAACTGGAGTAATTCAGGCGCATATTCCTCCAGAATGACAGGTGGCAAAAATAAGCAACTCCGTATTTCTTTAACCAGATGGATAACAACTCCGTGTTTCTGGACCCAGATGGATTCGCTAGTGCAAGGGTAACAGGTGGAGCACCGATCAGCATGTGATCTTTAAACTTCTTTCTTGGAAATATCATCACAAGAGGTATAGTGATTCCAGCTGCAATGATGATACAGCAGGTGGTAAGTAGCGTACCTCCCTCTCCGCTTATTGCCTTACTGATTGGTTTCAAACCTTTTTTGCTATATTTTCTTAGGTTTTTGGACACTTGTCGTCGCTGTTCCATTCAAATTGAATATTCCTGCAGGATTTGTGTATTTATGTGACCTATCAAACACATGTCAAAAAAGAAACACAATGTGTTGATTGAATAAAGTGTCCCAATGTGGCCCACGCATCAATGTCTCATAATGACCCTGATTCAGGTTGTGATCATTTTAGTTCCAAGTTTTGATAAACATGAATAATTCTATGACCTGACTTGTAATAATATTGGCTGAATGTGTATGATCTTTCGAATAAAATAGCAACTACGTAATTTGATAAACACCGCAGATATGGCACATAAGCTTCAGCAGTGCAAAAATGATCACATACCCGAAAACCTCGATGTTTTCACAAAAAACGAAAGACGCGTACTGAGGCACTATTAATTTTTTGATAGTTGCACTTCGACTAGACCTAATTTAAGTATGAACGTTTATTGAAAAAACCCGCAAAATTCGAATTTATTCCATTTGTCTCAATGTGCCTCACCTCCCCTATTGAATTCCAAAGACTATGACCCCAAATTGAAAAAATTACAACTACGAAAAGTTGTAAGTTAGGTTTGATTTCTTCATCAGTATAAAGCAGCTATGGAGCCATCCTCATACACGTGCATATTTTTTTCTAAGAACGTTTCGGGTAAGCACAATTATCTTATTCTTTATAAGTTAATATTCACACAATGCTACGAGATGACAGCACTGTTGTTAGACGGCAGACTACTACGAATTATCAATTTTGAATAGGTATTTGCCTTAAAACGTCCATTATATGCTACTAACATATTCACTGAGGTTGTATAATTAGACGATACCAAGGAACTAGTTTTCAATCATCGTTTCTTACTCAATTATGCGAAGATGTGCCACGTAACAATATCGAATCACATCGTAGTGTCGTTGAGGAACCATCGAAGTCCAATACCAATTGGGTTCATCCGAAAATTTGTCAAAATTCCTCATGACATGCTGCAAAATCTTCAAACGACCATTGATGGTACTTGTTAGCACTATGTAGCACACGTCTACGGATATGCTAACTAAAGTAGAAGATATGAGCAGAACGCTTTGTACCATAAGAACCATTGGATAGTGGTTCTCCTTAAGATCGAAGGGGAAGTATATTTCAATTGGAAAAATTTTTGGACAACTTCCGGTTTCGTCACGTTCACATTTATGATAACTGAAATAGTTATAAATATTTAAGGTTAGAAGTGTTACCAACATGGAGAATAAGGTGGAACCGAGAAGAAAAGCGATTGATGTACAATCGTTTGATTTCGTGGTGACAGTTGGTTAAAATATACTCATCATATTGATAAGCACGTAGCAAGATTGTCTGTATTTTATTTGATGTGTAGAGATGCATTTTGAAGACGAAAACAACGAAGCACAATGCGTAACCAAACATCACGAAAAAATCGACGTTGTCCTTTCTGTTGCTCAGTACCGATTGTTCCAAATATATAATCATCAACAAGCATGAAGTATATACATTGGAACGCAAACTGATTTTATAGATGGTGAACAATTTCTTCTGCCACTTCTTAGAGCACTGCGGGATGAAAAAACCTGCAGATATTAGAATCTGCTTATTCAGCAAAAATAATCCAGAATGCATTTCAAACAGTCGACACACAGAAACTAAAGCAATTCCCGTTGACCTTTTAGGTTACATCTTCAATAATTCATTTGTGAATACTTTATTCGAGAAGTTTAAATAAGTAACCTCAAATGCAACTCAAAAGCATAGACGTATCAGTTCCGGTTTTCTACATTTCAGGAATTGTTTCAATTTTACGATTCGATCTAAGATCTCCGTTATATCTATTTTCGAGGTGCTTATAATATTCTATACCCTTTTTTAAGTTCCTAATATTCTAGTCAGAAATCACAATTTGTTCCGTTCTCATTTCTGCCCTTAATTAGGTCATTTATTCTCTACAGATTAGTAAAACTTCAAATATGCAGTCTCCTACGAGGGTCACACAGATGAAGAAATGATGAATTGTTCATAAACCGAAAAATTCCAAGCGAATGAGAATAAGAGAACGTATATTATTCCCATGCGTCAACTCTAGGTTAGTAAGTTATAGGTTAGGTGGTAGGTTATTTGTAAGTTTATTTTCAAATGCAAATACTTACATCAACTTCACACATAAGCAAATATATTATTTTATCCAAGCAGAAATTCTATTTCAGTAGGTTAGTAGGTTATTTGTTAGCTTAGGCTTAGTTTTGAATACAATAACACCAGCTGAACACATAAGATAACATCTATTATCTCCAAGTGGAAATTCTAGGTTAGTAGGTTTTTGGTAAGTTTATGTTCGTTCGCAATAACATCAACTCAACACATGAAGAACATATATTATCCCCAAGCGGTAATTCTAGGTTAGTAATATAGTAGTAATAAGAGAAAATATTATTATCTCCAAGCAGAAATTCTATTTGAGTAGGTTAGTAGGTTACTGGTTAGTTTATTTTTGAATGCAATAACATTAGCTGTACATAACAGGGAACATATTTCATGTTCAAGCGGCAGTTCTAGGTTAGTGGATTTGTTTTGATCATAATAACATTTACTGAATACACAAGAAAACGTATATTATATTCAAGCGATAATTCTATATAAGTGTCTTATTTGTGGATGCTTGATGAATTTCAGATTAGATACAATTAATGTCATGTATATTCTCCAAAATCAGAAGCGGACGGAACTGTATATATTCAAGTAAAGAGTTTCTTCGAATTTTTTCATTATGTAATGCGGTCGGTCGAGAATGTATTATTACATTCTAGCTCCCCAATTTAATTGACGAAGAAAAATAATTGAAGGATTCTGAAGAAAGGCTTCTTATCTCTGTAACCTAATATTTATTATATTCCACTCTAGAATTAAATTTTAACCTATTTTTAAAAACATTTTGAACCTATTATAAGTACCAATTTCAAATAACATTCCAGTACATCTCTAAATAAAAGCTTTTCTTTTTTTAATTTTGATTTTATTTATCGCAATTTTCCAGGATGAGTGTAAACCTATTATGTACATAATACGAATGAAATATTTATCTGTCTATATATCTGTCTTGGAGCGTCCCAAGTTTTTTCAGTTTTGAGGTGATAATTCAATTTTTGAAGAAACCTTAAAACCATGGAAGAAAACAGCTTTTCAAATTCAATGCATAAGCATTTTTCTATAAGAATTTATCCATTTTTGATAGACAATTTGATGAAATTATTAGTCGCTCTTGTAGAAAATTCAATGAAATGTATCCAGATTTAAAACCAATGATGGGAAATTTAGACGGATTCAAAATGATTCTGTGAATTTTGAACATTATATTTGTGAATGAAAAAAGTAGAATAGACTCTCTCCAACTCACAAGACTCTTGCATGATACCTATTCGTGGAACTCAAGCTGTATGAAGACCGGGTGTTCGAAAAGTCAGAAAATGACTGATGGTTGAATTTCACGAAAAATACGCACTTGATATTTCTGAAGCAGCTTCCAATTGACTGTAACATCGAAACTTTTGACTACAGTTTCGACATTTTACACTAAAGACTAGGTAATAAAATCACCGAAAACTCGATATTTTCACTATTTCCGGGACACATGCATCGGATCGAAAAACCATGTTTTCGGTGATAATTGAAGTAACTCCTAAGGTAGCAGATCCTATCCGAAGTGGTTCCGAAGACAACCGACTTAGACGTTTATGATCATTTTCAGAGTCGTGCTGCAAAATATTTTTTGCAGAACGGTTGACTTTTCCTTAGCGCTGGATTGGTAGGAGGGTTGCGATTGAGTGACCACCAAGGTCTAACATCTCTTTATTATTTCTACTGTAGCCACTTGAAGAACGAAGTATACTAGACGAAACCTGCAAACATCGATGAATTGTGGGGAAGGATAATACTAAGAACCAGAAACTTTGCGCAAAAATTAAATTACAACACGTATGAATGATTGGGTCTATTGGAGATGAGCAATTTGTACATTTTATTAATTTGGGGACTCTCCAAAATCCGTTTCTCAACAGTTATCCATAGCTGAGGAACGCGAATATTTAAGTTTTTTAGCCAATACTAATTTATTTCAAGATTGGTAGGATAATTTGGTCATTTGGTATTTGCATATGTTTATGGAGTTGAATGTTTAGGGAAAATCTGAAATAGCCATTTATAAAAGTAAATAAATATTTGTTTGTATATTTAGTGGAAATTTGTTTTGTTTAACAAATAAAATTTATGGTGTCCCATGTTCAGTATTCCCAGGAAGAAACCCCCTCTGGGTATCTGCAAAACATATTTTCCCCGAAAATTGGTTAGTCGAGTTCAGAAGTCTTCATATTAAAGATCAAATAGGTTAGGTTAGGTTAGGTTAGGTATTATAAACCGTGCCTCTAATAAGAATTTTGTAGGAATACCTCCTTTTCTCCAAATTGATGTATATGTACCTATTGTTATGATTTCATTTCCTAAACAACATAAAATGCTAAAATTTGAACTTACCGAACATTAAAATTAGAAAAGATTAATAAAATATATAAAATATGGAATTAAAATCATTATTAAAAGTTAATTTATAAGTAGTATAAGGTATTAAACAATGTATAACAAAATAATCCAGAATGTAATATAGAATAAGAAGTGTAAACAAGAAACAGTGAAAGTGGATAAACGTACAGTGACACGAAAGAGGAAATCATAATTGAAATGATTCCAAGACTATCATAAGATAGCACAAACTATTGAAATATGTTATAGATTTAAGATAGAATTAGGAAATTTGAGTAATATAATGTTATAGAAATGTTATTGATATTTTGTAATATGTATTAGATTTAAGAATTGACAAATGTCAAAATTGACATAAATATTGGAATAATCAAGTAAATATGAACCTAATCATACGTTATCTTATACCAAAATATGTGGAAAAATGTAGGCAATATTAATTCAAATAGCACTTTAAATAATTTGAAAATCTTCAATAATTCAAAATTTATAGAATACTCTATTTTGATTGGTCGAGACAATTTAAGAACTTCAAAAAGGTCAACAATTAAAAGTTATGTCAGTTACAACAATGACCAAAGCATTCTAGACAATGGAAGAAAATACCTCATTGGTCAGAAATGACATCAATTGGCGTCCTTTTGGAAGTCCTATAAAAGGAAATCTGAAATAGAAATTAGGACAGTTTGCATTTACATCTAAGATCCAAAGCATCTCCTGCAGTTCAAGTTAAATTCCATAACCTTAGTTTTTGGTAACATCGGAGAACTCAAGTAGTCTCTGTAGCTTCGACAAGTTAAAGTAACCGAAGCAAGTGAATTATTCCTACGAATCAAGTAGTGTTCCTGAGTATTCGAACAAAGTTTAAGGTTATAATAACCACAGGTCATAAGTAGCATCGTAGAACATCCAGTCTTCGATAACGTTCCAGTATATTATTGAAGAAGTTTTATATCTTAAAAGAATAAAACAAGTTAACAATTTATTATCAACAGTTCCTGAATTTATAAAGAAGTAACAACGTAGTTTACCTTGTGTATGTGTATAGCAGAGTAATTGTTTTTAAAGTGAATAATCAACTCATCAAGAAGATAAAATCAACTGAAAATTGCCAACATTTCCTATCATATTATTGGATATAAATTAAAAGTAAGTTTGTTTATAATATCCTCATTGTATTGTTATTTGTATAATTGAATGAAAGATTGTCGTTTGTAACTTCGTAAACAAGAATTAATATTAAGTAGTTTTGAGGTTAAACATAGACATTTTAGAACATAAAATATAAATCGTAAGGTCTGTACCCTGAGATATAACATAGAGTGATAAATATTTAAATATAGAAACTTTTAACATTCAAACAAAATATGGTGTTTAATTCCATATAACATACAAATCATTTATTCAATTCAAATCAATGAAAAAAGTCAGTCAAATCAAAACAAATCAAAATAAAAAGAGCTAGCCGAAAATTAAATTAAAATTTAGAATTCAAATAATAATCATAAAGATTAAATGAACTCGGTAAAGAGTTTCTTAACAGTATATTGAATACTGATACAAATTCACCAACCCGTATTCTAGATATCAAAGCCTACACTTCATAAGAAAAATTGTACTGATTTTCTTTCAAATTTTTATTCATTTGACTGGGATCTCGCCGTCTGCTTGAATTTCCTATCATATTCATACAGAAGCGGCGATCGTCAAGTCGTTTTTGTCACTTTCAGCATCAATCAACGCTTTCAGTCTTAAACATCTTGCAACCTAGTTCTGTACACGGCCGCGCGTAAATCAAAGAGGTGCACCAGACAGTCTACTACTCGATGAGTTCATAGGCGGAGGGAAGAGGGTATGGTATGGTACGATAGTTTCCATAAGGTTGCGTATCTTCTCAACTCTTTCAATCAACGGTTTTAGTGAAATTTTGCTGTCTCTTATCACCACTTCAAAAACTTCGTGGTGTGGCAACATCAGCTCGATTTGTCTTCGCCATCTTGGCCAATTTGACGTATCCAGCCCATCGATATGAGCTTTAAAGTCCATTTTTCACTTCTCATGAACGCAGTACTGGGAATTTTCTTCGTTCGAATGTGTTTTCATATACGTATCCTGTGCTCATAACTTATTAAGATTACCTCGAAGAAGGGTATTGTTGAGATTACATCGAAAAATACCGCAATAGAAACCAGAATAATCAGTCTCATTTCCAGCCTCAGGCCTCCCCTAAAGATGTCACCTGTAATGGTTGACTTCGGCATCAGATCGTGCTGATGCGACGCAGAATCCATCCGTAAGCCAAGAATTTGTATGAACAGTATGAAATTAAACAGCTTAGAGAATATTTAAGTTAATCAGAATCAGGATATTCACTTGAATCATGTATTATTTTGATAATTGCTTGTGAATTTGACTAAAGGTAGATAGCTACTTACATAATGATTTGATGACTTCATTTTTAATTTTTTTCTTTAACTAAACTTTTACCAAGAGATTTTCATGATTCAATCAAAGCGCGGGCCATAAAGTGCACCTATGCCTTAACGGGCATAAGATATAGTATTTATGAAGGTTGGTAGCTAAACATTAAAATCACAATAATGAACTAGTATAACACACAAATTTGTTCTATTCCGCGACAGTTATGACTTCCATAACGATACCCGAATTACAGTTAGTTTTTTGAAGTGTGTATTGACAATCAATAGCTTAACTTGATTTCTCGTTCATATCACCTCGACATATCTTCTTCAACATGAGGAAAACTGAGATGCAATAATGCTTGAATCACCCTTTGATATATTTGAGCAGCCACCTCTGTTGATATGCTGGTTATGATACTCTTTTAAAATCACTCACACTTTCTGTATTGCATTAAAAACACAGTGATTGAAGAAAATCTCAAAATTGTTGGTCCGCGTTAGGCCAATAATTCACATAATACATAACTTTATGGTGGTTTACAGTGGCGGCTCGTGAACTTTTTGAGAGAGGAGGCTGGACATAAAACGTTTTTTAAAAATATACTATATTCAGTCAATTAATTTAACCTTCGCGCAGCGACCGTACCAGCTACTTCAGTGACAAAATTAATTGTTACCCAGCAAGAACCAACGTGGAGGTATAGAGTTTCTCTTGACCACAAATTTTTTTTCGTTCGTTTTTTGTTTTTTATTTTTTTTGGACTTTTAATTTTTTTTCTTTTTTTTTGGAATTTTTCATATTTTGTTTTTTTTTATTAATTTTATCAACTTTTTTATATATTAACGAAATTCTACGGTCTTTAATTTGCGAAAAATGATCAATAATATTATCATAAAATGTATCATTATGTTTTAAGTGTTTTACTAAATCTTTTTCAATAGATATTAAACTAACATTGTATAAACGATTTTGGCCCATTGTATTTCGCATGTATGTTTTAATTCGTTTGAGAGTAGAAAATGATCTCTACACCGATGCCGACGTGACAGGAATGGTGACTGTCAAACAAAGTAGTTTATAAAACTGAGGTAAAACTTGTTGCAAATCATTGTCGTCTATCATATATTTTATCATATCGGCGTGACTGTCGTACTGGCCTAAAATATCTTTATCCCAGTATACAACGCATAATTCATTGTGCAGCGCTATTTTATCAAAAAAATTATATTTTAGAACTAAGTTATCTGAAAGTGTATTGAGAAACTCTTTTGAAAAAGATTCGAAAAATCTTCTATTCCTCAAATCGAAAAACTTCAATTCATTGACCTTTAATAGTACCCATCTACAATTTCATAAAATAGTTGTTTATAATGTAGTTTCTTGTCTACCAAATTATATGTTTTCCCCCTTTTCACGGGAGGAGCCTCATCAGTTGAATAATTTCCAAATAAAATATTAAAATTAAATTCTTGATAACAGAAACTTGAAATTTTATCAATGAGATGTTTTAAACGATCTCTTGAATGAATTATATTAGTGAATTTATGTTGTAAAATTTGAAAAATAAGATCAGTTTGTTCAAATATTAATTTAAAAGTATCAAGAAAAAACAAAAATTCTTCATTCTCTAAATAAGATTTTAAACCAACAGCAGCATTTAATGAAACCTGATCTGTTGAAAAGTCATCACTGTTTAATATAAAATCAAATGTTTCAATTAATTTGTCTTTATTTTTATGGATGGTAAACTAAACATTGCACGTGATGTAAAATTCCATCGAGTTCGAGCATTACAGGGAATTCTGTTTCCTACTATGTTATTTAAAACTTACGTTCGTTTGTTTGAAGACCGTTTAAATGTCCCGCCATTACAGATGCTGTCGTAAGTCTGATTCATTCGCAAAGTCGAATCGTTGAAATGTTTCCATTAAAAAATTGAATAAAATGACCGCTGTTCTTCCCGAACTAACATCGTAGAACCCTAAAAATCTTTCCACTAGTTGTCCATTTTTACAATTAATAATTTACCGAACAGACGAATTCTAATCTAACCTTATTTCGCGTGGTGTCACTCAACCATTATACCCGCATAAAACAAAACAAGCACTGACGCAACACAAATGTGTCGTATTCCGTACTACACCGACTGTACTCGTACTGAACTTAAAGGCGGGCGGCAGGCTAGCCTCCAGAGGATGTTGCCGTTTTCGCTGTTTCACGCTATTTGGCGATTGACTGGTCGGAAAAACGGCAACTGTGTTGAACAACACATGCTCAGCGTTTGAGATATATAGAGAATCTAGCCTCTGGCCACTGTTGCCAGATTAAAAATAACTACTGAGAACGGGGAATTAATTGTAAAATTAAAAAAATTATTAGAGAAACAGGAAATAAAATGAAGAATGATCAACAAGATAAATTTGTGAGGAGGCTGAGCCTCCTTCGAGGAGCCGCCACTTATGGTTTATTTCCAGAAAACATGCAGGTATAGATAAATAGCACCAAAATAAAGATGTTATTTACTTGTTCAAATGTGATTTTCTGCTTGTACTTCTCCCTATTTCGATAATAAGGTATTTGATGAAGATGGATGTCAAAACTGCCAATTGTAATGGGAATGGGCCTACCACAATCCAAAACAATTTGGTTTCTATTTTCAGTACTTTAAAGCTAATTGCAAATTTATAAATTCTTACGACCATTAAGAACAGCCGGCGTAATCTTAACCACGGTGGTTTATGCACATAAGCACGCACACAAATACATCATCTCAAAAATAGTCTAATTGGATTCAGACTCAAAACGGATATTTCCGCGAAAACACGGAAATATTTACTTTACACGTATCTACTACCGTACACAGTAAAAACGGCATGAACTGTTCGTAATAAAATTTCAGAATTATAATTTTCAGCATCACGGATCAGATTTTGGCTACAATTCATACAAGTTGCTGCTTAAGTGGAGACCTGAAAACTATAGACATATTAGGGTTATTGCTCACAATTTGAATTAGCAAATTGATATTTTAAAATTTGGTGTTATGTAGGAGCTCTGCTCGTCTTTTGGATATCCAGCTTTCAAACTTATGTCCTATAATATAACAGAGGAGCCAAGATAGGATATTTGTCAATGGAAAAGAAGAAGTTATGGATTTTAGACACTATTTATTGCCAAGTAACAGCTATTTTGATATAACATTTGAAACTCGTTTATCTTGTACCTATACTACCTATTCCTTTATTTAATTAGGTTTTCCATAACCTACGTAGTGTTAGTATTAACATAGCATAACTAGTATACATTGTGAATAGTATTGCATAATTTTTCGGAACTAAAATATATGAAGTGTTTCTACCGCCTTGTTATCTCCGTTTAACTTTTAATCGACCAGAATGGTGAGGTATGTATATATGGCTTTCAGTATCTGAAACAATTTTTCCTCACATTAGTTCAATAACAGCTAATGTAGGGGATAATATATTGAACTCTCATAAACACTCAGCAACTATAAAACATTAATTGAAACGTGTAACCTCTAGGAAAGGCGATGGGGAAAACGTGAAAAGTCAAATATAAAGTAAAAACGAAATAATGTATCGTCCGTTCAAAGACATTCACCAAGTTAAGGGAATATTGATACAGTTTAACTTAAAGAGGTTATAAAGACTTGGGAGTGACTCCCACTGGTAATTTCTGGAGAATATCCAAACATACTACTATAAGTTCATTAATGCTCCTGTTTATTTCTATTTTGATTTTACATAATGTTAATGTGATTATTGGAAATGGAGAATTAAAACTCTACTTTCCAGAAAAAGATCTCCAAAAAATGCAATTCCAAAAAAAAAATTCGAAATGATTATCATTGATTAAATAAGCTTTTCTGGTATACATGAAAATATTAACATTTACTCATTTATTCAGCAATAGAATCCGTTGTATATATATTTATTATATCAGAAATGGGAGACCCTTCTATAATCACAATGATAGATAAAAATACTATATGAGGTAATGTACTGTGCGGTTCAGGATAGAAGATCGGAGGGGTAAGGGTAGGAACTATTGTAAACTGAGCGAAATTGTACAAAGTCATGGGCTTCTAGAGGGAGGTTAAAGTAGTTTTTTTTTTTTTAATATAGGGAATGGCATTGAATATAAATTCTTTAGCCACGAAAGTTTGGAATTTTTTATTTTTTTTTTCTCATTCAAGTAACCTCAGTACAAAAGAAGAAAATAACCTGCCCAAGTAAATATAGCCAGAAGAACCTGGCCATATTTTGTATAGAAATACAAAGGAGGTGGAGGAGGATTTACACTCTTCAAGTCCTGGGCCGATCAGGACTACTGACACAGACTAGGATGGCCGGATAATTGGGGTATGACATATGGTAACAAAATTTATGGGAATCAATTCTATTCTATTCAACCGTCTATTATAAAACGAATCTGAAAACTCTAAATCCTCATGTCTGATTTGGCTAAAAATGAAAATAAGCTATTCATTATTTTCTCTTCATTTTTTAAGATCACTTCTGTTAAATGTATGGGAAGAGTACAGCCATAGGTAACAAGTTCCTGAAGCAACCAATTGATGTTTCTTGTATTTGCGCTACATCCAAAAAATATGTGATTGAGATCTCCATATTCACCACACTCACAGAATGGATCGTCAGCCAATCCTATCCGCCATCTATGGGAAGGGAATAATCCATGGTTGAATTTTATTCTAGCTATTGTTGTTATCTCATTGCGATTAAGATAAAGATCTGTGTACCATAATTTTGTTGGAATTGTTGGGCAGTATTTAGAGTAGTTTGTTTGGTTTCCCGTTACGTAGTCCTCCCAGCAATGATTCCAGTTATAATTAAGTTTTACTTTGCACAATGGGTAGAAATCTGTATAATTAATTTCACATATTTCTCCGTCGGTTTGTAGATAATTTTTAGCTATTTTATCAGCGAGCTCATTACCTTTCAATCCACAATCCAATCATTTAATTTCATGAGGTGGGTTTTGCTAGCCGATCCATACACAACACATCCATAATCAAGAATAGATGTAATGTAAGCTTTATAAAAGATTAAGGCTGTTTGATGATCACATCCTCCTGAACGAGATGTTACATATTTTAAAAAATGTAATGCTTTGTTAGCTTTTTCAATGATCTGTGAAATGAACTGACCCCATAATAGTTTTCGATCTAAGGTAACACCCAGGTATTTAATCGATTTCAATACTGGTATCGTCATTCCATTCAAAGTCAAACTATCTACGTTAGGAATATGTTTTCTAGAGAAGAAGAGTACCGCACTTTTGTCTGCTGAAATTGTCAATCCATTTTGTGAGCACCACCTGTTGAGAACTGTCATGATGTATCGTAAATCTCTGATTGCATCTATGTATTTTTTATTCATGGAATAAAATATTAAATCGTCTGCATATTGAATACATATGATATATTCTAAAAACAGGGTATGTACATCGAATGTATAGAGGTTAAAAAGAATGGGACTCAGGATAGAGCCTTGTGCTAAGCCAACAAAACAGCTTCTGGGACCTATTAATTTTCCTTTAATTTTGATATATGTGATGCGGCCCAGAAAAATATTAACTAAACATTTAGCTAATATTGATGGCATATTCGAGTATATTAGTTTGTCGTAGAGTATTTCCAGTTGGACGTTATCATAAGCTTTCTTTATATCAATAAATAATGCATTTGTGATTCGATTATCGCTGAGAGATAACTGAACATCTGTACGTAAATGTGTCACTACGTCCAGTGTACCATATTGTTTTTTAAAACTATATTGATTCATAGGAAGAATATTATACCGATGTATCCATAATTCTAATCTAAATTTCAATATCCGTTCAAATGTTTTAAGTAAACAGCTTAGTAGCGTAATAGGTCGATATGAACTTTTGGAGATGTTCTGCTGATTTTTGCCGAGTATCATAATTGCACATTTTTTTAGGGAAGCTGGAATATCACCTTCTTCCAGAAATTTGTTGAATGTAATTAATAGTTTTTGTTTATATTCATTTGAGAGGTGATGTATCATCGAATATGAAATATCGTCTATTCCAGGGGCCGTATTATTACTGTTCTGTAAGGACATTTGGAGTTCTGACTGATTGATGGGTCGTATTAGGAAATTATATCTCTCGTCCTCAGTTCTATTTTGAAAGTTAATACTAGGCATAACTATGGGAGGACATAATTCTTCATGTATTTCACTTGCTATTTCCTCACTAATGTGATTATTTTTATTTTTCTAACTTTCTGCCAAATCTCTGACATGGGTGTGTTTTTATTTAGGTTGGTGCAGAATTTTTTAAAGCTTTCTTTAGATTTTCTTTTAAAAAGGCGTTTCGTGTCAGCCATTACTTTATTGCATTCTACAAAATTTTCTATTGTGGACTGAGTTTTGTATTTACTTATTGCACTTTTTCGTTTAGCAATTGCTGTGTCGCAATCCAAATCCCACCATTGCGGTTTCTGCCTATGCGATGGTGTAAATGGTCGATTTTTTGGAATGCCCTTCTGACATCCATATTGAATTGCATCGATAAATCTGTCAGCCATGACCTCTGAGCTCATGCCCGAATTAAAACTGTTAAGTTTTGTGTCGACTGCTTGACTGAATAAATGCCAATTAGCATCTGTAATTCTCCATTTTCGACAAGGGTATATGATCTTGTCAGGCTTAGGTATGTTTGACAAACCAATTAAGATTGGGTAATGATCTGAGCCTAAATTGTCATTTGTGAGTTCCCAGGAACTCCATCTCAGCAGATTATTCGAGACCAGTGACAAGTCAACAGCGGAGTGTTGTAGACTGTGCCGTGTAGATGAACAGTCATTTAAAAGAACCAAATTATGATTATCTAAGGAATCTATTAGATTGTTGCCTTGTGCATCGTTTCGAGAGGATCCCCAGGTGGTGTGGTGACTGTTGAAGTCGCCGCCTATAATTACATTATTACGTGGAAGAGTGGCGAAAAATGTGTCCCATTCTGCTGTTGTAATATTAACATTTGGTGGCTTATATACACTTATAAAAGTGAAATCGGTATTGTAAATAGTGGTGGAAATACCACGGATTTCCAGCAAGGGTATTTTGTGATTGAACGTCATTTCACTAAACTGGATTTTAGAAGATACCAGTATTGCAACACCACCCTTTCCATTATTTCGATCACATCTTAAAACATTATAATTATTAAAAGGAATTTGTATAGAGGGCTTAAACCAAGTTTCTGAGATAATAGCAATATCAACTGAATAATCATTTAGAGCTTTACAGAGACTTAATTTATTAGCGACTACCGATCTGCATAATTTGTAAATTATTTTGTTGTGTCATCTGAATTTTCTGATTCTGAGCTGTGCGTTGCATTTAGAATTGATGTTAAGCTATCCGTAATTTGTAAATCTGATAAATCTGTTGTTTCACAATTTGGTAGTACATTGGTAATTAGGTCTATTATATAGTTTGATACATTTCTTAATAGCTTTTGTTTAAATTCATTAATTTCACGCTCGATAAAGTAGTTCACAATATCTAAAATAAAATATTTACGACGCCCTAATTATATCGGCAATTATTGGAATGCACGTTTTAATAATTATAACATGTTTCAATCATTAAACAAACTTGCAAAAATACGCTGTTGGGGATTCCACGCCAATGTGGAATGTGTGGTTTTACTTTGTGCAACACATTAATTGTAATGAAGCCTCGTCGAAAAGTTGAAGGCAATCCGGAAGGTCAACTATTTTATATTGTATCGAAGTAAAAAAATTAAGAATGAACCAACAAGTAAAATAATATACGCAATGTAGCTATTGGGGACCGCATGTAACATACTTGACATTCTTTCAACCGCTCTTCTTTCTCAAACCGTACCAATACATTATAATTTAATTCACACTTATCTGAAGAGTTTCATGATAGACAAAATAAGTTTCAGTGAAAAAAACGTGATAGTGTATGTTATGATATGACACTTATTGTAGATATTTGTGGACTGTATGGTTATTAAAAGTCGTTGAAACCTTGATAGTTTATTAGCTGAAATTCTACATGAAAAGATGCGTTCATCAAAATACGGTGTTACATGCATGAGCTCTCTTGGGGTACTGCCTTAGGCTTGTTCTCTCCAATTCTTCGCGGGAATCAAATAAATAACATATTGCGCCAGGGCGCCTAAACAGTGTAATCTAATTAATATGATAGATCTTTTTGGATTCTAGAGTATATTCGTATTGTACGATTTTCTCAGATTCAGACATAATATATAAGCTCTTCAACCATGACTGGAAAACCTGCCTTTCACAAGCAACTAAATATCAAAAGAAACATTATTTTGAATAACAGTTACTCTCTTTGATGAATCAATTTAGAAAAAAAAAATTTTATATCTTGTAACGTAACATGTAAAGATCAAAATATTGTAGGAATAACTTATTTTGGGGCAATATCCAATACAATTCATAAGATTAATTTAACCCTAATTTTCGAATCAAGTTCAATATGAATTAATTGACTAAATGAGTGAAATTAGAATTATGTTACCAATTTTCAAAAGTATGAGACCTGTCTCATGATTGAAAACCTGAAAATATTTTGAATGACATGGATTTGTATATATTTATTTATTTATTTATTTATTAACGGGACGAACCCTTTTACAGATTACATTTTACAAATTTAGTAAAATATAATGTATCGCAAAATGAATAAAAAGAATGAGTTCACTTTGCAAATATACACAGACATATACATATATTCGGAATCACTTAATTTATCTATGTTGAGCCAGTCAAAGCCCTTTGAAAAGCAACTAAAGAAATGTTCCAAAAATTGAGATTTGTATAATGATTTGCGGTAGTTAAAATACGACAAAATGGAGAATGCATATATATAGACATCACATTTATAAATAACTTAACTAAGTGATTGTGATTACAAAATAAAATAATGTCACATATACCAATGAACATGAATTTCATATATTCTTTTCAAGTGCAGACCAAATGATATCTTCTAAGGGTTATAATTATTATGTTCGCACTAACTATCACTCTATATCCTCAAATTTTAACTGCGATGCAGCCATTATCAAAGAATAATGTAAATTTTAATTTATCTTGATATATACCATTTGCAAAAACATTCGATTCTCTTCATTATATTATTTTTCTATTATTTCAAACCATCAAAATTCGTTTTATGTTTACTGTAATTCTATGTAAGACAATTGATGATTTTTTTGGTATTTGTGACTTATTATTATTTCGTGTATGTTCTGATTTGTTTTTCCGATGTAAATTAGGTTTTCAGTATATAAGTACAAGGAATTTTGAAAATGTAACATGAATTTTAACTTTTGGGGATTTAAATATTTTATTAGGTTATTATTATTTTTATGTGCTATTGTGAAATAGTGTTTTTGAGATAGCAGTTTTATTGTTTCTTTTGTAATATTGAGAATAATTATACTTTCTGAAATTTTATTTATGAATTCAAGTGTATAATTATTTTGTGTGAGGATGTATTATGAATTTATGATTTATATTCTTGAACCATTGGTATTGAAAGGTAGCAATAAACTATCGAAACGTCGAAGGAAATTTGCGGTATTCACCTTCAAAAAGACATCCAAACTAGCATCAGAATATCCCAACCTTCAGCACCAATTTTCTTTGAGAGCGTATCATAATCAAGAGTAAAGACTTCCTAGTCCTAATGTCCGCTTCATACCATTTGCTTTCATATATTGCATCCGATATCTTCAAACTCTGCAATAAATATTTAGGTTTATAAAAAAAAACAATGTATACCGAAAAATGTTAACCAAAGGATGTATGCTAAATGTAAATAGCTTCCATGTTCCTTCAGAATGTTGAGAAGCTCAATATTTTTTCTTACAATTCTGTAATTTCTTATCAAATATCTACAAATTGGATTCAAAGTAAAATGAGTGTGTACTCCAACAAAGTACAAGATATCCGCATGTAAATTATCGAAAATACCATTGAAGTTGGATCACCGCAATAAACCTAATGATAAGCCATTTTATACTGCAATGCATTAATGCATTTCTTTTAAAGAATTCATCCATTCTATTCAATTAGTTAGTATATGCAATTATTGTGAATTGACTTTTTCAAACTATGATTATAATTAAGGTGATATGTATTATATTTGATTAATATGAATACTCATTTTCTAGAGTGTATAAATTATAGCAAATCAATAAATTTCTGAAAAGGTGGAAATTAAAAAATAAAAGTAAAAGATAACCCATACCAAAATAACAATTGTATAAAAAAGGAAGAAAAAAACAACAACTAGGTACTAATTTATAGGATTATTAATTATTATTATTCATTTTAATAATGCTATAATAAATAATCTAAGTTATCTTCATGATTTGGGAAATTTAGTCCATATCTCTCAATATACTTACGGACTTTTGGCCCATTGGGCAAAGAAACGTTAAACTTGTTTATATTGTAACGGGATATCAAAAATGATCTTGGTCAAGGGTGGTTGTGGGATGTGTCTTACTTTACGCTTGAAATAATTATGTCACTGTCACACTGACATCATCAATAACCTACAAATTTCATAACTATTTATTTCAGTTGTAAAACAATAATGAACTACAAATTAAAAATTATCTTGGTCAAGGGTGGTTGTGGAATGTAAAACGTGTGTCTTACTTTGAATTTTTGAATACGTTTTGTTGTGTCAGAATCTGTTAAGTCATTGTGCTGATAAGTTTGCATACAAAAGTTGAGTTTCCTCCGAGATCACCTTGTTTGACAATTGTGGACTATTTTGTATTTCCTTACTCAAAAAACAAGATTTTCGCAACTCCGGTAAATGATTTGCAAGAACTTCAACAAAGAATAGTTCAGCAATGTGCAACCATAACGCCAGAAATGATGCAAAACGGTTTTCTAGGCATGAGGATGCGCGTCAACTTGTACATCGAACAAACGGGGGACATTTCCAACAATTACTGTAATTTAGTTTTTCCTGTTACTTAAACCGTTATTTCGTAAGTTGTAGTTCATTATTGTTTTACATCTGAAATAAGTGGGTATGAAATGTGTAGGTTATTGATGATGTCAGTGTGACAGTGACATAATTATTTCGAACGTAAAGTAAGATACACGTTTCAGATTCCACAACCACCCTTGACCAAGATAATTTTTGATATCCCGGTATTATAGCTGGATCATTATTTTGAGTACCAAAACAAAAGAAGAAACTATATTATAAAAAAATCACATAGGTGGTGAACTGACCCGTGTTTTTTTTTCCATAACATAGATAGGTACTCATAGTGAGAGATTCAATAGATACATAGTTAATATGATTACCTCTTCGCTAATTGTTTGTGCATTCCAGTAATACATATATAATTGTGAAAGCAGAAACAGAATACAAATAATGAGATGTCCCGTGAAGATATTCAGAACTCCTACCTAAAATTATAAAACTCTCATTCAGTTATTAACAATTTTAATGCACATTATTTTAATATTTGATTTTAACAATATTGAACAGGTGTTTCGTGATGAATATTGAAATGAAATCTCACCAGGATGATAACATAAATGAGCGAGGCAATTTTTATCGCATCGAATAGAAAATCGATGAATAGTAATTGCTTCAAATTATTCCTCAATGCTTTGAATTCCCTAAAATACAATAATGATTTCATCATCACATCTTTTATTCCAATACATTCCAAAACCGGTATCAACTGGATTATTTCAGAATAAATGACGAAGCAGTGGTCTCAAACTTTCATGATGTAGAGATATTTCACGTCAAAAAAATAGGTGTCCTTAATACTAATGCCTCTGTTTGTAGTTGAGATTTTTTGTATTAATTGATTTATTAGAATCCAAGTAAATTAAGTAACTTATTTATGATATGTTATAGATATAAAATCGTAATGGGTTGTTCTTCTAGCATACTTCATACTTTGAAACGAACGAGAGCTGGTAGCTCAATGTAGTTATATTTAATAATCTAAGAGCTGGAGCGATATGGTGGGCCTGAATGAATACACCTTGACACTACTGTATAATTGGTGGAGAAAGGATCAATGTACAATATCTACCACAGACCAAATCGTGTTTTGTGTTTTCCAAGCTACAGCCACCTCAAATTTTTGAATTATTGCACGAATCCTTTTCCGGAGTTGTTGTATATTGAAAAGCATGTAATTCTTATACATTTGCACCTAGTGCCAAGGTTTTATATCGAAGCAATTGCTTGGAGCTGGCCAGTTAATTAAGTAGCTTGAATGAAGTGCAAGAACACATTTTCTAACCTGGTGGAAAATGTTTGTTATTGCTGCCAGTTGTTGATAAAATACAAGCCAATGTTTTTTATCTGGACATTTCCCAGTAAGTGGCTATTATTTGGACCAAAAATGGACTTTTTGACTACTTTATGGCTAAAACGGGTGCATTGCTACAAAATACCTTGGCACGTGTCAAATACGTTGATTGGGTGTCAAAGAATAACTAATATGAGTGCCAATGATTTTTTCCCAATACAATCCCTACCTCAACCCCGAAAATCTTCCCAAAAAAATCGTTAACTGTTATATCAATAAATTTGATTTCATGAATTACGCAATTCCTTAGACTCCGCCAGCGGTGAATTATCGAAATTACTGATTTTTTTGGGGGAAGGTTTTCGTGGTTAGAGGGGGTTATTGGGAAAAGGACTTCGGCACTCATATTTGTTATTCTTTGACACCAAATTAAACTATGTGACACGGTGCCAAGGTATTTTGTAGCTATGCACCCGTTTTAGCCGTAAAGTGGTCAAAAAGAGAATTTTTGTTCCAATAAATATCCAAACACTCGGAAACGCCCAGATAAAAAATTTTGGCATGTGTTTTCAACACTTGGCAATGATAACAAACAGTTTCCACCAAGTCAATGTGTTCTTGCATTCCGTTTAGCGTACTAAATTAACTGGCCAGCTCCAAGGAATTGCCTCTATAAGAAACCTTGGCATAAGGTGCAAATGTATAAGAATTACATGCTTTTCAATATGCGACTATTCCGAAAAAGGGTTCGTGCAATAAAAAGGTCCAAAATTGGAGGTGGCTGTACCTTGGAAACGCCTGACAATACCCGATTTGGCCTGTGAAAGCTATGATACATTGAACCTTTCTCCACCAATATACAGTAATGCCAAGGTGTATTCATCCAGGTTCACCATGCTACTCTAGCTGCTAGACTAGACGTCTGGATCCAATAAGATTGTTAAGTAAGTCAATAAAATCCAAACATCTTAGCAACTTTCTACATCATTTCATGTGATCTGAGTATCTGAGTTTCATTTGATTGGATATTTTTCTTCGTTCAAGAATATGTTATTTGTAATTCAATAGTTCTCACGGTATTAGAAAGGATGGTAGTTATTATCATATGAATCGAATCGATTCTTCAAATACGGCTAAAACAAAACATGGGAGCGCAATTAAATGTAAAAACGAGGAAAATTGATAAACTATTAGAATAATTCAAGTTCCACAGCATTACGTTCACTTTTACTATATCTTAGAATTCAAAATGATCTGAGTACTTCACACCCCCTGATGCTTAGAACAGGGTGGCGTTTCACAAATGACTGAAACCACTCAATTCCAGATTTTTCATTTTTAGTTCAACTCTGAGCATGACTTTTACAGCTAGCTCGTGCGCTATTTCACGTACATATTTTGCAGTTTTGCCATAGCTAATTTTTGAGCACTACAATATGTATTCGCATAAGCTTTGTTCGTCTTCTGCTGCAAAAACTTGTCTGGGATTAAACTTCGGCGACATTCTGATTGTTTCATTAGGTTGGTTCCTTTTATTTTTCGCGTACCTAACGTTTGAAATTTCAAGCTATTCCGTGCAGCTGCATCATGAAGCGATGCAATGACTTGTTCGACAGCAATTTTCGTTTGCTCGCGGGTGAAATTTCCCTTTTGAGTTTTCCTCTTTCTTCCTCTTGACATATTGCTTTCCTACACACGGATAACACGAAAAGGATGTTATTGTTTGCAAAACTGTTGCACTTCAGTCAATTTAACATGCCACATTTAAACCACGGGCCACAATGAGACAACAATGTCTCATTGTGGCCCCTTTTTTAGTTCCAAGTTCCCTTACATGCGAATAATTCTGTGACCTGACTTGTAATAATAGTGACTAGATGCTGATCCTTCAAGTGAAAAAGCATGTACATAATTTCATTAGCACCGGAGATATGGATAATCAAATTCAACAGTGCAAAAATGATTACACACCCGAAAATCACGATGTTTTCACAAAAAAACGGCAGATGCGTGCTAAGGCGCTGTAACTTTGTTGATAGTTGCACCGCGACTGGACTTAATCTAAGTATAAACGTTGATTGAAGAAACCAGCATAATACGAATTTATTTCATTTGTCTCAATATGCCCCGCGTCTCATTGTGGTCCAACCTTCCCTATTGAATTGCAAAGACCATAATCCCAAATTAAAAAAATTACGAAAAGTAAGTACGAAAACTTGTAAGTTAGGTTTGGTTTGTTCATAACAATGGAGCAACTTTGCAGCCACCCTCATATACGTGCTTATTTTTCTCTAAGATCTTTTCGGGGAAGCAAACTTATCATATCTTTTATAAATCAATGTTCACACAACGCTACGAAATGACAACAAGATGGCAGACTACTAGAACTTATCAATTTTGAATCAGTGTTTGCTTTCAAAGGCTTATTACATGCTACTAACAGACTGTCCGAGGTAGTATAATTTGACAATACCAAGTAACTAGTTTTTCCATCATCATTTCTTACTCAATTATGCGAAGATGTGCCACATAACAATTTCGAATCACATCGTAATGTCTTTGAGGAAACATCGAAGTCCAATACCAATTTGGTTCGTCCGAAAATTTGTCGAAATTTCTTATCACATGCTGCAAAACCTTTAAACGACCAACGACGGTACTTGTTAGCACTATGTAGCACACGTCTACGGCTACGAGAAGTAACGTAGAACCTATGGTGGCAACGCTTTGTACCACAAGAATCATTGGATAGTGGTTCTCCATCAGATCGAAGGGCATGTACATTTCAACTGGCAAACTTTTTGGGCAACTTCCGCTTCCTCCACGCTCACACTTATGATAACTGAAATAAACAATTAAATTCATTGTTAGAAGTGTTACCAACATGAAGAATAAGGTGGAACGGAGAAGGAAAGCGATAGGGATCAATTTGTCGGTATATTTGACGTACAATCGTTTGATTTCGTGGTGACAGTTGGTGAAAATATACTCATCATATTGATAAGCACTTTGCAAGGTCATCTGCATTTTATTTGATGTGTACAGATGAATTTTGCAGACCAAAACAACGTAGGACAATGCATAACCAAATACCACAAAGAAATCGACGTTGTCATTTTTGTTGCTCAGTATCGCTTGCTCCAAATATATAATCATCAACAAGCAAGCGGCATATACATTGAAACGCACACCGATCTTATAGATGGTGAACAATTTTTTCTGCCACTTTTTAGAGCACTGCGGGATAAAAATACCTGCAGATATCAGAATCTGCTTATTTAGCAAAAATAATTCAGAATGCATTTCAAACAGTCGACACACAGAAACTAAAGCAATTTCCTTTGGCTTTTCATATTAGATCTTGACTAATTTATTTCTGAATATTTTATAGGAGGAGTATGAATAAGTAAGTTCAAATTTAACTGAATATCATAGACGTGTCAGTTTCGATTTTCTACGCTTCAGAAATTGATTCTATTTTACTGTTCAATCAATGATATGCATTGTCTTTATTTGTAAGGTGTTTATAATATTCCATGCCTTCTTTTAGTTCTTAATATTCTAGTCGGCAATTACAGTTTCTGCCATCAACATTTTGACAGGTAAGTGAAATTCAAAATATACAGTCTAATCCGAGAAGTGAAGAAATGATGGATTAGTCATAAATTGGAAAATCCTTAGCGATGAATAAAAATACGAAACTCATATTATAACCAAGCAGCAATTCTAGGTTAGTAAGTTATATCTTAGGTGGTTGGTTACTTGCGAGCCTATTTTTGGATGCAATTTCATCAACATTACAGATGAGAGAACATAGTTTTTCCAAGCGTCTATTATAGGTTAGCAGGTTATTTGTAAGTTTATTTTTGGACACCAACTGAATACAGCAGTGAAGTACCTTGCGGTAAGCCTAGATAAAAGGCTGAGAAGCATCTGGAGAAAACCGCTAACAAAGCGATAAGAGCCATGTGATGTCCTCCAAGGTGACAAATTTTCGAAAAAATTCTCTCAGCAACTTTTCCAATCCTTGAAGGAGATGAAATTCACCTTGTGTTCGATAAAACAACTAGACCGTCTATTAAAGACTTGGAACGGGACGCTCGTTCCATTTACGACAGAGGTGAGGATTACATGATTTCAAGTCCAAGTCAGAAAAGACCAAGTACCTAACTTCTTGAAAGCTTTGAGGGAAGATAGCTTTAAGAGGTCTCTGGTAAATTTTCTGCTCAAATACTGGTGTCAAAATCACTATGCGTCATATCTCGGCCATAAATGTTTATTCGTTAACGATGAAGATGTGTGTTATAAATATTAAACGAAAGACGAAAAGCTAATAAGAGAGATAGTGGAAGAATTTGAAAGTCATCACGAAGAAGCTGACACTAGAATAACGTTTCATGTGTCTAAACTTCCAAAGTACAGCAAAGTCCTCATTAAAGCTTCCGACACTGATATACCTATCATAGTATGTATTAGGAAATTGGCATTTACTTGATAATGATCTGTCTGTATGGATTGAAACCGGTTAGTCGCATCTGCATAAAATCTGCCATTAAAATGAGCTAATAATGATAATCTATTTTCTAGGCGTTCAGAGTAATAACACTTTGAGGTACATCTATTTGAATGGGCTGTACAATTTTTTAGGTTCTGGCCTTTGTAAAGCTCTACCCGCTTTCCATGCGCTTACTGGCTGCGACTACACAGCGTCATTTTCTCGAAAAGGCAAAAATAAACCTTTCAAAGTTTTGACGGAAAACAAACCTATTCAAAAGATTTTTGGTACCTTCGGTTGCAATGAACAATTAAATGAAAATCAAATACAATCTGTGGAACATTTCGTATGTTTGATTTATGGGAAAAAAATTGAATCAGGTTAATACTGAAAGGTATTATACAAGTCAGCACAACCGAATATTTATGAAAAATAATAATCTAGAAAATGTTTAGGTACGAAATTTTTTTGGATGCAAATAGACCCAAACATGGCTCACAAAATGTATTTAGCAGAATTAAAAAAATGGATGGAAGTTCTTTGCCACCATGCGCTAATGTTTTATTGGAAAAAACTGCAAGAACCAATCAAATTTGTGGCATATGGTGCAATGCTACTAGTAACTCACCAAGATTTTATCAACCAGAAGGCCATGGTTGGATTTTGGAAAATAATGAGTCTCTTCTCAAATGGTAGTCGGGCTTGCAATTTCCCGAACACTTCGAAGACATAATTGTGGAAGAACCGTAGAGTGACGAAGATGATGAAAACGGGCATGTGTCTTCCAGTGATGAAGATTGATTTTTAAATTTGTTTTGTTTTTTACTTATTAAAATTTGTTTAACTTGTAACTCTTATTCCTAGAATAAACTAATTTATTTTGGTACTTACGTTAGGTTCGGATATTTTATTGGCAATAGTGTAAGGTATGACGTATGACACTTCTAGCAGAAATGATCCAAAATCTTTGGCGAAGGGCGGCCAAAGTGGCCTGGGGGCCCGCATGTAGTTGACTCTCATGTACATGTTTCACTAATAATTTGGAAACTGCATTATTTTTGGGTAGTAAAATTGGGTATTTTACGTCATTATCAATGTCGGCGTTTTTCAATCTGCCCCCGACGCGTATAAGTCTGTATTCGTCCATGAACGGACTTAAAGAAAGTAATTTTGAATTGTTCGGAAGCGGCTTGTCATTATTCATATATGCCCAATCAGTACCAAAATCAGTTTGTTGCACAATGCGACATATTGTGATAGTTGCATTATTGAGATCCTTTGAACTTCTGATCCCAATGACCTTCAAGTCCTTACCCCGGGTCACTTCCTTATTGGAGAGCCACTAACAGCACTTCCAGAGTACGATCTCCAAGAAATTCCGCTAAACCGCCTGTCCCGGTGGCAATTGGTCGAGAGACTCCGTAAACATTATTGGTCACGATGGACCCGAGAATATTTAACTAATCTACAAGCTCGCACCAAATGGTATCACAACAAGCCAAGTAAAAACCTCATGGGATCCATGGTGATTCTTGTTGAAGACAACCTGCCACCACTGTCATGGAAAATGGGAAGGATCTGCGATGTGCACCCAGGAAATGATGGTCATGTACGAGTAGTCAGCGTAAAAACTGCTCAAGGGGTAGTCAAGCGTTCCGTGGGGAAGGTGTGCCTCATACCGGTAGAAGACAATTTGTGGTCCAGTGATAGTGACAGTGCTTAGACGCTGAAATTGCGGCGCGAAAGAGTGTTTCGACAACCAAACTGTTATAGGACTCATACATAATGTATGTCTATTGTATATATGCATCATCTTTTATACGTTTACTAACTCTAATGTATGTCTATTGTACATATGTATTATTCTTTGAACAGTTGCTGACATTTTTTAACCTTGATGTGTTATAATGCTCTTCTTATAAGTGTCATATGCGTATATTGTATTGTATTGGTATATCGCAGGGAGAAATTTGAATACAAATGCATATTGTGGATTGTTGAAAGCTTATTAGCTTCAAGGGGGCAGTATGTATGATCTACACAATCTTGATGGGACAGCTCCCACCCTCATGCCATTTTCTACCTGCTAGGGTAGCTTGTTTCATAGTTTGTAAGTGAAATAGAACAAGACATTATATTCCTGAACGTTATAGAGTTAAGAAGTAAGTTATTTTTAATAAAGTGAAAATAAGCAAGTGTTTGAGTTTCAATCAACAACATTCGACCTACGGTCCATTCAGAGCCCGTCTGCCGAAAAATGTGTCAAAGCAAATATGATCCTGATATTTTTCTCTACATTTTAAGCTATGAATGAGCTTGGAATAAAGTCACGTGTTTTTCGATATTTTTTGGGAATTTTGAGTGCGTCTGCTCGGCAGGTACTGTAATTTACAGCGTCTGCCGTTTTGGTTCCGTGTTGATTGTGATATGGGGAATCGATTCACGTAAATTTCAGCCTGGAATAAATCGTGCGATTTTTGCATTTTTTTTCCAAATTCGAATGAGCGTCCTAAACGCTACCGAATCAGACCGGCAGACGGTCGATTTTTTAGTGACCAATTAACATACTTTGAAATAGAAATAGTGAACCTTTGGAATAAAGTGACTTGCTATTTTTCCCGCTAGCTCTCGTACTATATGTCGCACTCCAAGCGACTGATGGGAGATCTCCAGCAGCAACGAGTGAAAAATCTGCTGACGTTCAGCAGACAAGAAATACGGAGTCTTATTGCATTCCTTACCGGACACGCCCCATGGAACAAACACCTCTACACGATGGGACTGGTAGATCAGCCCACTTGCAGGGGTTGCGGCGTGGAAGATGAGTACACCTATGCATGTGCTGTGTCAGTGCACGGTATACGCGGTTGGTCGTCAAACGTATCTCGGAGACGATAAAACTACACCCGAGGAAATCAGAAGTATCCCCTAAATCAGGCTACTGAAATTCATAGAATACACCGGACTGATGAGGAGGTAGAAACATGCGAGGGCATAATAGGACTATAATGACCGCAGTGCAGTGGGGCTCCCCTTAGGATGGAGAATCAACCTCACGGAGGAGGGGTTTTAGTCGGTAGGAATCCGGCACACCCGGAGGCACGAGCACCCGAGGCGTCTATGCAAGATTTCCCCTCCTCTACGCAAAAAAAAAAAATTGAACACATAACAGAAAATATATCATTTTCAAGCGGAAATTCTAGGTTAGTAGGTTTTTGGTAAGCTTATGTTTGAGTACAATTCTAGTTTAGTAGGTTAATGGTAAGTTTATGTTTGGTTGCAATAACATCAACTGAACACATGAACAATATATATTATTCCCAGGCGGCAATTCTAGGTAGTAGGTTATTGATAGGTTAATTTTTGGATGCAATAACATTAATTGATCACATACGAGAATATATTATTATCTCCAAGCGAAAATTATATTTTACTAGGCTAGTAGGTTATTGGTAAGTTACCTTTTGGATGCAATAAAATTAACTGAACTCACCAGAGAGCATGTTTCATGTTCAAGTCGCAATTCTAAGTTGTTAGATTATTTTTGAACATATTAACAAGTGGTAGTTCTTGGGTAGTAGGTTATTGGTTTGCTCAGATTTGTATGCAATAACATTAACTGAGCACATAATTGAACGTATATTATTCACAAGCGGCAATTCTATTTTAGTCTTATTTGTGGAAGCTGGGTGAATTCTAGATTGGATACAATTAATGTCATTTATATTCTCCAAATTCAGAAGCGGGCGAAACTGTATATATACAAGGTGTCCTCGAACTGCGTGGCCAAAATGGAACCGAAGATTCTTTGACTCGAAAAAAATTCGATGAGCCTTTTCACTTTTGCCTTAAGTGTCTTGTTTAGTCGGTAGAGGGCTTCAAAGTTGCAAAAATAATTTTGTTTTTTCGGTATAACTTGGGAACGTGATGGAGGACTTTTACAATATTTGGCAGGTGAGTTACTGTCAATAATAGTCGTTTTTGAGAGTGGAGCACAGAGCCTTAGAGACCATAGAAATGGCTCAAACTTGAGGATGTAACGGGAAAAGTGTCCAGAACTTTTTTGTGGTCAATGTAATTCACCCGATATGTTTTATGTAGATAGCTTATCTAATTTGAAAACTTTTCTTACTCATAGAAAATGTTGATAAAATCAACGGATTAGCTTGAAAAAATTAATTTTCGAGTCTCTGCAATTTTGGCTTACTAATTTTACTTGATTAAAATACCTTAGTTGCCTCTGCTTTTCTAATGTCATTTTGGCATTTGGAGAATTTATTCTCAAAACTGTCAGTTTTTACTTTGCTTTCCGTACAAATTTTATGAAATTATGGCTCAAAATTTCCCTAACACTGAAATGGTTAATATCTCGGTAAAACACGAATAATAAAAACAATAGAAATGGGGAAACGATGTGATTATTTAGGAAAAAGAAATGCTAAATTAAAAGAAACAACAAAACTTTTTGGGAAATCGCTAAGGCATCAATTGTTCGAAATGTTGCCCATTTTCCTGAATACACAAATTAATTCGTTTCAAGAAATTGAATTGAACTCTGGCTAGTACTTCAGGATCATTCTTCAATAAATCCGCTTCATAATTAATTCGTTGCAACAATTTCTCCCGTGTGTTTACTGGAGGTGCATAAACTTTCGCCCCATAGAAAGAAGTCGCAGGGCGTCAAATCAGGGGAGCGGGCCGACCAGTTCACTGGTGCATCGTGTCCTCTACCTATCAGCGATCTGGATATTCCGCGTTCAAATGTCGCCTCACAGCTAATGTGAATTGAGGAGGTGCACCATCACGACGAATGTGTAAGGGCAAGTCTTCAACAGTTCAGGTAGCCTTTGTTCCAAAAAGTTCAAGTAGCTCTCCCCGTTCAATCGATCGGGTATAACGGTAGGACCAATAATAAAGTTATCCACAATTTCAACCCAAATATTGATTTTAGTTTGATTCTGAAAATGTGTAACTTCCGTTTCATGAGGATTTTCATCAGCATAGAAATGTTCATTAGGAGGTTAAAAAGACCCCACCTCGTGAAAGTAGCTTCGTCCGTGAACAGAATTCTTCTACAAAATTTGGGGTTTGCGTTTTGTCTTTGGACAATAAACCGACAGAACACGAAGTCCCAAACGTCGTGTGCTTATCCTAGGTTCAGTTTCAACCGCTCTACGATTTGCTTCAAATCTGCCAGTTTCGAGAAGTCGCCTCTCGATATTAGCAAAGGTTTGTCGATGAATTCTGCGGTGCGGATATCTTTACCCATGAACTTGTACACTTCTCCGGCCATTGCAACGACAAAGTCCATAAATCAATAACGTATCAACCATTTCAGTGTTAGTGAAATTTTGAGCCATAATTTTATAAATGTTTTATGGAAAGCAAAGTAAAAACTGACAGTTTTGAGAATAAATTCTCCAAAAGCCAAAATGAAATTAGAAAAGCAAAGGCAACTAAGGTATTTTAATCAAGTAAAATTATTAAGCCAAAATTGCAGAGACTCAAAAATTAATTTTTTCAAGCTAATCCGTTGATTTTATCAAAATTTTCTAAGAGTAAAAAAAGTTTTCAAACAAAATAAGCTATATACTTAAAAAATAAAGGGTGAATTACATTGACCACAAAAAAGTTCTGGACACTTTTCCCGTTACATCCTCAAGTTTGAGCCATTTCTATGGTCTCTAAGGCCCTGTGCTCCACTGTCAAAAACGGCTATTATTAACAGTAACTCACTGTCAAATATTGTAAAAGTCCTTCATCACGTTCTAAAGTTATACCGAAAGAACAAAATTATTTTTGGAACTTTGAAGCCCTCTACCGGCTAAACAAGACACTTGAGGCAAAAGTAAAAAGGCTAATCAAATTTTTTTCAAATCAAAGAATCTTCGGTTTTATTTTGGCCACGCAGTTCGAGGACACCCTGTATATATACAGGTGAAGAGTTTCTTTAGATTTCTTGATTATCTGATGCGGTCAGTCGATAATGTATTTGCACATTCTAGTTCCCTATTCTAATTGACGAAGAAAAATCATTAGAAGATTAGGAGTCGCAAAAAGTCCGAACATAGGTTTATATCTCATGTAACCTAATATTCATCATATTTCACTTCAGAATTAGGTTTCAGCCTATTTAAAAAAAAAATTTTGAACCTATTATGAGTACCAATTTTTAAAATAACGTTTCAGTACATATCTAAATAAAAGCTAGTCTTTGATTTTTTTTATTTTAATTTTATTCATTGTAATTTTCCTGGACGAGTGTAAACCTATTATGTACATAACACGAATGAATTAATTATCTATGTATATATCTATCTGGATTGGTTTATTGTCCCATTTTGTTTGCTATCAATTTAGTTCTAACATTATTCTATATGCTGATGATTTGAAGGTATTTCGTAGCATCAAGAACCAACAAGATACGATTATATTGCAGACGGACTTGGATAAACTTGCAGATTGATGCAAATCTTATAAATCATATCTCAATTACTCCAAATGTAGTGTTATCACCTTTTCGAGGGATACGTTCAATATAATTTACAGTGCTTATAAAATTGAATTACATTATTCACCTAAAGTTAGGCAGGTTAGGGACCTGCGTGTAATCTTTGACGGTAAACTTACCTTTATTCCTCATATAGATGCCATAATCAATAGGGCTAATAAAATGATGAGGTTCATTTTGAGAATGGGGAGACAGTTTAGGAGTGGAGATACACTCAGGAGACTTTATTTTGCCTATTTGGTGTATTGTTCTTCTGTCTGGTCACCTTACTTTGCGACAAATTCTAATAGAATTGAATCTGTTCATCGAAGATTTACAGTATATTCATATTTCATGAGATTTGGAGTATATCCGATGCATGGAACATACAACGAACGGTTATCATTATTTAATTTACACTAAGTAATAGAAGGAAGATATCAGATGTAGTTTTTCTGTTCAAGATCGTACATAATATGGTGAACCCAAATGTTATTTCTCCTTTAAACTTAAGAGTTGCTAGAGCAAACGCGAGAGATACATCTTTATTTTTGATAAATTTTGGCCACAGTGCGGTTGGAATTAACAGCCCGGCTTACAGAATGATGCAACTTCACAACAGGTTGAATGTGACAGTGGATATATTTCATGATCGTATTGTCTCAGGAGGGAAATTGTGGAAGCATTTTTGACTCTGATCGTTGAGGTTGGTGGTGATGATTGGCCTTTGTGATCCTTCCTCGTGAATGTTAATGCTAGCTATTTTGCTTTATATAATTTTCTTCTATTTTGTAATTTTTGAGAGCATGCTCTGTGCGTGACATCATCTGCAGTGCTATGCTGCTGAACGGCTATAAACCAGGCTATAAGTATAGCCGACTATAGATATAGACCAAAAATTATAGTCTATCGGTATTCTATTGATTCTTATTTAAGTCTGACTGTCAATATAAATCGACTAGAAGAAAAACTATAGTGTTTTCAATGTAGCTTTATTTTATATACCGGCAACGCTGCATATTTTATATATTTGACAAATTACAACATTAATTTTCAGTTTTATAGGAATTATCGTATGGGTTATGTGCTTGATATGTTCATAGATATTATTCACAGATTCATATTTCACATTTTCTGCTTACGATCAAAAAGAAGTGGATATAGAAGGATATAAGTAAGTACAAAGAATATAATATATTCAGTCCTATCTCATTCATATTATGTTATTTATTTATGGAGAATGCTAGGAGAGGTATCGGTCTTCCGAAGAGCAAATAGAGTTTTTATTGAAACTTATGTTGGAGAATAAAGACTCCCTAATTGTTGAAATAAGTGGTGATAATATTTTGCCTAATCCGTCTTCCTGCTGCTCTATCTTCAGCATTAGCAATATTCACTAAAATCTGGAGCACTGGCTCAATCTCTTGTTCTTCCATCGGTATTTGGACCCTGATATTTCCAACTGGCATTAATAAACTGATCACAGTTGGAGAATTCAATAAGGAATCTTCAAGTCTGACTGTAAGTATAAATCGACTAGAAGAAAAACTATAGTGTTTTCAACGTAGATTTATTTTATATACCGGCAACGCTGCATATTTTATATATTTGAGAAATAAGAACATTAATTGTCAGTTTTATAGGAATTACCGTATGGGTTATGTGCTTGATATGTTCATAGATATCATTCACAGATTCATATTTCACATTTTCTGCTTACGATCAAAAAGAAGTGGATATAGAAGGATATAAGTAAGTATAAAGAATATAATATATTCAGTCCTATCTCATTCATATTATGTTATTTATTTATGGAGAATGCTAGGAGAGGTATCGGTCTTCCGAAGAGCAAATAGAGTTTTTACTGAAGCTAATGTTGGAGAATAAAGACTCCTTAATTGTTGAAATAAGTGGTGCTAATATTTTGCCTAATCCGTCTTGCTGCTGCTCTACCTTCAGCATTAGCAATATTCACTAAAATCTGGGGCACTGGCTCAATCTCTTGTTCTTCCATCGGTATTTGGACCCTGGTATTTCCAACTGGCATTAATAAACTGATCACAGTTGGAGAATTCAATAAGGAATCTTCAAGTCTGACTGTAAGTATAAATCGACTAGAAGAAAAACTATAGTGTTTTCAACGTAGATTTATTTTATATACCGGCAACGCTGCATATTTTATATATTTGAGAAATAAGAACATTAATTGTCAGTTTTATAGGAATTATCGTATGGGTTATGTGCTTGATATGTTCATAGATATCATTCACAGATTCATATTTCACATTTTCTGCTTACGATCAAAAAGAAGTGGATATAGAAGGATATAAGTAAGTACAAAGAATATAATATATTCAGTCCTATCTCATTCATATTATGTTATTTATTTATGGAGAATGCTAGGAGAGGTATCGGTCTTCCGAAGAGCAAATAGAGTTTTTACTGAAGCTAATGTTGGAGAATAAAGACTCCTTAATTGTTGAAATAAGTGGTGCTAATATTTTGCCTAATCCGTCTTGCTGCTGCTCTACCTTCAGCATTAGCAATATTCACTAAAATCTGGGGCACTGGCTCAATCTCTTGTTCTTCCATCGGTATTTGGACCCTGGTATTTCCAACTGGCATTAATAAACTGATCACAGTTGGAGAATTCAATAAGGAATCTTCAAGTCTGACTGTAAGTATAAATCGACTAGAAGAAAAACTATAGTGTTTTCAACGTAGATTTATTTTATATACCGGCAACGCTGCATATTTTATATATTTGAGAAATAAGAACATTAATTGTCAGTTTTATAGGAATTATCGTATGGGTTATGTGCTTGATATGTTCATAGATATCATTCACAGATTCATATTTCACATTTTCTGCTTACGATCAAAAAGAAGTGGATATAGAAGGATATAAGTAAGTACAAAGAATATAATATATTCAGTCCTATCTCATTCATATTATGTTATTTATTCATGGAGAATGCTAGGAGAGGTATCGGTCTTCCGAAGAGCAAATAGAGTTTTTACTGAAGCTAATGTTGGAGAATAAAGACTCCCTAATTGTTGAAATAAGTGGTGATAATATTTTGCCTAATCCGTTTCGCTGCTGCTCTACCTTCAGCATTAGCAATATTCACTAAAATCTGGGGCACTGGCTCAATCTCTTGTTCTTCCATCGGTATTTGGACCCTGATATTTCCAACTGGCTTTAATAAACTGATCACAGTTGGAAAACTCAATAAGGAATCTTCAATAGTGATTAAACATTTAAATTGCATTTGAATAAATAGTTTTAACCTAAGTGCAATAAAGTAAATTGCAATGAGTAAAGGAATGGTTTTGATTTATGTTAACTATACCAGGCTAAATTCTCAACTTAACAATGAACTTACCTTTAATTGAACTAATAATCCATCAGTACGAATAGATTGAATTCTGTTTTCAACCTATTTGTTAAGAGCGATGCCGTTGTTTTATCCACTCGGAATAATCGCACAAACTCAATATTTCGTAGATCGTACGGATTTGAAGTATCCCGTAAATGCTTGCTTTGTATGTTGAAATGAAAAAATTCTCAACTTAACAATGAACTTACCTTTAATTGAACTAATAATCCATCAGTACGAATAGATTGAATTCTGTTTTCAACCTATTTGTTAAGAGCGATGCCGTTGTTTTATCCACTCGGAATAATCGCACAAACTCAATATTTCGTAGATCGTACGGATTTGAAGTATCCCGTAAATACTTGCTTTGTATGTTGAAATGAAAATTATCAGCATGAGTTCTTTCCCTTTCTCGCAAAAAAGCTGCTATAAGAATCAATGCTATTTTCAATTGCAGTAAATGAAATTATAAATGTTTAGGCAGCTATCTTGACGGCTAAAAGATGAACTATAAAATCGACTTTCATTATAGACTCCAAAACAGACTTTAGCGGCTAGTAGAATACCAATATTCAAAAACAGGCTATAAGATGAATGTGAAGGCAGCTACAGTTGCTTTTATAGTCCGAAATTAGGCTATAACTATTAGCAGCATAGCACTGCTGATGTGGTTTTGTTATTTTCTTTTAGCTTACTTGTGTTGCAGTCTTTCTTAGGACATTGTCTGTGGACTGCTCCTCATTTGTTGATGAAACAAAAAAAAACGTGACCAGTCAACTTGCACGCATTTAACAGGGCCAGGCCCAACCTTCTGAGCAGTTGATAATGTTCTACTTGTCTATTTTGAAAAGCAATACAATGCGTTTGGCTCTCTCCAACTCACAATACTCTTGCATAATACCGATTCGTGAAACTCAATCTGTAGGTATACCGAGTGTCCAACAAGTCAGAAGGCTTAATTTCTCGAACAATACGCTTTGGATCGTAAAACGAAAAAATACGTACTCGATATTTCTGAAGAAGCTTTCAATTGGATGTAACATTGAAACTTTCGATTGCAGATTCAACATTCTGATTAAAAACTAGGTGAATAAAATCGCCAAAACTCAATATTTTCATTGTTTCGTAAACCATGTTTTCAGTGATAACTGAAGCAACTCCAAAGGTACCAGATCGTATCCGAAGTGATTTCGAAGCCAACCGACGTGAACGTTTGTGATCATTTTCGGAGTCGTGGTGCAAAATATTGTATGCGGCACGGGTGAGGACATGGAATCCATTCTCTTAGGGAAATACCACTTTCCCTGGGCGCTGGATTGGTAGAAGGGGTGCGATTGAGCGACTACCAAGGTCACCTGATCTAACATCTCTATATAATTTCTACTGGAACCACTTGAAAAACAAAGTGTACGAAACAAAACCTGCAAACATCGTTGAATTAAGGGAAAAAATGATACAAGGTTTGAATTCGATAACACCATAAACTTTGCAAAAATTAGATGATAACATGTATGCATGATTGCATACATAAATCAGGGGAGTCTTCTGAATGCAATATCCCATGGTGGTGAGAGAAGAGAAAACTCACCTAAGTCCAACTAATTCGATAGTGACAAGCTAGAGGAGTCACATAAATCTAGCAGCCCCATGGTGT
The DNA here is from genome assembly GCA_958510875.1 of Endomychus coccineus. NCBI lineage: Eukaryota > Metazoa > Arthropoda > Insecta > Coleoptera > Endomychidae > Endomychus > Endomychus coccineus. Next base: position 154,162,625 of record OY294068.1, on the reverse strand, counting down.
GTTGCAAAAGAACTCACCTAAATCGAGCAACTCGACTGGAGCGGAAAGTTACCATGTCCACTTCGTTGTTCCTGGCTTACGCTAGAAATGTGAATTTAACGAAATGCGATTTGATCACCAACATCCACTTCAGATATGCCCGGATGTCACCGGATTCTTCGAAACCTATCTTGAGTTTCATGAGACTACCTCCGGGTTCACTCGGGCATTCGTCGAGTATCTTCAAAACCACAATGGTCAAGCAAGTTCGAAATACTAAGGGTGTTGTTGGATACCTTCGAATACAATCGGGTATATTCGAAGTTGCTTCAGTTATCATTAGAAACCTAAACCACTTGTTAGTTTTTCGATCCGATGCACGTTTTTCGGAAATAGCAAGAAATGTAGGTTTTTGCGCAGAACGGGAATCTGCAATTATAAGTGGGTGTTCCTATCCGAAATTGTTTACTCCCGTCCTGCTCACAGGGGTAGTGGTAAATGGTCAATCCTATTATCATCAAAAATCTTTTTCCAAAATATCACATGCTTGTATTTTTTGTTTCTCGATCCAAAGCTTATTTTTCGAGATATTCAACCGTTAGCAGACTTTTTGGATACCCGGTATAAATAAAATAAATAACAGGGCGTTCAGTCCGAACCTCCTTCCGAACGTGGCATATCAGCTGCTGGAGAGGTTAGAGGTATCTTGGAAAAAAAGTAGTTTATAAATTCAGTAGTGTACAATATAAGTGTCATTCATAATGTTGGTGATGATATTAGTTGTGAATTGAAATTGTCTGCTATGTGAGTAAGCGGAAATTCTCAACTTTTGTTATATGTGTAGAAGGTTTTATAGTCCTGGCTAGCAATATGGTTTCCATTCACCTCAGATATCATTTAATTACCAAGGTATTGATGTAGCAATTTTAAGATTAGAAATATTTCCCCCCTACGCTACCGTTTTATATTACTACTGAATAACAACAAATATAAAAGATAACGCAATTAAATATATGAATTTGTTACGCCATTGTCATTCCCAATTTTCTTGCATATAATTCATTTCAGAAACTCAAGATATGTATTTTATTATATCAAGGTATGTAATCTTGTAGGAATCGGCTGAGAATAATCTTTTTGAATATAGTGAAATACATTATTAAACCGACTGATCACAAGCATTAAGTATAGAGTTATTAGACTAGTGAATAATTTCCTGTTCATATTTTATTTAGGGAATAATATTATCATAATGAGATTTAACTATGTAGAACCGACTAGCATAATCAACAAAAATCCATCCGTTTGGCTAATATGAACATAGCTAGGTAAGTCTTGGAATTGCGGAAAAACTTGCGCCTTTTACGTTTTTTAATTTTTATTTTATACTTTGATTACACGAAAGGGAAACCTATAATGTTCGAAGAACATAGTGTTAGTCAGCGATAGAATGTGGGAGGAGGAGAAAGGTATTTGAATCTATCTTGAAGGTTTAGAGGTTATACGCATGAGGAAAGACCTCACTAGGTGAACAGTACCACAAATTCGCTGTTCGATAAAAGTATGGTCGACAGGTTTCGAGCTTCACAATAATGGGATGACTAGCTTGAGCTCATCTAGTCCGCCAATCTGGAATCTCTCATGGTGAAATAACAGAGATATCTGATGAACACCGACCATGGAGATATCTATAGAAAAGGGAGAGACGTCCCACCTTTCTACGATGTTGGAGCCGAACTCCAAACATGTGAACAGTTCTCCAGGACACGTCGAATCTGCGCTATGTAGGTTATGAGAAGCTGCTGTGATGTGAAGAAGCTCTTGCACAAGTCTTGTGAAGCGGTTTTGCAATTTTCTGTTGATGGTGATCCCAAGCATAGTAATGGAAGACTTAATAGGAATAGTTGAACCTGACAACATCATATTAGGGATTGTGGGAACCGTCTCCCTGGAGGAGACGCAAGTTTGAGTTTTAGTTATATCAAACTCTGTAATAATCCAGTAGATGTGCTATGAGAGTTCTCCCTCAAAATCACCCTTTTTTGCATGTAAATCTCCATAAGGAAATCTAAGGTTCATTTTACCGAAAACGGTCCCCTTCAAGGTCATCCACAATCACGCATGCGCAGTCATGTTGATGGGAGGGGTAGGTAGTCTATGGTTCTATGAACTGGTCATATGTCTATGGTCCCCGAAGTCTGTGAACTAATCATCTGTCTATGGTTCTTCCTTAACTATGGTCAGGTCAAGTCTGTGAACTAACCATCTGTCTATGGATCTTCCTTAACTATGGTCGGGGCAATCTGAAGTCTATGAATTAGGTATCTGAGTACTCACATTCTACTGAAATGATTTTTCTACACACCGAGATTCGAACCCGGGAAATAAACTCTAAAGTTAGGCGGCTTAACCGCGGAGGATTTGAAACAATTTAATCTAGTATACAAACATTCTACTGAAAATGAAATATTTTTTCTACACACACCGAGATTTGAACCCGGGAAATAAACTCTAAAGTTAGGCGGCTTAACCGCGGAGGATTTGAATCAATTTAATCTAGTATATAAACACTTCTACTGAAAATGAAATATTTTTGTACACACGGGAATCGAACCCGAGAAATGAAATCCAAAAGCCAGCTCCTTAACCGCTCAGCTATGGAGGAATTGAGAACAAGCGATTTTAATGTTGTAGATATAACCGCGGGGTATCCGGTCTGAGTGATAAGTGCGAGTATATTGCAGTCTATATGATGCAGGTAATTGTTTTACATGACGTTAGTCATGCAGGTATGTCACGAAGCGAGGTATGGAATGTGAGACTTCATAGCGCTAGCCCATAGGGGTTTTGAAATAGTGTTGTTTGTACATGCCGTCAGTCACGTGATTTTTGAAAGAGACCGGGCATTCATCGGAGGTATCATGGGAGGGCTGCTGTTCCTTGAATGCATAGATGGAATGTTATATATAGTATAGAAATGATATCTTCTACATCTCTCTCAAACGCGATGTTTATAAGGAAATTACTTTCAAAAACGTTTTATTCAAGCTGTCTGTACCTTACTTGATTGCTATATTACAAAATGCGATTTCAATCATCTTAAACATATATGGAAATTATTTTTTAGTATACAAAATGGAGTTGGAGGACTTCAATGGGGTATGGAATGTGAGGTTATACAGATTGTTTATGTATGACGTTAGTCATGTGAATTTGAATGAAGCTGGCGCGATCTCCAACGAGACAGGTGTGTATGTGAGGTTATACAGAGTGTGCAGGTATAATGATGTCTATCACGCAGGTCTTCAGCGAGGTATCTACCTTGCAGGATTCTTCAACGAAATGTGGGGTTGTTTGTACATGCCGTTAGTCTCAGGGTTTTGTCTGAGTTATAATGATATCGGTCGCGATGCATCGGCTGCTCCACAAATCTTCAATAAGGGGATCATAACATCTAACATGCGATAGTTTACAAAAATGCTGCTTCTCATAATAGCGATATTATGAAGCGTTTGCAGAAATAACTATTGAATCATCTAAGGACTTTTTGCTTGATTAGTACTAACGAGTACAATATTCGTTATAATATTATAAGTATGCATCATTAGCTTACTTATGCGATAAGGTTGTGCCAAATCATGTCCAACAGCAATGTATTCAACTTGGAATTATCGTAATGATGCGCGCGATCCTTCAATGTTAAAGTAGTTTCATAAGTTATCCGAAAGTAATATGAATATATATAAAATGTTTTTCCAAAATTAGTTCCGAAGTAAACATAATTCGCTATAATATTCATTCATGTATGTTTCATAAATTATCCGATATAAATCAAATAAGTTTATGTCGCAGGTTGAACAATATTCACTATCAATTTTGCGGTAGAGCTACAGCTCGCTCGAGCGATAAGAAAGTTACACCAATAACCTTCAAACGCGATGAGAATACTTTATTTTTAAATCAAACATGTAGTATGTATATATATTCAAATCATATTGATTGTAAATCGCATAATATGACCTGAAATCTAGCTGCCGGCGATGGAAATATTGTTAATAATTATTAACGTAGTACCCTATAAGCGCTGTGAACGTTATATAATAAGATTTGCAGGCGAATTCGGTAATTCGAGGTATACAATATATAAGTGTAGGAGGGTTGGAGTCTAGTACCTATACAGAATCTAGATGAAGCGGTATTACACATCACGAACTATCTGTACAGCTCGATTGCTATATAACAAAATACATTTTTAATCATCTTAAACATATAGATGTGCTAATATAATTTTTTTCAGTATGCAAAAATATACTAATAAAACATTTTTCATCGACACACATTTCTTCATAGGATAGTTAGTTTTTATAAAATTCAATCAATTTCAATGGGAAACATATATGCGTGGGAGTTTTATAGAGATCGAACTCGTTTCCCAACCACCCAAGAGGTAGAACTATGATGAGGAATAGATGAGGATAATAATCATACGAATATCTTCATATGCGCTAATCTATATGACATTCAAAACACATGCTTCATAAAAATCTGAATATTGAGTAGAGCTATAGTATCTTCATAAGCGATCATTATCAACATTCAGACACTTGTTTAGCACGTGATTCAACAAGCTGACATCATCGTTCACGAACTATGATGGGCTGATGAGGAATAAAATACTAATAATAATAATAATATAAATATCCCCATTAGGAATCTATACTATTTTCCTTCACAAGCACGACTTTTACAAACTCCATACGTTAAAGCGTTTATATAGTTATATATAAGTTTTGAAGTTTCTTTGTCTAATTGGTCACTATCGTGTATGTAACTTAAGAGATATAGAATTAAATTTTCTGAATCACGGAGATAACTTAGATAATTTAACATAGGATTATAAAGATGAATAAACGTGAAAGATTCAACCATAGGTGGAATTCGAATCCGCATTTCTCGATCTCCAAACCAGGGTGTTTACCAGTTAAACCAATAGTTAAAAAACATGAAGACAAACAGACGTGTAAAAGTTATAATGATAATCAAATTTTTCTATTTTCACAGGTTTCAATCAATTTCAAAGGAAACATATAAGAAAGCAGGGAGTTTTTTTTTATAGAGACCAAGTCCGTTTCCCAACCACCCAAGAGGTAGAACTTATGGTTCGTTGCTTTTTTTTTTTTGATAAAGTGGAAAGCATCCCCAGGAGGCCTACAAACCACTAGCAATCGATAACAAAATAATTATATAAACAAGTTTTATTCCTAATAATCGTTAAGGTTATTGTTTCCTCACCAGTTTTCAGATAAGTATGACTACATACAAATTAATTAGAACGGATTATTAATTCGTCAAAATGCTTATCGGAGGAGGATGGTTGTACAAGCGATAAGCCCCCCAAAATCAATTAGGGTTCGCTAGATTTCTGAATGAATACATAATCATTTCATTATCGAAAATTCATCATTCTTCAACACAAGTTATTATTCTTATAAGTAAAATGTTAAATATGCTTATCCTTGAACTATTCAGGTTATACCCTGTGATATAATATTAGATTCTAATAAATACAATGAAGAGTATATATCGATATTAATATTGCAGCTACATAATCATTATTCTTATAACTAAATGTTAAATATGTTTATACTCGAACATTAATTATTTTGAATATAATAATATTGCAACTATATCTAAAAATGAAAATGAACCGCCAATCAATTACTCTAATCACGCTTACAATAAATATTATTCTTATAATTAAAAAATGTTAAATATGTTTATACTCGAACATTAATTATTTTGAATATAATAATATTGCAACTATATCTAAAATGAAAATGAACCCCCAATCAATTACTCTAATCACGCTTACAATAAATATTATTCTTATAACTAAAAATGTTAAATATGCTTATCCTTGAACTATTCAGATTATATCCTATGATATAATATTAGATTCTAATAAATGTGAAATGGGTATATTGTAACTATATGTAAATATCAATAATAATAACTACATGTGAATAGATATCAAAAATATTACAGCTACATCTAAGTGTTAAATATGTTTATACTCGAAAATTAATTGAGGGAATATAAAATATATTCTAATAAATAGAACGAAAAGTGCATATCGATAATAATATTACAGTTACAGCTAAAAAATGTAAATGGAACAAAAATCACTAATCATATAACTAAATGTTAAATGTGCTTATATTCAAACTATTCAGATTATATCCTATGATATAATATTAGATTCTAATAAATGTGAAATGGGTATATTGTAACTATATGTAAATATCAATAATAATAACTACATGTGAATAGATATCAAAAATATTACAGCTACATCTAAGTGTTAAATATGTTTATACTCGAAAATTAATTGAGGGAATATAAAATATATTCTAATAAATAGAACGAAAAGTGCATATCGATAATAATATTACAGTTACAGCTAAAATGTAAATGGAACAAAAAATCACTAATCATATAACTAAATGTTAAATGTGCTTATATTCAAACTATTCAGCTTATATCCTATGATATAATATTAGATTCTAATAAATGTGAAATGGGTATATTCTAACTACATGTAAATACACTACAAACACTAGCTCGCGAGGGAATTTTTGGAGACTGGAGCACTTCGTGTAACTCATCCGACTCATAGAGGAAAAAAGGATCGTTACACATGATAGGAAGAATAAACTCTTTATATGCAATAATCTTTATTGAAATTACATATTCCAGAATACATTAACATTTACTGAAATTACATATTTCTGAAACCTGGGATATCTTCTTCTTCTTCATATACAAATGTTAATTTACAATTTTCATCCATACTATACAGTCTATTGTTGATTTTTACAGATGATGTAGATTTATTTTCAATGAATAGTGGCTTATCTGAGTATCCTTTGATGAAACACATGTTTACAACGACATTCCCATCCTTCTCCACCCGCTCCATCGCCCTCCAAATAGGCTCAACTATATTTTCCGTAGTCCATTGCTGACCTTGAATTTCCACAGTATCGAAAAGGTGAATGCTTTGCGGTGTACAATATTGGAATTTTGCCTCTATCCTCAAAACATTTTGTATGTTTTTTCCTGAGAGGTTATGTTCAAGTAGAAATTTCTGACCTAGGGCTCCGTAGGGTGCCTGTTGGAATGCCCGAAGCATCATTCGATCAAACACCGGTGTGAACTGCATCAAGAAAGATAATTTCATATCGGGATGTTTACTTAACTTATGCCTTTTCACATCATACTTTCTAGTATAGCTTTTTTGGCATAACTCGCAGGAGTACATGTTTAGCGTGTGTGTTCGCTACGACACCTGATTAATAACTGACACCTCCATTGATCGCTCCAATATATATACTCAAACTACCTGCTGTTGTTGTTCAATGTCTTCTTCTTCATCATCTTCTGGGGAGAGTAGGGTTTCGGGTGAATGTCTTGATAGAATATAGCCCACATCTGCAGAATAACCATAGGAAAATGAGTGTTTCGAGGGAATTATCAAGGCTTGATAGAATCTCGCTCGCATCTACAGAATAACCACTAAACAAATTAATGCACTTATGATATATAGTAAGATTGAAATGAAAATAGAACAACTCACTTGTCTTGCGTCTTGCGTTTTCGTAAATACATCCAACCTGTGGGTCAACTCTTGAACATAATCATAAAATTTACCCATTTTCACTAGGTCACACAACACTTACAAGAATACTATTTTTTCCCTATGAAGTACCTAGAGTTTTATACACAATATTTAATCCAAAGTTCTACGAATTAAATTAGTTCCCAGGAAAAAATGATAAAGTTGTTATCGGTTGAGGAAAAAAATGTATGCGGATAAATATTTCAAGGAAGTTTCTGCAATCACGCGATTTCAAATAGAATGTAACATCCTGCTTGTGGTTACAATCAACTTATTATCATGATATAACAGGCAACGAGACATCCTGCATACCGTGTGAACATAACAGGAAAGTGATAAGAAGTTCCTATAAACTCGATGTGCGTACAATTCAATCATTCAACAGCTTAGTTCGGAACAAGTAAGTCGTGCTTACCTGTGCTCTGTGTTCAGCTCGTTAAATATATTTTGTGAAAAACTTTCAATTAAGTGTCAGTGCTTTAGTGCAATAATAATGTAAGTTAACATATTTTATATCTTACTTTTATGCTTCACCATCTATCCTAAGGTCTAAAGGGTAGTCAACTTTTCCCAAATGGAAACACGACAGGTATCTCCTTTAGGGGAGAGATAGTATCAACTTCGGTATCTGTAATCCCCACCTACAAAATGGGTTGTTACCATCAGAGGTTAGGTATATACAGTGTTTTCCATTTGCTTTAGCAGCATTAAAGGGAATTGTCGCCTGATGGCTATGAAAGAACCGCCTTGTGACTTAGCATTCAAAAATTTTGCTTTACACCCCCACTTTTATGCTTCACCATCTATCCTAAAGTCTAAAGGGTGGTCAACTTTTCCCAAATGGAAACACGACAGGTATCTCCTTTAGGGGAGAGATAGTATCAACTTCGGTATCTGTAATCCCCACCTACAAAATGGGTTGTTACCATCAGAGGTTAGGTATATACAGTGTTTTTCATTTGCTTTAGCAGCATTAAAGGGAATTGTCGCCTGACGGCTATGAAAGAACCGCCTTGTGACTTTGCATTCGAAAATTGTTGCTTTACACATATATTAAATTGATTAATTTCAAAAATCAGACATTCATATGCATCTAACGAAAGTAGATTATATATTCGACACATTGTCACACCGGAAGTGAGACCGGAAGTGGTGATTTTATTGCATATTCAGAATGTATGTGATGTGCTGAATAAGAATATACTATTTATATGTCGATCAGTTTGACCGATCTCTCGCGATAAGGATTTGAAATTTTTATTTTTTTAAGTGGGGCTTCATAGGTATCAAATGAAAGGTCTCAACAAGTAGAGTATGAATTTTATGATTTACATAGAGAAAAATTTAATATCGAGGGTATAAACAGGAAAAACTGTAAATTTTGTTGCAACCATTGCTTCATGGGTATTGAATGAAAGGCCTTGATGTGTAGAATATGAATTTCAACACAAAAAATCTATATGTAAAATTGGAGGGGAGCGCATAAATATGACATTATCAGAATCGGAAGAAAATGGGGTAGGGTGCAACTGTTTTATATCTGTAGATGTAGAATAAGTGACTACATAGTTTATATATGTAAAAAATAATGCGTATGGGCTGATATAAACAAATTAAAAAAAAGTTCAATATTCGGTCGTCGATGAAGTAATATACCAGCGTGTAATATACTCATAATCTCAATAGCGCCCCCGCCTCAGAAGTAGGTAATTTAATATCCTAATAAACATTCCGTTTTGAGAGGCTCATGGAGAAGATAACATTTTTATATGGAGAGAAAGCTATTAGAAAAATTCAACAGTTTCATCTAGAAGAGGATATGATTACACGCATCATTATCGAGATGTGGTGTCAGGATCAGAGGGTGTCATGTTATGTATTATACATAGATGATAAACCAGCCTCTTTCGTGCTAATGTCTAGTATGGATTATGATCCACTGGGTAAACATACCAATCCAAAAACGATGAATTTCATTTATACCCTGAAGGAGTACCGTAAAAAAGGATATGCAGCAAAATTGGTAATGCACACCAAGAAGATGAATCAATTTTCAGCATTCTGCTCAAATAGCGATTCGGAAAAATTGCTTACAAAATGTGGGTGTATCAATCATGGAGATAAACATGGCAGTGTAATGTTTAGATACCCGTAATATATCCTGAATTATGAATGATAATTGTATAAATAAAAAAAAAAGTTTATTAGAATCATTCTTTATTTCATAATCTGATGAATTGAATTAGCTAATTACGGAATGATGGTATATAAGTAAATTCAAGTCTGAAATAGCGATAGATTGCTCATAAATTCAAGGTGGGGTTAGAAGTTCATTAATAAATAGTCAAACGGAAACATGTATTGATCAGCTGAGAAAATATGTAATAATGAGAAAACCGCTGTTTGCTGATTGCTGTTTCAACTCAAGATAGTAAAAGAGAAAATAAGGCTGATAATTAATTATGATGGAAACTAATGAAGCAAAGTTGAAAAATCTCACACTATCCCAAATAAAAATTGCTGTCTTGAGTAATTGAGGGGTGATAATGCGAATAAAGTTCAAAAATTAGATAACGATTCTGAATAAGAAATTCATAATGAAAGAAAATTAAAACCGTTAGAATTCATAACCTATTAGATCGGAAATTCTCATATTGCAGTTAACTGGAAATTGATAATGAAAGAAATTAAGACCATTAGAATTCATTAGAATGGAAACTGATAATGTGAATAGAGTTCAAAAAATTCTCATATTGCGGTTGATAGCGAGTGAAATTAAAACTAATAGAATTAAGTAAACGGAAACTGATAACAAGAACTGTGAGAGAGAGATATGTTGATGAAAAATTCTTGTTATGAGACTAATAACGTGAACATATTTAATGTAATGATTTCGAGCTAAAGCTCCCTCCAAATATATCCTAAGTGTACGTATGTGTTTGCGCTAATCTAGGTTTTTTGAATATATGTATTTGAAGGTCGCCCCCTCCCTTATATTATGAAAAAAGTTCAATATTCGGTCGTCGATGAAGTAATATACCTGAGCGTAATATGCTCATAATCTCAGTTTAAGTCATACGGGTGATTATACAGCAACATATAACCTTATAAGTCGCCGGTACATAACGTTCGAGAGTTTATATAAAGGGGTGATTTGGAGAGTAAAATTAGATACAATTATATCATCCAGCTGCATATAGGTAATTATACAGTAACATATAACCTTATAAGTCGCCGGTACATAACGTTCGAGAGTTTATATAAAGGGGTGATTTGGAGAGTGAAATTAGATACATTTATATCATCCAGCTGCATATAGGTAATTTCTACAGCAACATATAACCTTATAAGTCTCCGGTACATAACGTTCGAGAGTTTATATAAAGGGGTGATTTGGAGAGTAAAATTTTATAAATATCATCCTGCTGTTTCCATATAAGTCGTCTGTAATCTCAACAGAAAACCGGATTCCGTATAATTTCCTTAGGTATATATCACTTGAGTTCTCCTTCAATAATTCTCGGGTGGAAGTTGGAGAAGATCTTATCCATATTTTCAAACGATAAAATTTACTAATTTTCAATTCTACCGCAGATCAAGATGTCCATTTTCACCGATTTGGTGAAGCATATCGCGGCTCTACTCAGTCTTCTAGCTCCCCACTATGATGGAACAGTGGCTGCTGAGGGATTGCGGGAATGCGCTTTAGGGATAAGGAGAATTCATAAGGCATTAAAATCGGCGAAATCTATTGGTGAGAAGCAGCAGCTGATATCAGCATTAGGAGCTCTTAAGACGCTGCGGGTTCAGATAAAATCTGAGCAGAAGAGGGGTTCTGGTGTGGATTCACGAAAAGAAACAGCGTGGGATCGAGTTCATTGGACTGATTCTTTGTCTGCATTCAACAGCCGAATCCGTACTGGGATCCTTTCAAACTTGAAACATAAGGATCCCAAAGCGTTTCTAGGAGACTGTAAGGCCCTCTTCAAGCGACGTATTAAGAATGCCCTCAAGAATGACGAGGCGGTTAAAGTTAATGCCGTATTCTGTGGGGAATTCCAGATTGCTAAGGCGGAGCAGATAACCACTGAATTCAAGTACTTCACCACATCCAATTCACCAATCTTTCGGGACACCCACTTGGAAAGTTGGTTTGATAATAAGATTATGGAGCCGATATTGACTCAAATGGAAGAGTTCCAGGAAAGAGACAGCGGGTGGGCGTTGACTAAGATTATCAATTTGGGGGTGAATATTAACAAGTTCACACCTCAGCTAGGATCTTCATATATTGATTTACCTGCCCAGATTAGACGTAAGAAGGCTTGCATTAATGTAAAAAATGGCGATGATGCATGTTTCGCATGGGCAGTGACCTCAGCACTATATCCAATCTATGCTAATTCCGATAGAGTTAGTTCATACCCCCACTACACGGAAGTATTAAAATTGAAAGGGATTCAATTTCCGATGACAATGCGTCAGATTCCTAACTTTGAGAAGCAGAATGAAGTCTCCATCAACGTATACATCTTAAATAAAAGTGGAAAGTCATTCGCTACTTTACCTACCTACCTTACGAAGGAGAAGAGGGGTAAACACGTTAACCTTCTACTTATTCAAGATCGATACTTTGGGAAGGAAGAAGAAGATAGCGACGATACGACCCCAATCCGTTCCCATTACGTATGGATCAAAGATCTATCACGCCTGGTTTCTTCGCAGCTTAGTAAACATAACGGGCAGAAATTCTTTTGTGAACGATGCCTCCATTACTTCCACTCTGAGGAGAAGTTAGATAAACATACTGAGGACTGTGAGAAGCTGAATAGCTGTAAGGTTAAGATGCCGGAAGTTGGAAAGAATATCCTAAAATTCAAAAATTTTAAGAATAAAGTGAAAGCTCCATTTGTGGTATATGCCGATCTAGAAAGCGTTCTTACACCCACTTCGGATCCGAAGAAGCCTCAACAACATATCCCTGCAGCTATCGGCTATTACATGAAATGTTCATATGAAGATTCCCTATCCTTCTATCAAGCCTATCGCGGCGTGGATTGTATGAGTTGGTTCGCAGATCAGATGAAGACTCTCGCAGAAGATTTGGGTACAGTTTTCTGGTGTCCATATGACATCGATATGTCTGAGGACGATGAAGCTGCATTCAGAAGGGCAAGCTGTTGCCACATTTGCAAACAGCCATTCTCGGAAGCTGATAAAAAAGTTCGAGATCACAATCACCTGCTACCACTGAGAAATTATCGAGGAGCAGCACATGAAGGGTGTAACATAAACTATCAAGATACACATGTTGTTCCGGTAGTTTTTCACAATCTTTCCAATTACGATGCCAACTTTATCATCGAAGATGTGGCTTCGCGAATGGGTGGTAAAATCGACCCACTCCCAATAACCAAGGAGAAATATATCAGTTTTACTAAGCATGTCGATGATACCCCCATTCAACTCAGATTCATCGACTCGTTTAGATTCATGAATTCGTCCTTGGATAAGTTGGCATCATACTTGAGCGATTACCCAAATTTGAAATGTCAGTTTGGAGAACTTGATGATGAACGAGTTAAGCTTCTAACCAAGAAAGGTGTTATGCCATATGATTATGTCGACTCGTTTGATAGATTCTACGAGTCTTTTTTACCGCCAATTGAGGTTTTCTACAATAAATTGGAAGATAAACCGTGCCCTCGGAGACTATACCAGAGAGCGCAGTATATATGGAAAAAATTTGGATGTCAAAACTTGGGGCATTATGTCGATTTGTACATGAAGACCGACATAATGCTCCTAGCCGATGTTTTTGAACAATTCAGAACTAGCTGTCATCAAACATATAATCTGGATCCTGCGCACTACTTTACACTGCCAGGCTTTACTTGGGATGCGATGCTGAAACATACGAGACAAGAACTTGAGCTTCTCACAGATCTCGATATATTTCTATTCGTTGAGAAAGGGATTAGAGGCGGACTCAGTCAAGTATGTTCCAAGCGAAGAGCTCACGCCAACAATAAATATATGTCGAATTATAATCCATCGAAAGCTGATTCTTATTTGATGTATTATGACGTCAATAACCAGTATGGTTGGGCTATGAGTCAAGCTCTCCCGTATGGCGGATTTGAATGGTGTGATACAAATATTGATGTTACTACAGTTCCAGATGATTCTGATGTAGGATATATTTTAGAAGTTGATTTGGAGTACCCTAAACATCTGCATGATCAACATAAAGATTTACCCTTCTGCCCTCTACATATTAATCCTCAAACAGGCAACGCCCCCGCTTCATCAAATGCACCATCAAAATTGATGGCAACACTTCACCCTAAGGAGAAGTATGTCATCCATTACCGTAGCCTCAAGCAAGCTCTAGATAACGGATTGGTGCTGAAAAAAGTTCACAGGATTTTGAAATTTAAGCAGGCTCCATGGCTTAAAGCTTACATAGATCTCAACACTAGATTGAGGGTAGCTTCTAAGAATGCGTTTGAGATAGCTCTCTTCAAATTAATGAATAATGCTGTATTCGGTAAGACGATGGAGAATATTCGCAAAAGAGTGAATGTTCGCCTACTTACCGAGTGGGGTGGGCGGTATGGAGCTGAATCATATATTTCTAAGCCTGAGTTCAAGAGCTGCACCATCTTCAACGAGAATTTGGTAGCTGTAGAGCTAAATAAGTTGGAAGTGTGGTTAAATAAACCTATTTATGTAGGAATGTCTATATTGGATTTGGCTAAAACAACTATCTACGACTTCCATTATAAGTATATGAGTCCAACGTTTGGGGATAGCTGTTCAGTGTTGTATACAGATACAGACTCTCTCATATATGAGTTGGGGAAAGACCCTTATGATGTAATGAAACGTGACTGCCATCAATACTTCGACACCAGTGACTACCCAGTTGACAACATCTATGATATTCCACTTGTTAATAAGAAAGTATTAGGGAAGATGAAGGATGAGAACAACGGAACCCCCATGACCGATTTTGTGGGCCTAAGATCTAAATTATATGCAATGAAGGTTCTTCGTACTGAGGATGATGTTAGTAGGATGCATCAGGAACTGAGGAATGCTGAGTATGAAGAATCTGAAATTGCAGGAATAATGAGAAATTATGGTGTGACGAAAAAAGCGAAGGGGGTGAAATTTTCTATCGTCAGAAACGCGATCGACTTTGATGATTACATCGAGTGCCTTGAAAAGTGGAAAGAGGTATCAGTTACTCAACATTTAATCAAAGCGGAAAAACATAAAGCGTTCTCCATCAGTCAGGAGAAGATTGCGCTGTCCCCCAACGATGATAAGCGGTACTTGATTCCTGGAACTTTCGCTACGCTTCCTTGGGGGCATTATGCAATCATGGACGCAGATTAGTGATTATTAGTTGAATATATTAACATAATTATACGGCTGTTGTACGCAGCTTATATGATTTGTGATTGGTTAACGTTCCATATACGATGGAGGAAAAAAAAAATATATGTATGCAGCCCGACATGTTGGTGACCTGGTTAACGTTCCATATACGATGGAGGAAAAAAAAAATATATATGTATGCAGCCCGACATGTTGGTGATCTGATTAACTTCTCAATATCATACACCAAAATGAAAATGTGCTTTCTTCAAAATAAATGATATAATAAATAGCGATATTTCATTTCTCATACATATCACACAAACCATAAACGATTCGAAGCTGCTTTAGAGTCGCTTGCGAGTCGCTTCCGAGTCGTTTGCGAGTCGCTTGCGAGTCGCTTGCGAGTCGCTTCCGAGTCGCTTCCGAGTCGCTTGCGAGTCGCTTCCGAGTCGCTTCCGAGTCGCTTCCGAGTCGCTTGCGAGTCGCTTGCGAGTCGCTTGCGAGTCGCTTGCGAGTCGCTTCCGAGTCGCTTGCGAGTCGCTTGCGAGTCGCTTGCGAGTCGCTTGCGAGTCGCTTCCGAGTCGCTTGCGAGTCGCTTCCGAGTCGCTTCCGAGTCGCTTGCGAGTCGCTTCCGAGTCGCTTGCGAGTTGCACGAAGTGCTCCAGTCTCCAAAAATTCCCTCGCGAGCTAGTGTTTGTAGTGTATTTACATGTAGTTAGAATATACCCATTTCACATTTATTAGAATCTAATATTATATCATAGGATATAAGCTGAATAGTTTGAATATAAGCACATTTAACATTTAGTTATATGATTAGTGATTTTTTGTTCCATTTACATTTTAGCTGTAACTGTAATATTATTATCGATATGCACTTTTCGTTCTATTTATTAGAATATATTTTATATTCCCTCAATTAATTTTCGAGTATAAACATATTTAACACTTAGATGTAGCTGTAATATTTTTGATATCTATTCACATGTAGTTATTATTATTGATATTTACATATAGTTACAATATACCCATTTCACATTTATTAGAATCTAATATTATATCATAGGATATAATCTGAATAGTTTGAATATAAGCACATTTAACATTTAGTTATATGATTAGTGATTTTTGTTCCATTTACAATTTTAGCTGTAACTGTAATATCGATATATACTTTTCATTGTATTTATTAGAATCTAATATTATATCACAGGGTATAACCTGAATAGTTCAAGGATAAGCATATTTAACATTTTAGTTATAAGAATAATAACTTGTGTTGAAGAATGATGAATTTTCGATAATGAAATGATTATGTATTCATTCAGAAATCTAGCGAACCCTAATTGATTTTGGGGGGCTTATCGCTTGTACAACCATCCTCCTCCGATAAGCATTTTGACGAATTTATAATCCGTTATTATT
Organism: Endomychus coccineus; assembly: GCA_958510875.1. Taxonomy (NCBI): domain Eukaryota; kingdom Metazoa; phylum Arthropoda; class Insecta; order Coleoptera; family Endomychidae; genus Endomychus; species Endomychus coccineus. The sequence continues at coordinate 154,146,154 of OY294068.1, read as the reverse complement.
AATTTGTATGTAGTCATACTTATCTGAAAACTGGTGAGGAAACAATAACCTTAACGATTATTAGGAATAAAACTTGTTTATATAATTATTTTGTTATCGATTGCTAGTGGTTTGTAGGCCTCCTGGGGATGCTTTCCACTTTATCAAAAAAAAAAAAGCAACGAACCATAAGTTCTACCTCTTGGGTGGTTGGGAAACGGACTTGGTCTCTATAAAAAAAAACTCCCTGCTTTCTTATATGTTTCCTTTGAAATTGATTGAAACCTGTGAAAATAGAAAAATTTGATTATCATTATAACTTTTACACGTCTGTTTGTCTTCATGTTTTTTAACTAGTGGTTTAACTGGTAAACACCCTGGTTTGGAGATCGAGAAATGCGGATTCGAATTCCACCTATGGTTGAATCTTTCACGTTTATTCATCTTTATAATCCTATGTTAAATTATCTAAGTTATCTCCGTGATTCAGAGATAATGATCGCTTATGAAGATACTATAGCTCTACTCAATATTCAGATTTTTATGAAGCATGTGTTTTGAATGTCATATAGATTAGCGCATATGAAGATATTCATATGATTATTATCCTCATCTATTCCTCATCATAGTTCTACCTCTTGGGTGGTTGGGAAACGAGTTCGATCTCTATAAAACTCCCACGCATATATGTTTCCCATTGAAATTGATTGAATTTTATAAAAACTAACTATCCTATGAAGAAATGTATGTCGATGAAAAATGTTTTATTAGTATATTTTTGCATACTGAAAAAAATTATATTAGCACATCTATATGTTTAAGATGATTAAAAATGTATTTTGTTATATAGCAATCGAGCTGTACAGATAGTTCGTGATGTGTAATACCGCTTCATCTAGATTCTGTATAGGTACTAGACTCCAACCCTCCTACACTTATATATTGTATACCTCGAATTACCGAATTCGCCTGCAAATCTTATTATATAACGTTCACAGCGCTTATAGGGTACTACGTTAATAATTATTAACAATATTTCCATCGCCGGCAGCTAGATTTCAGGTCATATTATGCGATTTACAATCAATATGATTCGAATATATATACATACTACATGTTTGATTTAAAAATAAAGTATTCTCATCGCGTTTGAAGGTTATTGGTGTAACTTTCTTATCGCTCGAGCGAGCTGTAGCTCTACCGCAAAATTGATAGTGAATATTGTTCAACCTGCGACATAAACTTATTTGATTTATATCGGATAATTTATGAAACATACATGAATGAATATTATAGCGAATTATGTTTACTTCGGAACTAATTTTGGAAAAACATTTTATATATATTCATATTACTTTCGGATAACTTATGAAACTACTTTAACATTGAAGGATCGCGCGCATCATTACGATAATTCCAAGTTGAATACATTGCTGTTGGACATGATTTGGCACAACCTTATCGCATAAGTAAGCTAATGATGCATACTTATAATATTATAACGAATATTGTACTCGTTAGTACTAATCAAGCAAAAAGTCCTTAGATGATTCAATAGTTATTTCTGCAAACGCTTCATAATATCGCTATTATGAGAAGCAGCATTTTTGTAAACTATCGCATGTTAGATGTTATGATCCCCTTATTGAAGATTTGTGGAGCAGCCGATGCATCGCGACCGATATCATTATAACTCAGACAAAACCCTGAGACTAACGGCATGTACAAACAACCCCACATTTCGTTGAAGAATCCTGCAAGGTAGATACCTCGCTGAAGACCTGCGTGATAGACATCATTATACCTGCACACTCTGTATAACCTCACATACACACCTGTCTCGTTGGAGATCGCGCCAGCTTCATTCAAATTCACATGACTAACGTCATACATAAACAATCTGTATAACCTCACATTCCATACCCCATTGAAGTCCTCCAACTCCATTTTGTATACTAAAAAATAATTTCCATATATGTTTAAGATGATTGAAATCGCATTTTGTAATATAGCAATCAAGTAAGGTACAGACAGCTTGAATAAAACGTTTTTGAAAGTAATTTCCTTATAAACATCGCGTTTGAGAGAGATGTAGAAGATATCATTTCTATACTATATATAACATTCCATCTATGCATTCAAGGAACAGCAGCCCTCCCATGATACCTCCGATGAATGCCCGGTCTCTTTCAAAAATCACGTGACTGACGGCATGTACAAACAACACTATTTCAAAACCCCTATGGGCTAGCGCTATGAAGTCTCACATTCCATACCTCGCTTCGTGACATACCTGCATGACTAACGTCATGTAAAACAATTACCTGCATCATATAGACTGCAATATACTCGCACTTATCACTCAGACCGGATACCCCGCGGTTATATCTACAACATTAAAATCGCTTGTTCTCAATTCCTCCATAGCTGAGCGGTTAAGGAGCTGGCTTTTGGATTTCATTTCTCGGGTTCGATTCCCGTGTGTACAAAAATATTTCATTTTCAGTAGAAGTGTTTATATACTAGATTAAATTGATTCAAATCCTCCGCGGTTAAGCCGCCTAACTTTAGAGTTTATTTCCCGGGTTCAAATCTCGGTGTGTGTAGAAAAAATATTTCATTTTCAGTAGAATGTTTGTATACTAGATTAAATTGTTTCAAATCCTCCGCGGTTAAGCCGCCTAACTTTAGAGTTTATTTCCCGGGTTCGAATCTCGGTGTGTAGAAAATCATTTCAGTAGAATGTGAGTACTCAGATACCTAATTCATAGACTTCAGATTGCCCCGACCATAGTTAAGGAAGATCCATAGACAGATGGTTAGTTCACAGACTTGACCTGACCATAGTTAAGGAAGAACCATAGACAGATGATTAGTTCACAGACTTCGGGGACCATAGACATATGACCAGTTCATAGAACCATAGACTACCTACCCCTCCCATCAACATGACTGCGCATGCGTGATTGTGGATGACCTTGAAGGGGACCGTTTTCGGTAAAATGAACCTTAGATTTCCTTATGGAGATTTACATGCAAAAAAGGGTGATTTTGAGGGAGAACTCTCATAGCACATCTACTTAATCCGACGGATTATTACTTTTTGTTTTGAGGCCTTTGAATAATTTTGATTTAATTCAAATTGAAAGTTTTATAAATTGTTATCTTGAACAGGATATACCAGACAGACCTTGCGACGGTAATCTGAGCCCTCTTTCCCGTATCATTGACCAGCCAGCCATGAACCATGCTTTACAAACGTAAGCACGGCACGAGGTCAATAGTACCTACCTGTTTTTCCCTGAGTCAGGAAAAGTTTACGTGGAGTTGAACAGAGCGATTCTTTCGGCTAGTTAGATTCCTATTGGCTGTTGTTATAACTTATGAGCGTGTTTGATCCCGAGATTTTAAATTGAACATATTTTCTAAGCTTTGCGCGTGGGGTGCCCCCCGCTTCAATGATTTCATAAGAACTAATTACTTTGAGGGTAGAAAGACAGTTCTCAACCACCTTCTCAGTTAGTTCTCCACCAGGTACTTGTCGGTAAGTCCAGCTTGCTTTATGTCCACAGGGATGTTCCATTGTTGCATTAAGTCAAGTCATGTATTAATCAAATCAATTAATATAATGTTGTCCAGATTATACAAATCAACCTCAAGAAATTTATAGAGATTAAATTAACAATGCAACAACGGTTATGCATCCCTAGGGCTGAAGCAGCGCTCGACTTGTTCGCGTCTTCCGTGTCTCGTGTTAAGTGTTTGTTCCCTTATTTGAAATCATTTTGTGACAATTTCCTATCATACCAAATTCAATCCGACGTAAAAATCGAGTGTTTAATTCCTTTGTGCGTTATTTCTACAAGGGGTTCGAGAGGAAATTGAGTTATTAGACCAACAGGGTAAGTGCATTTTGATTGCCAAAGAACAACTGTTATATTGACTTCAACCTCTGAATCGGCAATATAATATAATGTGGTTATTTAATCTTCAGATCATGCTCCGCCTGCCAATGTTTAATTTGTTGATATATTTTTCCTGCCATTCAGGCTAAGTAGTGACCAATTGTAATTCCGCTTATCGGGGATTACTTAGGGGAGATGATAGAGTATCATGTCGTTAGGTTTACCCCAGCTTAAGAGAAAGGGAGGGATCGTTCACTTTTGAACATTATTTTTCAATTATCGGTGTGATCGAGCGCGAAATCGATCACTGTTCGGAGTTGTGCTAAATAGTCTTTCATTTATTTCAACTCTCTGAAGAGAACATGGACAAAAACTCGCTCGCTGGCGAAGGGGGTAGAACTAGCGACATTGATAATTTCCCAGGTTCCCACTTAGGGTCAACCTGAACTTGAGATCTTTTAAATTCATGTATCATTCCCATTGCTAAATTTTGAACTAATCTTATGATCGTTTGCTGGATTTTGATGTACGAACTTTTGTTAACTTTTATTCAATATTTATTTATTATTTAATTTGATTAACGAGTTTAACTGGTAATTCCTAATCACCTCTCAGCAAATAAGACCTACAGACTTTACGTTTGAATAGATATAAAGTTATAAGTATAGGTAATTGTACGAGGTGGTCCCTTGGAAGGGATCGCGACCTCAAAGTAGTCAAAAACAGCTTCTAGGTGGGCTGAAATATACACCTAGTGGTTGCAGCTTCCAAAGAACCTCAAGGGTACACGGATCAACTGAGATCTCTGATACCCGAACAGGTTCCAACGAACAAATCTTAATTCATATAACACGTCGATGAGGTATTAACGCTACCTGAAGTAATACCCAGCCGACTGTTACAAGCAGTGACATAGACTTTCAAGCCTATTCTCTCATTTGGAAATATTAAATCTAGAGTAATCTCAGTTCAGATTTATTATTTTAAATCAATACGCTCGGCTCACCGTTACAACTCTACTAAATTTCAGAACCCCATTTCGAAATCTTTGCCACATCTCCATTAACTGCATCAACCTGTCTCTGTATTGGCCCTCTTGCTTCATTGGATGGTATAGGGGCTCTAGATAAGAATGCTCTATGAAGTGTACCATCATATGAAAAGCTGTGAACGGGACTGGTGGTTACTTCCAGCAGGTCGTTTATATGGAGTAGAAACGAAGTTTGTGGCAGCACCAGTGTTGATAGCGATTGTATCGGAGGATACTCCGTGAACCACCCCATTCCCATTTTCCTCTCCATGTTACTTCTCTGTATTGCGTCAGCCTATCCAACGAGAGGGAACATTTCTGATTTTTCAAATTCTTTATGCTTAATTAAAAACGGTTCTTCAATGATAATAAATTATTTGATTCGAAAAATTTTGTTGAGAATAATGTTGTTTAATATAATTTGTTGATAAAGTTGTTCACCCTGTTGCTATATATCTTCATGAGATATATGATATAACAGATGAATAGGAAAACATACATAAAGAAGAAATAACACAATAAACAAAAAATACGTTTATTCTTCTGTTGCTGTTCAAAATAGAGTGTACAATACTGTAGCAAAGCTGCCTTATTAATTATCAAATACAATTCATCCAGATATCAATCATATCACTAAGATTCAAGCTGGTTTTAAGAACACCCATTACGCCAATAGAAATATGATATTCTTTGTTGCCTCTTAATACGGACAAGTCAAGTACATGAGTTCATTTCTTAGCACGACCGTCCCATCATAAGCTGATAGTTTGTCCTTTGTATCTGTGGGATGGAAACGAAACGTATAGTCTCTGAGTTCTAGTCAAGGAAGGGTCATCATAATTTGTTAAATATTGACAAGATCGAAGAGGCTCCTCACAGTTTCAATGGGGAATCATAAATAACGAGGTTAACAGAAATGGTTCTAAAAAAAACAAGTGCCTTACACTATATTGGTAGTTAAGATATATTTTTATGATCAATTCGAAACGGCAAAATGGATCACTTGCTATGACTTAAGCAAAGGTTTTTTACCCTGTCTTTTCCTTTGAAGCTACAATCTATTAACGTAACCATAACATAAGACGTTCAGGACGCAGTCGTTTCCTATCAAATACGTAATTAGAATATTAAGTTGATATAATTTTCATTCATACCATAATTCAAGGAAGTCTGAATAAGGTCCTAAAATCCCGTTCCTGTCAACAAAAATAGAATAGTTCTTCTATATTCAGCTCACTAGACTGGGGCAAGTCTCTCTCTTATTGGGAAAAAATTACTATCCCCAAACCTATTATTAAAATAGGAGTGGTTATTCAAGATTATAAAAAACCAAACTTACCACTCACTATAAGTCAGTCATATTTTAACTTCTTGAATTAAGTCTTGCTTTGACTATTTCACGAATCACTCAAATCATATTTTAGAAAACTTGCCAAGTTTTCTAGTTAAGCTCGCATTGTGGTATTTAAGGTATGATTTTCGCTTAGCTCATTGCTTAATACTAAAATTTAGAATTCCTTGAATAATTAAATCATAACAGATTTGTTTAACTCTTCACCCTGGTACATCCAGGCTGAGTTAAATTCATTCCATACTTAAGTTCTAATAAGGTTAATTTAAAACTAAGGATTGATTGATTTTTTTCTAAATTTAACATCATTTCTTGATTAATACTTTATTTATACTCAATCCTTTAACTTTTAATTCATTTTTATAATTGTTTATTTCCTTTATTATTATTAAATATTTTATATTTGTTTTGTTTGATAGTTTTTCTAGTTAGTGTAACTTATAAACTACCCTCGATCACACAGTGCTTAATTAATGTGTTAGTATCTCAACCAAAGAAGAGTGAGTATTACATATACCTATTGACCGTATTGCCTGATTTGTCTAGCTAATGAGAAACCCGTGATGCGGTTCACTTCCTGGTTATCGTTACACGTATTACAAGTCAAATTGATATTAATTAATCAAGCCCAATGGTATATAAGAATGAATTTGATGAAATAAGTAAATTGATAATCTTTAGTAAACAAAGTAAGCCCAACGAGGTCTAGTATAGAGTAGACAAGTAGTGTGTTAAGCATAGGGAACCGCTGGTAACCTGTCGGACATTCTGTCCTTCTCGCACATGTAGTACGCTCGTAGTGCGCTCTCACTCGCACGGTCTCCCCTTCTACATCGAATTTTTAACTTTCAGGAAGTTGTTAAAATCGAATAGGCGCGCTTTTTAAAGTTGTGTAGCAGAAGAAGTAATATAGGGATCCGAAATGATAATTAGGTATCTGCTTTACCATTCCAGTATGGCGGACGAGTTGTCAGATTATTTGTTTACGTACATATAAAGCAATGCGGAATGCGTATATCTTGATTTTGCTTCTAATTTAAGTGGTGATCTGTGAGGAGAGTAGATTTAATTTTGATTTCTGGAAAAGTCATAGGAAATATCGTATAACAAGTTTAAGAGTTTATGAAATATAAACTTATGCCTCTAATAAAAATGCCAGGTGGAATCGAAAAAGTAATACGTACTTCAATCCCCAAGAGTGATAATTATGTTAAGTTATAAAACATAATATAATTTTATTATGTTAAATAAATATATTGGGAATGTGTATAAGTGTGTAACACAATAAAAGAAGTTGTCAGGTCGAGTTCATTTGCACAGGAGAATGTTATCAAACAGGTTTCATTTATTGTTTATTATATTATATTAGTCTTATTTGTATTAAAATTAAGTCTAAAACAAGAAATATAATAATAAATAATAGTAACATTGCTTGCAAATTGATTGTATATATATCAGTACCTCTTTACAGCTTTATTAATAGTGGGCTTAGCATCTGACGATAATACATATCTATTACCAGTATTGGTTATATATTTATCTTCAAAACGATCACTACAAACTGTAGAAGACTTCGATATTTGACTTTCTTGCAAATCAAAAAATTCACACCACTCTTTTTTAAATCTACGAAAAAAAAATAAACAAACACGTAGGTTATGTATAGATTCTATTATATTATACTATTTTATTATAAAAAAACTCCTATGTGGACTTGGCGAGTTTTTATTTTTCTTGCAAATGCCAACCATTTTTATTAGTATCACAAAGAGTATAAGAATATAACAGAACTCTGAAATGTAATATAACGCGCGCATACCGTCATAGTTGAGGAGAATTAAGGGGAAATCGTGCGAGTGAGAGCGCAGTACATGTGTGAAGAGAAGGACAGAATGTCCGACAAATTACCCGTGGAAGGCTTAGTTGTCTACTCTATGTATAGACCTCGTTGAGTAAGCCAGGGAAGGGGCCGTTATTACAATACCAGCAGGCATGAGTCTGTCAATTGAAATGTGTGTTTGAAGCGTTTCACAAATCTATCTTCCTCATATTTATTCAGGTGCTCATAGCCCTGTTCTTTCGGTAAAGTCTACATTGGTGAAACAGGTCTATAGTAGCCCCAAACTTACATCAGCGAAAAATTTTTGAAGCGATAGAAATCCTAAGGCATCCGAATAATCTATAATCTAAGCCGTGATTCAGGATATTACCTTCCCAACATTTGGAAATTCATTCTTGAAAATATATTTCGTTTCAAACATGATAACACAACGGTATCGGCAGGATCAGGTGCCAACACTAATAAAGGCAGTGAACTGTGTAGCGTGAAGGATTTTTCTCACAATAAATACCGCTACAGAAACCGGAAGAATCAGTTTCAGATCGAGCCTCAAGCCTGGCCTAAAGATGACACCTGTAATGATTGGCGAAACGTCGGGATCAAGTCGTGCTATTGTGACGCGGTATTCATCCGCAAGCCAAGCATTTTTAAGATTAGCTATCCGCGGAAGTCTACTATTCAAGATAGTAAAGAACTAGTTTCATTATGCATAATTTTAGCGCACGAGTACCCTATCCATTTTGTAATTTTTAATTCATCCGGCCAAGACTTTTCAAGATTAACTATTCGTGAAAGTCTACTATTTAATTCTTATTGTTCGCTACATATTATATACGTTTTGACTTTTGGGCTTTGATAGTATACTGTGTTTCAAAAGTATGCTCAGTAGCAGTACATCTTTCAAGTTTCCTATTTTTAAGACATCACACATAAATGATTTACAGACGAAAGTGTATATTCTTGAAAATAAGAAGCGGCGAAACTGTATCTATCCCATACAGGGTCGCCTCCTTATTATTTTCGAAAATACACACTTTCTCTATTCTTGTTTGCTCTGAAACTTACCTCGTATCCAAAAATAATCTTAAGAATAACATACTAATGTTAACTCACGATTAATCTGTGAACATAGAGTCTCCGCTCGGAGATAATGTTATATGTTATCGCATGAAATCTCACTAGAAATTACCAAAGGTATAAAAAATAAGGACAGTTAAATTTTAAATGATGAATAAGACTTGTACTACAGCATTCTATTCGATGTATTGATGACATAAAATTCCCCGCAATACACTTGTACCTTTCTAGTAGGGGGTTTTTTAACCACCAATTTTCGTTTTGATGTCCTATGTTGGAGTAGGAATAACGCTTTTTACCTCTATTGGATCTGTTCGTGAGCACCGAGTGGTAGTGTCAGATCTATTCTAATGCCGGAGAATGATGATCATTGTGTATGTATGAGTGATTCGTTGGGGGAGGGGGCATGTCATCCTTAACCCGCCCCCACATATACGTCCTAGCTTGTATCTATGACTATCTTAAGATCTTTCACGGTTATTCATACATTAGTATCGTTTTTAAGATGACACGCTAGTTGTCGAAACTATAGTCACCTTATTGTTTCTATGATATAAGTTATAAAAAACAAAGTAATAAGTGTTTTATTATATCACTATTAAAATCGACTCGAATAAAAATTTTATTGCGAAAAATACGCTATTAACGGGATGTTCCCATTTTTAGTAACATCCTGAATAGTACAAGCATACATTCAACCCTCAGAAATATCTGGAAATGGAAACTTGTGTAAACAAAAGGTGGATGAAGTATGTAGGTAAATTACGGATCGGTCAATTTGTAACCTGGAACCTTCCAAACAGTCCTTTATTATACTGTAAACTTTTTTCTCGAATAAATTATATCTACAATCAAAATAATTTGTTTTGACTTGAGAAAGATAGAAATGAAACACGGTTGATGATCATCCGATTTTTTCATTTTTGTCTATAATATTCTCCATATATCTTTTCCCAGAAGGTAATTCTCTCTGCATCAGGATTTATTCCAACACTCAAAGTTGCTCCAATGTCTAAATAGTTGAAAACGTTTTTTTCAACAGGCTTCCACTGGACTGGGATCAGTTCATCAGGTTTCGTTGGATTAGGATTGCCATTTTTGGCGAAATTTGTCCAAAGTTTCGAAAACCTACGAATGGATATATCTTCAATTGAACCAGGCGATATCACTTCTGGTGTCATGTTGTTCTTGAACAAATAGGCTAAATCGAAGGTATGTGGAACGCCTGGAAAATCTTAATGTAGATACTGTGGGAGAGTAGATTGTTTTTATATAGTTACCCACAATTTCTTCTGCTAAAGGTAGAATGTCCAATTTAGAACGGAGGCTCATTCTGTAGAAATACACAGGTGCTCTATTGGCTAGATATTTCGTTGTCCTACATATATCTCTTGTGAAGAAATTATCCGATGAAAGCTGTAAAATACAAACATATTCTGTTACTGGTAGAAGAAAAAATGCTACAGGGATGTCAACAACTATATTCTAGCAACGACAACCCTAGGCATATGTTTTTCATCTCAATATAAATTTGTTTTCAAAATCATGAAAAATCGTTAGGGGGAGATTCTCAGTTGGCATCTCAGCAGTCGCAAAAAATATGTATAATTTTAATAGCATACAATTTTTTTATGCAGCCGACATATCGCGAGAATAATTCAGAAGTGATTATACCAAATTTTTTCACGCGCTACCACTTCGATAATATCAATTTTCTGAAAAAAATACTACCACAATACTCAGAGAACAAACTATGGAATTTATTAATTACTGATGAATGATAAGTGAAACTTTTGAATTTTATTGAAGTATTTGAAGGTAATGGCTCTAATTTGGTTAGTTGGCTACCTTCCAATTTTCTTTTCTGTTTAGAAATTAAATTATGGATCAAAGATTTCTGGTAACCGTTGTCCAATGCAATTTGCTGAAGTTTCTCAATTTCTTTGTTATAATTTTGATGGCTCGAAGGGATGTTCAATAATCTATGAACTAGACTATTAAGCGGAGCTATTTCATATCTAAATGGTGTAGCTGAATCCGCCGGGGTATACCTATTTGTTTGAAAGGCCCTGAGTACTTAAGTAACTTAAGTAGTATTTTTAGTGTAAGGGTGAGTAATTTTTATCTTTTTTATCATATTGCCATGAGGCTATTGTTAACTAATAATTCATTTAGAACTTACGAAACCTAAGGGAAAACAGGAATACTTGGCCTAGGGGTATTATTTCTTATTAAATTTATAGTGTTATAAGTTATAATATATCCACAGTGTGAACTCTTTTATTGTTTATTAGTGAGGATGACTTCCCGGTCAGGTGAGTTCAACCAATTTATTAAATTAAAAACCAAAACTTCCTGTTCAAAAGTAGATTTACGTTTCCTTAAAGATTGTTTGCCAAATAAAGTTTTCCCAAAATTCATTAAAATATATACGTGTAAAAACGCGAAAATAGATAAAATCATTTTCTCTGTAAAACTAAGATGGTTAAAATCAGAAATCAGTAACAAATATCATAAACTAGATCATTCACAACTTATGGCTTATAACTTACATTTAAAATTAGCTTTTGAAACAACATCATACGAATTCGAGTTCTTTTATTCTAAATTATTAAACACAGTCTCGGCAAAAACCAATAGAAAAGTTAAATTAATCAGCCATAAATTTCAACAATTGTTACCAAAAACTCCCAAAGAAGTAACTAAGAATATTAACATTATTCATAATAAAACCGATATTATTTTCAATTAAACGGAAATGAGTTTGTTGAATAAAGATTTAAAGTTTGCAATTGATTCTAAGAAATCACATACGGAGGATTTAATTAATGATATTGAAAATAAGATTTCAACTTTCAAGATGAAGCTGTTATTCGCAACAAGTGCAAGAAAATTTTTGAACATTGAAGTAAATCGTATAAAAGTTCATCCAATAACTTCAAAATGACTATAAATCATTGAAAGAAAAAGACTGTTATTACTTGAAAGCAGATAAGGGAAATTCCCTCGTAAATATGGGCAAAGAGGATTTTCCCAATTCGGTAAATACCTTATTAAATGATGGTCCCTATGATTACAAGGAATCCGTCATCAAAATGCGTTAAAATAGTCTTCAATAATTCATTAAAATCATGTACAGCTGTAATTTCTGATAATTTAAAATACAAACTTAGACTTTCAAATCCTAATCTTCCTAAACTGTATTGCTCACCTAAGATTCATAAACCGGGTAATTCCATGAGACCAATCATTTCAAACATTAATTGTCCTACGTATAACATAGCAAAATGGTTGGTGAAAGAATTTAGCAACTTCCAAGCCGCACCAAGTTTGTCTGTGATAAATTCTTTGGAACTTATTGCAAAATTGAAAGATTTCAAACTTGAACCTGGTGATACTCTTGTTTCATTTGATGTTGTTTCATTATTTACAAATACTCCAATCCCTGAGCCGATATACATTCTGAAGAAATGGCTTCCGAATATTAATATCCCCGATAGAAACTATACAGAATACGTGATCCTTAGATCTTTATGTATAGAGCAAAATTATTTCACTTTACTATAAACAAACAAGCGGATGTGCAATGGGCAATCCACTCTCTCCTTTTTTGGCCTATATTTTTCTGAGCGAACTAGAAACCTTCCTGAAATCAAAAAGAGAGATCCAAAATCATGAACTATCGCCGACATGGCTTTTGTCAGCAGAGATCAACAGAAGACTTGCATACCTATGTAACACATGTATCTATTGAAAAATAGATACAATGCTACTAGTGGCATTGGATATTTTCAAACTATTTGAACGTACTGGCACCTAAGCAAGCCTTCTTGCAGAACTTGGGTAACCGTCATACGGTTTCCCGGCTCATCTTTGTCGCTTACTTTCAAGATTTCTTTCAGCTAGATCATTCCATGTGGTGGTTTACGGATTATTTTCCGATTCAATGGCTATTAACGCTGGTGTTTCACAGGGCTCTGTTTCGGCAGCTTTGCAGACGATGATACAATACTTACCATTTTCTCATCTAGTGACTCTATATTATCCAATGAAGACTGAGGAGTCAGATAGGTTGACGCAATTGATAGTGATCTGGCAAAGATTTTGAAAAGGGGACCTGATGATCTAGTAGAGTTTAATGTAACCAAAACACAATCTTGTATTTTCTCCAGGAAAGCGAATCACACAGTGCCTAATACGATAATGTCAGATACAACCATCCTTATGAAATTCTACCTATTCACCAAGAGCACCCTCTCATGAGATGATCATGTGAGGTCCATTGCGAAAACCGATCCACAAAAACTTTGTTTCCTATTCCGTGCCAAGAGCTACTTCACATTCCCAACAGCTCCTCATGATTTATAAAGCACAAATTCGACATGTCCTGGAGTACTATCCACATATTTGGAGTTCGGTTCCCAAACATACTCTGAAGCTCTTTGATCCTATCCAGAAGAGATCTATTCGTTTGATTGATGATGTCACACTTACGAATTCATTGAACTCTCTAGAACATCGTCTCTTTTTCCACCACGAGATATACCAGGTTGGTAGATTAAACGAGCTCAAGCTAGTCACCCCTTTCATTGTCAAGCTCAAGGACTGCCGAACTTCTTCCAACCAGGTTTCATTTTTTTCTATCGAACAGCGAAGTTGTGGAGCGCTTTGCTTAATGAAGTCTTCCCTTATAACCTCTAAATCTTCAAGAAAAATTCCAATGCCTATCTCCTCTTCCAACATTCCACCGCTGACTTATACCTGAAACATCATGAGTTTTCTTCTCGTGTAGCCAACTATGAAATATCTGACGATAACAGCACATGACTATGGTATGATACGAGAAAATATGCACCTGACGTGATGAAACCCACAAGCATTTCAGATTGTAATAAGAAATATGGGAGGAGTTGATAAAACTGATATGTTGCCATTTTTGACATTTTTTCCACAGGTCATCTCTCTTGAACAATTTCATTGAATGTTAGTATCAAACTGTCTTGGTAAATTCTGACCGTGTGGAGATTGTAAGCGTATAATCATAGCTACTATGCCTGACAGGTGACAAATTTTACATTCTCTACCAATTTTGTTCCATTGTGAGCTGTGTGTATACCTATCGATTTATGACACGGTGGAAACGCCCAGTCAATAGTAATAAAAAAAAGTACTAACTAACGATGTGGCTTCATCTTCTAAACTTGGTTCTCGATCTTTGTAATAAAATTTCCTAATTATCAGAGCTACTTCTTTCGAAATTTTTGTGCCATTTGCCAAATTCAAATTATGTGGCACAATAGCGTCTATTTCGAAAAGTCGACCTTGAAAGATATCCCTAATTATGTGGAAGAACATTGTCTCTAATGAAGTGTATCCGATGAGAAGTGGCACTTGGTTATATCGTCCCGACATCATGATTTGCACGGGATCTTCTGCTAAAAATGCGGTAGGTGATTTCAATCTCTCAACGACTGGTGAAAATTCACGGATGAGTGATGCCTCCAGTGACTGAAAATTGAGAATAACAATGCACATAGGGCAATTAAAAATATATTATCACATACGTCGCCCATTTGAGTTTGACCTCTGTATATTTCTTCTACCGGTAATTTTTGTAAGTATTCCAAGATTTCATTGCTATCTGTGCTTTGGAATCCCAAGCTTTCTGCTAATTTGCGACCATTATTGATATCACCTTGGGCCCATAAATTCAATGCACAACCACTTTGTGCTATAGTCCTATGGAATAAACCTGAAGAAATGCTGATATTGTATTGCTTAGTTGAACATGGAATTGCTCACCTTTCCCTAGTGGGGACAACATTAAATAATGCACAGCAGCTCCCCCTGCACTTTCTCCAAAAATTGTTACGTTATTCGGATTTCCACCAAAGTTATGAATGTTTTTTTGAACCCATTTCAAAGCTAGAACCATATCTTTCATTCCAGCATTTCCCGGTATCTCGGCAGAAGGATCGTTCAATACGAGGAAACCTGCGGACATTCAAAGACTAATGTTCAAAAAGGAAACGAGTGTACTTCTCATTTCTCTAAAATAAAAATTTACTCATATGTATGAAAACAAGAGCGATTATTTCCGCACTTCGAATAGTTGCAGTATGTCACTTGAATTGTTCGAAAATAAAATGGTTTTTGTATAATTTGTTGAGAAAGTAATGCCTGGATGGGAGTGTCCCTCCCATTGAGCAAGCATAGGAAAATTTAGGAAAAATATTGTTTCAACTTCAAAGTGTGTTTGAGGAAAGCATGACAAACAAATTCAATTTATTATTATTATTATTATGATAACAGTATATTTATTTGTTCAAATCATTTGTGTTGGTGTTTCTAGTAAATACGTAACACTCAGTCTGTCACTATTCAATCTATTCAATTGGCGAAGTGAAATTGAAAACAGACATTCTTTATTTTTCATTTGAATTTGTCAAAAAAACTGAGCATGAAATTGTAAAAATAAGTTGCGAATCGATAGACCTAAAGTATATTCAAACACAACTGGCACCAGAGGTAAACAAGAGTCGAACATATTTTATCGCTTGATTCGCACTCCCATTGGTTTATCAGCTGTCAAACGCCACAATTCCTTAATATCGCTCCAGAGATGAATTAGTTTCGGTAGAACCTAGAATTTATAAGAAACTAGTGACTTTATGTAATCGTGTTTTGTTTTAATATTAGTTTATTTGAGCAAACTAGTACCATGGTTGTAAGTTACAACTTTTGAATAATAAATACCCAGTTAATATAATCATCGCCTAGGTGCGACCTCAGTGAGTATTATTGTCCACGCTTACACTTAGTGCCAGTTGATTTTGAACGAAGTATGGTAGGTACTTGAAGTATTGTAAGTTTACCCCACAAATTTTTGAGTTGGAACTCATTTCGCAATTTATCTCATTGATAGCTATCAAAGTGTTTCGAAAATCAGTATACTTGCCTAATGCTCCCAATCTATAATGTATTGTCACTAGAACGACATCTTCTGCTACAAGAAATTCGGGACCTAAGCTGTGATTATTTCCCATAACAAAGCTTCCTCCATGAATATAAACCATGACGGCTTTTGGACGTCCTCCTCCTAGCTAAGGTTCGGAATGGAAATCATTTAAATATGCTCAACGAAATAGAATAATTAAACAAGAGAACAAGCATCTCTTGACTATGACCAGAATAATGATGTAATTATAAATAATCTTAATAATAGGTGCATCATTAAGAAAAAATACTACTCTTTGATTCCAAACACTGAGCAAATATATCAACCTATGTTAAATCGTGAAGCTTTTACTTTCAATGTATTCAGCTATAATATAATGATTTCTTCGGAAATAGCTTCAGATCGTCTTGTGTATCAAATGTTATCTAACCTCGATCTATGTATACTCCCTCAAAACTCTGGATAATTGATAAGAATAAATGTAATTTTATTGGAATATGAATTTGAATTCATCATTCGGAGAGTAGATTCACCCCAAATATGTGGACCGCCGCCCAACGCGATATGTTTTTCCCATGGAGAAGTGGGAGTAAAAAAGTCCGGGAATTAAAAAGAACCGATAGCAGATACCTACTATTGGATGTCCCAGGAGTACGATGAACCTCCAAAATTCCGTTGCTATTTCAGTTATCGTCTAGCGTCTTTTTTCGATGGCAGCTACATTCTGCTCAATTAAAAATTACATTCATCTTTTAAAGTCGCTATACAGCGCTAAACTTTTTTTTTAATTTTAACTCCTTATATTTCAGTATCATTGAAAAGTCCTTTTGATTCTGTTCGAAATGAAATTGAACATCCTGTATCTTTTTATACCGTTGAATAGTGTTTTTGTTAATTTTTCCATTGGTATACGGTTTGTGTAGTCTGTTTTGAAAAGCTGATGAGATTTTACTTACGCAATGTTCTTTTTTTATATGTTGTGCCTTTTGGCAATAACTTGTGGTTTCATTGGAGCCCCATTCACAACTTACTATCATAGTTTATTTTTATGAATCATCAGCTTTAGCTTTATCGTTCGACTCTTTTTCTCCTGACATTGATACTACATCAGAACTGGAATATAATGATGATCCTCATCTGAAGAGTCATTAAATTGATCAAATTCAGACTCCGTGTCTTGAGAAATCATAAAATGTGAAAACAATATCAAGATTCAAGCTCCCTCATCGAGCAACAACCTTTTGAGATATACTCCTGGTGAGGCAATAGGGTGACGGTTATCTTTATTTTCACCAGCTTTCATAACTAGCCTTATTAGCTACTTCATTTTATTATTCATTTGTACGTTCGGATGAAATCTTGCAATTGAATTTCGACCCATTTCAGGGCGTACGATTAACTTGGAATTTTGGCAAGTGTTCATCATGCGGGTGATAGTGCATTATGGCATTCATAAGAGATGACAGCTCCAAGGAGGTTGGACATAAAACGTTCTTGTAAAAATATACTCTATTCAGCCAATAAATTTAACCTTTGCACAGCGACCGTACCAGCTACTACAGTGACAAAATTGATTGTTGCCAAGCAAGAACCAACGTGGAGGTGTAGAGTTTTTCTTGGCAAAACATTTTTTTGTTCGTTTTATTTTTCTTTGGATTTTTGATATTTTTTATTTTTTTTTTAATTTTTCATATTTTATTTTTTTTAATTATTTTTATTAACTTTTTTTTATATATTAACGGAATTATACGGTCTTTAGTTTGCGAAAAATGATCAATAATATTATCATAAAATGTATCATTTTGTTTTAAGAGTTTTACTAAATCTTTTTCAATAGATATCAAAATAACATTGTATGAACGATTTTGGCCCATTGTATTTCGCATGTAAGTTTTAATTCGTTTGAGAGTAGAAAATGATCTCTCCACCGATGCCGACGTGACAGGAATGGTGACTGTCAAACAAAGTAGTTTATAAAACTGAGGTAAGACTTGTTGCAAATCATTGTCTATCATATATTTTATCATATCGGCGTGAATGTCGTACTGGCCTAAAATATCTTTATCCGAGTAGGTATATAACCCACTGCAGTGCTATTTTATCAAAAAATTTATATTTTAGAACTAAGTTATCTAAAAGTGTATTGGGAAACACTTTTGAAAAAGATTCGAAAAATCTTCTATTCGTCAAGTCGAAAAACTTCAATTCATGTAAATCGGAAAATCGAATCTCAGTTTGACCTTTAATAGTATCTAAAATTTCATAAAAGAAGTTGTTTATAATGTAGTTTCTTGTCTACCAAATTATATGTTTTCCTCCTTTAACAATATTCTGTTTACCGGTTAATTTAAACTTAATACTCGATGTAATATGTTTTCATGTCTGTCTATACCACGAGCTAAATTTTTCAAATCATCATAACCCGAGTGCCCCCAACATGAAGTTGTATCAGATGTAAATAGCAAGCAATATAATTTATTGTGTATTTCGATTTTGAAACATACCTGTCTTCGTCACCACTAATCCTTTCAAATCCGGTAATGGCCGTTTATTTTTAACAAAACACTTTTCTATCATATGTTAATTCACTGAATGGATTTTCTAAGAACCCAGCAACTAAGTCACTCATCATTTTAATGTTCACCGATTAGATAAATTATAACTTAACTACTTAACCTTACTTCGCCTCGCGGTACAAAAACAAGAACTAACGGATCACGACACGTGTCGCATTCTTCTAGCGGAAGGGCGGTAGCAAGTAATCGTATTTCATTCGACCGACGATTCCGTACGAGAAGCTAGCCTACATAGGGTGTTGCCATATTCGCTCTTTTACCCTATCTGGCAATTGAACTGCTTGGAAAACGGCAACTGTGTTGACCACACGTATTTAGCGTTTGAGATATATAGATAATCTAGCCTCTGGCCACTGTTGCCAGATTAAAAATAACTACTGAGAACGGGGAATTGATTGTAAAATTTAAAGAATTATCAGAGAAACAGGACGCAGCCGATGATTTTTTTCAACACTATCTGAATACTTTAAAATTTTTCATTATTCCCACAAAAGACAGGTATTCAGAACAGCCCAGAGTTCAATTCATTTAATTTCTTGAAGGGAATAAAGTAGGTAGATTTATTTTGGATATGGCTTATAGCGAGTTTGTCGCGATAACATATTTGTCAGTTATAGAGTATTTTACTATAAACAGTGAGGCGAAGTACAGTGGAGCTAATTAACGACCGTTCTACTAATTTGAAATTGGAAGAAATGTAATAAGCTTTTGATTCATTATCAATGTCAGAATAATAATAATACATACCTCTTTGCTGAAAACGTTTAGATGTAAGCAATCTTCTGATCCATGTACAGTTGGTGGATACCCAGATTTCAAAACCTCCTAAAAGATAAATTTTGAAAAATGGATTACTCTGTGGCCCTTATAGACTTCACCGTATAATTAGCTTGGGGCAACCTGATAAGGCTAATTGAGTGAAGCATAATGATTTCTAGTCATATTATTTCTTGGTTGACTCATCACTAACCGTAAGATGGAATACATCAAGGTCCACTGCGTAATTTTGAGGACTTCGTTCTAATGCATCTCTAATTCCAGTCCATGGTTTCACAGGCACAGGGGCCTGTAACATAAAAATAGATCTATAAGATTTGAAAATGGTGGTATACGAGGTGTATTTAGAAAATAACGGGAATTCTAGTCTTTTGAAAAAAACGTATATTTATTCATCTACATTGTCTTCGAAATAGTCTCCATTAGATATTATTCACTTGTGCCAGCGTTTCTTCCAATCCTCGAAACACTTCTCAAACTCCATCTTTGGCCTTTAGCTCTTTTAGCGATGCGCTGAAACTATGGCCCTTTAAGGTTCTCTATATTTCTGGGAATAGGAAAAAGTCACACGAAGCCATGTCTGGCGAATATGGAGGCTGGATCATCGTTACAGTATTGTTTTTGGCGCATTATCATGGTGCAAAAACCATGAATTGTTTCTCCACAAATCCGGGCGTTTTTTTCGGATTGCTTCACGCGAACGGCGTTATAACCATTTCTTTCACTTTTTCCACGTTTTCATCTGTTGTTGATGTGCTGGGGCGTAGCGCGTTCATCATCTTGAACTTCTTCACGGCCATCTTGGAAACGCTTTCACAACTCGTAAACTCTTATTTTAGTCATAGCAGACTAACCATAGGCCTTTGTTAATATTTCACACACATTGTTACACTTCATTTTTTACGCAAAATTCAATACAAATTCTTTGATCCGTTTCTTTTAACAAACGAAAATCGCCGAGCTCATAAAAACACGTCTAACCTTAGCGGCTGCCACAGACAAAGTAAACCATGAATAGCTGCAAATTTGATCATATTCAGGGGCGTGTATACCAACATAATAAAAAAATTTGGATAATCGGACTCTGCAAACCCGCGAAATTTAAAAATGCCCGTTATTTTCTGAACACACCTCTACAAGTGAAAAATTAATTTAATAAGCTATAAGCTGGAGAAAACAACACTATAATAAGAAAGAATGGTCCTTATCCTCTATCAAGTGTGAATTGAACTTAATTCCACGTTTGAGTATTATAATCACATTAAAATTGTACTTTTTTATAGTTAAACAGTGGTAAGAACTGCGAAATTTTAATAGTTCTTGAATAAATGTAATAGCTGAATGTATTATAAAAAGTTATGAATCGAACTCTGCCCTCAGGAATTTTATCAGTTGTTTTTTGGGAAGAGAATGAAATGTTCATTGCATTTAATAGATATGCCAATACTTTATATCCTTAACACACTCATTTCGACAAAATGGTTGCACTAATAAATACGATATAATCACTCTTATCCACTAAAAAAACTATTAAATATCTTTGAGTTACCAAGTAACCTTCATCAGGGCAGACTAAAATAGGGAAGAAAATGTACTTGTTTGAATACAATTTGGGGTTGATGATGCAACCAAGGGCCCTCAGCTGGAGATAAATCTGAATTGAATAAATTGCTTTTTGGCTTATACCTTCTCGTCCCTTTTAAATTACCTAGATATTTGTCAGTACTAGGTTTTAAAAGTGCGATTTAAATGTGCTAAGATAATGCTGATTTTTAACTATTATTCTTCTTTATACGAGTATGGGAAGAATGTTCTTTATAATGAGTTAAAATGTTCCTTCTAGTTTGATCCACAAAGCATTTTGAAAACGACTAACAATCAATTATTTCCAGTCCAGATTTGTCGAAATCTGGAACTTTATTAAAGGTATTGCCTAAACGGGTTATTAACTTTTTCTCGCATATATAAACGGGTTTTATTGAAAATTTAGAAAACAAATTATGGAATTGATTGATTACTGATTTTTTCCTTAAATTATTTGAAAACTTCGGCTCTAATTTGGTTAGTTGATTGCATTCCACTTTCCGTTAGTGTGTAGAAATTGACTTATTTATCAAAGATTTGTCGTAACCAAATAGCGGCCTATTTGCTGAAGTTTCTCAACCTATTATTATATTATAATTTTTACGGTTCAAAGGAGCTTCTAATAATCTATGAACATGATTATTGAATGGAACTATTTTATAACCAGTACAAATAGTATTTGAACGACAACAAAATTCGTTACAGCAATCTGACAACGGGATATTGTAGAACAAGATATTGTAAAAGAGGGAAAAATAAATCGAACCGACAGCTGCTATCCGGGGTGGAATGGGGTGTGTTTTTAGGAGTTGAAAACAGTTTTCCGTGATTTCTGGCTAAACCGTGCATTCGATAAAAAAAGTTGAATTTAAAAGTTGTAGGGAATAAAAAGTTCTACAACTTTTGTACTCACCACTTTCACCCTGACTTCAAAATTTTTCGACAAAAATGCGAAAAACATATTTTCGGTTTTTAATTTTTTTCTTTGACAAATAAATTTTTATGAATCTCAAACTTTGGCAAAAGATACCTCTATTTATTGCAAAAAGGCAATAATTTTTTCAGGGGGAAATATTTGGAGGTTGTTGTCAAATTTGATTTAAGAAAAAAAAAACAAATTTTTAACTGCGATTCCTCTTAAAACTACGCCTCCTACAGAGTTCTGTTTTAGCTCATTTACTCACTGCTAGGTCTACTTTCGATAAGTGGTGAAAAAAGGTATACTAAAATGGAAAAAATGGCGGGAAAATTGAAAAACCCGAAAAATCGCTTTTTTCGTGGTAATTTGCATATTTATCGTTGAATAATTGTTATTAATTAATAAAATCGTTTTAATTTTTTTATGTTTATAGAAACTATAATACTATTTCTTTAATTACTGTATAGATCAAGTTTTGATATGATGTCATGCATGTCTAAGACAGCAAATTATATCTGCTATATTCGTATATTCGTAATTGCAGGATACGAATATGAGAAATTTAAGAAGCTGTTTTCAAAGCTAAAGGCGGCATGCGAACGCAACCAGAGGTCTTCTAAACCAATGAGAGGTCGAGACGGCATATACTATAGTCGTACCAACTCATGTTTAAATTGTTTTAATTTGGAAAATTGCTCAAATGCTGAACTTCTACAAATTTCCATACACGAAAGTGACTTGGAAGAAATGGAAACAGATCAATGTACTATAACTGAAACAGTACTCAATGAAACTTTCGAAAACACTGGAGAATCGTTCAGTTTTGTTGAATTGGAGAAAAAGGAGTACAACGCTCTGCGAAGAAAGCAAGATTAGAGAAAAATACATCTATGGGAATGCATACTTTTTTCAATTTAGTTTTTTAGGCATGTTCCAAATAATAATAAATTTTTTTTACCGCATTTTTGAATTTCATGTTGTTAATATTCACTACCTGAAAACAGGAGGGATCTGCTTCAATTTTTCCACGATGTATTATTTTTATAGAATTTTTTTTTACATGAATACTTGCAATATAAACTTGTTCAATGTAACATGCAAATACTGTCTTATAATTATTAAAAACCACTCTACAAAACCGTATATATCATTATAGATCTCCTACATTACCTATCGTATGATTATATTTTGTTTAGTTAACTAATTGATTCCGAGTAAAAAACTAAAATTGTCCCAAAATGCGTATTGAGAATGTGCATTTCCTATGTTTTGTTTGATAGTAACAATCCCATGTACGACGATCGTAGAAGTCATATATTCGTATCCTGCGATTACGAAGATACAAATAAAGCAGATATAATTTGCTGTCTTAGACATGCATGACATCATATCAAAACTCGATCTATACATTAATCAAAGAAATAATATTATAGTTCCCATAAACATAAAAAAATTAAAATGATTTTATTAATTAATAACAATTATTCTACGATAAATATGCAAATTACCACGAAAACAGCGACTTTTTCGGTTTTTACAATTGTCCCGCCATTTTTCCCATTGCAGTATACATTTTTTTCACCGTTTGTCGGAAGTAGACGTGAAAAAGAGTAAGTGAGTCAAAACAAAACTCTGTAGGAGGCGTAGTTTTAAGAGGAATCGCAGTTAAAAATTTAGTTTCTTTTTTTTTCAAATTAAATTCAACAAGAACCTCCATATATTTCCCTGCCTTTTTACAATAAATAGAGGTATCTTTTGTGCCAAAGTTTGAGCTTCACAAAGTTTTATTTGTCAAAGAAAAAAATTAAAAACCGAAAATTGGTTGTTCGCATTTTTGTCAGAAAATTTTGAGGTTAGGGAAAAAAGATAGGTACAACAGTTGTAGAGCTTTTTATTCTCTACAACTTTTATATTCAATTTTTTTCGATAGAATGCACGGCTTAGCCAAAAATTACGAAAAACTGTTTTCAACCTCTAAAAACACACCCCATTCCATCACGGATAGCAGCTGTCGGTTCGATTTATTTTTCCCTCTTTTATAATATATTGTTCTACAATATCCTGCTGTCAGATTGCTGTAACGAATTATTTTTTTTATTCCTAATATTTTCTCCTATTAGTACTGGCCTAACATGAATCCGCTGGAACATTACTCGTTTGAGTAGGTTTTCTGTATATGTCGAATTCCAAATCTTTGATAATATTAATGACAAGAAAAGAAAGCTGATTAGTTCCTTCTAATTCTACTGTATATTCAATCCAATCAAACTGTTCATTAAGCGTATTCAAAAAAACCATGTGGATCAAAACCTCTACTTATAATTGATAAAATATCATAATCGACATATATGTGCCAAACGTTTGGAAACTGATTTAATTTTGATTTTAAGAAGGTTTTAAGTTCGCTTAGAAGAATATTGGCCAGAAAAGAGGAAAGTGAATTACCGATTGCACATCCGCGTGTATATAGAAATTTTTGTTGAGAGTGAAATAATTTTGCTTCATACATAAAGTTGTCAGGATCAAATATTCCGAACAGTTTGTATAGGGGATATTAATATTTGATGAAGGTTGCAGTTGGACAGAGAACCAGAATTAGCTGACCTGGAACTCGTTTAAAATATATAAAAATCCAATTATACATGGATATTCGATTCCCATGAAGGTCGTCATTATTGTTTCCACTATAATCTTCTTGGAAGCCATTACGTTTGCATTTGCATTCGAATTAACTCCAAGAGTTTCATCACCAAGTTATACAGGGTGATTTTTCAGCTGACAACTGCGTATAGAAGTTCGAAATAAACAAAGAATGTTTCGCTCATTACACGTGAGCCTATTGTAATCGGCCTAAAAATGATTCCGAATTTTCGCGGAAATATCTGTTCGAACTATAATAGGGGGGCTGAAGATCGTCGAGTGAAAATAAAATATATAGCCTTGTGGGACTCCCGAAAGCTTCATAAATTCGTCTGAAAAATGGACGCAAACTCTGACCCTGAAGCGTCTTGCAGATACAAAATCCTGAACCCAATTGAGCAGCTCTAATGATTCAGTAATAAACCAATGTTTCTTATAAGCTTTCGTTAGTTATTTTTGGTTTCTCTAGCATTTGACAGCAGAGTTATCCAAACATTTACAAAGTAATCGTTCAGTATCATTGCAACTTACTCGTTCCGCCTATGTGCTAGAAAGAATAAAACAGCTGTCCGGAATTATTAGTTGTAATGTGACTGTCGGTTTTAGTTGTTGTTGGTTATCGTTCCCGACCCCCGTTTTAGACCATATCACAGATTCTTCATGTACCGAGTGTCTTTCGAAAACCGCACCGGCCTATAATTTTTTTCTTATGGGATGTATAGATTTGAAATTTTAATAAAGCATTTGTGACCACTTATGCTATTCTCTGCATTAGTCATGAAGTTACTCTCATTTCCGCAAGTATCCCTAAGTAACATCAACTTTTTATTTTTGAATGAAACACTGTATATTTTCTGATGTTCGGATAGAGATTTTTTAAAATTAAACAATGGTGTTTCTAAAAGTCTCTACGATGAAAAAAGCAGATTTTATGGGGAATGTAATGTAGGGAATTCTGATAGCTGAATCGAAATTACTGGCAGAAACCAGTCTTTCCCCGCCAATGTTTCTACTCATTTTCGAAAAATAGTGCTAATAAAAGGAGGGTGAGGGAAGTTGTGGAGTAATCTACGGACCAGTTAATTGGGGAACAGAAAAGTGTCCCAGCGAGTATTGAAATGAATTAAAAAGCAAAAAAAAAACAAATTTTCGGTTTGTTGTTTTGAACGTGAATCAAAACATTGTAGGCCATATTTGAAACATGTTCAAAAAATCTTGCTTATAATAAATTATTTTAAACATGTCGACTCTACTTTCAATCCGTTATTTATATTCTTTTCTGACCTGATTTAAACTTGATGAATTAAAAAATAATGTCCTACATCATGGAAACAATTGTTTGTGCATCCTTATCCGAAGAGGTATTAGCCAGTAAAGTAGAAAAATTAACAGAATAACCTGCATTGTGTAAAATCGGGTGGTGCAATTCATCTAATTGAAGTTATATACATGATTTTCAGTTAGTTTTGTCTAAATATCATTGAGGATTTATTTTTTCGATGGTTTAATGATTTCGGCTATGTTTTATGATAGCTGACTCACAATATTTTGAGATCATTCTAATGGATTTGCTAATTATTTAGAAGGTTAAGTTTCGTTTTATAAAAGAGATAAAGTTGACTGGATATCCTGTCTTTATTTTTATTGCAATATCTGAAATAATTAGGTAGATTATGATTGTAATCCATTTATTAAAGCAAACTTATTATGAGAAAATTATTTATATGAGTAGTTAAATTACATATTTTTTTATACTTTGATTACACGAATAGGAAACCTATAATGTTCGAAGAACATCATATAAGACAGCGGTGGAGAGGAGATGGGCATTAATTTCTGTTGGTGGTTTGGAGGTTATCGGCACAGGGAAGGTCACCAGGTGAAGAGTTTCATGACTTTGTTTTTCGATAGAAAAATTAAGTCTGGTATCTAGAATTTCTGATGAACATCGACCATGGATATATATATATATATATATATATATATATATATATAGGTATATATATATATATATATATATATATATATATATATATATACATATAGGAAAGGAAGAGATCTCTTACCTTTCTATGATGTTCTAGAGAGGTCAAAGATATCGTAAGTGTGACATCATCAATCAAACGAATAGTTCTCTTCTGAATAGAAAACCAAGTTTTTTTGAAACGATTTTCACAATGGATCGTTCCATGAGAGAGTGCTGTTGGTGGTGATCCCGAGCATGGTTATGGAAGACTGCGTAGAAATAGTTGAACCTTACATCATATTAGGGATTGTGGATCCGCCTTCCTGGAGAAGACGCAAGTTTGACTTTTGGTTGCATTAAACTCTACTAGATTATAATTTCAAAATCTTTGCGAGATCTTCATTAATTGCGTCAACTTGTCTCGCTCCAATGGCTTCATCGGATGGTATAGGAGCTCTAGATGAGAAAGCGGTATTAAGTGTGCCACCATCTGTAAACCTGTGGACGGAACAGTCGATCACTTCCAGCAGATTGTTTATTTGGAGCAGAATCAAAGTTCGTGTCAAGACAGGACCCTGCAAAATACCAGCTTTGATAGCCATTGTATCAGAAGATACTTCGTTAACCACCACATGGAAAGAAAACTCGATAGTAATCGCCACAGTTGAAGCGACAAACCACATGACGAAATCTTTCCAAGAAGGCCTTTGTGCCAGACTCGGTCAAATGCTTTGGAGATATCCAATGATACAGCTAGAGATTTCCCATGTTTCTCAATAGATTGCTGCCATACATGTGTTACGTAGGCAAGCAAGTCTCCTGTTGATCTCTGCTGACGAAAGCCATATTGCCCATCATTCATCATTTTTGGACTCTCTAGGTATTGGATGAGCTTGATGTTGATTGCTTTCTACATCACTTTAGAGATCACTATACGCTATGGGTTTATAATTATCAGAAATTATTGACTTTTTTTGTAATTGGTTGCACTCTAGCTGTCTTCCAGCTGGAAGGAAACACACCAAGTTTATATGAAATGGTTGCAAAACCTGCAAAAACTGGGGTTGATTCAGGTGCAATAGGTTTTTACCATACATGAGTTACCGAGAGAAGCAGGTCTCTTGTTGAGCTCTGCTAACGAAAGCCATATTGGCGGTTATTCACGATATTGGAGTCCTCTAGGTATTGGATGAGCTCGATGTTGTTTGTTCCCTTCATCACTTCAGAGATCACTGAAATAGTGCAATTGTTCGGGAGGATCTTGCTAACCAAGTTTGAATGAGTGGGTCAACGACCTGCAGAAAACTGGTGCCAATTCAGACTTTTTGGTATTGAGATCAAGCAGATTGCGCCTAATTGTGCGCTAATGGTAGACAATTTCAGAAATATGGCTATCGACGACAGCAATATTAGGAGTGTCCTTCCCTTGTGGATCCAAAGTCGAAGTTACTGCAAATATGCCAGAAAAAAGCTTGACTTTTTCTTCTGGTGTAGTAGCCAGTGTGCCATATTCTTTGGTGAGGAGAAAAAATGAGTTGGAAGTGAAATTTCTACCAATTGCTTTGTCGAAAGTCCAAAACGAACGGGAGTCATTCAAGTATTCGATAAGCTTTGATCTTATTTTGGCATCATCTTTCTGGCTTCAGCATATTTTGTTCTGGTCTCGATACATAGGTTACCGCACCAACGACAGTATGCTGGACCATCGTTCACCAGATGATGGTGATTTGTTCATATGGGGAATGTAAGTTTCCATTCCTAGTTTGATACTATTCGAAATCTCTGTGGCACATTGCGTTGGGTTATCAGATTCAAAACATACGCTTCTCCAAGAAAACTTGAGAAAAACGTGCGAAGACCATCCCAGTTGGTTGTGTTGTAATGTCAAACTGTGCGTGGAGGTGTTGGATTGGTTCGTGGAGTGATCAGAGTTTCCAATGGTGCATGAACTTTTCCTTCATGGTTTTCTGGATTATTAGTGAAGAATAAGTCAAGCGTATTCGATTCATCGCTCCAAACTGCAATTCGGTGTGTAATTTATGTATTTCATTCGATATCCTATCCGTTGTTATCCTTGCTTTATTAAAATGTTATTTATGGCTTTGCAAATGGAAACAAGAGTAACCCGGGAGTGAGGGCATTATTTCCGGAAAGAAGGCATGTGTATCCTTGTCTGTTTCTAACAATCAAATAGAATTCCTTGGTATGTGAAAGTTATTCGGAAAATGATTGATCAAGGGTTAACTGATGTAGATGGTGATCGAAGTAATAGAAACGTTCCACCAAAGACTGGGGATGTTTGACACTGTTCATGGAAGGATCGATACTTTAGTTACCGATACACGATATTTTGTATCTCTAGTGTCGACTAAAAATACCTGATGAAATATTTTAATTCGATGACTTAGGCGGTATAACTCTTCTAATAAATTTTGTTTGTATTTAATTATTTATTTGTTCCATTTATTATTTTTGATTTCTATTTCGGAATGCAATATTTGTTAAAAAATTTCACATAATATAACATTTGATTCGATTCGTGTTTCCTTATTATTTCAAATTATACACGTATTGTATTGAATGACTTTAATTTCACATCGTCACATTACATCAAACATTTTTTTCGTTTCAGATAAGTTCACATTATCTTCTTGGCCTGCACATTTTATTCTTATTCTTTCATTCTCGAGAATTCAACTACCTTTTCCTGTGCAAGTAGATAGGTAGGTGTGTTAAAATTCAAAATTATGAATAAAATAAGCGTTTTGATGGATAATAACATGTTGATTATATGAAAGAATAACTACTTATTTTTTATACCACTTTTATTAATAATAACGTGAAAACGAAACTATAGTTTCAACACTGAAGTGCCATTATCAAACAATTAGAAAATTATGAAGAAATCAATGAAACAGTTCAAGTATAACTAGAGTAGAGTAAAGTAGGGTTGAGATTAAGGGATCAACGGAAATTCCAAAACCAGGTAGATCCTAGGAAAGTACAGTATTACATAGTAAACATAGCAACAATTTGTGAATTAGTGTAATTATAATTTAATATTCTAAGAATTATTTAACGAGCGGTTTGAAAGACAGTACAGTATTACATAGTAAACAAGGTAACAATTTATGAATTAGGGTGATTATAATTTAATATTCTAAGAATTATTTTAAGAGCGGTTTGAAAGACACATGAAAAGATCACTTTGATATAGGTCTAACTGATCATTGAGGATATTTTTATTAGAGTTTTTGACACCTTTCTATATTTATTGATTTTGTCTTTGGCGTTGTATATAAGATGGCAAAGTTTATTTTGAGGTTTGAAACTGATTTTAAAATTATGGCGTGATAAAATTTTAGCAATATGTTCGCTTACTGTACCAAAATATGTCAAAGAGATGAATTTAGTGGTTACATCTATGTGTTTTATACGTGGATAAGTTTTATAGAAAGTTAATTGTTGTTGTTTGCGATTTATTAGTTTAATTATTTGATCTTCCCGAAAACCATTATTGATGACTATTCGTTTGATCGTGTTCAACTCAATAGTGAGGTGTTTATTGACAATGGTCTATCAACGCCAAAAACAAAATCAATAAATATAGAAAACCTGGAGTTTATAAGTTGATTTGCCCAGACTGTGATGACTTTTATATAGGTAGAACTTGTCGTTATTTCAAATTAAGATACGAAGAACATTTTCGCTCGTTTAGACTCAACAAAACTGACTCAACATTTGCTAATCATTTTTTACAAACTGGTCATAATTTCCCTAATTTAGATAGCCTAAGCGTTTTACATAACCAAACCAGAGTTTTTAAATTGAATACATTATAATCAATAGAGATTTATAAAGGTGTCAAAGACTCTAATAAAAATATTCTCAATGATCAGTTAGACCTATATCAAAGTGATCTTTTCATGTGTCTTTCAAACCGCTCTTAAAATAATTCTTAGAATATTAAATTATAATCACCCTAATTCTCAAATTGTTACTTTGTTTACTATGTTATACTGTACTGTCTTTCAAACCGCTCGTTAAATAATTCTTAGAATATTAAATTATAATCACACTAATTCACAAATTGTTGCTATGTTCACTATGTAATACTGTACTCTCCGAGAATCTACCTGTTTTTGGAATTTCCGTTGATCCCTTAATCTCAACCCTACTTTACTCTACTCTATTTATACTTGAATTGTTTCATTGATTTCTTCATAATTTTCTAATTGTTTGATAATGGCACTTTGGTGTTGAAACTATAGTTACGTTTTCACGTTATTATTGATAAGAGGTATAAAAACAAAGTAGTTATTCTTTCATATAATCAAAATGATAAATTACCATAAAGTAACGGCTTCCACCATCGATTTTTTTAATAACATGTTCTTCCTGCCCGAAAGTTCTAACTTCCTTCTCCTTTAGAATTTTAAAATTCGTAACCAGACAATATCAACAAGTACCCGTATTTACCAAGTCTTAAATGAGATCATAGACGTACTTATCATTTACAGCCTGTTCCCTGATTAAAACTAAGGGATGAAGGATGAAGACTTACTTTTTGTCGGTGAATTCGGAATTCAACTGCTAATAATATAGATTTATTGAGTGACTTTTTTTTACCGATGAGTTTTGCTCCACTCGACGTGAACATAGGTCTTCCAGAACATACTACAAAAGATTTTCAGCTAATATAATTTATTCATAGAGAATCACTGAAATAATTCGCTTTTGTAGCTAATTCTCCTGTACTAAGTATCTTGCAATGTGGAACAGCCTTTATAAAAACGATATATATTATTAGTTTCTGCGTTATCCTTAAACGTTTGATAAGTTTCCAGAACGTGGTCACTAAACCAAGGACAAGCATTTCAACTCATTACACGTGCATTTTGGATAGTGTCAACATGAATAATTTCGTGCTGCATTTTGTGGTTGTATTTTGTACATGCATAAGTTTAACCGTGTGTAGAGATGACAACGAATTATTATCAGTTTTTGTGGTGAGTTTGTTTTTGTTATTCCGAAATAATTACACAAGTTAATAGGTTCCGATAGTACTAACAATTATTATTTATTCAATTTAATTGTATACAACGGAAAAACCCAATCGATACTGAGTGATAAATTTGAGAAAAATTTGTAAAATTAAGATTATAAAATATATTACAGTTTTGATGGAGCAATTAAAAATCTTGAATGATGAGATTTTGTTTTTATTTGCGTCATTAATTGAATTTTAAGATTGAACTGGTCTTTAATTGTTCTCCAAACGCGACATGTTTCGTCACACAGTAACTATTTCAGGTGAACAATGCTACTTCGATTTACAAAGGTATTACTATCCTTTCATAGGTTTTTATTTACAAAAGTATAAGACTTTGACGGGACCAAAGTGGTGTAATTGGTAATCACGCTGGACTATCCAGGCCTGTGGTTCAATGTGTATATTCATATATATTAATAGATATATAATTAAGTTTCCTGAATCATGAAGATAACTTAGATAATTTAACATAGGATTATAAAGATGAACGAATGAATGTCAAACATTGAACCATAGGCGGAATTCGAACCCACATTACTAGTCCTGGGTGCTTACCAATTACACCATTTTGGTCTCGTCAGACTCTTATATTTTTGTTAATACAAACCTCTGAAAGTATAGTAGATCATTGATGAACGCATTGCGATTCGATGCTCCGCTATCCTCGCACATTCATCTAAAGTTCAAAAGTCTTTTTTTTTTTTTGAAGTGAGCAGTGTAGGTTAGAGAAATATGCGTGAATAGTTGATTCATAGAGGAGCATCGAGTCGCATTGTGTTCATCAATGATCTACTATTCTTTTAGAGGTTTATATTTATAAAAATAAGAGAATCTGACTGGACCAAAGTGATGTAATTGGTAAACACCCTGCACTAGACATTCAGTAATGTGGGTTCGAATCCCGCCTATAGTTCAATTCTGAAAATTTAATTCTATATCTCTTAATGTACTTACACGAAAGTGTGGTCAATTAGGCAAAGAAACTTCAACAGAATATCTCTCAGTCAGTTCTGTTGAAATATATAAGAATCGGGATGCTGTCTTCGAATTAGTACTGTCAGATTATTTATCAACCACAGTAATACTCTTACCTGACTGCTCACTCCAAAAAAAGATTGAACTTAATATGAATAGCGGAGCATCAAATCGCATTGTGTTCATCAATGATCTACTATCCTTTCAGAGGTTTATATTTACAAAAAAATAAGAATCTGACGGGATCAAGGTGCTGTAATTGGTAAGCACCCTGAACTAGACATCCAGTAATGAGGGTTCGAATCTCGCCTATAGTTCAATGTTTTACGTTTATTCATCTTTATAATCCTATGTTACATTATCTGAGTTATCTTCATAATTCGGAAAATTTATTCTGTACCTCTTAATGTAGCGGGATATCAAAAATTGTCTTGGTCAAGGGTGGTTGTGGAATTTAAAACGTGTGTCTTACTTTACGTTTGAAATAATTATCTCACTGTCACACTGACATCATCAATAACTTACAAATTTCATACCTATTTATTTCAGTTGTAAAACAATGATGAACTACAAATTATGAAATAACGGTTTTAGTAACAAGAAAAACTAAATTACAGTAATTGTTGGAAACGTCCCCCGTTTTGTTCGATGCACAAGTTGACGCGCATCCTCATGCTGTGTAAACCATACGTTGACGAACGTCATTGACAACTTCTTCTGTACGAACTCTTGGTCTACCAGCACCTTTTTTATGAGTCACACAACCAGTTTTGCGAAACACTTCAACACAATTTGTAAGGCATGCATAAAAATTGTCCGGTAATATTGCTACGTTTGGGAAGTGCTCTCGAAAATTGTTCAAACACAAACGTTGACTGTATTGCCGATTTCTATTAACTAGCGCACTCGCTCGAAAATAGGCTTGAATCATGAAAATTTTGTGCTGTGTGGTAAGAGGCACGATTCAAAAACTGGATTAGAAAATTCCAGCACAATAACTTAACAGATTCTGACACAACAAAACATATTCAATAATTTGAAGTAATACACACGTTTTACATTCCACAACCACCCTTGACCAAGATATTTTTTGATATCCCGGTATTTGTATGGAATTGTTGCCAATTGGGCAAATAAATATTAAACTCGATAGATAATATCGTCGGCCCTCTTGGTAATTATCTATTTCTTTATACATATTTAGCTAGTAACATCTTTGTAGGTTTAAGTATCATTGTGTACCTGGCGAAACATGTCGTGTTTCCTTGTATTTTTATAATAAATGGTCATTTTGGAACTTTTCTAGACTGTTTTGTTCATCATTAATTGTAAATGAAGATAATTCATAAATAGTTGGTCTCAATAATTCAGAGTTTGAAGTGATTTATACAAAAAAATCTAGATTTAGATATGTGGTGAATGCTCACTATACTAATTGAGCAAATTACTCCGAAACAGTTACGTGAAACTTTTTTCTTATCTCTTCATTGGTGGTAAACTTTTCCTATTTGTGAGTACTAAGATAGTCTTATTAGTTGTTCTCATTCGCCACGATTCGTGATACAGAAGCCCCATTTAGTTCAAGAGCCAGTGTATGAATCAAAATAAGCATTTGGTGACTATTTGAAGGATAGCACAAGTCATTTCGACCTCTTTGACGGGTATTTAGAAAATAAAGTTTTTTCTGTTCGGCCGGGCGTTCTCCAAATATATAGACATTTTATAATTGAAATTGAATGGTGTGGTAACCTTATGGCGTTATGAAATTATGATCTGGTATCATGGAATGTATGAAATTTGATAGCTTATGCATTCCAAATTCGAGAGAAAAAGGTTCAGAAAGGTAGCGCCGGTAAATTTTATGAATTGCTTGAAATGTCAGCAAAATTTCCAAGAAAATTTGAAATACCTTCATTCAAATTACAATTCATTCAAAGGGGATAATTGCATACTAAAGCTCTAAAACTACACCTATGAATAGTGTACGATGTATAGAACATGTTTTTTGTGACGCCAGAAAGCTAGACTCACTCCCACCTATTCAATGCCTCCATGGAAAATATGCATTATTTCGGGGAAAGGGGGGATGAGAATATGTAAAAATTGGTCTTTCTACCATAATAAAAAGGTATTTTTCAATATTAAACGACAAATTACACATAAACATCAATTGTTCTTTTGAAGAATGTTAATAGTAAAAATAATCCAGTTGAAACAAGAAATGAAACAAAAGGTAAAGTTTTTATAATAATATAATGTATAAAATCTTGATTGTACGCTATTAATTTTATATTAACATATTTCTTATTAATATGATAGTTTCGGACTGTGAATAAATCCGTGTTCGTATTATGTACTGTGAAATATTTTCAAAAGATCCATCTAATCCAACTTACGAAAAACGCCTTGTTAAGTGATCTATTGGAATATTATAATTAACCCTTCACATGAAGGGCTATATAGTTAATTACATTACCTTATTAGAGTTCATGCATTCATATTGTTAAGAATTTATTTTCCTTCTCAAGTAACCACGTTGTTTCACGCTAAATTGTTACATCAAAATGGGCAGCATTTTTTTTATATCTTAACCACACGAGAGGAAAACCCATAATGTTCGAAGAACATCGTATGAGCCAGCAGTTCAATATAGGGAGAGGAGATAGGCATTCGAAATTTTCTTGGAGGTTTGGAGGTTATAGGCATGAGGAAAGACCTCGCTAGGTAAAGAGTTCCTCAACTTCGCTGTTCGATAGAAAAATGGAGTCTGGTAGAAAAAAGTTTTGTGATAAGGGGTGGGAAGGAGTTAGATTGGTTACATGAACTTATTTTGTTCAATTCGTCGTTAAATATCAAAAACACCCTTTTATTATAGTTAAAAGTCTAATTTTTACACATTCTTATCCCCCATTTTGGCATTTACACGTGCAGTTTTGAGCCTTAGTCTGCATATTATCTCCTTTTAATTTTTTTTTTAAATGTACAAATCTTAATTAATCTAGTGTAATTTGCTGACCTTTTAGATTTTTTGATAAAATTGTCCGGCACTACCTTTCTGATGTATATTTCTCTTGAATTTGGGATGAATAAGCTAAAATATTTCATTATCTTAAAGTGGATACGATACGCCGCTTATGTACTTTCCATAAATGTTTGTTTGAACATTTCTGGCGTATGAACATTGTTATAAATTGTTTGATGCCAGATCATGATTTCATATTACCCGAAGTTTACCACACCATTCAATTTTTACTTCTACAAATGGAGTTAAAACTGAAGAATGCCTGACAGAACCGAAAAAACTTTTTCCAAAATACACCTCAAAGAGGTCGCAATTAGTCGCGCTATACGCCAGATTTTGATCCAAGCAATTTCTCTT
Source organism: Endomychus coccineus (assembly GCA_958510875.1). Classification (NCBI taxonomy): domain Eukaryota; kingdom Metazoa; phylum Arthropoda; class Insecta; order Coleoptera; family Endomychidae; genus Endomychus; species Endomychus coccineus. The sequence goes on along the minus strand of OY294068.1, from coordinate 154,110,145 downwards.
GGACTAATTTGATAATGCTAGAGCACCAATTGTTCTAGAAGTTTCCAAACGGGGTCTCTATACTTCCAGCGGAGATGGCCGAATAGTGACGTTCCACTAATGAGCGCATGGGAGAACGAAATAGCTGTCTGGGACCAAAAGACGTGTTGTTCCCCTAGAGAAATGTGAACTCTGTCTATTGACTGCTAATAATACCTTGTGTTTGTTACTCATGCAATGCATTGTTTGATATATTTATGTTGCTGAGCATAAAGCACTGTGACATCACGGCTCTACTCTTCACCGTTTGACAATATACTCAATAGATCTAAACCAAAATGTTAACGTAATTTCTTGTTGTTTATTATTTATAACACAGAATTATCCACTTTATCAGTATGTCGAATAGTCTCCACTCATTCTCTGGTGTTTGTTTTTCTAGACTCTTTCTACATAGCCACTGATTTTTTCGCCAAAGTAACATCTCCATGTAGAAGTTAATTTTACCAAAAATGTGTTGAATGAGGTTAAACATGTCTGGTAGGGGTAGACGAAGTACTTCGTTGGTCATATTTTCCAGGTAACATAATTATCTTCTACGTTCAATGGTTCTGACTTTTGAGTCTTTTGACATTGATGCACCTTTGATATAGAGGTCATTTTCGTAATTTCAGACTTCGAGAGTTCAGGGGCTCCGAGAACGGGCCCTTTTAAGGCCGAAATATAGCCCTCTTTAGCCTATTTTTGATATGCTGGTTCTCAGCGCTCTTTTAACCAAAAAACGTGCGCGGGTGCTCATTTTTTTCGTGATGTTCCTTAGTACTTACGGAAAAAAACTTAGAACCCACGTACCAAAGACATCTTTTAGCGACCTGATGTAGTGATATATATTTGGAGCAAAATATTCGATTGCTGTAGGCACAGTGAATTTTTAAATATTGCAAAATATCGGTTTGCTTCATTCAGTGTTATTAACTAAGAACTCATTTCACATGCCACAAAGTTAACAAATTATAATATGAGTCATCATTATTTGATGATTTTAATACGTATTATTTCCCAAAGTCATTTGTAACCACTGGCAATGTTGGTTTGAGATAATTAAAAAAATTTTGCTAATTTTGAGAGAATTGTGCGACATCTATGCTTGAAATTGTAAGTTGTTGTTGCAATACAGTTGCAGCAGCTGTTCTTTGTTATTGAATTGGTGTATCGGCTAGTTCTTCAGTTACATAGTTCTTGTTTAGCTCGTAGTTTGAGTTTTAAGTTGTAGTTTGGTATTATAGTTGAATTAAGATTAATAGCAATTGTGTTGATGAAATTTGTTAAAAAAATTCTCTAACTTTGTACCTTTTTTTCTGTAGTGTGTATAGTTTTACAGCTGTATATTATCGACGTTTTTCAAACAAACTTACTTGATGAATTTTTTACTATGAAAATGTGCACGATTGATAATTTGACAAGTACCTCATGCATTACTGGAGAACTAATCGATGCACTAATTTAATAACAAAGAACAGCTGCTACCTCCCGTATTGAAACAACAACTTACAATTTCACGCATAGATGTCGCATTATTCTCTAAAAATTAGCACATTTTTGTAATTATCTTAAACCAACGTTGCCAGTGGTAACAAATGACTTTGTGGAATGATACGTATGGAAATCATCGAATAATGATAATTTTGTGGCATCTAAAATGAGTTTTTATAATTAATACTGAATAAGGTGAACCGATATTTCGCAATATCTAAAAATTCACTGTGTCTAGAGCAATCAAATATTTCGCTCCAAGTTTTCTGGAGTGATAGAAGAGTTACAGTACAACTATTCACAAGGTTTCGTTAATTTTTAACTATAGAAAAAAAATTCAAGCAGGTCAAAATTCGTGAAAAACGCGTTTTTTGGCAAAACTGCAATCTTTAAATAGCTGTAACATAGTTGACCAATTTTGACATGGGAATGCTCATTCGAAAGGTCAAGAACATGAAACGTCAGAGATATATTTTGAATCAAATTTTGACTGTTGACACCAGCTAGAAAATAGTCAATTTTTCGAAATTTTGGTTCCACTTTATCAGGTCCCTAAAGGAGGCCTTTAGTTCGATGAGTCTAAAATTTTTATCGTAAGTAGTAGAGAACATTACAAAAATAATTAGCCTCCGCGGAAGTTTTTTGGTTTAAAGGACGCTTAGAACCAGCATATCAATGATAGGCTAAAGAGGGCTATATTTCGGCCTTAAAAACGCCCGTTGGTGGTGATTCTTCTAACTCATAAAATGTTGAAATTCAATCCAATTTAGGAAGTTGCTTGATACATTTCACCATGATGTCGACATCCTTTGTTTTTGTAGAAAATATTAGTTCTCCACTAGGAATAAAACCTTCTGTACAATCAGCATGAAGTATACACATGACTTCACCAACATTTATCGTTTTCAGTTTTAATGCTAGAATGTTGCCAGGAATGACCGTCAGTACAATCTTAGGAGTTCCGTCGAGATAAGCAAACAGTATTCACACATTCATGTTTCAATTTGATATACTGATGTAAAAAAATTATAAACGTTTTGCAATTTACACAACACACGACGTAAATATACGTAGAACGTCGAGTTGCAGTCCTGGAAGAATTGTTTCTGTACTTTTGAAGTTTGATTCTATTAAAGCTCTGATTCACAACAAATATATGAACTCTCAAGTCAAATGGAGAAATATACAATTTATATCGGCAACTCTTTAATGTGTTGCCAACTGTAGAAGTGGTGGGACTAAAATACCTCGGCACTTACTTAGGGGAATTGTTGAAATGAAGTGGTTGCAAAAGTAACCAAGTATGACGTCATATCATTCTTAACGCAAAAATACTATATGCAATTTCCAATCAAATTCCGATTACGTGATCGTACCCTGATAACGCCCACTCGTCTGTTTCCGCGTTCGTTCGGAATTTACATGTTTGTGTCACGGTTTTGTGGATCGATTTGTTCCAGGAGAGCCTCCCATAAAACATATTCTATGTATGAAAAGAGCAACCCATTTGCCGAAATACTCATTTAGATTTCTAAATATATATGTGCTACATTTGATGTTATAAGAAATGATAAAAGTAGTATTAATCGGTTTTTACATTATGATGTCCACTTGCAGGTCTTTAGGCATGGAATTCGAACACCGCTCAAAACGTATCCTACTGATCCATGCAAGAACACTTGGACTCACCCACTAGGAGAATTGACTGATGTAAGTGATTTTCTTAGATATTCTTTGTTTTTTTTTCATTAATGATGGATTATTCCGAGAAAACTTGATATGCGTATAACGTGCTGAATAATATGCACTATATTTTCAAATTTCCAAATCCGTCATATGTGGTATTGTGGTATATATATACATATGATGTTGCGTAATATACATTATTTTTTCTATACTTTGACTACAGGGGCGGTGAACCTATAATATTCAAAGAACATCGTGTGAGCCAGAGGTGGAATGTTGAGAGAGGATACAAGCATTCGAATTTTTCTTGAAGGTTTGGAGGTTATAGGCATAGGGAAAGACCTCACTAGACGAAGAGTTCCTCTACCTCGCTGCTCGATAAAGAAATTAAGTTCGGTAGGAAGAAGTTCGGCAGGTCTTGAGCTTGACAATGAAGGGATATTAGCTTGAGCTCGACTAGTCTGCCTATGTGGAATCTCACGTTGTGGAACAACATACGAGATTTCTGGTGAACACTGACCATGGAAATTTCTATAGAAAATGGAGAGATGTTCCACCATTCTACGATGTTCTAGATAGGTCAATGAGTTCGTCAGTGTGACATCATCAATCAGATGAATAGGTCTCTTCTGGATAGGATCCAACAGCTCCAGCGTATGTTCGGGAGGCGAACTCTAAACATGTGACTTCGGCTTCGGCTTCGATTCGCCAGGACAAGTCCATTGTTTCGACTGTTCTTTGGTCTCTGATGTGTTGTGATGGATCCATGTTTCGTTCACGGTTACGGAACGGCGTGAAAAGTTCTTCTCATTGCGCTCTAACATCGCAAACACCCCTTTGATGTTGTCACATGGTCGCGCTTGATGTCAAGAGAGAGCAAATGCGGCACTCAACTGGCTGATAGCTTTCTCATATTAAAAAATTCATGCAAAATGTTCCGCAGCCGTTCGGTTTAGATACCCATACCCTCAGCAATCTCGTGCACTTCAATCCGCCGATCGTCCAATATCATACCATGGATTTTATCGACGATTTCTGGCATTGTAACCTCAATTGGAAAACCAAAACTTTCGGCGTTCTTCGTGGTCATACCACAACAACGAAAATGAGTAAACCACTTGAGAATCGTTCCAATCAATGGTGAAGAGTCCCCATAATGGTTAACAAGCGATACTTTGACTTGCGAAATGTTTTTTCCACGCAAGAAATATTGTTTAATCAAGACAAGTAATTCACTGTTATCCATGTTTGCAAAAATCTTCAAGGCTACTTGCTTTCGATGAGTGTCAGAACAAAACTGAATGACAAATCAGTCTGAAAATTCGAATGCGTTCTAGTTGAAGATGGTACAAGTTAACTGGAAGCGAAGTGTCAGTTATTTCCCGATTTTAGAATATTGCGCTGATTCGCATTTGAAAAATTGAAGTATTTGAACATAGATTATCTTAACTTGGCTGAAATCTTTGTAATAATGAGGCTAAATAATCCTGAACGTAGGTAAACTATTTGTCCACAAATTGCCTATTTTGATCATTGGGGATAATGGAAAACTCATCGTTTGCTTTCGGTTGTCGAATCCCCCTGTTGAAATGATTTTGGAATCAATAAGGGATAATCTAGAAATCCCTAAGCTGAGGTAAAATATGTTGATACAATTTTTTTCTCTTACGTTGGTTTGGTTTGGACATCTAGCGCATTCAAGTTGTCTCTCATTCCCCGTAACTTTTATAAAGTTCGAGAAATCTGTCAATGTGGTACATTGCGATTTCTTAATGATACATCTTTTACATAGATGACTCCAGGACAGACCGAATCTATGCTTTGTAGATTATGAGGAGCTGCAGGGATGTAAAGTAACTCTTGGTGCGGAATAGAAAACCAAATTTTTCTGAGGCGGCTTCCGCATGGACCTTGTAACGTGTAAATTCCACTTTACGGCTCAGAAATGGCCACTGTAGGCCAATCGGTTAACTCCTGTGACGTCAGCGATGCTAGACTGTATATTCGGTATATCCTGAGAGTCATGGTCCGTATATTCTGAGAGTCATGAACCGTACCTATATTCTAAGGGTCTTGGTTGCTCTGTGTCTGTTACCGCTTCTCTTTCGAGGGTGTTCTGTGAGACGGCGGAAAGGAAGAGAAAATGTTACTTCTGGTCAGTTCGTTCGAGTGGAAAGTCGATTGCTAGGTTATTCAACAGGGAGGTGATACCAAGCGTGTGTTTGGAACCAAATTCTGGGAATATCCTTCCGTTGAAAACAAAAACATCAATCACCAATTTGGATTGGAATATTTGGAATTTATTGGGTGATTGATGTACCTTCGGGGACATTTTCGACGTGATTGGCTGTGAACGGAAGTAAAAGTTGCCTTATTTGAAGGAAAACCCTATCGTGTTAGAGGTGAATATCTTTGTAATTCCATTTGATTTATTCACTAAATTCAGGAATTAATTGCCTTCATAGGTGGTATCTGACAGAACATAACCTAGTTCTAATTTGTTAACAATTGTTATGTATTTTGTTCATGTCTGTCTGCTAACGACAACAGAGCAATAGAGTTTGAACATTTCGTGAATTTCAGGGTTCTACTTCCACTTCTACTTTTTCTTCTTCTTCCTTATATTTTCGTCTATGTTGTGGAAAGTTCAACAAGAAGTGTTTTGAGGATTGTTTGGAATCTGCTGTGAGGAAATCACTTAGGAGTCACTGATTTATTTGTGCTGTACAATCGTGGAAACGGTATCATAATTGTGGCAGGGACCCATGAAGTAGAAGTAATTAATCATCACCAAGCAAATACAACATCAACTCTCACCAGGTCAGATTATCGATTGTGGTTTTGTGTAACAATTTTAATAATCATTGAGTATCGTATATTATGTAAATTCAATCAACTGTTCACTTGTTCAAATGATTTGAGTAACTAATTTCATCCATATTTTCTAATCATTCGCTTCATATTTCATCAATATAAGTTTGTCATAAATTATATCAAAGTAAATTTCAAAGTAAATTTCAATCATTCTGGGTACAGGTCTTTTATTTTCTTTCTTTCAGGGTAATTTAACCTGGGGACTTGAGTATTTGCATCCCCTTGTTATATACATATCCAAAATATAGCCAACGACCATCTTCACTGTAGCTGTCGGCAACCAAGTGATAAAATAGAGCTTTAGTTTATCCTTTAGTAAGAGTAAATTGTAACCCTTACAACCTCACATGATCATTCCATGAGAGGGTGATGTTGGTGGTGATTCCAATTACGAATATGGAAGACTTCATAGGGATGGTTGTACCTGACATCATCATATTAGGCACTGTAGAATTCACCTTCCTGGAGAAAATACAAGCTTGAGTTTTGGTTGCATTAAACACTACTAGATTATCAGATCCCCATTACATTACAAAATCCATTAATTGAGTCAACCTGATGTCTTTGTATCGCTCCTATAGCTTCATTGAATTATATAGGGACTCTAGTATAGGATTGCAGGATATGATACTTCTGCAAAACATGGGGGAAGTTATCCATATGAACTTATGCTCTTACATACCCCCTTGCCAAGATATTTGATTCCACACTCCAAAGAGTGGGGTTGAAAACTACTTTTCGATTGGTGTTACAAATGTGAGATTACTACGCTCATTTTTCAATGTTAGATTCTTATCAGAAGAGAGGCTAGATCATTTTACCCTAAATACGTCATATAATAATGTCTAGTCGACTGCTATCACAATTCGTAAAAACAATTATTTTATTTTGTAGTATGCGATTTTGTACTAGTTCAATGTAAAGTTAGAGGGAGAATCGATAAGATTATTTATTATATCGGACAGGTCCTGAAAGGTAGATATGAGAAGAGTAAGTGAATTCTTATGAAAAGCATACAAATATACAGGACAAGTTTATTTCAGAAACGTTCCCGTTCCCAAATGTTCGTTTAAAACAATTTGTTGCGGGGCAAGCTATGTTGAAGTTAATATTTACATTATAGTTTATACTTACTTTTAACAGTTCTCTATTGATTTTTTTATGGTTAATTCACCATGATAATGATTTGTTATAACCAGGGTAACTTTTTCCAAATTAAATGATGTATTCTATGGTCTTTTGATATTGTTTTACTGTCAACATCGAAACAAAGTGAGACATTGAAATAACAATTTTATTCCCTCAAACTAGATTTTCTTCTATACTAGAGCAACGTGAAAAGTCCCTGAAAAATAAAACAAGAAATGATTTGTTTGATTGAAACTTATTTTTTTTCTCAACATAATCATCTTGTAGCCCGATATACTTTGTTCAACGTTTTTCGATCCCCTCCAAATATAACGATTTCGGCAATCCTTCGAAATAGGCGTACGTTTCAGGGATGACCTCATCTCTTCAGAGCCAAATCTCTTTCAACCGAGCTATTTCTTCAAGTTCAGAACTTTATTTACATTCAGAGTTCCTGAAACGGCTTCAATAACTCTTATTAAACAGTTGAATTAAGATTCTGAGCGAAAATGTAAATTGAGAAATGTTAGTCTTTCTGTTGATAGAATTAGAAGTAGAATGATTTCACATTAGTGTTGGCATCGGTGAGAGAGAGGTTTCATGTCCATTTCGAATCAATTAACTTAGATTAATTACGTTTTCATAACTAGACATCTTGGATACTTTTGTAGATTTCTTCTTTACGTTCATTGTGTTTTCTGTATTGATGATAAGTCATCGTCGGTACTTGGAGTGACAGGCATCTTATCTTCAAGAAAGTCACGCATCCTAGCTCAGAACTCATTGGGGTGAATTGCGGAATGTATCATGAATACTTGATTATCTCAGGACAAAGTTAACATGTTCTAGCGATTAAGCATTCTAAATCGAGGAAACATGAACTTTCTTATGATGTACCTACGTACTTTAGCAATATCAGCATATATCAATGTTCACAAAGAACCACATATAGATAAATATTGATCCTTTTCTGCTTTATAGCTTGTTAATTTCAATCAGAAAATATAGGAAGAAGTGTCGAAACACAAAGTACTTAGCAAATTACATATCCAATTAAAGAATGATATATGTTAGCAACTTTCAGAAAGTATATTTAATTCGCGTCAGTTTATTATTCAGATGGAAGCATATAATTTCCATTTTCATGACGTCTATGAAGTTAGCATTACTATTGGCTATTTTCAACATTTCAGCTATCCTATTGATTGTCGCTTTTTCGTTGCAAATTAGTTGGGCAATGAGAAGATTTCTCGCATTTCAACTCCTTATATTGCCAAGTTCAAAGTTTGGAAATGGATGAAAATCGCAGGGGGCCAAATCTGTAGAATATGGTGGATGACGAACCAATTCATAGCGCAATTCAAGCAACTTTGTCATTGCGACTGCGGACCTGTGCGCCGGTGTGTTATCCTGGTGGAAGATCACTTTTTTCTTTACCAAATGCGGCCACTCTCGCTTCAAATCGGCGTCGAATCAATCCAATAGCTCTGAATAATATACGTGATCGTTTCGCCCTTTTCAAAATAATCGATATGGACCATACCGTGTGCATCCCAAAAAACTGTCGCCATGACTTTGTTGACCGATAAACCCACTTTGGCCAGGACAAGTCCACTGTTCTTACTGTTCTTTGATAAGTGTATATTGTCATGGTTCTATGTTTCGTCCACGGTTACGTAACGGCACAAAAAGGCCTTCTTATCGCGCTTGAACGTCGCCAAACACTCCTTTGAATTTGTCACACGGTCGCGCTTGTTATCAAAAGAGCGCAAATGCTGCACCCATCTAGCAGATAGCTTTCTCATATTCAAAAATTTATGCAAAATATTCCATACCTGTTCGGTTGAGATGCCAATAGCCTCAGCAATATCGTGCACTTCAACTCGCCGATCGTCCAATATTATACCATGGATTTTATCGACAATTCTAACGTAACCTCAATTGAAGGACCAGAACGTTCGGCGTCCTTTGTGGTCATGTCATACTACCACAACAAAAATCAGTGAATTATTGTGGATCTTTCCAATTGATGGTGAAGAGTCCATATCATGTTCAACAAGCGATGCTTTGTGTTGCGTAATGTTTTTCCACGCAAGAAATAATGTTCAATCAAGACGCTAAATTCACTTCCTTCCATGTTTACAAAAATTTTCAAGGCTGCTTGTTTTCGATGGGTATCAAAACAAAATTGAATGACATATCAGTCTGACAATTTTGATACATTCTAATTAAAGTTGGTACAATACAAATGTCACATGGGATTTCCGATTGTGGCGCCGTCTGTTTTATTTTTCAGGAACTTCTCACCTTGTCCACGTTTTGTCTGAGACAACATTGATATACAGTGTTAACAAGCGATGCTTTGGTGAACATGGCGCCGCCCGATAATCCACGTGGAGTTATGTGTCTTTCATGTGATAATAAAATTCATAGGCATGATGATACAATAATTTGTTCAAAGTGCACAAAATATACGCATATAAGATGTATCGACATGAATATTGATCAATATCATGAAATGTGTCAATATAAAACTGTTAAACAGTGGTTATGTAAAAATGGTTCTAGTACACTAAATGGAAATATGTGTGATACGGAGAATACAGGTGAATATAAACATTTGTTAATCAAAGTTATTCAAGATTACAATTTTCTAAAAGAAATGATAAAAACAAATACAGATTCAACAGATAAATTACGCATTGATTCTCTGAAAGAAATAGATCAGCTCAAGAAATTAATAATACATCGAAATAAACACATTTAGAATATTGATATCTTCAGATCGAAGTTATTACCGATATATCATGAAAAACTTAATAATGACACTCCTAATGAAATACACCTCCAGCAAAACAACGATAAGAAACTTGAACAGACATATGGTGAAGTGTTGGATGATAACATTAATATTATGGCAGAACCGATAAATTCACTTGCTAGTAAAACCCACAAGGATGATAGTCATATCAATATACAGGAGGAATCAGAAAAATGGACCGATATTGTCAGAAATTCAAAGAAGCTCAAAAATGAAAGAAATGAACTTAACAAACAGGAACCTAACAGACCAATAATACCTTAAACTAGAAATTCGCTCATGAAACCAATTATCGGTACTTCCATTAATAATAAAAATCTTAATAGCGCTCCCAAAACCAGACTATCGCATTTGCATATCAGTCGCCTACATCCTGAAACTAAGACTGAAGATATTAAGGATTATCTAAAATCCACAACTATTGCTGTGAAAATTTAAAAATCAAACTCAAAAAACCCGATGTTTATGCGTCTTTTAAAATCACCGTAGATTCAACTCATTGTGATGCTCTCATGAATCCTGAATTCTGGCCGACTGGGGTTGCAGTAAATCGATTTTTTCAGAAGAGACAGCCTCATATTCAACAAACTTAACAAAATCATTGAACATCAAAATTAGCCCAAGTATCTCGAACCAAAATATTCAATGTCTGCCGACTACCTCTACTAAAATTAAAAATGTTATTCATTCTGATAAGAACTTAAATAACTACTCTTTTAAAGCTATCAACAATACAAGACAAACAAATTACTCTTCTCCTACTTCAAATGTGGTAAGATGCTTTCATATCAATATTAGGTCTCTAAATGACAAAGTTGATAAATTACTACTAGCAATTCATCCTATTGAATAACATTTTATCTATGTAACTGAGCATTGGCTCAAACAAGCCGAATTATCAAACTTATATCTCAAAGGCTATAGTCTAGCTACTTCCTTTTGCCGTTCAAGTTCTATACGGGGCGGGGTTTGCATGTTTGCACTAAAAAATATTAAATTCAGGTAGTTGGACCTGTCACAGTATTGTGAGGAATTGCAGGCCGAGTTCTGCGAACTCATCCTGACAAACACTAGCACGGTAATTGTTGGTGTGTACAGAACCAGCTCTTCCACTGGCAAACTCGATGTTTTCTTGGAAAGGTTTGATAGACTACTGAATTTCCTCACAGTCAGTTTTAAAAAAATCATTATAATGGGTGATTTTAACATAAGTTTGATTAAAAAACATTCCTGGGGTGATGAGATAAAAAACCTTTTGAAGTCATATGGACTTGTTCCTCTTATTACTGAGTATACAAGAATAACTGAGTCGTCTCACTCATGTATTGATCAGGTGATTACAAATAAGGCAAATGACGTCTCTAATATTGCTAATTTTGACCCATTGCTGTCAGATCACAAAGGTCAATCTTTCAATGTTGATACCTGCTCAAAGTTAACATCAAGTACACCTACCTTCAAACATATATTTTCGGAAGAAAATCTAAGTAAATTTAAAAACGATCTTAGCCTCATAGATTTTGACAACGGTGACTGTTTGTTTACTGCCAACTGTAAGGAAATCGATTCTATTGGACTCAACACGATCAACATTTTTCAGGATCTTATTAACAAACACTTTCACGTAAAAAAAACTGAGTGAATCAAATAAATGTCATAAGGTATCCTGGTTTAGTCAGGATTTGAAACATCTTAGGGACTTACTAGCTGCAATGAAGTCAAAATATGAATCTACTTATTCAGATCTGGACAAGCTTCTTTATAAAAATCTTGACAGTCTATATATAATATGTTAATTAAAAAAGCAAAAGCTACAAGTTATGATGAATTTTTCAATAAATCCGAGAATAAAATTAAAACGGGTTGGCATATTATTAAACAAGAACGTAATATGACAAAAAGTACAAGAACTGAACTTTCACCGCATAGATTGAATTTTTTTTTCATCTATCGCTGACAAAACTATAAGGCAGTTTCCTACCTCAAATAAAAATGATAAAAATCTCTTAAGTGAGGTGAGCGTTGTTCCGAACTCCTCTTATCTCACTCCTGTAACTCCGGGTGAAGTCTATGAAGTTATTGCTAAAATGAAAAACACTGAATGTGCGGATATATATAAAATAAACAATAAAATACTAAAATCATGTAGTGACAATTTTATATTATTTTTCACGGACTTTGTAAATACTTGCTTTGAACTAGGCCATTTTCCGGACTCTTTCAAATTGTCGCGTGTTGTTGCTATTCATAAGGCGGGAAGTAAAGATGAGGCTGGCAATTATCGACCTATTTCAATGGTTCCTTTATTTGGTAAGGTTATTGAGGTGTTAGTAAATAAGAGACTTGTTGGTTTTTGGAGCAAAATACGGTACTCACTGAGGACCAGTATGGTTTCCGTCGAAACAGAAACACAGCAAAGGCGGTAAGAGCGGTTGTGGCAGAGGTAATCCGAGGTCTCGAGGCCGGAAAATGTGCCAGTACTTACCTTTGTGACCTATCGAAGGCTTTTGACTGTGTCTGTCACAGCACTCTACTATGCAAGCTTGAAACGTATGAGGTAAGGGACATCAGTCTGGAACTCATTCGGTCATACCTACAAAATCGTTGTCAGGTTGTAGATGTCAGCGGAAATTTCTCTGAGCCTGCAAATTTAGAGTGGGTGTGCCGCAAGGCTCAGTTCTTGGTCCCATTCTCTTCATAGTTTACATAAACGATCTCCCCACGGCTCTCTTACCTGATAAATCGGCTTTATTTGCAGATGATAGCTCCATTACATATCACTCAAATCAAGAGACCTTAAGTGAATGTAAGATGGAAATTGAAGATACGGCACAAAATTGGTTCACCAGAAATAAACTAAAATTAAATCTGGCTAAGACACAAAATATTATTTTTTCGGCAAATCCAATACATCAAACTGACAAGCCTGTACGACTTTTAGGATTCCATCTCGATCCTGGGTTAAATTGGAAGTTCCACATTATCACCTTATCAAAAAAACTCTCTGCGCAATTATTCCTTCTTCGACGACTTAAAACAATTCTTTCACATGACCTTTTAAATGCATATCACGCATTATTCCAGTCCTATATTACTTATGGGGTGGATTTATGGGGATAGTCTGTATATGCATACAAAATTCTAATTCTTCAAAAAAAAGCAATTAGGATAAATAGCTAGCAGTAATAGTAAGGATTCATGTAGACCTTTTCTTGTCAAATTTAAAATACTGACACTTGTTAACCTGTTTATTCTACTTCATGTTCTGTACATTCATAAAAATATCAACTTATTCGTTTCAAATGATAACGTACATCATTATCCCATTCGTTTGGGACAAAATCTGCGACCCCTTGAACTAAACCTGACGGTCTCTCGGAAAAATTCCTGGCAGGTCCAACTCTTTAATAAAATACCGCTCAGTCTCAGAAACCTGCAGCACAGAAAATACAAGAGCAAACTTAAAATGTTTCTCACTGCTCATTGTTTTTAATCTATCAATAATTTTTTGAATTTTGAGGAGTGAAGTGATTTGCTAGTCTAGTATATATCTTGTTTATTTAATTTTTTATGTATTATATAAGTAACGTTGTAATTTTTTTAAATTAATTTTTTATATACATTTATCCTATTTTTACATTGTATTGACTGACTATTATGCCAAATGTAAATCCAGCAATGTGGTCAATAAACATTCTTTCTTCTTTCTTTCTTTCTTTCTACATAGTCAAATTGAGTTCTTATTGTGAGCTGTATTTTCTAGAAAACCACTATATCAAACACACTGTATATCCTCGCGTAACACAATAAATATCCACTTGTTTTGGTTATTTCTTTCATATCTACTGCAAATCAGTTACGCAAGGGTATAAACAATTTCATATAAATTTTATAATGTTGTAATAACTAATCTCCATAACTCGATTGAGTAATACACTTTTCTTCTTCTGTTTTCAGGAGGGAAGGCGTCAGGTATTTGAACTTGGGACATGGTTACGTGAATACTATCACAATTTTATACCTCAGGAATATAGTGCGAAGGATGTTTACACCCAAACCTCAGGCTTCAATCGCTGTAAAGAATCCGCAGAAAATGTACTCCTGGGACTATACTCAAAGAACCTGTCACAAAACATCGAGAACAAAAACTTTTTGCATACGGTTCAAATGCATACGCCCCCATTGAATGAAGATGATGTGATATATATAGGACGACCGTGCCCGAATTATGGAAAACTGTTGGAAAGACACTTGAGTAAATCTCCTTTTGTAGAATTTGAAAGTAGCAACGAAGGAGTATATAAATATTTATCTAAAAATATGGGTACAAACATCACGACATTCGTAGACCTCCAATATCTTCCAGATCTTCTTGAGCTTGAACTCGGAAATAATTGTACCCTTCCACAATGGACACAGCGAGTGTTTCCCGAAACTCTACAAAAGTTAGCTGCCTTCAACCTAATACTTGAAACGTTTAATAGAGATATCAGTAGATTACGCATTGGAAATTTGCTAAATGAGGTGTTGGCCAATTTTCACAAAATAGTTTTGACTAATGATACGACCAATGTCAGCAAAGTGATCAAGGAAAGTTCTGGTAAGAAACTGGTACTTTTTAGTGCGCATGATACTACTTTAGCTGCTATATTGAATAGTCTGAAGCTGTATAACATTCATTGGCCACCATTTGCAGCAGCAATAATCTTTGAATTGAGAAGGAATAAGGAAACATTTTTGGTTAATATGATTTATAGAAAATCTGGGGAGCTCGTGGAACTGAAACTGAAGGATAATGAATTCAATTGCAGCTTTCAGGAATTTCATAGAGTTGTCAGTGACATAGCATTAAATGCTACACAATACGAAACAAAATGCCACGAGACATGAACAATGAGAATTTGTCAAGATGCCTCTTTTATTCTTTTATTCACTCTCAAAATTCTGTGATAGTACTAACGTGATGAATTTTTATAAAAATAAAACATTCTTACTAATTGTACATGTTATAGTGCTGCTACGAGCGTAATCAGTATTTTCCAATTATTGTAAAACGTAATTTTTTCAATAAATCTTTTAAACCATAATTATAATATTCGAATGTTTCTCAACAGTCACACATAGGGTGAAATGGGGTAAAAATGGGACGTTTGCTGAAACATTTTCTTCTGGGAGTAAAATTGGGAATTTATCATTGTTCTGATTATTATTTTAAATATCCTATATTGCAATAACTACAATTATCCAATTGAAGTATGTCTTAATCACAAATGACTTCAAAGTTTGAGCGGCGTGACCCGGGTCGAAACGCTTTTTAGCAGTGCCCTTAGGGGAATCGAATCGTTCAAAATAACCTCTTAATCTTTAGATAAGAGTGAATGAAACACTGTGTTGTTCATCAGTAAATGGTGATTTATATATTGACACCCCCTACAACCTTTATTTTCAGAGATACGAAAAAAAGTTATTTATTTTTATGTTCTGATAACGAGAAGTGGAACAAATGGGAATCCCAAATTAGAAAAAAAAATGCGACCTGTGTTTTTTCGAATGGAATACCCTGGGTACTATTGATATGATAAGATAAAACACTTTTAATTTGCTTTTTATCACATATATTATAGAAAGTGTGAGTGAGTTGATTTTACTGAAGCACACACTCATCATGGCTTTGAAATTCAGACTGGGAGAATACTAGGTTATCAACAAATATAAATTATAAATAAACGAAAACCAAACTCTCAAAATTTCCATACAATTCTGAATTGTGAATATAAAAATAATAAGAATTACCATATGGAGCACATTGCAAGGCGAGGAAGTACTCAGTGGCTGTAAATTACAATTCAATGCCACAGAAAATCAAATTCAAAAAGTGTTCAATGAATATACAGTGTGGAAGCTAATTGAAGAATAAAATTAATAATTGATGAGATAACTTTCTACAAAATCCTTGAGCTTGAATGCAACTATTCGAATTTGTTTTTTAGTTCGATGAATCACTTTTGAATAGCTTCTTAATGATCGTCATTTGTTATTTTATCTCTCATTCAATAAGTTTGTTCTATGTTGAACAAAATCAAAACGAAAATTACTGATAACAAAAATTGATATCTTATTTTCAGAGTTTATCACGTAGGTGTGAATTCATTCTCGTTGAATGAAAAAATGTGAATGAAACAAATGCAGGGTACAGGGGTAACAGAATACGGGGGAAAAATTTTGTTTCTGTTCGTTTTGTCGACGTATGCATTTTTATTGAAATTGATCCGATAAAGCCGTTTTGTGCTCCATATAATTAGTTAAGAAATCCCGTTTTAGACAGTGATTATTTTGATACGTCTTCTGATGATGGTCGTGAGATCGAAACGTACGTAAGGACGAAAATAGTAAACATATGTGTTAGTGTGACCCGTTTCCCGCGAGTTTATATATATATGCTGTTCCAAGTTTTAGTATAGAACTTTCATAGTCGATAGAAAATTTGATTTTGAGAAAAAAGTTTCTATTCACATATACGCACAGACGCTCGATTTTTGAGAGAGAGGTTGTTGAATTTTATTAAAAAATTCTTAATTTTTGTTGTGTTTCCGAAGATAATTGAGATGTTACAATGAAATTTGGTACCGTGGATGCGTAGACCCTGTGATAAACTTTTCGGTTCAATTTATTGTTATTAAATACCTATATCTACGTCACTGGAAGTACTACCGGTCTCAAATTATGTGCAAACCTATCTACCTATCTACGCATCCACGGTACCAAATTTAATTGAGACATCTCAATTGTCTTCGGAATTAGAAAAATTTGTTGTAAAATTCAACACCGTATCTCAAAAATTAAGCGTCTGTGATAAGTTAATAGAAACTTTTTCTCTTAAAATCAAATTTTCTATCGACTGTTAAAGTTCTACTACTAAAACTTGGGATATCCTGTATAAATCATATCTGGGTCAAGAATCATTAAAAATCAAAAAAGAATTTAGAAGTCTGCAAATTTTAAAAATCGGTTGGCGAGTAGTTTTATAATATGACCAAAGCAGGTGAATGCTTCTGATGAAAATGTGCAAAATTCTCAACATCTCGTTGAAGTAGACGTTGGCCTATGCCAATTTTTATTATTAACCAATTATCAATAGTGTAGAAATACCTCGATCCAATTTCTAATTTATTGAAACAACTAGTACTAGTAGTAGTACTGTATATTTCATTTATGAGACTAACAATTTGGGAAAAATGGGTGCCACGCAAATTTCACTCTACGGCAGCAGATATTGGGATTGGAGTTCATGATAATTCTCAACCAGGACAAGCTATAGAAACCGTAAATAGTGAGAGAGCAAATCCAGCACCTGCTGAATGGTGTATAATTAGTCAATTCGTTAGTGTGCCAAAATTGCAAACAAAACTTTTCTTGTACTGAATGTGTAAGTATTTAACACTATGTTGTGTTTAATAAAAAATTGTACTAAGATTGAGATTCTAATATTTTTATAGGATCACGGTGACGAGTCTGTCGTAGTTGTGGGAAAACAAAATGATATTCCTATTATGTTTTAAAATAGTGTATTTTGTTCGGAGGGGTAGCCAATCTCACATTTATACTGCAGAAGTGCCCGAAAACAATGTTTTAAAATTTAAGATATCACGTAATCAAAGTAGTGACGTCACATTTTAGTGTTCCTCGTCATGGAGAAAATCTCAAAGTCTATAGGTCATGAACCGTAGCTATTATGCTCTTCGTAGACGAAGTCCGAAGGGTGTATTGCCTTTACTCAAGCTATTTCTAAAATCGACAAAAAAAGTTCTAGAGCAAAAATTCCTTCACCATAGTATTTTTCATCGAATTTCAAGCAACTTTGAAAAAATCTGTCTGTCCTGTCACGAATTGGTCATTTATATCTCAAAACCGGAAGATTCTATCATATTCAAGTTTTGACAAAAAATGGTTTGCAGGGTAATCGTGTAATAATAATAATCATTATTCCCAAGGTATACATTGAATCGCTTCAAAACTTTCACAGTAAATTTGAGTTGATTTAAAACTTCATACAAGTTTCAACAAAATCGTGCAACAACAACAACATTGAAAACGTTAACTCAAATTTACGAGTACTCCGTACTATACCTGTTCATAAAAAACGATGATGAACCTAAGGACTTATAATTCTCACTCAGTAGGCTCGTGTTCGATTCCCAGAAACGGAAAATTTGTTTTTGTAATAACATTTTCATGAAAATATTAATAATTTGGATATTATTCATTTTGTTATGTAAAGATGATCAAGTGAATGATTCATTTCATTATCTTTACATAAATGCGAAGGGTATGTTATAGAATATGAAACTATTATATAAAATCAGTAACCAAAATCAAACGATTTGCGAAGAGTAACTTTCCCATGCACACTATGCATCTATTCTCTAAGCGGCAATACTAGTAGTGAACTACAACAAAATACGTCATTTGAGACCAATTGAAGGTCATTTAAAGGTTCAGGGTCCAAGATAGGGGTTTTGCTTTTTTTTTGCAAAAATTTAATTCTTCATTTATCGTCTACTATTTACTTGTCGTATATATCATTCCCAAAAGTAGAATTTCTGTGGAATCGCAAGTTTTGGCGCCAAAGTCGTTAAATGTCAAAATTTTGCGTTTTTGTGATTGTGGCAAAAATATCGGGTGCTGTTAGAAGGTTCTAAAGTCTCCTACGTAAACCATCAATTTATGTGATCCAAAATCGACACATTCAATTGAACACGTATTTTGAGGAATAATTTCACCCAAACTGCAGCAAACTGACTACCGATGTCTTAAACTTAGTACTGATATAATGTTTATCATCTAAAAAAAAAATGTTTACGTTAAACATTCTGAAACACGTGTAACATTTTGTATCAAAGCACATACTATAAGTAGAAGACCTTCAATCTTTAAAGGGCATTATAAATTTTGCACCCAATATTTTCCACAATCGCAAATACGCGAATTTTCGAAAAAGACTTATTTTGGCGCAAAAAAGTTATAACTCATCTAAAAATAGATAGAACTAGTGAAAAATAACTATTCTGAGCCGTATTTTCATCACCAGTGCCTTAAGGATAAGGATGTTTTGGGAGGAAATGGAAATATCATAAGAACATGTCTAGGAAGCTAAAATAAGCGAAATAGGCTCATTTGTTCGAGTGAGATTTCCACATGTTTCAAAGATACTTCTATACACTTATTTGCGCCTTTATAAATAGAGCTAATTACTTCATATATCCCCTAAAAATAAATTTTTGGGAGTGAGATCAATGATTTCGGTGGCCAAAGGCGCACCGCCTCTGCCAATCCAGCGATCGTCGAAATGAGTATTCAGAAAATTTCATACACTATTTGAAAAATGAGGAGGCGCTCCGTTATGTTGGAAGATAATACGTGGCAGAATATTCAAATATCCTCTGAACGATCATTCCGAAAATGTTAATAACCTTCCCCAGTAAGCCACAGTACTACCATTACAGAAACAGTATATAAACATCATATCTGCATATTCTTTATGAAGGAATTTGCGAGGCATTATTAAAATCTCATCAAACTAGCAGAACACTGTCAGTGTTTCATCATCATCATCGTTTGAGGGGAGGATGCTTGGCCCCTAAATGCACTCAGGTCAATTAGCTGGGCCCATTGTGCGCCCCGTGGTCAGAAGCCCATTCTGTTCTAGCAGGTTTGTGGCCCACCAGAAACTCAGAATATAGCTAGTGTTGATTTTAAGTTCCTTTGGGAGCAGTTTTGATTCTTCGAAGTGTCGGTACCTGAGGAATGCTAGTGTTGGGCATTCCACCAGGATGTGAGAGGAAGTTTCTTCCACCTCTCCGCATTTCCTACGTATTGTTTGTTGTGTTTGTTAAGACGACAGTGACCGGTTAGGATTCCAGTAATCTCACTGATCTCCGTTCTGTTCAGAGAAAGGAGTTTCTCTGAGAGACTCTTTGATGAAGAACTTGGCCTGCCTCATGTGTGGTGTTTCTCAACTTTTATGTTGGACCGACTCCATGCTTCTCAGAGGCTAAGCAGATAGACGCGACGGAAGTGTTATCGAATGTTCCTTCGATGTCCATAAATACCCCAGGGCGTGTTTCTCACGTGCCATAGCACCATCTATTCTTGTGACAAGATGATGATATAATTTCAATAAGTTCCATTCATTCGTAATTCATCTCTTAACGAACGGAGAGAATATCTGTGGGATTACACAAGCTATTTTTCTTTTCTAAGGAAAGGAAAAAAAACTGTGACATTACGAGGATTAAGTGCCATCTGATTTCTTTATTGGCTTTATAAATGAAGGAAATTAGCAGCCTAGTGCTTTTGACTCAAAATACTAGAATAAAGCGTCCTCTATAGTGATTCATTGATAATACTGATACAAGTAGATTTTAAATAAGTGACCTTTGGTGCGTTAGTTGATTCATTGATTAATATACATTTGCTCCTTTGGAAAACGATACATTTTCAAATCAGGAAGTAATCTGGTACTTGTTCCACAATGAATGTATTGACATTTATTTCCTTGCGTTTTTGTGTCATTTTTAGTTTTGGAATTCATTATCGAATTCATGATTAAAAACACTATCAATTAAACTCAATGATAACACTAATCAAATAAACCAAACTGCACACTATAAAATCACTAATTGAATAAACCAAAATATACAAACTATTAAATCACTTATATCAAATAACTTTCAAACAAAATATCTAACACTAATAACAGTTATTAGCTTATAACAAACAAATAAGCCATTCACAAACAATAAATTATCGAACTTTTAATAGCACTTTTATGAAAATTCGGAAGCGAACGTAAAACGGAAATGAGTAATTGATTCGGATACACCATTATCAGATTTTCATTTTAAAATTAGTTCAATAGGCTCATTCAACATTTTTTTTATATTTCATAATTCACAAGTACTGTACTCAAATAGTCTAACTACCAAAAAAATTTTTTTTATTTACATGTATACAGCCTAAAATTGATATTTGATATCCGTGCGCGTCTGAACGAGGCATGGCTGATTGTGACGTCACTATTCGTACGGTTGATGGGCGCCAGACAAGAGGTATTCGTTATTAGTAAAGGGCGGAATATATGCACGTCAATTCAGTTAAAATATGCGAATATATATGCATAGTTTTTCTTTGAAATATGCAACAATATGCATTCATTTGTCAAAATATGCAATTATATGCCTTGAATATAACATGGAAAAATGGGAATAAAGAAACGCTGACTCTTACAAAAATTATTCATTTCAAATAAAATTAAAAGAAAAATATAATACGTAAAATTTTCAACCTGAAATAGTATAAAATGCATTTATAACGATATATTTTTCAAAATTTTTCAATAAAAGTGTTTGCCTTCTGTCTGTAAAAATATGTTTGTACAAAGAAAAAGACCTCTCAACATCTACCGATGTCATCTGGCAACATTTTGATTTGGGTAATAAGTTATAAGGCCAAGGTATTACTTCGTTGGATGGTTTAGTATCAAACATATTTTTGACTTCCATTAAATACTTAAAGCCTTCATTCTTCCCCACAATAACTTCGAGTTGACTTACTTGATTGATCACCGGGAAGTTTTCTGCATTTGTCGGAAAAAGTTTCAACAATATTAATTGATTCTCTTGAACTCATATTCCTACTTTCTAACGAAGTTATTATATCTGGTATAAAACTGAAATTAACCTTAATAAAAACAAGTTCCTTAGCTGAATTTACATTTTTGAATACTGGTTGACTACACACTGTGAATTGTCTCCTAAATCTAAAACTATGTCTTTAATGGCTTCAAAATGGTCTGCGTAGAATATCGCGGCCTTAGTCCATGTTCCCCATCGAGTAATTACGGGCTCTGGAGGTAAACTATCTCCTGGCAATTTCTCTCTATAGATCTGCACTCTTAGAGGTGCTTTCAAAAACACTTTCTTTACATTTGAAATTAATTTGTTCACCAAGGGATATGCTGTTCTTATAGTTTCTGCAACTCTGTTTATCCCGTGTAAAAGGCAAGTGACATGTACGATATTGGGATAAAATATTTTTAAGTTTTGGCCTACTTTAACCATATACGGCACTGCGTCAGGCAAAAACACTAAAAACTTCTCTACTGGAACTGGATTTGGTAGAAAAAAATTTGATAGAGATTGCTGAATAAATCGAGTTACGGTCACATTATTTGTTTTGTGTAACTGTTTAGAAAATATTAAATATGGCTCCCCTGGTTCATTTTCTTGAAGCCTTCCGAAAATAAGATGTGCGATATATCGACTACATGAGTCTGTGCTTTCATCAACAATAATATAAAAATGTTCATCGCCCAATGAAACTTTAATTTCTTCCATTACGGTTTCGTATACTGTTTGCACATACTTCTCTCTAAGTGTGGATTCGTCAGGGATGTTTTGATTACAATATTTTTGCAAAAAATCTCTGAATTGTGTATTTTGCAGTTTCTTCAAAGGTATATTTGCTGCGACTGAAGCTTTGCATAAGTCTTGATGGAACACCTCCTTTTCACTCTTTGGTTTGACATTTTGAAATGCGGTTTGCACACACTGCTGAACAGGCACAAATTCATTTTTCTGCAACTTAGCTTTATGCGTAGCTGTTTTCAAGTGTTGATAAATTTGGAACTTCTTTCCACAAACAATGATTTTGGCACAAACTTTGCAAAACACTTTATCCCCACTAAACTCCAACTCCAAAATTTTTAATCCACGAAGCGGCTTTCGGCATTTTAGGCGTTTGAAATAAATATTTTCGAAATCACTCTTTTCGCACTGGAATCTATCGACAAACTAAACTATACAATATAAGTACAAAAGAAGAGACCATATTTGCTCTCCAATTAGGCACCGAAAAGAAACAAGACAAGAAGGTTCACTTGGCGTCGGTACTTTGAAGTCCGAACTATAAAAGCAAGCCGCCGCATTCCAACTAGACCCCCGCGCACCGAACAGAAGTTTCTGTTCGGTGACAATACTTACTACCACCGAACACGACTTGGCACCACCAGGGATTATTTAAGTTTGCCAACGAAATAGACAACATTAGGGGTGGAGCTTCAAGTGAACCTTCTTGTCTTGTTTCTGTTCGGTGAATTATGCAAGCTGATTACTTGGAAATTCCTAAATATCCAATAAATGCCGGAATATGCAATTTCTTATAAAATTTGTAAAAATATGCAAAATATGCAAATATATGCACTTGTATGTTGATTATATGTATCGTGAATTTACTGTCGTTTGATTTATAATGAGCAATAAAAAGAGTTTTCTCAAAAGTTGCGTGGTACCAGAGTGTAGAAATACGTCTATAAATGCACCGGATAAGCTATTCATTTGTTTGCATGCCAACCAGAAAGTAAGAAAAGCTTGGCAGCGTGCTATGAGTAGAACTGATTTTGTGTCTGACAAAGGATCGAGATACTGTTGCGAAGATCATTTTGATGTGAGCATATCAATATAATGAGGGCGAGTTTAATTTCTAATACATCATTTTCATATCAGGTTGGAAAGGACATAGAAAATTACATGTACTTAAAAACTATGAAAAGTGGCAGAATACAAATGAAGCCAGGTGTAATACCGCATATTTTTGATTGCCAAAAAAACCGCACTCATTCACATAGTACCAAACCTAGGGAAGTATTCAAAAAACGGGAAAAACTGAATATTATGCAGACTTACATCACTGGAATTTCTGATAATGACTTGGCTGCTCTTAATGAAGACACAGAAAAAGAAACTACTACTGCGAGACAAACCGCGGATCGTGGTATTCAAGTGAATTTGCAGTGTAAGTATAGAAGAATACTCCTGATAAAATCTAGTGTGTTTACTTACCATTGTGATTTCACTCCTTTCATTTCACTACTAATAAAGTCCTTATTTTTGTTGGAATAGTCCATTATTATAAATATATTGACTTCTGGTAAATTACGAGAATCAGCTTTCATAAATCCAGCTTTCAATGCCTACATTTAAAAAAACAACACACTTCATCTACAGGATAAATACGAGTAATACAAGCGATGCCACGGCCACTAGACTATGTGTGCGTATAGTGACGCCACGCGCTGTTCTCGGTACTTTTTCAACAGCGCAACTTCAACTTGAATTATTTTAGTACAGGATAAAGCTATTGGTCTGATATTTTTTTCAGTATATTAGGGGTCCAGACACTACAAGAAAATCTATAAAAAGGTTTTAATGTTAATTTCACTGAACGACCCTATTGTCTAGAGGCAGACGGACACTTGGAACGAAGCGTCATCTGCCGTCGGGCGGCGATTTCATTATGTAGATTATAGAAATGCAAATTCAAATCCCAAATAGAAGCACTCCGTGAATTTTCTCAATTTCAAGTGGCGCTCCAAGTGGGCTTCGCCATAATGAAACGAGGGCTCCCTATCTAGCGTTAGCGTAGGCCCATAAGCGGTAACAATCTTTTGTATATTAATCATATGTCGATTCGAAGACAGTGCCATCTTATGAATGATGTTGGAATCAATACGTATAAATAACATCTTTGTTAAGTGTATATATTCTAAGGTTGCATTGAACGTCGCTGACTGTTAATCAACTATTTGCACATTGACCCTAACAGAAAATCGAATTGAAATTTGAACTTTGTCGTTGTAAGAAGTAAACAAGATCATTGTACGAGTACTTACCTTAAATCTGAGATGACCAACAGGCGGTTCTCCATAGGGTATCCCTTGAAAACTGTAGAAGTTATCCCCTTCAATGTCTTTACAAATTTTTCCTCGCAATGTCCCCTCGGAAATTGTTACCAAAGGATGATCCATAATATTTGTTTAAAGATAGTGTTTACTTGTTGAATGTTGTAACTTTAATGATGAAGTCATTTGAAAACAACTGATAAAACACTTACACTAATTAATTAAATTATGAAACTCCATATTTAATCCAGAGGCGTAGCTAACAACCGCCAAATAACGTTGTACCATTAACAATTTGATTTTAGTGAGGTTGTGGAGATTTGTGATTACAATAATAAGTGATAATATATAACGATAAAATAAGAAATTTGTATCTTTTTTGTCATTTATATTATGAAGTGTGGACGTGTATATAGTTTCAACAACTAGCGTATCATCTTCATAACGGTACACATTTTCTCAGTCTCTTAGAGACAAGAATATAAGGCTTTGTCGGAACCAAAGTGATGTAATTGGTCAAAATGCTGGAATAGCCGCCCAGAGATGTGAGTCGAATTCCACCTTCAATTTACGTTCTTTCATCTGGATAATCCTTAATAGTCAAAGTTGTCTTCATAGTTATTCAAGAAATATAGTCTATATCTCTAAATATTCCGATTGAGTTTCAATGAGCGGTGTATAGAAAAGTTTTTGTGATGCTTTGTAGTGTTTTACATGAGAATTAAGTAATGCGCTATGGGGATTCGTATCTAATAAAATGCGATGAGCGCTAGTCGAATGATAGTGAGTGAAGCTTACGGGTTATGCCAGTACCTCGCGATAGAAGCATGGTTATTGATTGAATTGAGAATTTTCAATTACTAGTAAATCTGTATAAATAATATAATACGTTTACAGTATCTATTTTAATTCAATTCTAGTTCTGGCACCATCTTTAGATATTTATTTCATGCTTACTATAAACAAAATTTTTCGGCAACATGCATATGATCTAGCTAGACGTCTGACAGGCGCGATATGAATAGAACGCACTCATTAAATCACAATACATCCCTGATTAAAATTGACCTATATCTATATATAAAAGGCAAGTACCCCTCACTGACTCACACTGGCTCAATCATCACGACATCTCCGAAACTATAGAGAGAACCAACTTGAAACTTGTCAGATATGTTCCTTATTCTACGACGTAGGTACCCGATAAAAACAGATTTTGTAATAAGGGTTTAGTACAGGTTATTTCTAATATTTAATAACAAATCATCAAAATCAAAATTTCACGTTATATTAAAATATCTCAAAGCAAGGTAACAATGACATATAGGGGTTGATAGATGTTTTCTGTTTAGTATCAATAACAAATGCTAGCGTGAGAATTAGTAATTTAATTTCAGAGATAAACACAAATTAGTTCACACTTGCTCCAAGGAGGGTGATATGATACCATAGCTGACATGGTCTAGAGGGTTTCAATAAGTTCACAAAAGTTTACTGTTCTAGAAGAAATCATAAACCTGTCAAGATGAATAACCAATATAGAACAGTAAATGGATGCTAGCTACATTAAATGCTAATGTTTACCATCTGGAGATGTTTTATGTTCATTCAAATCAGTTAGAAATATTTAGAGAAGGACAGATAGATTTAGAAATCTCCACCAAAAACATCCTGGACTAGAAACCTCAAGAAAGAAATCTTACTGCTTGTTGGTTAAACAATTCAGAAATCTTTTTCCGAATTGTGGATTTGTTCTTGAGAAAAAGGACACATTACAAATACCAAGGGCAATACCTGAAGCCTTCAGTTATATTTTCTAGCTTGAATTGTTCTCTTGAGTATTTACGAGACACTTTGTGAATCTCAATTAATTTAACTTGATAGCTTCTTCAGAGTTTTGCTAGATCAGAGTTGTTTTGGATTTTCAATCAAAGTTCAAGTTCAATAATTCTTTCAGTTCAGTTCATTTGATTTCGATCTCATAGGATCATCCTGGTTATTCAATTTAATAAACTCAGTTTTTTTTTCTCCCCTTTAGTTATTTTAGATTATCTAGATTTGTTTTATTCGAGTACAGATTTTGATCTGATACTTTTTATTCTTATTAGTAATAAAGTTAATTATAATAATATTCTTTATTATCTTCAACTATTATCATTATCATTTAATTGTTATTTTCATTATTAAATTTTATTGTTGTTGTTGAGTGTGTCTTGTGAAATAAAACGGTAAGTGTCAATGATATTTTTCACGTTTGTTCTGGCTATTCAATGATTGAGATCAAACTCTAACGTGTCATTGTTCTCTGAATTAAATGGCCACATTGTCAATAAATAAATATATTGAGGATTAGGAATAACATAAGTTCCTCAAATAAAGTTTTATCAAGAAAGAGCATGTTACAATTTGTTGAAAGTTAATCGTCCCTGTAAATTCGAATGAACTTTTACATGACATAGAGTAAAACAATTGTCTTTGCAGGACTCTAGATGTTTCCACTCATTAGAAATATTTTCATTCAGTATTGAAACTTGGGGAATGACATAGTGGAGGCGCAGCCGGCGCTTTCTTCTACGGGTATTAGCTACATTACATTTGCAGGCGTAGCTAGCGGACAATAGCTAGTATTATATAAAAGGAGATTACCTCTGATTGAATGCCTCACTTACTCATCACTGAATCTCTGAAACTATAGAAACGGTGGAATTGAAATTTGGCAGGTAGGTTCTTTAATGGAGTAGGCAGCTACTAAGAATCGATTTTTCGAAACTCAATTCTAAAAGGTGTCGAAGAGATTCGACATATTTTTATGTTTTTGACAGCTAATATGATCACGTACAATATACATGACAGGCACGTTCATATATTAATGGATTGTCATCACAGCTATACTATGACAGACAACACAAATTCATCAACAAGACAGGTAACGTTTACATGACATACAGTTGAAACGTAATGTGACAAAAAATTCCATAACATAGAAATCCCTGTCAATTCAAGTACACTTTTAAATGACATAGAGTATAATGTCATGTCCTCTAATGTTTTTTTCGGTTACTACTAATTTGAAATATGTATCAGGTCTTGAAACTTATGAAATGATATCGCCTTCTTCTATGGATTTAAGCTGTTTCTGCGGCTATAGCCCGCGGACTACAGCTATTCTGTATAAGATATCACAGGGATAGATCGCCTCGGATACCAACTCTGCATGCTACGAAATTTCCTCTGATTACTAGGATTATTTTTCACATTTTGGCATTTATTACGAAATGCTAATCATCAAACTGATTCTGAAGTTCTAAGAATTTCAAACCAAATCAATATATTGATATACAGACGTTCATAACTGTTGGACAATCCGGCATAGGTCAAATTTCAATAGGAACAACAGAATTTGTTTATTTTTATGATAACTGTTTGTTTGGAAATTATTTACCAAAATAAGGTGTTGCTACTCATCTAGTAGATTGCCTAGATTTTCGTCACAGTTTCATTGTTACTATTGTACCAATTGAATGAACATCTTTATACCTCATTTCTCGGATTTATATGGATCTCATCGAACAGTGTAAGTTAATGAATCTTTCGTGACATTCTGAATATCGAATTGCTTATTCAAATACGAGATTTTCCTATCATTGATACCTCCATTACTCTAAGCATCTGCGGTGAGTTGAAAATCAAGCTCAGATGCCTTCAAAAATAAATCAAGTAAGTATTTTGGTCTACAAACAGAACTCATATGCCATAGGAGGAGACCTCAAGATGATTCAACATGGATTTGATAAAAAGCATTTGACCTTTTTCTTCCAAATAAAGCTAAAATTAGTAGATGGTTCTTTTTCTTTGAGACCGTTACAAAAGTCCTTTATTATGTTTTATTTCGACCACTATGTTGAAGTCTACGTTATTCATGAAGAAACTTTGTTAGATAGGATGGATGCTTGTGGAAAATTGTCGGAAATGCGTCATTAGCATGCTTGAAAATCTTTCGAGGACCAACTAGAAGTTAACCATCAGGTTTTGTAAAAAATAGTTTTTTTCGATGATCTGTGAATCTGCGAAATGTGTCGAAACGGAATTAAACACCGGAATAAAGGCAGTGAACTATGTAGCGTGAAGGTTTTTTCCCAAAATAAATACCGCTACAGAAATCAGGAGAATCAGTTCCAGTTCAAGCCTCAAGCCTGCCCTGAATATCCCAACTATAATGGTTGGAAAAATGTCGGCATCAATGTTTAATGTAAACTACAGAGTGTCTTGTACCATTTGAAATACTTTTTAAACGTTCTAATATTGTGAGAATACACAACGCTACAAGATGCACTTGGTAATCAAAAAGGAACCTGCGTATTATGTAGTCATCAGAATTTCGGCCTATTATCAGAGTACGCCATGGTTCAATACTAATTGAGATCGAAGGTATAAAACAAATTACCAGATTAAAAAAAAAGTCAGCGCACTCCGGGAGTGCAGGCAGAAGTGAAAACTTGAACTTATGGCGCGTTGGGCACTTTTTTGGGTGAGCATTTTTAGGTGCGCTCGCGACATGAGAAATTGTTCATAAAAAATCAAGTTTATCAAAGCAATGTGGGCACTTTTTGAATAGACATGAAGTATAATAATATAGAAAATATATTCGAAGGAAGTGGTTTTATTTAAATGAGTAAATATTAGTAAATAGTAAATACAAAATTTATCGATTCTCATCCATAATTTCAACAACTCTTACATCATCATTATCAGCATTTTCATCATTATTATCAGCATTTTCATCAAATTCTAAAACTGAAACAATAGGTCTATGGTAACTAAAGTATGAAATGAACAATTTTGATTTAAATCTATTTATATATCTTGTGAATACTGCATCAATAGTAGTTAGTATTATCTTTCCCACAAATTAATATTCATTTATAAAATAAATATAAAAAACTCTCAATCTCGTCTGTCTCGAGGGCACGAACGAATGCCCATGCAAAGACTGCGTATAGCATGCAGCGCTCTCGCATACCTATACACTCTGAGTATACATATAGGTATGTAATCTCGTCTGTCGCGAGAGCACGAACGAATGCCCATGCA
The DNA here is from genome assembly GCA_958510875.1 of Endomychus coccineus. Lineage (NCBI taxonomy): Eukaryota > Metazoa > Arthropoda > Insecta > Coleoptera > Endomychidae > Endomychus > Endomychus coccineus. The sequence goes on along the minus strand of OY294068.1, from coordinate 154,080,296 downwards.
AAGAGCGCGTATAGTATACATATATTATAAGAATACACGCGGAGTATATCTGTGTAAAATCTCATCTGTCGCGAGAACGGCTGAAAATGCTCTCCCACAAAAGTGCCCAACGCGCCATAAGAAGTTTTCACTTCAAAAAAATGGAAAATTTGAGACATTTGTTTTATGGTTTTTATTCTGATCAATACCAAGACTCTCTAGGTCTTCTGAATATGAGTTCATTTTGGATAACCTCATCGGATTGTGTTACGTAAGATAGAATTCTGTATTCTTGAGCGACTATTATCAAATTCACAGAATATTAATTGTGAATGATAGGTATGTTGGAATGCTACGCTCCTTATCTTACCATATCAAGGTGAAGAGACAACAAACATTGTTGAAGTGAAAACTTCTTATGGCGCGTTGGGCACTTTTGTGGGAGAGCATTTTCAGCCGTTCTCGCGACAGATGAGATTTTACACAGATATACTCCGCGTGTATTCTTATAATATATGTATACTATACGCGCTCTTTGCATGGGCATTCGTTCGTGCTCTCGCGACAGACGAGATTACATACCTATATGTATACTCAGAGTGTATAGGTATGCGAGAGCGCTGCATGCTATACGCAGTCTTTGCATGGGCATTCGTTCGTGCCCTCGAGACAGACGAGATTGAGAGTTTTTTATATTTATTTTATAAATGAATATTAATTTGTGGGAAAGATAATACTAACTACTATTGATGCAGTATTCACAAGATATATAAATAGATTTAAATCAAAATTGTTCATTTCATACTTTAGTTACCATAGACCTATTGTTTCAGTTTTAGAATCTGATGAAAATGCTGATAATAATGATGAAAATGCTGATAATGATGATGTAAGAGTTGTTGAAATTATGGATGAGAATTGATAAATTTTGTATTTACTATTTACTAATATTTACTCATTTAAATAAAACCACTTCCTTCGAATATAGTTTCTATATTATTATACTTCATGTCTATTCAAAAAGTGCCCACATTGCTATGATAAACTTGATTTTTTATGAACAATTTCTCATGTCGCGAGCGCACCTAAAAATGCTCACCCAAAAAAGTGCCCAACGCGCCATAAGTTCAAGTTTTCACTTCTGCCTGCACTCCCGGAGTGCGCTGACTTTTTTTTTTTAATTCATTTTGACTATATAACTATCCTCAACACCCCCCTCCAAAACATGTTTCTACTTACGGCCTTGCCTTTTGCATCCTTGGTCGATATTTAAAGTTAGACAAAAAAACAAAATGGGTAATAGAATCAACGAAACTTCTTACGAGGGCAAGGTGTAAAGACTCTGGAAAATAAAACAGATGGCGCCACAATCAAAAATCCCATGTGACATTTGTGATGTATCTCTAATAAGAACGCATTGAATTTTCAGACTGATATGTTATTCAGTTCTTTTTTGACTCCCATCGAAAGCAAGCAGCCTTGAAGATTTTTGTAAGCATGGAAGAAAGTGATTTTTGCGTCTTGATTAAACACTATTCCTTGCGTTTAACAAACCTTACGTAAGCCAGAGCATCGCTTGTTAAACATTATGGGGGCTCTTCACCATCGATTGGAACGATGCACAAGTGGTTTACTGATTGACCACGAAAGAATGCCGAACGTTCTGGTCCTCTAATTGAGGTTGCAACTCCAGAAATCGTCGATAAAATCCATGTTATGATATTGGACGATCGGCGAGTTGAAGTGCACAAGATTGCTGAAATTATGGGCATGTCAACCGGAAACTATCTGCCAGATGGGTGCTACTTTTACTCTCTGTTGACAATAAAAGTGACCGTGTGAGGATTTCAAAGCAGTGTTTGGCGACATTTAAGCACGATGAGGAAGATTTTTTGCGCCGTTTCGTAATCATGGATGAAACATAGATCCATCACAACACACCAAAGATCAAAGAACGGTCGAAGCAATGAGCTAGTTCTGGCGGATCGAAACCATATAGGCCAAAATGGGTTCATCAGCGATAGTTTTTGGAATGCACATGGTATGATCCATATCGATTACCTTGGAAAGGGCAATACGATCATCGGCGTATATTATCCAGAGCTGTTGGATCGATTTGACGCCGAACTGAAGAAAGAGCAGCCGCATTTGGCAAAGAAAATAGTGCTCTTCCACCAGGACAACCCACCAGCACACAGGTCCGCAGTCGCAATGTCAAAATTACATGAATCGCGCTACGAATTGGCTCGTCATCTACCATATTCTTCAGATTTGTTCTCCTTCGATTTCTATCTATTTCCAAACTTGAAGAAATGGCTCGGCCAATAGAGATTTGACTCCAATGATGAGGTCATCGCTGAAACAAACGTATATTTCCAAGGAATGCCGTATTATTTGGGAGGGATCGAAAAATTTGAAAAACGTTGGACGAAGTGTATCGGGCTACAAGAACATCATGTTGAGAAATACAAGAACTTTTGATCAAATGAATCATTTCTAGTTTTATTTTTCAGGGGCTTTTCACCTTGCCCTCTTATAATTCATGAAATTTGTCAATTTCAATTCTAATACTATCATTAATAATACTTGATAGTAAATGGAATGGAAACTCTTTAGGGAGGATTTGATTTATTTTTATATCAGTGGATGGAATATTTGTTAGTTCCTTTCGGCTTACCGAGTGGATAAAAATCATAGTAAAATGTACCTTTTTGTCGAGATTGTGTATATCCATCTACGGCTTTGAAATGTGTAAATTAAATTGTGATTCAATTATTCTCAGGGTCTCAGGTAATTAATGTTATTAAAAGAATGAGTCTCATTATTTATTATCTCATTGACACATATTTACATAAATGTATTCTCACCTTTATCACTTAACAATGTAGACACCTAGCTTAACTGCTCTAGCAGCTCAACACTTCTCCAACACATTCTGGTTTTACATTTCGACTTGGATGAATAAAACGAATTTTAATTTTGAGAGATAGATGTAAAGTTCAAATTCCGAAACTTCTGATAAAATATCAGTTGAAATGGGAGTTCCACACGGTGAAATAATTGATCCTCTCCTATCCTGAATCTATGTTAAATGCTAGCAAGTTAATGTTTAATTATTCAGAAGACTAACGTTAAACTTTTGCAAACAATATCTTCCTTTGCGAAAGATTTTCACTTGAAGTCATAGTAGACCATAGCTACCAGAAACATTGAATCTGAACTAGAAATGTGTTGCCACTTGGAGAATAGATAAATAGTGGGCGTGGCAACGTTACTCTTTGCAAATTATTTGATTTGGTTACTGATTTTTATACAATTGTTTGACATTCTATAAGATACTCTTCGCATCTGTGTAAAGATAATTATTATTTCATTACCTTTACAAAACTGGATAACGTTTCAAACCAAGAAATTTTCCCGCCTCTGGAAATAGAACTAGAGTCTGGTTAGCGGGAGTCGGGTGACTAGAACACATGTACGTTTCTTATGAGCTGTTATTAAAGTATATTAATTTGAGTTTGTTTCAATAATTGTTATCATTGTTGTCGTTGTTGCAAGATGATATTGTTGGAACTCGGGTGGAAGCAGTTTCAAAACAACTTAAATTTAGTGTAAAGGTTTTGAATCAATTCAATATATACGTTGGGAGGTACGATTTATTCAATTTACAATCCTTCACAAAGGGTATATTTATTATACGATTTGCCTGAAATACAACAGGGTTTGTCAACAAAAAGTAAACGATTTTTTGTCATTGTTTGAATATGATAGGACTTCTAGTTTTTGAGTTATGGTGTAGATAAGCTCCGAGACAGATTGACACACAAACAGAAAGACACACAGATTTTTTCAAAGTTGCTTAAAATTCGATGCGAAATGGTGAAGGAATTTTTGTTTTAGAACTTTTTTTAACTATTTTAGAAATAGCTTGAGTAAATGCAATATACTCTTCCGACTTCGTCGCGAAGAGCATAACTACATTTTGGATTATTCTGAATGTCTCGGCATTAACATAGAAACCACAACGGGGGTGAATAAACATAACAACCATGTAAAAGGTTGAGTTCAGTTATTATATATATATATATATATATATATATATATATATATATATATATATATATATATATATATATATATATATATATATATATATATATATATATATATATTATACTTGTTATGAAACCAACACCTTGAGGTAGCTCTGTTCAATTTTGATGTAATCTTCAGGGGTAACAGCTACCAGGTTGAAATGCTATTCGAGTAGAAGATAATCTTCGGATTGGGGTATAAACAAAGTTATAGAGGTATTTTCAAGAAAAACAACATAAATAGCTGACCAATGTGCTTTTTGGTTCTAAGCCGAAGTATGTGTAATGTGGAAGCTTCACTCCAGAATATACTAGGGCAAGGAGAACAGTTCCTGAAAAATTAAACAAGAAATGATTTATTTGGTCAAAACCTATTTTATTTCTCAACATAATCTCTTTGTGGCCCGACACACTTCGTCCAACGTTTTTCTGATTCATCGATCCTTTCCAAATAATACGATTCCGGCAATCCTCCAAAATAGGCGTTTGTTTCAGCGATGATCTCATGGTTGAACCCAATCTCGTTCCGCTGAGCCATTTCTTCAATCTGGAGAATATTGTGAATGATGAATCAATTCGTAGAGCAATTCATGCAATTTTGTCATTGCGATTGCAGACCTGAGCGTCGGTGCATTATCATGGTGGGAGAACACTTTTTTTTGCCAAATGCCACCGCTTTCGCTTCTAATCGACGTCGAATTGATCCAACAGCTCTGCCAAATATACGCCGGTATTCGCTTTGCCCTTTTCAAGGTAATCGATATGGACGATACCGTGTACATCCCAAAATACTGTCTCAATGACATTTGTTGGCGGAGAAACCCACTTTGGCCTTTTCGGCTTCGATTCACCAGGACAAGTCCACTGTTCCGACTGTTCTTTGGTCTCTGGTATGTTGTGATGGATCCAAGTTTCGGCCACGGTTACGAAACGGCGGAAAAAATCATTCTTAGCGCGCTTGAACATCGCCAAACATTCCTTTGAAGTTGTCACACAATCGCGTTTGTAGGTCAATAGAGAGCAAATGTGGCCACCATCTGGCAGATAGCTTCCTCATATTCAAAAATGTATGCAAAATGTTCCGTACTCGTTCGGTTGAGATGCCCATAGCCTCAGCAATATCGTACAATTCAACTCGCGATTGTCCGATATCATACCATGGATTTTATCGATGATAGCTGGCGTTAAAGCCTCAATTGGACGACTAGAATGTTCTGCGTCCTTTGTGGTCATACCACCACAATGAAAATCAGTAAACCACTTGTGAATCGTTCCAATCAATGGTGAAGAGTCCCCATAATGTTTAACAAGCGATGCTTTCGTTTGCGTAATGTTTTTTCCAGGTAAGAAATAATGTTTAACGAAATAATAAATAAAACTACTTTGTTATACTATCACTGATATTTAATATAGTCGTTACTATAGTTTCAACACTAAACGTGTCATCTTTAGACGAAAATAAAGGTATTCAACAAATATTTTATCTACTATATATAGGTCAAAGAAGGAATACAAACAAATTTTATGACTATAGGAAATAGTTCTAGGAAAAACCAGAGAGGGGTGTAAGGTGATTAGGTAATTCCGTGAGGACCTTAGTGGTGCGGGTATATTTACTAACGGACTTTAAATAAAATCAGGTTATTAATACATTGAAGGGATTGCTGTAGTATAAATCTAGTTGATCGTTTAGGATCTCATTATCATATCTTCATTCCTTTGAACATTTCCATTGACTCTAATATAGTTAGTTTTGAAATTTTATCTCAACTATGTAAAATTTGGACATTATTCAAATTAGGAAAGGTATGGCCTGTTTCTAAAATATGATTTGCAAATGAAGAATCGGTTTTATTATTTTCAAAGGAACGAAATGTTTATAAACTAGCTTGTTCAGAGTGTGATAGTTTTTACATAGGTAGATCTTGCCGTAACATAGCAGTTAGATATAAAGAACATTTCCGTTCCCTTAAGAATAATAAAACCGATTTTTCATTTGCAAATCATATTTTAGAAACAGGTCATACTTTTCCTGATTTGAATAATGTCCAAATTTTAAATAGTCAAGATAAAATTTCAAAACTAAATATATTAGAGTCAATGGAAATTTTCAAAGGAATGAAGATGTATGATAATAAGATCCTAAGCGATCAACTAGATTCATACTACAGTAATCTCTTCAATGTATTGATAACCTGATTTTCGTTTATAGTCGAGGAAATAAAGCACTAAAATGAGCCAAATCTGGGAAAGTTGGCGCAGTTGGATGGATTGAGATGCGGTTTTCTGCATTCGATTCAGAAAGTGATTTAGAAACTTTGTCCGGTATTTTTGTTTTGCGGAAAAAATTTGTTGCATTTCTACAGCCAAAAAATGCATTTTTCTAAGTGGACTTTTTGAGGTGAATAAAAAAACGGACTCGAATTGGTTTCTCGAGGGTTTTTGGGGTCGCTGAACACGAATATGATCGCCTTGGACCTCCCCGGGGGTATACTAGCGTCCTGACGTCCTGGATATCGACGAAATTAATGAAAAAATATTTTTAATGTTTGTCAACTGTTCGAAAGATGATATGAAGGTTGCTAGTGATGATAACGACATGAAAAAACTCTTCTGCAATACCTGGTGTACCCTGCGTTCGGGTAACGTCATCTTCTAGGAATTTGCTGATTTTTCTTCATAAAAGGTAACAAATTCAAGCTCTCGGGGGTTTTCAAAGTCGCTGATCACGACTGTGACACTCACAATGTTCTGCAAATTACCTTGGGGTATTTCCGGGACACTCGAGCCCTGTGTATCCATGTCATCTTATAGGAATTTCTTGTTTTTTTTAAATTAAATGTAATAAATTCTAGCTCTCGGAGGTTTTCAAATTTGCCGATCACGACTGTGACCCTCACAGTTTTCATGCATAGTCGTGATCGGCATGTTTGAAAACCCCCGAGAGCTAGAATTTATTACATTCAATTTAAAAAAAACAAAAAATTCCTAGAAGATGACGTGGATACACAGGGCTCGAGTGTCCCGGGAATACCCTCAGGTAATTTGCAGAACATTGTGAGTGTCACAGTCATGATCAGCGACTTTGAAAACCCCCGAGGGCTAGAATTTGTTACCTTTTATGAAGAAAAATTAGCAAATTCCTAGAAGATGACGTCGTTACCCGGACGCAGGGTACACCAGGTATTGCAGAAGAGTTTTTTCATGTCGTTATCATCACTAGCAAACTTCATATCACCTTTCGAACAGTTGACAAACATTAAAAATAATTTTTTCATTGATTTCGTCGATATCCAGGACGTCAGGATGCTAGTATACCCCCGGGGAGGTCTAAGGGGACCTCAGGGAATTTTTTAAATATCATATTCGTGTTCAGCGACCCCAAAAACCCCCGAGAAACCAATTCGAGTCCGTTTTTTTATTCACCTCAAAAAGTGCACTTAGAAAAATGCATTTTTTAGTTGTAGAAATGCAACAAATTTTTTCCGCAAACCGAAATACCAGACAAAGTTTCTAAATCACTTTCTGAATCGAATGCAGAAAACCGCATCTCAATCCATCCAACTGCGCCAACTTTCCCAGGTTCAATGCTTCATTTACTCGACTATTAAGTCCATTAGGAAATATACCCGCACCACTAAGGTCCCCACAGAATTACCTAATCACCTTACACCTTTCTCTGGTTTCTCCTAGAACTATTTCCTTAAGTCATAAAATTTGTTTGTATTCCTTCTTCAGCCTATATACAGTAGATATAATATTTGTTAAATTCATACCTTCGTTTTCGTCTGAAGATGACACGTTCAGTGTTGAAACTATAGCAACGACTACATTAAATATCAGTGATAGTATAACAAAGTAGTTTTATTTATTATTTCGTTAAAATGATAAACTATCACAAAGTAACGGCTTCTACAATTGAATTTTTAAAGAATGTTTAATCAAGACGCGAAATTCACTTTTTTCCATGATTACAATAATATTCAAAGTTACTTGCTTTCGATGGGTGTCAAAACAGAACTGAAAATGACATGTCGGTATGAAAATTGTAATGCGTTCTAGTTAAAGATGGTACATTACAAATGTCAGATCTGTTTTATTCTGAAATATTTATTTTGTAGGAGAGGATACCCATCAGGCTATTTGATTTCCACATCAGCCTCTTTCAGATCATAGATAACTCTACTACCGTAGAATGAAATGTTCCATGTTAGGTACCGAAACCGCGACAAGAGCGCTGCGTGAGGATTGGAAGCGTACTAAATGATGGTTTGGAGGGAAATTCGAAGTTACACAGCACATAAATGCAAGTTTTGTTTTCTAAAATTTAAGTAGGAAATGAAAGTCGATAGTTTTTACCAATAGTTTTCATTCAACAACAGAGTTAGAACAGAAATATATAAAATATACATATAAATACAATTAAATATCGAGACTAATTACAATGGGTTAAAACAAAAATACAAAAAATATTCATATAAATACAATTAAATACTGAGACTAATTAAAACAAAAATACATGAAATATACATGTTGCCGAGATAGAACAGAAATATATAAGATATACATATAAATACAATTAAATATTCTACCCAAAACTTGATCACATATAGACACCTTCATTTTCTTCACTTTATTAGGAGTTACATGAAACTCAGTCAATTTTGGCATTGCTCTCAAGTATCCACTAACATTATCCAGTTGCCATGCCTTTTGTATATCTTCCTATTTTGCTTTTTTTGAAGTTCCGTTTAGCGTGTAATAAACGGTTTTTGTTAGGAGGTTGTTTCCCACACCTTTCAATAAATGTGGTGGATCATACAATTGGATAATTTTTTGTCCATCAACTTCAAATATGAAGTCATATAATTCTTTCCCTCCTCTTGCATTGCATACTCGGCTTTCGTTTTCTTCACTAATTTATTTATCGTACTGACATTATTTGTACCTTGATCGCAAATTGTGGCCACCACAATGAAACCAATTTCCCTGCAAGATCGTACAATGTTTTGAATTGAACATTTAATGGTTTCAGCCTTTGCTGCTCCATCAACTTCAAATATGAAGTCATATAATTCTTTCCCTCCTCTTGCATTGCATACTCGGCTTTCGTTTTCTTCACTAATTTATTTATCGTACTGACATTATTTGTACCTTGATCGCAAATTGTGGCCACCACAATGAAACCAATTTCCCTGCAAGATCGTACAATGTTTTGAATTGAACATTTAATGGTTTCAGCCTTTGCTGCTCCTTTAATAAATTGATACATAATTGGTTGTTTCCATTTTCCCTCAATACCTTGCAGCATGAAAATCTGAAAGAGCGTCAATGAGAGAAATTCAATTATTTTCATTCACATATAGTTTACCTGTACATGATTAGCTATGTTAGAGGTTTTGTAACTTCCAAAATCTTCGAAACCATCGACTTCGTCCGTATTTTCATTATACTGCAGGTATGGTGTAAGACTTCATCAAAAATAAGAACACAATGTTTCTCACTAGGTTTCATATTCTTCGCAGTTTCTTTCAATCGATGAAATACAGCTCGGAAATCTTATGGTCCTGAAGTGGCCGACAATTGCGTATAGCACAACCGTGTTTTCCCATGATAAATATTATGCAATAATAATATTGTAGAAATAGCGTGTACGATAGCAAGCAAAATCTACAAATGAATTAAACATGGCTACTATTGAACAACAATAACAAGCGCCCTCCCGTGTTTTGGAAGCGTAAATACTTGACGGTTTTGGTCCCTTCCATAAGACATTTCATTCTACGGTAGTAGAGTTATCTATGTTTCAGATGATCTCAATGACGGAGATGTTGATAGTGTGATGTTCTCTTATAAACATTTTATAATATCATTGATTGTCTTGAAATATTATCTAATCTAAATTTGGATGTTTCCTTCACTCGTACACATTCATTGTATCTGTCTAGTTGTAAAACAGATACATTATTGTATTTGCCTCTGTTTCTTCGTTATCAAATATTCGTCTTTATTTATATTGTATGTACTCCTGAACTCCTAAAAACAAACCTGTCCTGCGCAGGTATATGGAATAGATGAATGAATAATTCAATATATTTTTTAAATTAGAGAGATTTTGTTATACTGAGCTTGAGCTGAACTGGTTTACATTATATTATCGTATCCTATCTAAGTTAACTTATAAAAGAAAAATAGTTAAATTTTGGAAAATAAATTAGTTAGTTATGAGTTCACATTCAACTCATTCTCCTCAATTTACTGCAAATGGTCAAAAATGAGTGAGATACCTGTTTGACAGTAAGCAGTAGAAGAAAAAATTCCGAAAAACTTAAGAAGCTCATATCAAGAACGAAATTGTAACTGTTCCGGTTGTCAGTGTCAGTTATATTAATGCACTGTGCAAGCTTATGATCAGCAATAGTGCAGTCAAAAGTGTGAAAAATTAGGTGTCATTAATAAAATTTGATATACCGCACGAAAATATAAAATTCTGTTTGCATGTTCAGGATGGCTTACACATCGTTAGTCGAAAAAAAGGGGTGTCGTGATTATTACTATTAATGAACAATGGAAGACAATTTTCAATTAACAAATCGAATTTCTTTTATAACGAATGGAATATCTCGGGTTCTTTTGATCCAAAGTTTCTGAAATTTCGTAACAGGGGGTTTTTTGAAATTTTACCAAATCTTAGCAACAAACAAAATTTTTTTTCGGACTTGTGGTATTGAAATAATAAGATGCCATGAAGTGTCTCGGTACAATTTTCACTGAAAGAGAAAAATTCTGGGAAATTGGTGGAAAATTGCATCGTTTTTCCTTCATATTCCTATCTCGGTCCTCGTTCAACGTGTCTAGTTATATACTTTCGTGGTTGCTGAGTATTATGTTATGATCATAAAATCAAGACCGACGACAGTCTTCTGAACAACTCCGGAAAATTAAACTTTACCATTTCTACACGACAAACTTCAATTATTTTGTTTTTCGAACATTTTTAGTCAGTTCCTTGAATAACGATATCTTTATTTTACCCATACATAACATGTTAAATATTGAGATTTCTCTAAAAACATATAAAATATTCACCTAGTTATATATTCTTTCAGAGAATAATAAAATCTGTTAATAACTGCTCTAGCCAGTATCATTCTAAATAGAACTTTACAAACACTTGTAATATCCTTTAGTATTATTGTATTATAGTGTATTGAACTTATATTGAACTAATAGTTGCACATAAATGCAACTCTTGCAAATACTCGCTGATCCAACAGGTCACGGGTATAATGAACTGCTGAGTGATGTCAATTGTAATATGTATGTATTAAAGGAGGAATAAATCAGATACGAGATGGGGAAGAAGTATGTCTTTTAATTATGCTATAACCTCCCCATAGTAGGGATACTTTACATGGCGATCCTGCCTATTCGTACCTTGTGAGTCCATACCAGTTAAGTTAGTGTAAGTGTAAAACATTTTGAAAAAAAAAATGGGTTCATCGCAAACGAAAGAAGAACTAGTGGTTGCTGCAGCCGGTAACAGTGGCGGACAAAGCATTACAACTATGCGAGATATTTTTGGACTTACCGGGACTGTCTTAATAGTGGCAGTTATATTAGCATTCTGTTGTTACCGATGTAAACAAAATTTCGAGAAGAAAATTAGGAGAGAAATTGCAAGAAGTAGGGATCAAGTTTAGTTCAAATCCATTATTACCTACAAGTGAAAAAAAATAGGAACAATGAACACAATTATAAGCAATAGTGAGGTGTGCTCAAGTGTGCCAAACGTCCGAGAATGATGCTAACACCATAATAATTGTCACCAATCCATGTCAGCTATCACCGAATTTCAACACCTATTGGAAGAAGTGAAAGTGCTACACCGAAACCTCAACAAGGATAATCACAGCCGACGGAAAGACATTCAAGTGACTAAACGTAAGATTGAGAAGTTAGATAATTTTAAATCAGAATTTGTAGAATTAAGGAAAAATTTTAATAGTAAGAGTTATGAAAAAACTACTGTACAAGAAGCAAAGGCATACGTAGAGTCAATTTCAAAATTTATTGAACTTATTGAGGAAGTTTTAAAATATAGGTTAACAGAAAATGAGTTTGAGGAACATAAGTCTTTGATCTCCTCTGAAACAGCTCAACATATATCAGAACATAGTAGCGTAAATATAAAAGGAAAGATGGCTGGTAATTTTGATTTAAAAACAGCTGCGGGTATGTTGCCTATTATGAACGGAACGGAAACAGTTACTCAACAATAGGGATACTTTACACACTCATGAAGCAAGCTCAAAACTGCTCCCTAATCAAATGGTACATTATTTTGTTATTCTTAATTCATAACACATTAATATTATACCGAACTGCCGCTCTTGTGGACAGAATTATCAAATTTAAAGCGCATATTCATATACTGTTTTTACACACAGAGCGGCAATAGCATCCTTCATCCGCTTTCCTTTAGTCGATTTCCATCTTTCCCGACGAAAACAACAAATACTACTGAAAGTAGGTAGTGCGCGTACAGTGAGATATTGACGACTTTTTTTCGTCACGAAATTGTGGACAGGTATGTGATTATTCCCATTAATATAATACAGTTCGAAGCTAAATTATTAATCATGCAACCTCTTGTTTAAAAAACAATAGTATTTAATAATTTTATCTGTATGTACGTTTTGGTCTTACAACTTTTTTCATAAAATTATTGAGACGAGCTAAATAGAATGATCACGAAGCATTGAATCTGTTATCTTTGAATGAATCAACAAGTGTCTTCCTATATGATTAATTTAATGGAAGAAAATTTGTTTTCCGGTATATTAAGAACCTGTGCTTACGCAATATTCATCTTTCGAGATATTTTCGGACTGTAGTGACATTTATAGTTCCAGGCATTTTTCGCTCGATGATAAAATTGTCCCAAAACATTTGTAGCAACACTAAACAACCATATTAGAGATATTTCAAACCCTTTAATTATTTGCCGTTCTTAAATTATCCGTGTTGTGTCCTTTAACTTTATTATCTATAACCAATTCAGTTACTTACGGAAAATAAAGATTTGGTTATGTTTATCGCTATGTGTAACAGAGGACCGTTGCCACATGTTCCAGCTTTGCGGGCATCAGATAATTTTGAAATGGGAGAAGTACGTGCTGATTAAATGAATCAGTCAGTCAGGACCATAGAGATCATATATATTAGATATAGGAGTAAAGCCTGTGTTTAAGGTATATAAGCGGTGCGTGACATGTTCAAATTTCTTAGCGGTACCTCCACTCACACTCTCCTCCAACCGCTTACATTGATGACGCCGTACCGCGAGAACGTTACCTTGAGCGAGAAGAGTGGGGACCGCTAATAGAGAAAATTTCATTCGAACCCTGCGTGGCATTACGGCCCGCTTTACTCCTCTATCTACTATATGATCTCTATGGTCAGGACATGTTTATTATATAGACTAGATCAGCGATCCTCACTACGCGGCCCGCGAGCCGCATGCGGCCCTCGGAACGATATTTTGCTGCCCTCGGCTGTTAGGGAAATACGTAAAAACGTAAATGAGGACTGTTGACAAACCTGAAAGGCGAAATGAATGTGAGGTTTAGTGACTTCAGGAAGTATCAAGAACCATTACGCTTAGTGGAAATTCCATGGGCAGTAACAACAGCAAATGTAGCTCAACTTTATGTTTTTGGATATGAAGCTATAGATTTGAAAAATGAGTTGATTGATCTTCAGCATGATACAGAACTCAAAAGCATTTTTGAAGAAAAAAAGAAGGATAAGGCTCACCATGAATTTTGGAAAGTAGTTGAAAAGGACCAATTCCCTAACCTAATTGACTGTGCTCAGAAAGACCTGTGTGTTTTTGCATCTACATATGTGTGTGAATCTACATTCAGTAAGCTAAAGTTCATAAAAAACAAGTACAGATCCAATTAGAGTGAAAACGTTGACAACATTTTGATAATTTCAGTTTCCTCCCAACCTGCTAATGTGGATGCTATATTAGAGAGCTGTGAAAGATTTCGCCCCTCAACTTCAAAAAATTAACGAATTCAAGTATGCCTGGAGTTAAGTGAAAGACATTTCATTACATCTGTATAGTAATATGTAAAACAGTTTTTTTACTTATGTAATAAACATAATGTTTATATTACATTTTTTATTTTCGGGTCTCAGGAAAAACAATTATGCTCTCTAGGGACTAGATGAATCTGCGGACTGGAATTGTAAAATACCGTTTCAGAAATAAATACGTCTAAAGTATCTTTTATGTCCATTAAACCTAATAGAAAATGATCGTCCTGCTTGACCTAGTATGTGGAAGGAATGATATTCCTGACAAGATATAATATGATATTATATAGGACAAACAAGATGCTCATTTTGTATTAGGTTCAATGATCATAAAATATGTTTTAGCCTTTCTAAAACAAGTTTCACATTTGCAGATAATATTTTCGATAACTTGTAACAGTGCCGAGCGTATTTTCACCAAATCTGAAAAACTGTTAGACTAAGGTTATCCCAGCAGTTCCAATGTAAAACCAGCCGCTCTATGCTCTTATTTCCAAACAAGTGACGCATCCATCGCAAGATATAACCCCACGTTCCAAACTTCTGTGTTTTCTGTCAACTTTAAATTTAATTTTTCATACAATTGAATAGGTCTGAAAGTCTATCTCATCGCTTATCTACCACTTGTAACAGTCGGCTGAGTATTATTATTACAGGTAGTGTTAATACCTCATCGACGTGTTATATGAATTGAGAATTGTTTGTTGGAACCTGCTAGGGCTAGGGTATCAAAGATCTCAGTTTATCTGCACACTCGATTGAGACTCGTTTACGCTGCCACCACTAGGTGTATAATTGAGCTCACTTAGAAGATGTTTCAAACTACGTTTCCTTGATCCATGTCCAGAGACCGTCTCAAATTACGTATAATTATACACTGATATCTATTCAAGCGTACATTCTGAAGGTCGTATTCGCTGACAGGTGATTGAGAATTACCAGTTAAACTCGTTAATCAAATTAAATGATAAATATACAGGGTGTCTCGCAGAAGAACCGACACAGAGCAGAAGCATGTAAGGAACCCCAAGATATGGTGATTCAACGCAACTTTCCTCTATACCAAGTTGCCCCCAAAGTGGGATTTTAAATTTTGAAAAAAATTAATTTCTAAATTATACTTCAACTTAGAAAAACCAAATTTGGTACACGTTGTACGTGTATCAAGAGTATTATTCGACAGTAAGTAGAGTTCAGTTGGATCATTTTAAAGGGGTGACAAGGAATGGTGCACCCTTAATATTTGACAGAATTTGTTAACCCAATCGCAATTTCGGAAAAATTTTATTTTAAAACTTTTTTATTCTTGTAATTTTTCAATAAACTTTGTCGTTTTCGAGAAAAACGCGAATAAATAAAAACGTATATGTAAATTAAACGTCAAACTTGACAATCAGAAAACTAAGTAATTAATTTCAAATAATAGTTTGTTAAGTGTGTTAAAAATGACTGGAAATTTTTCATTTAGTGAGCTAGTTGACATGTTATTGGTTTGCTTTCTGTGGAGGAAATTTTAGAAAAAGTGTTGAAGAGTATCGCAGAAGATTCCCTAATCTTGTGATTCCCCATAGAGAAACCTTTTCCAATGTTGAGCGAATGCACGAGAAATGGGCAAATTTTTCAGCTACATTCGAAAACGTACTGCTGCAAAAATAGGACAATACGAAGAAATACTTTTGAATAGAATTGAAGATGACCCACATATTAGCACAAGAATTCTATTTCGTCAAACTCATATATCAAAAACTTCTGTGCATCGAGTTATAAGACGTAATCTACTACATCCATATCATATCCAAAAAGTGCAAGAATTGTTACCGGAAGATAAGAACGCATGAATTTCTGTCAATTTATATTACATCAAGAAATTAATTTTCAAAAGAAAATTCTGCTTGTCTAACCCGCAGGAGTATAACATATTTACATAATTATCATGAGTATTCTGACGAAAACCCTCATGCAGTAGCTCCTCGACGAGAGTTTAAAATAAATGTTTGGATCGATGTTATTATTCATTATTTAACTGGTCCAGTTATTTCACCAAATCAACTGAATGGCGGATCTTATTTAAATTTTCTCCAAAACACTCTTCCCGATCTACTTGACGAGGTACCATTACAACTAAGACTGGAACATTGGTTCATGCATGATGGAGCACCGCCTCATTTTAGTAATATTGTTAGAGACTTTTTGAACGAACAGTATCCAAATAAATGAATTGAAAGAGGAAATAGTTGCCCCCGATTTGGCCTCCACAATCATCAGACCTCAAAAATGTAATTTCTTTCTTTCGGGAACATTAAAAGAATATGTGTATTACTCGCCAGTTGCGTCTCAAGGAGAATTGTGAAACCGCATTATGGATAAATACAATTTTCATAACTTAAGTAAATTGTATTATGTTATTTCTAGTAATAAAGTTGTTTGTTTTTCCAATAAATTATTTTTATCGCTTTTATTTATTCGAGTTTTTCTCGAAAACGACAAAGTTCATTGAAAAATTACAAGAGTACAAATTTTTGTTTTGAAATAGCGATTGGGTTAAGAAATTCTGTCAAATTTCAAGGGTGCACCATCCCTTATCAACCCTTTAAAATGATCCAACTGAACTCTACTTACTGCCGATTAATACTCTTGGAACACATACAACGTGTACCAAATTTGGTTTTTCTAAGTTGGAGTATAATTGAGATAACAATTTTTTTCAAAATTTAAAGTCTCACTTTGAGGCCCTATAAATGTTCAGGGATGCAACTTGGTATAGAAGTAAGTTGCGTTAAATCATCATATTTTGTGGTCCCCTACATGCTCCTGCTCTGTGTCTGTTCTTATGCGGTACACCCTGTATATTGGATAAAAGTTAACAAAATTAAGTACACAACACAACAAACGATTATAAAATTAGTTCAAAATCTGGAATGATAGCATATGAATTGAGACTGGTCTAATTCAGGATCACCATTGGTGGAAACCTGGGAGAATGTTATCAATGTCGCTAGTTCTACCTCTTTCGCCAGCGAGCCAGTACCTGCTCAGGTTCTCTTAAGAGTTGGAATCAATGAGAGCTAATTAGCACAAACCGAAAAGTGAACGATTTCGCGCTCGACCACGCCGATGATTGATAGATAATATTTAGAATTGAAGAAGGATTCCTCTCTCTCTCTTCCTCTCTCTAATCTGGGACAAGTCTAATGAGCTGATACTCTATCCCTTTCCCTAAGTGATCTCCGATAAGCAGACTTACAAATGAACACTCAAACTAGCCTGAATGGCTGGAAAGAACATATATTAACAAAATCAAATTGGTGGGCTGAGCGTGATCTGAAACTTAAGTAACCACATTATATTAGATAGATAGATATTTATTCATTTCTAAATTATGCACACGTCAAACCTGAAAGTAAAATAAACATCAGTTACCAACATGCAACAGGTGATGCCCTATGTAATGCCATATACAATGTAAACCCGTATTAATAAGATAATAAGTAGGTAGGTACCATAGTTTTCCTCATACATTAGAATTAAAATAAAATATTCTGTACAACTATATGGTTCTATATTTATTAATAGTAGTTTTATGTCCCTTCTAAATACATTTACGGTATTTATTGTTTTAAATGTATCTGGTAAGTTATTGAATAGCCTTATACACATATAGTATCGACTTTTCTCTGATAAATTTAACCTATGAATAGGATAATTTATTTCAAGGCTTCTAGTGTTATATCCATGTTCCGTATCTCCAACAGGAAATAACTCCATGTGTTTGTACATGAATATCAGACATTTATATATGTATAGAGCATGAACGGTCAAAATACTGTTTTCTTTAAAAACATCCCTATAGGTGTCTAAATATTTCATGTTGTAAATAATTCGTATTACTCTTTTTTGTATTATAAATGCTCTCTGGATATTTGAATTACTCCCCCAAAAAATTATTCCATATCTAAGAACTGATTCCAGGTTTGCATGGTATATTATTTTCATTGTTGCATGGTTCATATACCTGCCAACGACACTGACATTGTAGCAAACCTTGTTTAGACTCGAGCACTCAACCAACTGACCAACTTAGGAATTCAGCGAGAAGCAGGCTTAAGAATTTTGTTTTTTCAACTAGATTCATTTCTGAATTTCCTATTTTTATGGTTTTTGGTTGTTCTCTTTTACTTTGTTTAGTATGAAACAAAATAATTTTTTATTTTTTTTTTGGTTCAACACTAGTTGATTTGTTCGAAACCAATCACTTGTTCCTAGGAACAGTCCATTGGTTTTTGTAACTAGCTTAGGATAAGTGTTTGCTCTCACCATTAGAATTGTGTCATCTGCCTATGTAGTAATGCCACAATCAGTGTCAACTAGTGTGCCAAATAAATCATTGACATATATTTTGAATAAGATAGGTCCTGTTAAACTGCCCTGTGGTATACATATTTTATTATTTCTTTTCTTTCTAACAACAACACTTTGTTTTCTGTTTGAGAGATATGATTGGAACCATTCAATGGCATTCCCTCTTATTCCATATTTTTGTAATTTTGTGATTAGTAGTTCATATATGAGACAATCATATGCTTCAGATAAGTCCAGGAACATTCTCAGTGCTAGACCTTTGTTTTCAATTAGACGTTATATTGTTTGGGTGAACTGAAATATCGCTGTTTGGGTTGACTTGCCCTTCAAGTATGCGTGCTGACTGTTGCTAAACAATTTACAAGATATCATGAAGTTCATTAGTCTATCACACATAGCTATTTCAAATAATGTTGAAAAGCTAGGTAGCTGACTTATTGGTCTGTAATTTTCTAATAGTTCTGGGTCACCTGTTATATATACCGGTGTAATAAGCGCCAGCTCCAATTGGTCTGGAAATACACTATGACTTAAATAGTTATTTATTATGTGGCATATTTATCTCAGCAATATATAGTTTTAGTATACCTATCGGAATTTCATCATCTCCACTACTGTTTTTATTTCTTAATATACCTGAAATCTGCTGTAATTCACTGGGCGTTACCGGACTCACAAACATAGACTCTGACATTGCATTCAATAGGCATCTTTTCCAAGTCTTTTACTAATGCAGGTATAATATTTGATAAATATATGTTGTAATCATCTGCTATTTCTTCACAATTACCTTCACCTTCAATATATCGCCGACCTAGCGGTTGAAGTTAATATAACAGTTGTTCTCTGGCAATCAACATGCACAAACCCTGTTGCTCTAATATTCTTCAAGGAGTAAGGCACAGAGAATTCACACACTCGAGTTCTACGTCAGATTAAATTATGGGTGTTAAGGAACTGTCATAGAATGATTTAAGGAGAGCAAACACTTCCCGCGAAACTCCAAAGACGCGCGATTTTATCACTAGGAATAAATATATCATAAGTACAACAAGTGTTGCACAATTACTACGTTTAATATTACTTCACAGCTGGGTCCTAACTATGAGCCAATTCAATGCTTCAAACTACCCTTTCTTTTACATTACTACGAGCAAAATTTAACGTAGGGTGTACTCTTCCTGTGCGAAATTAATTTGAAGAATTTCTTCGTTGACTGTACACTTGATGAAATAATTAATCTAATTTCTATCTTATCGCTTGAATTTAATTTGTTAGAATACTGACAAACATGATATTAATTGATTTCAAAAAAATATGATATAAGGAATAACAATTAACATGGGTTGAAGTTCTACTTGCATTGACTAGAAAATTACATATAACTTTGTAGAGATATTATCTCAACCACAATGAAAAAGAATCAAAAAATATTTTAATCACTTTGAGTGTGAAATATAGGTGGAATATATATAACTTGAATTAATGCAAGTACTGGATAATTCCTTGAGAAGTAAAGCCACGCTTGACAAGAAGATTAGCTTACCGAACGAGTAGGTGATGAGGAACTCTCCTATTTTCTAAAAGTGATTAGTTTTTATTAAACTATTGAAGCGGATGCCCCCCATGTGCAAAGCTTAGAAAATATGTTTAATTTAGAAACCGGGGGCAGACCCCGCCCATATGTCATTAAAGCAACCTATAGGAATGAGACTAGATGCAATAACTGTCCGTGAAGGCCCTTTTCAACTCCACGTGTATTTCTCCCGACTCAGGGAAAAAGTTCCATTGGCCTAGTGTTGTGTTTTCGTTGCTAAGCATACATTTCTAGTATTTCTATGACACATCTTCGCTAGGCCTGCCTGACATCTCGTATATCCTAGCAAGATACAATAATTCATACAACTTCATTTCAAATTAAATTGAATTATTTCAAGGGACCTAAATGTTACAGTTTCTCGAATTATTAAAACCAATCATTCTTCCATATATATTACATATTGCTGATGAAGACTGAAATCTTTGGAAATTCAAACACAAAAACAATATCCTACTCCTCAATGATCAAACGAACCCAATTTTTTCATCGTTATTTGAGGCTATGTAATATATTTTTCCTACTACTCCCTAAGAAAATGCTGAATTAGGGTAGAAAACAGCGTTTTTCCTCCCTAGGGAGGTGAAGTTAACTTTACCTCCCTTAGGGTGGTAAAATCTCTAACAAGTTATTAAGTTCAGAATTCACTCCAACCATTTTTTAGAAAACTCGTACTCTCTCGTATGTTTCACATGACTTGAGATTGAAATAAAGAAAATCCGGTGAAATACGCCAATAACATGTTGTAAACAACACCTTGTCAACGCCAGTCTCTGTAATGTATACCAACTGATTTCAAATGTTATATTTCAAGAGAAAAAAGAATACAAATATCATCCTTGACAATAAGTATAAAAAGGAGTGAGAAAAACTATTTACATTCCTCTAGAGTAAAGTGCATATCCTTCTTTGGATTTTATTGCCTCCGTTCGCGTCGGGCATCAAACTATCCGCTGAAGGTAAAGAGGCACTTTCTTCCCTTGTAATGTATATAACTAAATTCGATAAATTATTTGAATGTAATAACCCACCATGTAATCTTATAGTGATGATCCTCTTAGTTCAAGAATAAGCGACAACAGTAGCCATTTGCTACCTACCTATAATTATATCTGTAGTTGAAGATATGTATATTTATATTTATACTTGGAGGTATGTATAATGGTATTTATAGTTGAAGGTATGTATTTCAAATTGTTTTTGAATACCGTCTGCAGATGGGGCAATAATGCTGAAACTCGAGTAACGGTAGTTACAAATGATAGTGATATCAACATAGTAGTGTTCAATTTTTACAATATGAGTAAATCACATAGTGAAGGGAATAGTTGTTATTATTGTTTTGTTTCAAATTGTTAATCATTTACCGGTGCTGACGTAGTATTGGAAATTTTGAAAATTCAAATGAGGGTATAATACTAAAGATACGTTTATTATTCAAAAAACATTTCTTAGCGAAAAGGTACAATTATAGATTCCTCTATTGCGCTATTAGCCCAATTAAAATCATTTGACATGCAGTTTGTGAAACCCACAGAATAATTTTTCGTTATAAACGTTTTTATTTTCCAGTTTTATATCCGAAGGTAAAAGAAATACTAGAAATACTTTTAAATGACCTGTTTTATACGAACCAACTTGCACCGACTAATGCACTCACCGATAAATGCGCTCCCAACAAATGTACCTCGCCCCAACAAATGAGCCCAAATATAAATTTGTGAAATTATGTTTCCAGTAATACTTTGCAAACAATTTAAGAGACAAAATTGAATTCGAAAACTGGAAAAACCATTTTGAATAAGAAAGTTAGTCAGGTCCGGAAGTGACTTCTGATTTTTATTTTGCTCAAATAAAAGTTTCTTGTGTGTATCGAATCTTGAGAACTCAAAAACTCAAAAGACATCACACTGTAGATACACTACAACACTATAAATAAGAAATAATCACCTGTTTCAACTAAAAGTGCTGTTAAAGTATTTTCAGTGGATAAAAGTGATTGTTTCTTATTTATAGTGTGAATAATGAATTATTCAGGATTCTAGTCCGGATTGAGCTAGCTTTGGAACAATAAATGAGATGTATCAAGTTTTGGAATGAAATGACAAATCATAACAATATTAGAATAATTGTCATACGAAAACTGTGATCCATAGATCATTTACTTCCCTCACCCGTATGAATCGAAAATTTATTGGAAATGATCAGAAACATGAAGACGCCAAATTATAATCCATATAATTACATGGAAATCTTCTTCGCATTGACAACATATGATCTCCAAAGCGAAGAAGAAAGCAATCAACGTCGAGCTCATTCCAATACTACAACTAAAAAATTGTGAATGACCGACAATATAACTTCCGTCATCAAAGATCAACAGCAGACCTGCTTGCCTACGTAACACATGTATGGGAGAAATCTATTGAAATACATGAGTAATCTTTAGCTGTAGCATTGAATACCTCCAAAGCATTTAACAGAGTCTGGCACCGAATCCTTTTCGAGAAACTTTCGTCATATGGTTTGCCGCCTCAACGTTCCCGCTTACTATCGACTTTTCTCTCAGATATATGACTCCATAATGGTGGTTAACTGAGTATCCTCCGAAACAATGGCTGTCAACACTGGTGTTTCACAGGGATCTGTCTGGGCACCAACTTTGTTTCTGCTCCATATGAACGATCTGCTGGAAGTGACCACCTGTTCCGTTCACAGATGATTGTACACTTTATACCGATTTCTCATCTAGAACCCCTATACAAATTCAATGAAGCCAGAGGGGCGAGATAGAGACAGGTTGACGCAATTAATGGAGCTCTAATGAACACTTTAAAAAATGGGATCTGAAAATCTACTAAAGTTTGAAGCAACTAAAACTCAAGCTTGCGTCTTTTCCAGGAAGGTGGATCCCACAATCCTAATATGATCATGTCAGGTACAACTATCCCTACGAAGTTTTCCACCACCATGCTCGGGTCCACCACCAACAACACCCTTTCATGGGGCGATCATGAGAGATCCATTGCGAAAACCGCTCTACAAAAATTTGGTTTTCTATTCCAAGCCACGAACTACTCTACATCCTAGCAGCTCATCATAATTTATAAAGCACAGATCCGACCTATCCTGGACTACTGTACATATCTGAAGCTTTTGGATTCTATCCAGAAGAGAGGAATTTGTTCAATTGATAATGTTACACTTACTAGTTTATTGACCTCTCTAGAACACCGTAGAAAGGTAGAAGATCTCTCCCTTTCCTACAGATATTTCCATGGTCGGTGTTGATCAGAAATTTTGTCTGTTGTTCCACCACGAGAGATTCCAGATAGGCTTCTGCCAACCAGACTTCATTTTTCTATCGAACAGTGAAGTTGAACTCTTCAAAAGTGAGGTCTTCCGTATGCCTATAACTTCCAAAGCTTTAAGAAAAATTCGAATGCCTATGTCCCCTCCCAACATTCCAAAACTGGCCGAAACGATGCTCTTCGAACATTATAGGTTTCTCTCTAATGTAGTCAAAGTATATGAAAAAATATGTGATTTACAAGGGTTTATGCTAGGACCTTTTCTGTATTGTCATATTATATAGGTACAGGAATGAAGTACCTACTGTTAATAATATTGTTACCTCCTTTTGTTAACACAATTTTTGGCTTTCGGTTACTTTACCGTGTTAAATGTATGACATATGTGTTTCACTACTCTATGTTTTATGCCCATGTTCAGCGTGGTTAAATTTCAATGTTTGTATAGGGTAAATCGGTAATTAGAGGAGATATACAAAACTTTTGTTTATAACTCGAAAACAAAAGACGATAGTAAATTTTTGTTTCCGCTAGTGAATTTGTCTCAAAAAAAGATATCTCGAGAATGTGACTTTCATTTACCTGTATCCCCTATAGTTACCAGCTCACCCTATGGGAACATCAAAATTTGCCCAGCCTGTACAGTTGCTCCGCTGAAAAATTGCACACACGTCATCAATAAGCAAGCTTATGAAACTATTCAAAACTTTTCGGCAAAATTATATCCAGATTCGTTATTTACTGTCAATATTAGACAGAGGTCTATTATCCTTACCGTCAATACAGCCTCATTCAACTTCTTGATGTTATAATATATTAATTGGAATAACGTACAACTCGCTTGCTCAATGATAATAATTATATATCTACATTTAATTATTGTAACAAATTATATATAAGCCTTCTTAAATTATTTGCTTGAAAGAATTCTAGTGTGAACAATCTATTAAAATATCCATTGTGATTTTAAACTGCAACCGTTAAGAAAAAGAACTTCTCATATGGAACGAATAAATACGATGTAGGCCCAAATATATCAACTTCATAAGCCATACCTACTCATTATAAATATGTAGATATAGTCGAGGAAATAAAGCATTCCACATTCCAAACCCACCGCAGTTGGATGGATTGAGATGCGGTTTTTTGCATTCGATTCAGAAAGTGATTTAGAAAATTTCTCCGGTATTTTTTTTGCCGAAAAGATTTATTTCATTTCTACAGCCAAAAAATGCGTTTTTCTCAGTGTACTTCTTGAGATAAATAAAAAAAAGAACTCGAATTGGTTTCTCGGGGGTTTTTGGGTTCGCTGAACACGAATATGCTATCAAGAAAATTTACTGAGGTCCCCTTGGACCTACCGGGGGTATTCGGGCGTCGTGACGCCCTATATATCGTTTTAAGTTTGTTAACTGTTCGAGAGGTGATATAAAGGTTGCTAGTGATGATTACGACGTGAAAAAACTCTTCTGCAATACCTGGTGGAACCCTGAGACCTGGTAACCACGTCATCTTCGAGGAATTTGTTGATTTTTCTTCATAAAATGAAAAAAATTTTGGTTCTCGAGGGATTTCAAAGTCGCCGATCACGACCATGACACTCACAATGTTCTGCAAATTACCTGGAGGTGTTTCCGGGTCTCTGGAGCCCTGTGTATTTACGTCATCTTCTAGGAATTCGTTAATTTTTCTCCATAAAAGGTAACAAATTCTGGCTCTCGGGGGTTTTCGAAGTCTGCGATCATGATTATGATAGTCAGAAAGTTCATGCCTACAAGATGACTTGGATACACAGGGCACAAGAGACCCGGAAACACCTCCAGGTAATTCGCAGAACATTGTGAGTGTCATAGTTGTGATTGACGACTTTGAAAACCCCCGAGAACCAAAATTTGTTACATTTTATGCAGAAAAATTAACAAATTCCTAGAGAATAACGTAGATACACAGGGCTCCAGAGATCCGGATACACATCCAGGTAATTTGCAGGACATTGTGAGTGTCATAGTCGTGATCGGCGACTTTGAAAACTCCGAGAGCCAGAATTTGTTACATTTATGAAGAAAAGAAAAGAAATTCCTAGAATGACGTGGTTACCCGGTCTCAGGATATCACCAGGTATTGCAGAAAATTTTTTCACGTCGTAATCATCACTAGCAACCTTTATATCACCTACTGAACAGGTAACAAATAATAAACGATACCCCTGGAAGGTCCAAGGGGACCTCAGTGAATTTTCTTGATAGCATACTCGTGTTCAACGACTCCAAAAACCCCCGAGAAACCAAGTCGAGTTCGTTTTTTCACTTACCTCAAGAATTGCACTCAGAAAAATGAATTTTTCGGCTGTAGAAATGCAATAAATCTTTTCTGCAAAAAAACATGCCGGACAAATTTTCTAAATCACTTTGTGCGCGCCAAGTTTGGAAGGTTTAGCCTATTTGAGTGCTTTATTTCCTCGACTAATAGTATTTTGTTGATCATTAAATCGATCCATAAACTATCGAGAAGTTAGTTTTATGAGGACAATTATCACTAGCAACCTTTATATAACAGTTAACAAACATTAAACGATATCTAGCACGTCAGGACGCCCGGATACCCCCAGGAGGTCCAAGAGGACTTCAGTGAATTTTCTTGATAGAATATTCATGTTCAGCGACCCCAAAAACCCCCGAGAAACCAATTCGAATCCGATTTTTCATTTATCTCAAAAAGTGTACCTACTCAGAAAAATGAATTTCTTGGCTGTAGATATGCAATAAATTTTTTCCGCAAAAAAAATACCACTTTCTTAATCGAATGTAAAAAACCGCATCTCAATCCATCCAACTGCGCCAAGTTTGGAAGGTTTGGCCTATTATAATGCTTCATTTCCTCGACTAATAGTATTTTGTTGATCATTAAATCGATCCATAAACTATCGAGAAGTTAGTTTCATGAGGACGATTATCACTAGCAACCTTTATATCACCTCTCGAACAGTTAACAAACATTAAACGATATCTAGCACGTCAGGACGCCTGGTTACCTTCAGTGAATTTTCTTGATAGAATATACATGTTCAGCGACCCCAAAAACCCCCGAGAAACCAATTCGAATCCGATTTTTCGTTTATCTCAAAAAGTGTACCTACTCAGAAAAATGAATTTTTTGGCTGTGTAGATATGCAATAAATTTTTTCCGCAAAAAAAATACCGGACCAATTTTCTAAATCACTTTCTGAATCGAATGCAAAAAACCGCATCTCAATCCATCCAACTGCGCCAAGTTTGGAAGGTTTGGCCTATTTTAATGCTTCATTTCCTCGACTAATAGTATTTTGTTGATCATTAAATCGATCGATAAGCTATCGAGAAGTTAGTGTTACGAGGACGATTACCCATTGAATTGCTGCATAATATTCAATATTTGGTATTGAATAAGAACTTGACTATTTCATCCCCTAATTAACTCTTATATCTCTAATGTTTCTGAATGTTTCAGTTCGATCTCAAAGATTTCATAGAGGCATGTTTTTTCTCAGATACATGTAATAATATACTTACAATGTCTTTCCTATGTACCTACTGCCATTTTCATAGTCTCATACATAGCATTTGTTTTATGTGGTGGCTTTACTTACCAGGAGAAGATAAAATTGGATTGGATTAGTAGCCTTGCGTGTCTCAGTTTTTCTAAAGTGCTTCTGCAACTCGGTCTTGAACTGCATTCAGTGACATTAATGGACCATTATTCTCCTTTTCGAGCTCAAAATAGTTTATTACATCCAAAACCCTTCGCGGGGCTTATTGAGAATGCAAGTAGTGTTTGCCTGGTATTTTCTGCAACAAAATAATATAATTACTAATTCAACATTATAAATAAATAGAATGATGCTCATAAAATTTCGATTAGTGAAGTTGTTAAACTAATTACAACAAATAATATAGATATGATCCTTAAGTAGTTGTGGAAACAAATTTTGCTATAATAATTTGATAATAGGACTGAGTATGAACCACGGTGTAAGAAGAGAGGTGTGTCAACTCACGAATATAGGGACTTCTTGTGTCGTTAGTACTGCCGGGCGCCGCAGAGGGTGAAATAGTCCAGGCTGTGAACCGGGATTTTAGCTATAATAAAAAAAAAAACGTGTAGGTTCGAATCGAAAATTCTTTTTGCATTAGCTTCAAGAGGTTCTCAGGATCATTCATACACCTTGAAACCTCTTGGGAACCCCAACCCCACCCATTGGGGGCGAAAATAGTCTGAAATCTCCCTCAAATTTGCAACATGCCAAGTCTTGAATTGTCTCTTCTACAAAAAAGGTATTTTGTCAATTCGAGTGCACCAAGAAGGTTTTTTGGGTCGCTGAACACAAATCCGAAGCCAGATTCACTTAAAATTCATCGTTGAGGTGGTAAAATTGACTAAATTGGCCAATTTTGCACCCTTAATATGTTGTTTTGCAATTTACGTGTTTTAGGCATTTAGATTGCACCAAGGAGGTTTTTTGGATCGCTGAATACGATTCCGAAGCCAGATTTACTCAAAATTCATCGTTGGGGTGGTGAAATAGACGAAATTGGTCATTTTGCACCCCTAATATGTTATTTTGCAATTTACGTGTTTTAGGCATTTAGATTGCACCAAGGGGGTTTTTTGAGTCGCTGAATACGATTCCGAAGTCAGATTTACCTAAAATTCATCGTTGGGGTGGTGAAATAGACAAAATTGGTCACCAACACCAAAATATTGGTATCTTGAAATGGAATAAAACGGTTTTACAAAATATGTTTTTTTCCTTTTTACGTTTCTTTAGGCACAGGTATACAAAATCTCTACGCCAGGTATAGTATTATAGTATACCTATAGGTATTTATATACAGGCATCTATCTTTATACCGGCAGGTGCACTATTTTGTAAGTAACGTACCCAGATATAATGTAAAAAAGGTAGATATAAGAAAGTGTGTTGTGTTGTACTCATCATAATAATTGTTGAATTCCTTCTATTTTTAATGCGTTGGGCCCCTTCGTATACATATTTAATATACAGAAAACCAAAGTCTTCTAAACTTATCTCATTTTACAGCCGTGAGATCGTTACACAGGTTATATCCACATACATGTGCATGTGTTCAAATGTCGCATCTGTTTATGACGTGGTCCACTGCTTGAAATGAGAAATTTTTTTTCACCTTCTTATGTCGGACATAACAATTTGTTCAGTTTCTTTGTAGACGACAAAGAACAACATTCTCTCTTGTAGCTACATTTGTTTCCAGCGTTGATATTATTTCAGTTGAATATTTGTATTTTATATAGTTCAATTTATATTTCATTTTGTATTTTATGGTTCAAAAATCAACAAGAACGTAAAAGCGTGTGTCAATGTATGAAAGTTGTTGCATTTAAGTGTTATCAATCAAGTGTTTTTTGAACATGAAAGTGTAGTTATTAAATATTTGTGTTCTTTTTCAAACAATTACTAATATTCCTATCCTCTTAATATTGAAAAAGGAGAAAACTCCGAAATAATTTTAAAATGCAAAAATAATAAAAATTTAGAAGCTTGCCAAATTAGCCATTTTTTGTGAATTTCCCACTCCTACGATGATATTCGAGTGAATCTGGCTTTGGAATCGTATTCAGCGACTCAAAAAACCTCCTTGGTGCACTCGAAATGATAAAACACGTGAATTGCAAAACAACATATTAAGGGGGCAAAATTGGCCAATTTTGTCAATTTTACCACCTCAACGATGGATTGCAAGTAAATCTGGCTTCGGATTCGTGTTCAGCGACCCAAAAAACCTCCTTGTGCACTCGGATTGACAAAAACACGTAAATTGCAGAATAACATATAAGGGGTGCAAAATTGGCCAATTTTGTCGATTTCACCACCCTGACGATGAATTTTGAGTAAATCTGGTTTCGGAATCGTATTCAGCGACCCAGAAAACCTACTTGGTGCATTCGAAATGCCTAAAACACGTAAATTGCAAAACAACATATTAAGGGTGCAAAATTGGCCAATTTTGTCAATTTTACCACCTCAACGATGGATTTCAAGTAAATCTGGCTTCGGATTCGTGTTCAGCGACCCAAAAAAAACCTTTGCTGCACTCGAATTGACAAAAACACGTAAATTGCAGAATAACATATAAGGGGTGCAAAATTGGCTAATTTCGTCGATTTCACCACCCCAACGATGAATTTTAAGTATATCTGGTTTCGGAATCGTATTCAGCGACCCAAAAAATCTACTTGGTGTATTCGAAATGCCTAAAACACGTAAATTGCAAAACAACTTATTAAGGGTGCAAAATTGGCCAATTTTGTCAATTTTACCACCTCAACGATGGATTTCAAGTAAATCTGGCTTCGGATTCGTGTTCAGCGACCCAAAAAAAACCTTTGCTGCACTCGAATTGACAAAAACACGTAAATTGCAGAATAACATATAAGGGGTGCAAAATTGGCTAATTTCGTCGATTTCACCACCCCAACGATGAATTTTAAGTATATCTGGTTTCGGAATCGTATTCAGCGACCCAAAAAATCTACTTGGTGTATTCGAAATGCCTAAAACACGTAAATTGCAAAACAACTTATTAAGGCTGCAAAATTGGCCAATTTTGTCAATTTTACCTCACTCGAAATGCCAAAATACCTTTTCTTGTAGAAAATACAATTAAAGACTTGGCATGCTGCAAATGTCGCCCCCAATGGGTGGGGTTGGGGTTCCCAAGAGGTTTTAAGGTGTATGAATGATCCTGAGAACTTCCTGAAGCTGATGCAACAAAAATTTTTCCCCCGAAATTATTCACCCGAAAATATGGTGATTGACCAAAATTGAATAACGTGAGAATTTGAACCCTAAAAATTACAGAGGGACTGGACTATACGAATTTCTATTAAAAAAATAGCAAAATTACCACCAGAAGAAGTAAGACAACCTGGGAATGTCAATGAAAGTTTTTGTAGCTTCTGTCCTCGTCAAAAAAAAATAGAAAAGTCAAGAAAGTATGTAAAATTTGCCACGGACTCATTTGCCCTGAACACAAAATTTATTCTTGTCGAATCTGTTCCTCAGTGATGGGTTCTGATGGAGATTTAGAAACATATTAGTCGGTTGCAATTGAAAATATCATGTTTTACAACTGTTCATACTGTTCAATTTACAATTCAATTGAAGATTAAGAAGAACAGCGTTTTACTTCTTAAAATTTTGTTCGTGAGAGTAAATCTCACACGCGACTATTGATGGGCTTTTTAACTTAGTGACAAATCACGAATTAACTTTTCCGGATTTCGGTAACTATCTAAGAGAGTAAGTGTAGGAACTTTTGCGGAATCAGATGAGTTACTAGATCCAATTTTTTCACGTCCACTTTCTGCGGAAAAAACCTGATGGTACTTTTTCTCGTTCATAAATGGCATCAACACTTTTTGAATATGACATGAGTATCATATATGATCAATACAAGTATGATTCTATAGAACTTCTTAAGTCAGTGGTTTCGGAATGAATAAAGTTGAAGTGGAGGCAAATGAATCGATTATTTTATCGTAGTTTGATATCGTTCAGATGGTAAGCTGTTATATTCAGGAGGATGAATTCTTCAAGTAAATTTTGTTTAAGAACAGACCTTAATCTTGTTTTTGTGAGTTTCAGTTTGAGAAATGTCCTTTCACACGAAACTTGTGTAATAGACAAAGTTAATAAATACTTATAGGCAACATAAAGTTTGCTGCAAGCTAGGGAATACTAAATTATATTGGGTAGAAGCATGCATAAGCCCGCACATGCGCCAGATATATTTTCATTTTTTGTGTCGTCATGGAAGGTGAATTTTTTGTTGGTGAAATTATATTCATCGTTGGTGAGTGTTAAGTTATGGTAATCGTCAACTATATTTTCCTCTCGATATGAAGAATGTTACCGATAATAAGCTTTGAACACCATTAACCACAGTTTACTGTTGAAAAAACTGGAATCCTACGGAATTAGAGGCGTATACTTGGATCTTTCCAAATCATATTTGTCACGTAGAACACAAATTGTATACGTTGTGAAAGATATTAAACATTGTTACTCCATCCAAACTGTATTGACATATGGCGTTCCACAAGGCTCAATTCTAGGACCAACTCTTTTCTCATCTACGTTAACGATTTGATACATTATTTGAATCGTGATAATTCTTTCCAGTTTGTCGACGATCTTACTTCAATATTAGCAGCGATAACATTTTCATTACTCTGGAAACAAACATCAATCTCAGTAGGAAATAGTTCAGTAAGCGGGGGACTTGATGAGGAAATTTTTTTCTCATGGGCCGATTTCGATCTGTAAAGGTTCATTTAATTCGTCTTGACACCTAGATCAAAGCTTACCACTTTTGGTCATTGACAAATTGTTTATTTTGTTAATAAACAATGAATAGTGGCGAAAAAGATTAAAACGCTATTTTCCATTGATTTTAAACATGTAAAGTGTATTTTTTTTGACCGAAAACAGTGTTTATTCAAGAACAAATAAAAGTCTTCTAAATATTCGACATTAGAGTCATTTTCAGAAAATTAGAACCCAGATGAATGTTTTTTCATATCGAGGAAAGGTTATATTCTGGAATTATTGAAAAAAACGTTTTAAACTGTATTTAGATTAGTTTTATTAAATTAAGACAAAATTTTGAATGATTATATGTACATATTATTCATTATCATCATCTTCATAATCATCATTTTTATCATAGTCATCTTTATTATTATCATCATTATCACAACATAGTGTACAAATATCTGCATATGAAAAATTCATTGGAATTTTTTTTTTGTTATTTTTAAACTACAAACAAACAATACACGAATATTAATATAATCAAGAATAAATGTGTATGGACTTCGATGGTACACATATATTATGTATTGTATATTTCAATCGGGGACGGATCATCCGCGATGCTTGGATAATCGAGGTTCTAATATACAGGGTGTCTCAGGTTTTAGTAGCAGAACTTCAACAGTCGATAGAAAATTTTTGATTTTGAGGGAAAAATTCCCAATAACATATATGCACAGACGCTTAGTTTTTGAGATACAGGATATTGTGATTGAAAAAAAAATTTCGTTTTTTGCGAATATCTCCGGAACCGTTCATCGTACAGAAAACAGCTTTCTCAAGAATTTTCTACTCATAGTAAGATATGATCTGTGTGATAATTTTTTTTAGTCATACTTGGTGAAGATTTTGAAGGGGTAGTTGGTGTTTTTCTCCCCAACTTCTACGCCACTGGAAAAAGTACGCTTTTGAGACAACCTTTTGAACCGCCAATGTTTTCTACACAAAAAAGGTACTTCTGGTCGTAAGCTCTAAAGTTGACCGTTTTCTAGAAAAATCAACTTTTATGGTGAAGATCATGGTCAATTTTTTGGTTTTGTTACTTGTGCTAACGTTTGAATAAATTTTGTTTAATTAGTAAGAATTGACCATGTTTTTCAACATAAAAGTTGATTTTTCTCAAAAACGGTCAACTTTAGAGCTTATGACCAAGAGTACCTTTTTTTTGTATAAAACATTGGCGGTACAAATAGTTGTCTCAAAACCGTACTTTTTCCAGTGGCGTAGAAGTTGGGACGAAAAACACCAACTACCCCTCCAAAATCTTCACCAATTATGACTAAAAAAGAAATTTCTCTCACACAGAACATAGCTTACTATGAGTAGAAAATGCTTGCAAAAGTTATTCTCTGTACGATAAATGGTTCCGGAGATATTCGCATAAGACGAAATTTTTTCTCAATTTCAACACCGTGTATCTCAAAAACTAAGCGTCTGTCCATATATGTTATTAGGAATTTTTTTCTCAAAATCAAATTTTCTATCAACTGTTGAAGTTCTGCTACTAAAACCTGGGTGGGACACCTTGTATATACATATATCCATATAAAATCTATATACATTTATTCAAAGATTAAAAAATAAATACAATTGCGTTTCCCGGATCAAACAAGATAGTATCAGAGAAATTTTGTGAATAAACCGATACTCCATTTTTCAAATATTTCTATGTGCGCGGTAACTTGTATCTCATCATAATGAATATAGTGAAAAAACTTACTTTTAATTTTCAGTCACACAGTATTCACAGAAAATCTGTTAACTTGATTGAAGAAATATCATAAATAAATATTATTAATCAACAAATAACTATTGTCTAGTTGAACAATATAAAACAAAACATGTGTGCGATACGAACGTTTAGGCTTTTTTTCTTAAAGATTGCCGTTACGATCTGATGCCAATTATATTAGCCACTAGTTAAAAAATGGACATCAAATTCATGCAGGACCTAATTATTCGAAAATGACTGTAATGTCGAATATGTAGAAAACCTTTATTTTTGTGTTCATTGGTTAACTGAAAAATTGCTTATTAACTCATCATATTAGCAACTAATTAAATAATGGGCATCAAATTCATGTTCAGCAGGTCCTAATTATCCGAAAATGACTCTAATGCCGAATATTCAGAAATTTTTTATTGTTTTTGTTGATCAGTTAACTAAAACATTGTTCATCAACAAACAGTCAATCAACATATTAATATGAACATTGAATGAACAACGTGTACCTATCAAATAAATAAAAAAAATCACTTTATTTGCTTAAAATCAATGGAAAATGGCGTCTATATTTTTTTTGCCACTATTTATTGTCTATTAACAAAATAAACAATTTGTCAAGGATCGAAATAGTAACCTTTGATCTAGGCATCAAGATGAATCGAATGAGCCCTCACAGATCAAAATCGGTCCAAGAGAAAAAAAATTCAGCTCGATTTTGGGCTTCATTTACTGGATTAAAAGATAATCTTGGTTCTTGGCTAATTCATTGATCCTCACTGGATGCAGAACTGAACTTTTGATATTCAGAAACTCGGTTTGAATAAATCTACGTAAGACAGAACTATAAGACAATTCAGAATAGACACAATTTTAAATTCTTGGGAGTTAATCTCGCCCCATGTGTTAGTTGGAACTATCACATTTCTCAACTTAGATCCAGACTAAAGAGCGTGTACAGATTAGTACGCTATCTACGGGATCAGATCAGCACTGAAACCATGGATGACCGGAGTATAATTTGTTGGAAACAGGGCTACACGAAAGCTTATGTCCTATTTTTAACATAAAAGATCAAGTCACATCAAGTGTTGAAAAAAACTCCCTCCTGCTCGATGTACGCTTTCTCACACTTCCGGTAGATTTTATTAACTGTCGTCCATCCAGATCATTAACGAAGTTTCTAATAGCTTCCATCAATTCTTCTAGAGCAGCATATTTCATTTTGGAAATCTCATCTTTACAGCATCCATACTAGAAAAAAGCAGTGACCAATTGATTACGTCACTTTTGTAACTAAAATAGGTTTCGGACACTTCTGCGGGTAAAATGTGTGATTGTAAGAACAGAATATTGAAAATGATTCAGAAACCGATAATGTTAAGATATACTCTATGTTACATTGAAATTTGATTCAACATAATGCATTTTACTTTCATACTGACACCTGCTGCCGAATTATTCACAATGTTTTTATACACATCAACCATAGAGTAAACGCATATAATAATAGACTGTGACTACGTTGTTTGATATTTCATCAAATACTAAAAATGCTTTCATAAGCATGTCGTCTTTCAGCAGTGTTGGAATTTAACAGAGTTTGACGTATACTATTCCCACCACTGTCATAGAAAAGCCTCCCCAATGTATTAATAAGAATTTTGCAGCCTACTTTATTTAATATAAAATGTTCACAATAATTTGTTTCTTGTTTTATTGAAAATTTATGAACGTTTTTCCTATACTGTCTCAGTTTTCATAATTTCAGTTAATTCAATAAAATGACAGCAGGAATCTTTTATATCAAATCGAGTAACAGATAAATTATGTGGCAAATATTGTTTTGACAAACAAATCTAACGATTCCACACATTTTGAGTTTTTATGAATCTCTTTACATGCTTCCTTTTTATTCCACTCACTGAACGTAGTGAAATCAGCCTAATTTTATTTTTTAATTCTGTTTTGATACCAATTAAATTTCGTCAGTTATTTTTTTTTTCATCAGAAATTATATATAAAGTAATATTATACCACGTAATTTCTCAAGAGTAGCACATCCTCCTGCATCTTTGTTCCTTAACTTAATTTCAACGAGATGAGATGTAGGAAACATCACATCCAAAGGAAACAAGATAATGAAAACCAGTATCATAGGAAGCTCGTTTCTGAAGTTTGTAGCATACTTTTTATACTTTTTGACCTCGACATCAACAAAATTAAGTACATTAAAATCTCCGCTACGCTTACAAACATAACGTACTCCAAGTTCTGCTAAGTGAACAAAATATCTCATGGGAATTCTCATTAATAATATCTTGAGAAAAATACGAGAGTCTAAACGATAAGCAATGCTGCGTTTTATCTCATTTATTCAATTATTATTGCTTTCATGGGAAGGAAACTGAGTTTTTATTCTGTGAATTTCATTCCTGTCTGTCTTAGGGTTTATTTTATGCTACAGCTCAACCTAATTTTGTAAATAAATGTTAGGAGCACGTGTCCATAATTAACAAAATAATCCTGATTATGTGATGACATTACTTCATTATATTTTTACTATTTTCTCAGAACAGTGTGCCCAACTGTAGATAAAAAGTTGTATTCATTTTCTGTCTCCTTATATGAAACCGACTTTGGCTTATCTAAGAGTTGGTGTATTATTTCGACACCACCAATAAAGTTCTGAGGGTTATCAGTTCTTACATAACATTTATAAATTGGGCGAGATATTAAATTTTATCTTGAATTATATGAAGAAATTACTAAATTATTTGTTGTTGAAAGAAGATTTACAAATAAAAGAAGGTGTTATTCTACTAGTATTTATTTTAATAAAAATAAACTCAGTTTTTGTTATAAAGTTCTCTTTGATGTACACATTTAATTATGATAGCTTAGGAATATTTTAATTGTTCCAATATTTTATGTATCAATAATGGATATATTTGGATAGTGCTTATGTACACATGACATACATTGAATGTATTTTCATTAATCTGTCCAATGTATCCTACGTCTTAGTTCAAATTGTGAATAATTTATCGTTCTTGTAATTAGTTCGAGAACAAGAGTTATAAATAAATTGTATTCCATTTTTCTTATATTATATTGTAATTTCAATATTTAGTTAAGAGAAATCCAATAATAACTGCTAGTAGGAAATCAACCGTGCTCGGAATAGGATGTTAGACTTGTGTACTTACGGTTTTTATATCATTTACTCATTGAGTTTAAGTGTACCTTTCTTCCAAGTTAAAAAAAGTATAAGCAAATCTCCTCTACGCTTACAAACCAGACGTACTCCAAATTCTGCTCACGGAACAAAATATCTCTCAGGAATTCTCATTAATAATGCCTTGAGCCAAATACAAAAGTCTAGGCTATGAACAATGCTGCTCTTTATCTCATTTATTCAATTATGATTTTTCCCATGGGGAGGAAACTAAATTTTCATTCTGTGAATTTCATTCTTGTCTGTCTTAGGGTTTATTCTGAGCTACAGCTCAACTTAACATCTGCGATTGCAGATTTCCGCTTCATAATTAATACAAAGTTTTTACATTCAACAACAAAAAATTAATTAAAAAAAATAATTCTTTTGTACTCCGCACATTCGAAAGTTCTCATCAATTAAAATTTGTGGAAGTTACATCCTCAGACTTCTCATTTTTCTCTTCAGATGAATGTTCAGCGTCTCTGAGAACACCTTTATACCACCATCGACTTTCTGTCTTGACCGTCGATCTTTGTTATTCGACTTAAAATGAACGTTTGATCTGGGGCCCATTCTTCTGAAGGGGGCATATTGTAGTGCGCACGTGAATAAAGACGATCAGTTTGTAGGGCTAGTCGTCACACTGGTCGATATCTGTTATACCGGGATATCAAAAATTATCTTGGTCAAGGGTGGTTGTGGAATCTAAAACGTGTGTTTACTTTACGTTTGAAATACTTATGTCACTGTCACACTGACATCATCAATAACCTACAAATTCCATACCTATTTATTTCAGTTGTAAAACAATAATGAACTACAAATTAAAAATTATCTTGGTCAAGGGTGGTTGTGGAATGTAAAACGTGTGTCACTTTAAATTTTTGAATATGTTTTGTTGTGTCAGAATCTGTTAAGTCATTGTGCAGAAATTTTCTAATCCAGATTTTGAATCATGCCTCTTACCACACAGCACAAAATTTTCATGATTCAAGCCTATTTTCGAACGGATGCGCTAGTTTATGGAAATTGGCAATACAGTCAACGTTTGTGTTTGGACAATTTTCGAGAGCACTTCCCAAACGTGGCAATATTACCGGACAATTTGTATGCGTGCCTTACAAATTGTGTTGAGGTGTTTCGCGAAACTAGTTGTGTGACTCATAAAAAATGTACTGGTAGACCAAGAGTTCGTACAGAAGAAGTCGTCAATGACGTTCATCAACGTACGGAAGAGGAGCCTGCAAAACCTTCGAAACGTCTTTCTCAGAAAATTGGACTTTCTTATGGAACATGTCAGAAGATTTTAAAGAAAGACTTGAATATGCATCCATATAAGATGCAAGCACATCAAGCTCTTCTGCCCGCAGACCACCCCAGACGTCTTGCTCACTGCCATTGGTTTGTCAATAATTTAATGAATGATGATCTTTTTGACTTAACTTTTTCTCTGACGAAGCGTGGTTCCACCTTTCGGGATACATCAATTCTCAAAGTATGCGAATGTGGAGCAATGATAAGCCTCATGTTTTTACTGAATCGCCACTACATGCTCAAAAAATCGGTGTTTGGATGGCAGTTTCTCGCAGAAGAATAATTGGGCCAATTTTTTTCTATTTCACCGTCAACGCAGAAAGGTACAGACATAACTTTTTGGCTGGATTTGTGCAACAGTTAAACGATGATGAACTTCGGTACGGTTATTTCCAGCATGACGGTGCAACAGCACATACTACACGAGAAAATATTGCTTTTCTCCGCGAGTTTTTTGATGACCGGCTGATATGTTTGCATACAGAAGTTGAGTTTCTCCGAGATCACCTTGTTTGACAAATATGGACTATTTCATATTTCCTTACTTAAAAAACTAGATTTTCGCAACTCCGGTGAATAATTTGCAAGAACTTCAACAAATAATAGTTCAGCAATGTTCAACCATAACGCCAGAAATGCTCCAAAAAGGTTTTCACAGTATGAGGATGCGCGTCAACTTGTGCATCGATCAAAACTGGAGACATTTCCAACAATTACTGTGATTCCGTTTTTCTTGTTACTAAAACCGTTATTTCATAATTTGTAGTTCATTATTGTTTTACAACTGAAATAAATAGGTATGAAATTTGTAGGTTATTGATGATGTCAGTGTGACAGTGACATAATTATTTCAAACGTAAAGTAAGACACACGTTTAATATTCCACAACCATCCTTGACCAAGATAATTTTTGATATCCCGGTATATCAAAATCATACTTTCAAACAAACTGAGCATGAACAGTTTATCTCTATATTTTAATACCAGATGATTATCAGAATATTGCGTTTAATTCTTTTGGATATAGAACAAATTGGCTCCAAAATCAATGAAAATGAACTTTATCACGAACTTGCGACAACTTGTTTGTTATCAGTCGGATATAGTACAAATCAAACACATCAGTTTTAACAGTACTGTGTGCTATCCACCTGGATCTTCATTTTAAAATAGTTCATAAAATATTTATTGTGGAATGGATAGGGGTATTTTGTTAAAATTTTTCATTAAAATAAAATAAATTTTATTTCGTAAAAACGAGTACAATATAAAAATGTTAATACTAAAAATAAAACAAGTGCCTAACAATTTATTAAGAAGAAAATTATTATTTCTCATTATTTTTGATTTTGTTAGGGGAAGTCTTGAGGATCGCTTGATAAAATTCGGAATCCGCTCCATCGATTATTTTAAGCATCAACTCGAAATATTTTTCTCTGTCTTTCGTCAGTCTTTAAGTTTTTCCAGTTATTCGTGAAAATTCAAGCAAGAACGTATTATTTGGCGTATTTTTTGAAGTCTTGATTCCTTAATAAGAACATTTTGAAATTCCTTAAAAAAAAATTCGATATGTCAGTGGCGGGTCGTGATTTATGAAAGAGGGTGAACACAAGAAAAAACTTACCTATTTTTTGTGAATGAAATCCATTCTTTTATTTTTCATGCTGGAAAAAACGTGTGTGACTTTGTTGTCAAAATCCGGAATAGACGGGACGAACTTCTTTTCTATTGATAGGACCGTCAAAGCGTTTAGTCGATCTTCTGCCGTTAGTGCCGTTGTGCTTCTCAGAAAAGTTTTAATGCGTTTGAGGATGGAAAAACATCGTTCACATTCTGCTGTCGACATGGACGTTGTACGAATAATATCCAACAGTTTGTATGTTTCCGTAAGAACCTTTTTCAGGTTGTTGGCTGTTATGAATACTAAAGGTGGCAAAATACCACCTACGTCACACATGTCATAGCACTCATAAATTGCTGAAAGTTCACTTTTTAGCTTTACTCTGTCCAACATAGGATTGTATTTCACAGTTTCATTAAGATATTTTTGTGGAAATGCATGTCTATGAGTTTTTAAATTTTGAGGATCAAATAATTTTCCTGCACTTAAGTAATCCCTGAAATCAAATCGATCGCTAATTTGGTTTAAAATAGTGTCACATACTTCCTTTGCAAAAACCGCTCTCTTATCTCCAGCTGTCGTTTTTTGTCTTTTCCTAGCAGATTCTTCATTATTGCTTTCTTGATTGTCATTGTCAGTAGAATTTCTAATTCGAATAATTTGCTGTTGGAATTGTTCAATTGCCTTTTGCAGTTGAGCAAAAAATGATTAAATAATATTTCAACATGTGGCATGGTGAAATGAAATATTTTCAACCAGTAGGGAAATTCCGGGCAATTCAAATGTTTCAATAAACCACTTGATTCACTAATAGCAACTGAATCCATCTCATCTTCGTCAATAATTTTGTTTAAGCATTCTTTGAAAGAATTTTGGTGTTCAAATAATGTGGTCACAGTTCAACTTTTGAAAATCCAGCGTGTAGGAACAGCGCGTGGTAATCCACGTTTGACTATTTCATCAAAAATTACCTTTCGATTTGGCGATCGAGAAAATTTCTACTTTTTTATTGCACTGTGCCGCCCGTTCAATAATTATATTAAATTGATGAGGGTAACAGGGAATATAATAAGCATGTGGAAATGTTCTTTTGATAATGGCTTGGACACCATTTATCTTACCGCTCATCACGGGCGCCCCATCGTAACTTTGAACTATTGGTTTATTAATATCTGACCCAGAAGGAGATTTTAAAATAGTTTCCAATTCATTCAACAATGTTTTTGCTAATACATCAGCATTATGTCCACCCGGCTTGAAAAAAGACCAAAAGCGTTCAAAAATTTGTCCCTCAAACATGTATCGAATGATAACAACCATTTGCTGTTGATTAGAGGTGTCTGTAGTTTCATCGGCCTCCAAAGTAATGAAATTTAATTTTTTTAATAGTTCCTGCTTGTAAATTTGCAACATTGCATCTAGAAATTCGTTCCAAATAGTTTTTGAGGCGCCTTCAAACACTTGTGAACCTGAACTGTTGATGAAGCCTACATAAGTACTTGAATTTTCCGACGTCAATTTTCATCATGGCTTCGCAATGTTAATTCGAAGGCTCCGAAAAATTTCATACACATAATTAACCGGCGCAAAATATTACGACTTAATTTTACGCCATGAAAAAGCACTGTCTAACTGCTCACGTATGTCCACTTTGCCTTGAACCCAAAATTCATGCATGCAGTCATGTTGGAAACGGAATTTTCGTGTTTCTTTGCCCTCTTTGCGATGTGTTTTAAGTCATTCAACCCTTGTTTATTCCACACACTAACCTCTTCCTTAAAATTAAGCACATGAGACAAAATAGTTTGTTACTGAACATCTGCATATCCACTCGTATTTTTCATAGATATTCTTGTTGAATACTCTATTGTAAGTTCGGATTTCACTTGTGGAAGTGTAGTTATTAGATCAGGAATCCTTCCTTTCTTTTTAACTAGAAGTTTTTCCTCAAATGAGAGTTTCAAAAGTGTTGATTGAACATTTAGTCCAGGCAACGAACCAGAAAATAAAAAAAAAATATAGTAAGCTAGAATTCCAAAATTTTTTTTGCATTTTGTTCCTAATACCTCATAGATCATTCATGACTATCAAGACCGCGAGGATCGACCTTTCTACCCCCTAAAAACGAGGTTTCAACCCCTCAGAGGAGCATTCTTATAAAATCAGTCCAAAATTAATGAGCCGAAAATGACACCTAGTATGTTTTTTGTGTCGCTGATCACGATTCCGCAGTTAGTTTTCTCGGTAAACTCCCTCCAGATGAGAAATTTGGAAAATTTATATAATATATAATTTATAATTTTGTTGCAAAAATGACGTCTAGTAGATTTTTTGGTTCGCTGATCACGATTCCGCTGTTATATTTCCAAAAAAACTCTCTCCAGATGGAAAATTCGGGAAATTTGAGATTTTCCTGTTCCTGTTCCGGTTATGAATAATAAAGTATAATTTTGTTGCAAAAATTACGTATAGTAGATTTTTTGGGTCGCTGATCACGATTTCGCTGTTATTTTCCCCAAAAAACTCTCCAGATGGGATATTCAGGAAATTTGAGATTTTCCTGAGACGGTTGTGAATAATAAAGTATAATTTTGTTGCAAAAATTACGTATAGTAGGTTTTTTGGGTCGCTGATCACGATTCCGCTGTTATTTCTCCAAAAAAACTCTCCAGATGGAAAATTCGGGAAATTTGAGGTTTGCCTGAAATGGTTATAAATGATAAAGTATAATTTTGTTGCAAAAATGACTGGAGGTCATGACTAGAGGTTATTTTTGCAACAATATTATACTTTATTATTCATAACCGTCTCTGGAAAATCTCAAATTTCTCGAATTTCCCATCTGGAGAGACTTTTTTGGAGAAAATTACGGCGGAATCGTGATCAGCGACCCAAAACACCTACTAGAGGTAGTTTTTGCAACAAAATTATACTTCATCATTCACAAACGTCCCAGGAAAATCTCAAATTTCCCGACTTTTCCATCTGGAGAGACTTTTTTGAGAAAAATTACAGCGGAATCGTGATCAGCGACCCAAAAAACCTACTAGAGGTAGTTTTTGCAACAAAATTATACTTTATTATTCACAAACGTCTCAGGAAAATGTCAAATTTCCCGAATTTTCCATCTGGAGAGAGTTTTTTGGGAAAAATTACAGCGGAATCGTGATCAGTGAACCAAAAAATCTACTAGAGGTCATTTTTGCAATAAAATTATGAGTTATATATGATACATAAATTTTCCAAATTTCCCATCCGAGAAAACTAACTGCGGAATCGTGATCAGCGACTCAAAAAACATACTAGGGGTCATTTTCGGCTCTTAATTCATTAATTTTGGACTGTTTTCATAAGAATGCTCCTCTGAGGGGTTAAAACCCCGTTTTGAGGGGGTAGGAAGGTCGACCCCGTGGTCTTGATATTCATGAATGATCTATGGGGTATAGGGAACAAAATGCAAAAAAAATTTTGAAATTCTAGCTTACCATATTTTTTTTTTATTATGGTCTTTTTCCGGGCTTATTGCTTGGACTAATTATTTCTTGCATGGAAAGAATATTACGCGAACCAAAACATCGCTTGTCAAACAATATGGAGACTCCTCACCATCGATTGGAACGATTCACAAGTGGTTTACTGATTTTCGTTGCCGTAGTATGACCACAAAGGACGCCGAACGTTCTGGTCATCCAATTCAATAAAATCCATGGTATGATATTGCACGATCGGCGATTGAAAGTACACAAGATAGCTGAGGCTATGGGCATCTAACCAAACGAGAAGATTTTGCATAAATTTTGGATATGAAAAAGCTCTCTGCCAGATGGGTGTCACCTTTGCTCTTTACAACAAACGCGACCGTGTGACATCTTCAAATGAGTGTTTAGCGATGTTCAAGCCCGATAAGAAAGACTTTTCGGCACTGTGGACGAAAAATGGATCCATCACAATGCACCAGAGACCGAAGAACAGTCGAAACAGTTGACTTGTCCTGAGTAATCAAAGCTAAAGAAGGCCAAAGTGTACACGGTATGGTCCATATCGATCACTTTGAAAAGGGCAGAACGATTATCGATGTATATTATGCAGAGCTGTTGAATTGATTCGACGCCGATTTGAACTGGTAGCGGCCGAATTTGGCAAAGAAAAAAGTGCTCTCCCACCAGGACAACACACCGGCGCACAGGTCCACAGTCGCAATGGCAAAATTGCATGAAATGCGCTACGAATTATTTCGTCATCCACCATGTTCTCTGGATTTGGCCCCTCGCGATGATTATCTATTCCTAAACTTGAAGGAATGGCTCGACTAAAAGAGATTCGGCTCCAACGATGAGGCCATCGCTGAAACAAACGCCTGTTTTAAAGGATTGCCGAAATCGTATTATTTGGAAGAGATCGAAAAATTTGAAAAACGTTGGACGAGTGTATCAGACTACAAGTAGATTATGTTGAGAAATAAAATAAGTTTTGACCAAATAAATCATTTCTTGTTTCATTTTACAGGAAATTTTCACCTTGCCTTGTCTTCGGTTCAATTTAAATGCAAATGCAATAATTTGTTTTTATTTTTCAGTAAACTCCAATCAAGTATGATTTCCAACGAAACTAATTTAGACACAATTTGCGAGACAGCAATTCTGACTAAAGTTCCTGATGGATGTCCTCTTGATTATGACAGTATACTTTGTTGGCCAGAAACATCACCAGGCACCGTAGCTATCCAACCATGTTTCGAGACACTCAATGGTATCAAGTATGATATTACACGTAAGTTATTATCTAGTTTGACCAATTTTTTATACCGATTGAAGGAATGAAATGAATTTCGAAAGAAGTTCAGAGTTATAATTATTACAATATTTTCAACTGCCATATTTTTGGGAGCGTTCGAAGTAAAATTACAACAAAGTCGTCCAATAGTATAATTTCATATAACTCAAGTACTTATCTAATTGAAGAAATATATTATCAGTATTCTAGATGGTTGAGCATCAGTATAAATATTTGTAACAAAACCCAAAAATCATAAAATACATACACATATCGAATTTATTGATACCGTCGTATTGGAATCAATAATTTCCTAGTCAATTTGATTACTTATTGATATATTTATTTAATTAATTACAATAAGCTCAACGGGAGAAATCCCTTGGAGAGCTTAGGAGTACATCTAATATAATTACAGAGTAGGAA
Organism: Endomychus coccineus; assembly: GCA_958510875.1. Classification (NCBI taxonomy): domain Eukaryota; kingdom Metazoa; phylum Arthropoda; class Insecta; order Coleoptera; family Endomychidae; genus Endomychus; species Endomychus coccineus. The sequence goes on along the minus strand of OY294068.1, from coordinate 154,035,380 downwards.
TTAAAATTAACTAGTATACACAGGTTTACAAATGTCATTAGGGTCACAACAAAATATGTCAACAGTCTAGCTGATCATCTTGCTGAATCTACGCATTTGGAAAATTGGGGAAAATAATAACGTATTGGTTCTGCAGACTGGTGGATAAAAAGTTTGTGTGGAACGGGTGCGAGCAGATGTAACATGTAAATTCAGCCTTGTAAAAATCACAGGAAGGTCAATCAGGTTATGAATGACCTTATACAGGAATGAAATACTATGTATTTCCCCAATTTATATAACTCTAGGCAAGAGAATCCTATCTGATAGAGCCTGGTGGGGAAATCCAATAGGTGGATAATAAGCATCAGCTTTGAAGGCTGAATATCTTAAGAAACGCCGATTCATGCGCTCTATTTTGTTTATATAAATTTTATAATGGGGGTTCCACACGATTGAAGCATATTCGAGCTCAGAACGAACAAATGAATTGTATAACATTGTTATTGGATCACTATTGTTAAATAAGCGGCAATTCCGGATGATAAAGCCCAGCATTATGTAGGCGCTAGAAACAATTGATTCAATGTGAGACGCACGTCAAACAAAACTCCCTAGTATCTGAAACTATAGGAACGAGCAAGGGCTGTGTCAACATGTTTGTAATTGTAAATATTAGGCGTAATTTCTTTGGGGAAAGTCATTACAGTGCACTTAGTAATAATAAGCTCCAGATGACTGATTACACACCAAGTACTGAGTGCATCCAAGTCATGCTGCAGTGAGATACAACATGAAGAATCTTTTACTGCGTAAAGAAGAAAATAACGGACAAATGAAGAAGAAATATCACTGTAAAATAAATTGAATAGGAATAATCCAAGTACTGACCCTTGAGGTACACCTGAAGTAGCATGGAATTAATACGACTTAGGTAAGAATTTCAAAATTCAAAATCAGATGATTTGTAAATCCAAAGCTAGACATTTTATTCAATAAAATACTGTGATCCATTTTATCAAATGCTTCAGCAAAATTCAAGTAGATACAATCAACCTGGCCACCCTCATTAATACCATCAGCCAAGTATTGACTATAGCAACCTAAGTTAGTAAAAGTTGATCTGCCAGGCATGAGCCCATGCTGCTCTGGGCACATCTGCAGTTTTACATGATTGAAAGTAGCATCATATAAAATATATTCAAATATATTGCAGAAGTTGTTGATGATGGCAATATGGCTCATGTCTATAGCCTTTTTTTAAAGTCGGTACTAATTTTGAAACTTTCCACAGATCCGGAAAATTCAGCGATTTTAAAGCTAATAAATGCCAGTGATCTACGGATATATTGATGCAATCTTTCACGAAAAAAGCAGGAATTTGATGTGAACCCTTCGTGTGACTTGCTTCAGTTCTTTTAGTAACTTGAATCACTCCAGAGGGACTGATAATTCAAAGAGATACAATATGATTGTTGAAGTTATTAAAGTTATTCGAACGTTTATTATTAGTTGAATTAGAGTTAATATAGACACTTTGGAAGTACTTTACAAAGACATTAAGGATATCATGAGGACTAGAGTAGCTAAGATTATCAACATCCCAGTCAGTACTTGTCTAGTTGAATCACAAGATCATTCTATACAAGGTTAATTTCTATTATTGATGGATGGATTGATTATTATTAAAGTATAAATCTGCATAAGACATTTGTTGATAGCAGCCGTTTTTGGACTTCTGATTTTCAGAAAGTATGTCAAAAACTTAATTATTTTTTGCAATTGATAGGCTTAAAGCGTCCTTGAATATATTGGTCCTTCTAAATGTTTATAACTCTTTAGTTTGTTGTCACATTTCCTTCAACATATTATTAAAGGGATTTGAAAACAATGGACAAGGAGTTTATATTTGATGTTAGGCCTTCAGATTACACTTCAAACATTCTTTCCACTTTAATCTATATTTACAACCACTTTAGCCCGTTGTCGTTTTGGATCTACTCGAAAATATCTCAACCTCATTCACCTGCGATTTTATCGACTGAGTTGTAAAGCTGCAGACGCTTTGTCTCTAATGCAGTGAATCATTTCCACGTTACTCTACAGAGTAATTTATTGTAGATGATACAATTCGTTGAACACTAGATAATGCGGCTTCGACATTTTCTTAGTTTACATAGCACACATCATGAATATAGGTAGAATTACAATTCTGAGAACTGTTTCTGTATTTCAGAAGTTTAGTTCTATCAAAATTTAGATTCACAGTGGATATGCGATTAGATTTGAGTGAATAAATGTACTGAAAGCTAGCGGCAACTTTCTAATGTGCTGCCAACTATTACAATGGAATATTCCTTATTTGATAAAGATAGCGCTGCTCATGTATGGAAATTGTTTAAATGAATTGGTTGTGAAAATTACTAACCATGGCGTCATTTCTTTCTTCAGAAGATGTAAACGCTATTAACTCTGTCTTAACACCCATGATAACCTACAGTAATCTGATGGGCCAGAACCAGACCGAAGTGGTTAGAAAGAACCACGTGTCTGAGCATTACGGGAGCCAGGCGAACCTCTTCCAAATCAACTAATGAAGCAACGTTCTACCTACCAGCTCCCGACATTTACGTAGAGAAAGTGGCTATGTGATGTGGCTATGGTATAAGGGGGAACAAGGAAGGCAAACACTATCCCTTCCTGGATGAGAGACCTTCTACCGGTAGGGAAAGTGGCAACGTACCACCTCACTATTCCTTCGAAAGACCCTACGAAGTATCTACCGATCTAGGACGCGTAAATACATTATTTACCACGGTAGAGATGGCTGTACGGCTGTACCGCAGTAAACAATGTTACCGAAATTGTTATGTTCTTATGGAGTGTGGGAACGAAGGACTGGCTTCTTAATTAAAGATGTTGGTTTTTAATTGAACTTTATTTAAAATACACTTATCTAAGTTGCATGTGGTGCACTCTGTCTTGCTGCAACCAACTACTCACACTATATGAACTGTTACTCTTGTCAAAATGTATTATTCACCTTCAAAATAACTTCCCCTTTTTCGCATACATGAAAGACCTCGTTAAAACGATTTCTATCCGGAATCGCAAACATTCACTTTTTTCGCATTTCCGCATCTTTCGGCTTTAAAAACAGAAGTTTTTTGCTTCACACTTTTGTACTACGTTTTGCATTTCGGCACAATGCACAGTTTCGTAATTTGTTTCTAAAAACGCAGGTATTCCTTGTGTTTACAACTTAAGAATGACAGTTGTCAGAGAATACTCTACGGGAGGTCTTTTGGTACTACGCGACAGTCGACGCTTAGCGGTCCCACTTCTCACATAGGAAACCGCCCCGAGTTCCCAGACCTGTATGTACGACCGTGTCCTTGAGTTGCAAATATATTTTTAAGATTATTTATAACCTCTCTTGTTGATTTAGAAGAAAGTGTTTGTATTTCTAACCAGTTACTAAAGTAGTCAACCACAACCATGTAGTCAACTCCTCCAAACGTAAAAATGTCACAAGCTATTTTGGAAAATGGTATGTCAGGCCTATCATGTAAAATTAATACATAATAAATTAAAATACACTGCATGTGGTGCACGCTGTCTTGCTGCAACCAATTACTTACACTCTATTGAAGTTACATCTTGTTCTACGTCACTCTATGCTGAGGCACTTAACCATAGACTACTACATCTAACAGAAATAACGCGCAAATCCCACATACATTGTTTACTACGCTGCAGATTTTTACAATATCTGCAGCGTAGTAAATAATGTAGGCGAAATACCGGCGTATTTCATTTCCATTTCTTACTGCTGCGTACGTACAGTTCTAGGGAGAAATACTGACAAGAGGAAATAACAGTGATAATTTTGCAGAAGCTTCCATCAGAATTTTTAAAGACGTTGTATTACAGCGATGCAAAGCATTCAACGCATACGCATTAGTCAATTATTTGGTAAATATTACCGAATCCTACCATAAAAGGCACCTGCTGGCTGTTACTAAGTCAGAAACATCAACAGCCGAATGTTACAGAAATGTCAGGACGTGATAATCCACAAAAGTGACGAGAACACTTTGAGAGTGTCTTCGACCAGTGACAAACAAATTTTTAACACCACTTGTGTGGTCATTTGCTTTTGTATTGCATCAGCAGCCAAAGGGAGTCGTTTCTGTTTGCATGTATGCGCCATTCAGAAAAAGTTTGGTCTCACACTTAAGTCCACTTCTAGTATGACATTAGACAGCAAGAAAGATTTTGCCAAAATAGCGCTGGGATATGACATTTCCACATCCTTTTTTATAGGTATGGAAATGGGTGCGCAGGAAGTAATTCGGGAAAGTTATTTAAACGACGTATCAACACCGATACAACCTATATTCGACCAAGAAATTCTTCTGCTTCATCGTCTCGTACGCCTGAGGTTTCAGAAAACGATGAGTAACATTCATCTGCAGTGGCTAATATGTCAGTTGAACTCCAGCGAATTGCGAATATTGCTACTAGCTGCAATTCTGTAGAAATGATAAACGCCATGATAGAATTAACCAGACATCTTAAGAAAGTAGAAAGTTCTGACCAATTATTAAGTTTTTTTCATTCGTTGCCTTCACGGAGAGGAACTAGAATAGGTGTTCAACCAACTTCAGTACCCAGAAGGAAACTACGACTTGATTTAACTTTAGGAGCTGAACGGATACAAGCAGAAAGATAAGCAAAGCAGGAATCCGATAAAAGAAAAAGGGCAAGATCTTTGAAGCAAATATAGATGCAAGCAAACCAAACGCCAAATCAAATTAGTGATAAATTTTTGCCGCTAAATACTCCTCGTTTTATGTGCAACCAAAGCCCATAAATCAGTATTACTCGGTTTTTCTTTGTTTGTTCATATGAATAAATATTTTGTAGGTTTGACTTTTATTATTTGCAAATGCGCAACTATTTTCAGATACGAGTATTATAAGGATCTATTAGGTAAATTATTTAAAGTAAGTGGCCTATTTGAAAAAAGATTTAAACATTATTTAATTCGATAAAGCAGTTCCGAAACCGCGAACGCAGAATCTTAGGTTGTGAAATCTTCTAATAGGCCAGTGATCATGAATACATAAAGCACAGTTACCACTATCGGCGAACATTTTCCCTCAATTTTTTCTCAAATGCTGACAATGGCATCCATACTGATATGATAATCGAATATCTTACCCTCGAAAACATAGGAAACGATTTTTCACATAATTTTGCAATGTGCCTACGGTACACATTATACTTATACCCTTTCTGCCTAATCCATATCTACTTATAGCAATTCTATATGGTATGTTGCAGTAAGCAACGGATGAGCAGTACACCGTTATTTCGCCTGCATTATTTACTACGATACAGGAACTGTAAACATCTGCACCATAGTAAGCAATGTATGTATATTTTGCGCGTTATTTCGGTAACATTGTTTACTGCAGTACAGAAGCCGTCATTTGTACCGTGGTAAAGAATGTATTTACGCATCCAGGAAATCTCTAAGCATCCTAAGCTAAAATTGGTGATCTTAACATATTGTAATAAGGGTTTGGTACAGGTCATTTCCAATATTTAAAAAAAAAATCATTTTTAGAAAATTAAAATTTCATGTAAAATTAAAATATCTCCAATATAGGACGCGAAACGAATGCTATAATACATGTTGATGTTAACCATCTGGAGATGTTTAGGTATTGGGCTTTACAGACCCACTTTTGATTCAATATGGAAGTTTTACACGTCTTTCTTTCATAAGTGACATAATTAATCAAAATATATCACGCGTAAATCGGCACGTAACGTAGTACCTAATCATCAAAATTGTAATTAAATTGATTTTAGTTGAAATAATACGTACATTCAAATCAGTTAGTTATATTTAGAAAAGGACAGATGAGTTTAGAAATCCCTACCGAAAACATTCTGAACTACATACCTCAAGAGAGCAATCTCACTGCTTATTGGTTAAACAATTCAGGGATCCTATTCCGTATTGTAAATTGGTTCTTAAGAAAAAGGACGCATTAGGCAATGCCTAAAACCTTCAGCTATATTTTCTACTTGAATTGTTCTCTTGAGAAATTACGTGACACTTTATCAATTTAACTAAATTGTTTTTTCAGAGCGTTTTTGGTGAGAAGGGTGGATTTCACTTTACCACAGTTCTTTTGCATTTTCGATAAAAGTTTGTTGTTGTCAGTTCTTATTCAAGTTCAAGTTCAATAACACATTCAAACCAGTTCATTTAGTTCCAATCCCTGGGTTCATCCTGGTTGGATATCAATTTAATACTCTTAGTTTTATTTCTGTATTTCAGTTGATTCAGATTATCTAGGTTTGTTTTATTTGAGTTTAGATTTCAATTATATACTATTTATTCTCATTAGTAATAAAGTTAATTATAATATTCATTTGTATTATTTAAAATTATCATAGACATTCTTTTATTATTATCATTATTAATAGCTGTTATTTTCATTATTAAATTATATTGTTGTTGTTGAGTACGAGTTTATCTGTTTATTATTAGTGTTTAGCTTTCCAATTGCCTTCCAGTGTGTTAAAATGTTAACTGTCTTTTGAAATAAAAGGTTAAGTGTCAATGATATTTCTCACGTTTGTTCTGGCTAATCAATGATTGGGATCATACTCCCAAGTGTCATGGTTCTCTAAATTAAATGGCCACACTGTCAATAATCAAATTGATTGAGGATTAGGAATAATATAAATTCCTCAAATAAAATTTTGTAGAGTTTCATAAGCAGAGGACCATGTTTACAACGTCTCTAAGATTACTCCTAGGGCAATTTGCAACAGCACTCTTATCGGAATCTGTGCTACCAATATAATAGCAAAATCAGCGGTGAAGACAGCACAGCTATAATACTAGGAGTACATAAGAATAAAATCGCATGCTTACTAGTATGAGAAACCACAACACTCAAGTCAACCAGCAAATCCTAACAATATTGAAATGTATTGATGATGGTACACGACATAACAGAAAGCTATCATAAGACTGGTTCGCGGGGGATTCGCCCTGCAAAAGATTCAACGCCATTCTCAAAAACAACACCACCAAGATACGGTGGGATGAAAAACCATGTTATAGACATGTCAAGGAAGCGATGAACGCACTTATATAATCCGGATTCTTTCGATATTTTCTCATTCAGAAAATAAATCCAAGTTTCATTTGAATCACCCTTTACACTTGAATTTTTTGAGTTCAGAATAATCTTTGGAGAAATTGTGAATAGTGAATACATCATTCCTAATGCTCAAATGCCATTTTCTGTTAATATAAAATTTTCATGAAGTTTTGATCTTTATACTAATCTAATTCCCAATAAATCTCTGAAGTTTGAGGGTCACCATCAAAGCTTCACATCATAATATAAATCTCACATTCGACTCCTAATCTTTTGAAAACCACTCAATTTGTTTTATCGTTTGAACGGATATATTGAATGAAACTGGAAAGGTTCCATAAAATTATTTCTTAATATTAGGTTAATATGTTGACGGTCCAATAGCGTATGAGCTACTTAACGTCGATTTTTAAACGCTCTTTTCTTACTTCGAAATGACTAATTTATTTAGATGATAAACAGATAACTTTTCCTTCAATTTCAGAGAATGCAAGTAGACGATGTTTGCATAACAGCACTTGGGAAGTTTACACGGATTACGGACTTTGTAAGGAGATTTCATCGTTGGAAGAACCGGAAATGACCACAACAATCTACTTTGTTGGGTATTCCATAAGTCTGGTAGCCTTGTTTGCTGCCCTTTGCATATTCTGGAAATTCAAGTGAGTTTTATCTGATAATTAATTGAAACATTTCCTTAGGTCTTCAAAAGCTTAAGCAAGTCGAAAAATATGTAACTTGGATTCAACTAATCTGTCCTAACAAAGGAACCGCGAATTGTGCTTAAATAATAACTGCCCTGGCTGATAACTTATATATTATCCTAAACTTAAATAAATAAATATTAAAAATTCAATTTTCAATTGTAATTACGAAAAGTTGAAATTAGAGATCAAAGAGTCTCTAGTAAATAGTAACAGACTTTTATTCAGAAAGAAAAATACAGTTTAACTCTCATTAATCCGAAATTCCCTACATTATATTCTTTTATTAAAATTCATAAGGAAAATAATTCCGTCATATATGTAGTATCATCCGTAATCGTCCCGTCAGTTAAGATAACTGAGAATCTTAAAAACCACGAAATTTTCTCCGCAATATAGAATTAGAAGCTCTTATGATTTAATTGATTAAATCCAAAATATTGTAATCCCAGATAATGTTAAGTTAGTGTCAATAGAAGTACAAAACTTTTTCCCTAGTATACCCCCTTCAGCCCACTTGAATTTCACAGTTAACCTCTTAGATTAAAATCATTTCAGCCAATGCATCAAACAAGAGATAACCAATTTAATTGCGATTTGTTTGAAACAGAATTATTTTCAATTTGATAATAGAAAATCTTTATCTAAAAATGGTTCAACTATGGGTAACCCGTTGACCTCTTGTTGCCAGAAATATTTATGGGTAATTTAGAAACTGAAATTCATAAACACTCGTTTATGAAGTTCATATTTTGGTATAGATAGGTTGACGACATTATAGCATGGATAGTAGACTCCCGCGGATAGCTAATTCTGAAAATTCTTGGCTTCCGGATGGATTCCGCGTCACAATAGCATGCCTTGATGCCGACGTTTTGCCAATCATTGCAGGTGGCATCATCGGGGCAGGCTTTGATACTTTTGGTTTCTGTAGCGGTATTTATTGTAGGGAAAGCCTTCAAGCTACACAGTTCACTGCTTTTATTCCGGTGGTTTACTCCGTTCTGGCACTTGACCCTGCCGTTGTGTAATCATGTGAAAAGTAGAATTTTCGAGGATGAGTTTCCAAATGTTGGAAAGGTAATATCCTGAGTCATGGTGCAGATTATAATTTTACACGAGTATCCTAAATTCTTTTCATTTCGTTGAAAAACTCCTAGCACTAAAAGTTGACTCGAATTCATTACATCCCAATATCCTTTTCACCATGGAAGTTGAATCGGAAGGTTCTCTCCCGTTCCTAGATGTATTATTTAGATGACAGACTGACGGTACTTAGAGACAGTATGTGTATCGAAAACCCATTCACACCGATAGATACCTCAATGGCTTTTTCCACCACCACCCTGCCCAAAAGCAATCTGTCATAAGCTTCTTGCTCCACAGAGCTGTCAACTTATTCCAAGCTCAATCAAGCTATTATCAGATAATGTCTCCCATCATGACATTCAAAAAGCCATAAAGAAATACACTTCGCCTAAAATTCCGGATCAACCTGAGCCACAAACTCCCCGCCTGATTTTTCCACTGCCATCTTTCATGTATTGAAAATATAACAGATCGAATTTCCAAAATCCTTAAAAAATATAATATTTTTACTCTACTCGGTTTACACATCCAAAACAATCTGTTTTACAAACCTATTAAAGATCACCTTCCTCCTTCATTTAGAAGGTATTTATAGCTTTTCCAGCTCTTTTGGTAAAGTCTACATTGGTGAAACAGATCGTACAGTAGATACTCATATGAAAGAACATGAGTGCTATACAAGGCTTCTTGATACCAATAGATCAGCACTTGCGGAAAATAAGTTTGACCCTAGCATCAAATTCTTTCCGAAAATACTAAAATCCCAGCCGGAGCCCCAAAGTTCTATCATCCAGAAATTCTTGAAAGGATAGAAATGCTAAAATATTGAAATAATCTAAACAGTCACTCAGGATATTACCTGTCCAACATTTGGATACCCATCCTCGAAAATTCCACTTCTCACATGATCACACAACGGCAGGGTCAGGTGCCAGAACTATGTAGCGTCAATGTATTTGCTACAATAAACACCGCTACAGAAGCCAGAAGAATCAGTTCCACTTTAAGCTTCAAGCCTGCCTAGAAGATGCCACCTGTAATGGTTGGCGAAACGTCGGCATCAAATCATGCTAATGTGACGCGGAATCCATCCGGAAGCCAAGAATTTTCGACATTATAGCATGTTTCATTGGAACTGATACGACAATTCAATTCAATACATTCCTAGAATTCATAAATACAATCCATCCAAATATAAGGTTCACAGTTGAAATGGAGGATGAAGATTTTGGATTCAAACATCAAGAAAATTTGGTTTTTCAATATTTCGTAAGCCAACCTATACGGACCTGACAATTCACGATACTTCGAATCATCCTTTTCAACATAAATAAGTATGGGTAAACCGTTGAGCGCCCCTTCTTGGCAGTAATATTTATGGATAATTTGGAAACTGAAATTGATAAACACTCCTTTTTGAAGAAATTTATATTTGACGACATCATTGGAACTAATAGATAACTGAATACATTCCTAGAATTCATAAATATAATTCATCCAAATATTAGTTTCACAATTGAAATGCAGGATGAAAACTCCATTAATTTTTTGAATTTAAACATGAAGAAAACTAATGACAAATTTGATTTTTCAATATTTCGTAACCCACCTATACTGACCTGACAATTCCCAATACTTCAAAAATTCCGTTTCAACATAAAATACAAGCAATAGTTTCATACACAGACTTCTCAACGTACCGATAATTTAGGTAAAGGGTTGAACATCATTAAAAAAATTGCGGTAAATAATGGTTACTCCTTCGGACTAGCAGATCGGATCCTTTCTGAAAAACGATAAGAGTTAGGTATCAACTCAGTTTTTCCTACAATAAAACAAAAGTATTCTTATGTTAGTATCAAATGTATAGGGCTACCCACTAGGTACTAGTATTTCAAAAATAATGAAGATAAATTATACGATGAAGACCAATGTGGGGCTCACAAGCTGACATGTGAGTATTGCCCTATTATACAGGGTGACATAAAAAAAGTACCGTGCATAGTGTCAGGCGATAGATGACACTAAAATAAGAAAAGTTCCTATGAACGTAGGTCCTCAACGCCTTCGTTCGAAAGATACAGGGTGTTGAATTTTAATTTTTTGTTTGGTTTTTTTTGAATATTTTTGGATAAACATGTGATAATCGGACGAAATTTAGTATACAGGGGTTTTTATCACGCTGAATTCAAATATGATCTTAGTTTTTTGATTACTGATAGGAGGCGCCACATACAGGGTTCCATCTCCTTTTTTGCCTCACACTGTATGTCAATATCAACTAGAAGAATTTGTTTTCTCATTTTGTATGCTTAAGAAAGATATACTTTGTCTAAGTCGCTAGAAGCAATAAATACAATGTTATAATACTTCAATAATTAAATTTTAATATGAAAAATAATGATCAATCAAAACAAAACATTAAGATGTTCAAATTGTTGCCCTTGTACTTCAATACATTTTACCATTCGTAAAACAGTTTCTCCGTTTCGCAGAGTGCGAAGTGCAGAGTGTGTTGTTGCTTAAGTTTTTCATTGATTTTCTTATAGATTTTTCAAAATTGCTTTCAAAAATGGTTCACTACACTCTTGAATGACTATCTGTTACGGTGAAACTAGATCAAATTCTTTCGAAGCTCAACGTATCTATCGAGAAAGATATCCATTTCGGCAAAACCAAAAGTTAATGGTGGGGTTTCCAGAAGTCGTCGCACTCTGCGAAACGAAGAAACTGTTTTACGAATGGTGGAAAATAATCCGAGAGTTCAGCGGTACGAAACGTTAACCGTGAATCAGTAAGACAAATTTGCAATGACCAACTTCTCCGCCCATATCACTTCCAAAAAATTCATTCACTATTGGAACATGACTTTTTTCCTTGTGTACAATTTTGCGAATGGTTGTAAAATCAAAGACAAAATAGCATTTCATCAATATTGTTTACTGACGAAGCCGTGATGGTATTCTGAACCTACATAACATGCACCATTGGAGTGATGAAAATCCTCATCAAACCGTAATTCGAAGTCACCAATATGGGTTTTTTAATAATATGTGGGCAGGTATAGTGGACAATTACTTAATTCGCCAATTTCGATTGCCCAATCGATTGACAGGTGCACTGTATCGAAATTTCTTGGAGAACGATTTAAACACATTATTTTAGAGGATGTCCCATTGGCCATTATTGGAAGAATGTATTACATGCGTGATGGGGCGCCAGCTCACTTTTCTCAAGTGGCAAGGGAATATTTGGACAGGAGATTTGGAAATAGATGGATTGGTCGAGGGGGGCTGTACCCTGACCACCTCGTAGTCCCGACCTTAATCCCCTAGATTTTTCATTTTGAAGATTTACGGAAAATTATGTTTATGCTGTGGAAATACATAATGAAGAACAATTATGGCTAAGAATTATGGAATCGGCAGATAGATTCCGTGATAACCCAAGAATATTTCAGAGATGCCGTCAATCATTAACATTACACAGGCAACAATTTGAACATCTTTTGAAAACTTAATGTTTTGTTTTGATTGATCATTAGTTTTCATATTAAAATTAAATTATTGAAGTATTATAACATTGTATTTGCAAATAAGTTACTTTTGCGCTTTTGAATAATTTTCGTGCATTGTCGGCTTTAGATGTATTTTTACCGAAAACCGTTGCTTCTACCGACTTAGACAAGGTATACCTTTCTTAAGGATAAAAGATGGAAAAATAAATTTTTCTAGTTGATATTGACATACAGTGTGAGGCAAGAAAGTTAGGATCGATTCAAAGGAGATGGAACCCTGTATGTGGCGCCTCCTATCAGTAATCAAAAAACTAAGATCATATTTGAATTCAGCGTGATAAAAAACTCTTGTATACTGAATTTCGTCCGATTATCACATGTTTATCCAAAAATATTTAAAAAAAACCAAACAAAAAATTAAAATTCAACACCCTGTATCTTTTGAACGAAGGCGTTGAGGACCTACGTTCATGAGAACTTTTTTTCTCATTTTAGTGTCATCTATCGCCTGACACTATGCACGGTACTTTTTTCTATGTCACCCTGTATACATTCGTCAGACAGGAAGGACCTTCAAAAAACGGATCAAAGAACATAGACGTAGTTTCATTAATAATAATTCGGATTCAACATTTGCGGAACAATTAATTATAGAAGACCATAACTTTAATTATAATTTCAAGATTTTACACATTCAGAATAAAAGAAAGTCCGATATCCTATTGGACATCAAATTTCTTAATAATTCTTCTTTGTTAAATATGTATAATTAGATTTTCCGTTTGTTACCAGCTTATCGTTTAACCCTCCAATGAGTTGAACTCATCTATCCTAGGATTATCATTGAAGTTATATAGAATGTCCGAAAATAGCATGTACAACGGAAGACCACAAGTTCCTTAGCCGAAAATATGGTGTTTCAACTCTACTTACCTATATACAAAGCTGCTTAGTTTGGGCGCTATAGAGCTTCAAAAATGATTATTTCTTTAACATTTTTTTCAATTAAGTCGAAAAATCTTTGTTAGATTTCATTCGTTTGTCAGCCACGCGTTTGTACCTGGAAGTAACAGCTTTTATTGAGGAAACCCTAATTCATAAAATTGCAGGGTGCTCAAAAACTTGGTCATAATAAATTATTCACCCATATTCTTTGTAACCCATATATCAATTTTTTTTTCTGGATTGGTACTTCTATTTAGAGGATATTCACTATCTCAGAAAATTTTTATTGAGCGAACGGCTTAGCCACAAGAAATACTTCCTGAATCAGTAACTTAACACAAATAAAGCTTTTATTAAAAATTGGCTATGACTTAGGAGTCTAATGGGAGTATAATGAAAAATTGGTTACCTAATGTTACAACAAATGTTCAAAATGGCCATTTGAACATTTGTTGTAAGATTAGGTAACCAATTTTTCATTATACTTCCATTAGACTCCTAAGTTTCCATAGCACTCCATACAAAAAATCACAGGATGTTAGGTTCGGGGATCTTGCTGACCATTTTAAAGGAGCATCATTCCCTCTCCCAATCCACCGATTTGGATAAATCATATTTAAATACTGACGCACTGACAACGATGTGACGGAGCACCATCATACATGAACGACATAGTAATAAGGACAAATCATCTAGTAAAGTGGGTAATGTTTCTTGCAAAAAATGTTAATATTTACATTTAAGTTATTTGGTATAATAACTGGACCTATAAGGATATTGTCAATAATTCCTTCCTACATATTATCTTTAAATTTATGTTTCTAATGAGTAAATTTTGTTGCATGGGGATTATCATAAGAGTGAACATGTTCATCATGTAAGTTGGTTACACCGAATCTTCTTCGGTAAAATTTGGAGTTTCTGCTTTCTGATTCTCAATAAAATTGCTAAAGTAAATTGGGATTCTGAATCAATAGGTAATAAGTTTTAAATTTTTTGAACATGGTATGAATGTATAAGTTGTTTCTCCAAAACCTCATTGACAATTGGTTTGAGAGAACCGCTAATTCCAGCCTCAGGTGTCTAATACTTATTCTTGGGTTTTCCTCAACTCTGTCTAAAATTTGTTCCTCCGTATCTATTATTTTTATAGTACACTGACGTCTACAATCAAAAGTTCGGGGCTTAAACTATCACCTTCACAAAGACGTCTAACAAGTTTGTAAAGGCTTGCTGATTTGGCACTACGCGGTTAGGAAACCTTTCCCTGTGAACTCGAACACTCTCGCGACCATTGCATTCACAAAACCCATGAACTAACAGTATATCTACTTGATCTGCATACGGAAAACAAAAATTTATGATGACTCGAGACAAACCGTAAAAAGAAAAATACGAAATTCTAAACGCAGTTCAGTTTAAATGACATTAAAGTAATATGCTCTTTTTTATTTGTCAAATTATTCGTAGCTAACTATTAATAAAAACTTCATTTGGGTTGAGTTACAATTACTGATTCAGGCTTGGAGGGATTTATAAAATATTTTTTGTGGCTAAACCGTTTGCCCAACCAAAATTTTGTAAGAGGGTAAATAGCTTCTAAATAAAAGTACTATTCAGAAAAGAATGCTGATGATTATACAGAGGGTTACAAAAAATGTTTGGATAATTTATTTTAACCAAGTTTTTAAAGACCGTGTAATTTTCGAAATTAGGATTTGTTCCATAAAAAGCTGCAATTTGCAGGTACAAATGCGTGGCTTGAAACTAAATAAAATTTAACTAAGATTTTTCGACTTATTTGGAAAAAATTAATCATTTTTGAAGCGCTCTAGCGCCCAAACTAAGGAACTTTGTATATAGCCAAGGAACTTGTGGTACACGCCATTTCTGGACACCCAGTATATCAGATCTTTTGTAGTATTCTCAATACTTGTGTAATTTTTATTTGAATAATCTATTGTGTTAGCGAAACTATATAGTCACATTCATTTATCAAACTTTAAAATTTTATTTTATTCAAGTTTACAAAGGGTTTGTTAATGAACGGAGAAGAAGTGTTGTTAGCTGTGCCAACTTCTTGAAGTGCACGTTTTTGACGAATAGGATAAACTATTACAATAATTTTTAAACAAATGATGTCTTGCAATGCTGGTTTATTTCAGTTGTTTGTTATTTAGCAATTCGTATCTACTAATGACCTCCTGTCTATGTGATTTTATCAGATAATTGCGTAGGATGTCACGGTGGCCATCGCCAATACAATCGAATATCGATTTAACCTGAGGGATCGAGTGAGTTGCATCATTGAATTCTGCTGCTGTAATTCGGGTAATCAAAGATAACATAATTTGAACTAACGATGATTCTCCATGTTGAATGAACATCCAGCCATGGATATATTTAAAAACAAGAACGGCAGTAGTACTTCACAGCTAAGATGAGAACCCCATAGCAGATTAATCTTTCTACAAACAACTGATTAGTCGGGTCAAATTAGACGAAAAGAGTATTAAAGCTGGGAAATTTTGCGGGCAACTCTGATCGACTACTGGTTTATTGCAAAATTTTCCTGAACGGATTTACAACATTCCCGAAAAAAATACTAATATGTGCTTTTCCATTTTTCAATTGTTATACAGGAATATAGAGGAAAATGATAATGAAGACGAAAATCAGGAAAGTGAATAATTGATATAAATGGTTAGTCATATGGAAAAATCATTTGTAAAATATCGTAAATATAGTAATAAAAAAAATATTCTATTTATTGCAAAATTATCTTTATATATTTTTCAGGTTATTTATTATTTAGTTAGATATTAAGTTCAAGTTGATTATACAAAAGACTGTAAAATCTTTTTATATAACCAAAATTTTGAAATATGTTAACGATAATAAGTAAAAAATTAGTTTGAAATTTTTTACGTGTCTGGCTATGTTATTCCTTCTGTATTACAAAATTTCTTTGTTTTTAATTATTTGCCAGTCCTTAATAAAAAATCATTCTTACGGATCAATCATTTATGAGTATAGTATCCAAGTTTTTTCAATTCATCAAATATACTAATAAAAGCATCGAAATAGTAAGATTACAAAATTTTTTTGATGACACTTAACATTGAATATTGAATCATATTTTAACAACAATGTAGCCAAGTTGTTGGTAATAAACTCAAATCCAGAACCTTTATTAACAACACCGGAAATTCATAGTCCAATTGAATTTTTCCCTACAAAATTACAACCATACATACATACTACTCCATTATAATAAAACTATTGAATCTGGATCGTAATCAGCGACCTCGAAAAACCCGAGTACAGTTTTCTACCCATTTTCGTTGAAAATTGCAAAATTTCCGCGTTTTGTCCATCAACATTGGCCAATAACTGGCCAATAAATCGAAAAATGGATAATCCGACTTCGGAATCATGATCAGTGACCTCAAAAACCCCCGAGTAAAGTTTTCTAGCCATTTTCGTTGAAATTTTTTGGCCATGGAAATTGGCCATTTTCCTCTATATTCCTCTATAACAATTGAAAAATGGAAAAGCACATATTAGTTTTTTTTTGGGAATGTTGTAAATCCATTCGAAAAAATTTTGCAAAAAACCCGAAGTCGATCGGAGTTGCCCGCAAATTTTCCCAGCTTTTCTGCCAATATGACTTGACTATATATAGGGTGATTGAAGTCTCCCAGGAAGTTCCTCTACTATCAGATAAGAGACATTACCTAAGCCATAGTCATGTTTAGACCCAATGAGATCAATTCCATCGAAAGCGCGTTTAATCGACGAAGAAGACATTGATTTGCCGTTAGATTATTTACTAGAGCAAAACCCCTGTAATTTTCTCTGTTATCCCCAGTTCCACTTTTTGTGCAACATCACCATGAGTATTTTGGACCATTAGTTGGATGCAAACCCTCCTCAAATATTTTATTGAGAAAATATACTAGGTATAATATTTCCAATATTATATCATGGTCTAGGAAGGGATGCCAAAACATATCACAGGGATGATTTCCTTCAAATTTTCTACCTCTTGCTAGAAAGCTTCACAGACATTTGAGTCGGGATAGGATTTTCAGTAACTTCACGAAAACTATTCAGGGTAGACCAAAACAGATGCGTTTTACATTGCTTGGTCAGGATAATATGTTTTTCATGGTTTGGTCCTTTTTTTTTCATTACAATTTTATTTGTGGACAAATATTCCTCAAGGAAATGTGCTTCCAAGTCATATTTTCTTGCAATTTTCAGAGAAATCGTAGCCGGTCTTTCAACTTTTTGACAATCTCTATCAAACTACGGCTAACTTATCTGCAACTATTGGTAGATTTGAGTTAATGTTGGACTGCATTCTCTGTATTGACAAGGTGATTTGTTGGTGGATATCTCTATTGAATTGCGATTTTGGCAAAAGGTCGATAATGCGTGTTATCTTTGAAATTTTTTAGGTTCAAGTTTCCTCAAAAGAGATGTCACATGACTATTATGATAAGCCGGGGACTCATTCCAAAACTCTACCTTTATTTGCAAGGACACTGGAAAGTGATCAGAGTGGCTGGGGAGAGTATTCAAAACAGATAGATCGAATACATTCTCGAGTGACTTATATAACATACCAGACGACTGCCATACAAAAACATTGAGCAATATGGATGTAGAACGCACATTTTCATAGATGATGCTATATTGGATATAGTAAACGTAATTTCATTACAGCTCAAAACAAGAGGCTCAGATCTGTCCTTTCTTCAATGTGTAACATTTTAGAATCGTTAATTTATTGGTTATATAAACTATACTGTTATGGTATAAAGAGTATGTTCTATGATTGATAAAGACTATAAAGAATACTGAATGCCAGTTTGAATAGAATTCCCTATTGCGTGATGGAAATCCATTCTGAACTTAAATAAAATAAGTATGTGTTTAGTATGACATCATTAAATAGAAGTTGTTAAACATGTTAGTGGGTTTATTTACGACTTACAAACGAATTTCAAATGGTATAAAGCAAATAGATAATGCAACACACAAACGTAGAGTGTTCGTTAAACTAGTTGCCATCATGCTGCCTCTTCTAGTTAGACTAGCGACGCTGTCAAGCATAAATGTTGCACAGAATTGTAAATATCGCCAACAGTATTGAAAATTCGATTTTCACTAGCTTAATAAATAAATGTGACTTCTTCAAACAAATATTATAAAGTACTAGCTGACTAAAAAAGAGCTGTCTAATAGATAACTTTAATGATAATCTTGTAAGGTACGTAATTTCCACCTTCCCTTGATTCTAAATTAATTGAAAAAATGAATTTACCCAAGTTACTGATATTTCTCAAATTTGTGGTTGTTCGGCCCTTTTCGTTAACAATGATGATACTTGCCCTACTACTTTTCAAACAACAAACCCTGGGCGACACCACGAGAATAAAAGAAGAATTTCAGGCTGTTATAAATAAAAAAATAAGCATCATTGAATTGGTAGTAAGTAAAAAGGAAAAGAAACGAAGCATATAAAAACAATAAAAAATATATTCAAATATTGATGAACAATTATTATCTTTAACAAACTCACATGCCCTTTCGGAGCACCGATATAAAATTGAAACAGTTATAAATAAGGTAACCAATCTACTTTCACTCAGCGATTACGACCAGCATCAAATTTATCATGGTAATGAAAGTTGCAACAGTGATATCAAAATTACTCCCCTGTGTATCTCCTGTGGTCCTGATGGTGACTCCGCGAGGTCTCTAGTAGTGTATTGGATCCAATATCCTCCTACCGAAAAAGAAAAAAATACACGAGTAGGATGTCCACAAGAGAGGTAAAATTAGTAGGGATACCGCCACTTGGGCCCGCCAGACAGAGAGCCTTATCAGATGTAGGCAACCAGTAGCGCATGCGCGGTATGCCCGGACAGGTATCGGTAAGTACTGACCCTGTATTACCGGCCTGGGTAGACGGTGTGGTCTCGCCTCTAACATCTAGGTGTTACCGGGTAGACGGTTAGGGTGTGGTCTCTGACCGCTAGGGGCCCTTCTGCTATGGTTGTATGATGGAGACCGAGTAGTGGTAATCAGCCTGTATATACAAGATCGTTCAAGGTAGACAGCAAGCAATATGTGAGGTTAGGGAGAACTTCAATGTAAAGCAGCATCAAAATATTTTTTTTCTACACACGGGAATCGAACCCGAGAAATGAAATCCAAAGCCGGTTCCTTAACCGCTCAGCTATGGAGGAATTGAGAACAAGCGATTTTAATGTTGTAGATATAACCGCAGGGTATCCGGTCTGAGTGCGAGTATATTGCAGTCTATATGATACAGGTAATTGTTTTACATGACGTTAGTCATGCAGGTATGTCATGAAGCGAGGTATGAAATGTGAGGCTTCATAGTCCTAGGGTTTTGAAATAGTGTTGTTTGTACATATCGTCAGTCACGTGATTTTTGAAAGAGACCGGGCATTCATCGGAGGTATCATGGGAGGGCTGCTGTTCCTTAAATGCATAGATGGAATGTTATATATAGTATAGAAATGATGTCTTCTGCATCTCTCTCAAACGCGATGTTTATAAGGAAATTACTTTCAAAAACGTTTTATTCAAGCTGTCTGTACCTTACTTGATTGCTATATTACAAAATGCGATTTCAATCATCTTAAACATATATGGAAATTATTTTTAGTATACAAAATGGAGTTGGGAGACTTCAATGGGGTATGGAATGTGAGGTTATACAGATTGTTTATGTATGACGTTAGTCATGTGAATTTGAATGAAGCTGGCGCGATCTCCAACGAGACAGGTGTGTATGTGAGGTTATACAGAGTGTGCAGGTATAATGATGTCTATCACGCAGGTCTTCAGCGAGGTATCTACCTTGCAGGAGCCTTCAATGAAATGTGGGGTTGTTTGTACATGCCGTTAGTCGTAGGGTTTTGTCTGAGTTATAACATCTAACATGCGATAGTTTACAAAAATGCTGCTTCTCATAATAGCGATATTATGAAGCGTTTGCAGAAATAACTATTAAATCATCTAAGGACTTTTTGCTTGATTAGTACTAGCGAGTACAATATTCGTTATAATATTATAAGTATGTATCATTAGCTTACTTGTGCGATAAGGTTGTGTTAAATCATGTCCAACAGCAATGTATTCAACTTGGAATTATCGTAATGATGCGCGCGATCCTTCAATGTTAAAGTAGTTTCATAAGTTATCCGAAAGTAATATGAATATATTAAATGTTTTTCCAAAATTAGTTCCGAAGTAAACATAATTCGCTATAATATTCATTCATGTATGTTACATAAATTATCCTATATAATTCAAATAAGGTTGAACAATATTCACTATCATATTTTGCGGTAGAGATAAGAAAGATACGCCGATCACCTTCAAACGCGATGAGAATACTTTATTTTAAATCACACATGTAGTATGTATATATTCGAATCATATTGATTGTAAATTGCATAATATGATCCGAAATCTAGCTGCTGCTTGGGGTAGCCCTATACAGAATCTAGACGAAGCGGTGTTACACATCACGAACTGTCTGTACAGCTCGATTGCTATATAACAAAATACATTTTTAATCATCTTAAACATATAGATGTGCTAATATATTTTTTTTTCAGTATGCAAAAATATACTAATAAAAACATTTTTCATCGACACACATTTCTTCATAGGATAGTTAGCTTTATATAAAATTCAATCAATTTCAATGGGAAACATATATGCGAGGGAGTTTTATAGAGATCGAACTCATTTCCCCAACCACCCCAAGAGGTAGAACTATGATGAGGAATAGATGTGGATAATGATCATATGAATATCTTCATAAGCGCTAATCTATATGACATGCTTCATAAAAGTCTGAATATTGAGTAGAGCTATAGTATCTTTCTTCATAAGCGATCATTATCAACATTCAGACACTTGTTTAGCACGTGATTCAACAGCCTGGCATCATCGTTCACGAACTATGATGGGCTGATGAGGAATAAAATACCAATAATAATTATATAAATATCTCCATTAGCAATCTGTACTATTTTCCTTCACCAGCACGACTTTTACAAACTCCATACGTTCGCGTAAAAGATTATAATGATAAACACATTTTTGTTCACGGGTTTACATAATCATATGAATATCTTCATAAGCGCTATTCTATATGACATTCAAACACATGCTTCATAAAAGTCTGAACATTGAGTAGAGCTATAGTATCTTCATAAGCGATCTTTATCAACATTCAGACACTTGTTTAGCACGTGATTCAACAGCCTGGCATCATCGTTCACGAACTATGATGGTTCGATGAGGACTCAAACATTGAACAGATGAATCTTTGAGGTTAAATATCTGCTGTAGAAATTACCCCGCTTTTATTACCTCTTATGTGAGAATATCGATATTTCCCATGTAACTAACCTAAAGCTATTTTGTATGCAACATTGTTATCATTTGCGAGCCTACGAGGGCCTGTGTGTTGGTCGGGGCTAAATGAATATGTTTGACTATTATTACCTGTGGATTTATTTGAGATTCTTCAAGTTTGAGATTGATAACCCACATGAAGAAAGAAGCTTCAACGAATTGATATCAATGAATATTCGTTATTCTGAATGTGACAACTTTATCGGCTTCAACACTCGAGATAAGAGAGAATATTTACCGCAAACTGTCTTATAACCACTAGGTACTACATATTATAATAATTGAAAAGATAACATAATAATCTGAATCACTTTTATATTTATTAATTAGATAGTTGCATAAATTTTTGTTTCTAGACCTGAAGCGATATTTAAAATTTAGATTACAATCCTGATGGGTTGATCCAGGGACTGTACTTTACCAAATGGCTCGTTCATTATTGTGATGTCTTGCGGGAAAGTGAGAGAAATAAAATACCAAAAATAATAATAATAACATTTATTTAGAAAAATACATTTAGAATTGAAATAATAACAGATTCATGGTTCTTCACACTAAACTCCGAACTGATCCTGTAATTGGAGAATACTCCATTATACGATCGTTAATGATGATGCAATAAGCCCTGGTGTTTTTGGGGAAATTCAGGAAACTCTCCATCTCTAGTTTGACGTCAACTGTTGATGACTTTATAGCATCGTTTTGTTTTGAACAGTCAATCACAAAAATTGCTCTATTCTTGAATGCTATATAATCCAACATGGGTTCGCTTATTATTTTATTTGAAAATGATTTCTGGAAATCATAGTACATCTGGTATGCTTCCACGTATTGCTGGTCGGTGAAATTCAATTTCATTGCTTCATATGGATAACACTCTGAATTCAAGTATAATTTTACATTTAGCAAGTTTATATTATCGAAATATGCACTGTGCTTAACAGGATTATTTTTTCGATCAGTTTGGAAAGCTAAAATCACATATCTGGGGCGTTACAAATTCATTGAAGTTTTAACAGCCCAAATGTCACGAGTGCTCTCCTTCATCAACGGATTTTCATGCAGATCCCAGCTGCGAAATGGAATCAAAATAGGCTTCTCAGCACTCAAATTCTCCAACATTTGAAATTTAACCTGATCACTTGGAAACACATGTCGCACTTTTAATGCTATCGTCTTCACATTTATTTTAGCCCTCTTCGTACCTGTGCTATTGGTATAGCAATCGTTATCGGTTCGAGACCTTATCAAGCGCAGCTTATGTTTTCCACTCAAGACTTTGTTATAGTCAATGAATAGGCCTAGTAGAAAATTCAAGGGTATCCATAAATTGATTTTATTAATGTAGACTGAACTCAATGCATCCTTAAATGACCATCCAGAAATAGCTAGAGGTATAGATTCATGTTTGGCATATGTTAGATAAGCTCTGATGGTGCTGACAATACCAGGATCACGTACTTTGTCTATCTCTTTTCCATTCAATTCATAACTAATATATTCGAAGAGAAACGCTCCGAAATTATTCGTTAGTTTACATTCACCATCACCACTTGCTTCTGGCTGAAATTCTGCCTCGATGAATAAAGCAGACGATGCCAAATCTACCAACACATCTTGTTGATTGATTAATATCTCAATTTCATCGCTGTTGCCAAAAGATGTTGTGTGTGGATAGTAGGTATGAGTTTCTTCCCGGATGATGTCTTCAATGAAGTTTGGCTCGTTGAATATTTGAAGTTTTTCCGACATTGTAACCAAGGGACTTAAAAAAATTTATATTTTCCAATGATAGTGATGCAGAAGCAACCTTCTCCTTCTTCAATGACAGTGATGCAGAAGCAACCTTCTCCCTCGAGCTCGTTGTAGATAATGACTGATGACCACTATGGAGATGTCTTTTATTGCTAAAATCCAAACCCATGTTCTCAAGCGATGGCTACTGCAACCTTCTCAGTTGAATTCCTTTCATATAATGAGTGTTGGTGAGTATTGGATTATTATTTATTGTTGTGAGCCATAATCCCTAGCGATCTTTTTCAATTCCAATCGTATAATGATTTCTTCTCCACGAAAATTTACCGGTTTCCAATTCTGATCTAAAATATTCAGCGTGATGTTATCGAAGGATGTCTTGCTGATGACCGGTAGATAAATAAGATTCTTCGGCTCTATATCAATGGAAAACCCAGGTGGTACAAGAGGTGAGAACTCATATATCGTATGAGCTATCTTATTGTTATAATATGCTCCCGCGGTTCAGTTACACTCTACGCGTATAGTTTGAACTTTGATTATGTTTATAGGTCGATCAGATACGTGTAGTTCGCGAGATGTCAATTTCTTTTTGCTGAATCCCAACAGTTCGCTAATACTATCTTTAGGAATAAAATTCACTTCAAAATCACTCTTCAGCTCTGTGTGTAGAGTGTTGTTGTTAGATTTTATTGATAATTTCCGGTCACGCTCTTCTTGCTTCACTCCTATCCCACAAACTGTACTTTGTATGAAATCTTCGATGTCTGTCAACTCGTAGGACCCCGTAGGTATAGTAACTACTTTTTCCTCACCCTTCACATCTTCATAATAAAATTTATTAAAACCTTCTTCAATGTTCGGGATGCTATTGTACGTATGCAAACCAACAAGTGCGATAGAATAATATGAATGAGGATCTAGTTCTATAGGTGGGTGAAAATCTACAGATAAACGAGAGCTCTTACCCGTGATAGTGAACGTCTGAGACATGATTGATGAAAACTTCATCAACAATCTATTTATATACTAATAAATGTTAGTCGACCAATTCCAAATATAACTGGCTACAATTATAAGTGTTATATTGCATGAAATATCGTGTAGACGGCAAGCTTTATCGAATGAATTGATACCCTGAATCTCCTCAACCGTTCTTCTAATTTTGCCCCTGGTATTGATTTGAAGTTCAAACGGGGTCTTGTTTATAAGCGTATTGAGAACAACTTCTCCCACGCACGCTTCCATACAGACTGATGAGAATTCAAGATTGCACCGCTATTTAACGAGGGGTGGGAGGAAGATCAAAGATCTCAAAATAATTTTTTATTAATTATCTCAATACAAAAGACTTAAGTATAATCTTAACAATATATGTTTCAAATATCTCAATCTTGACTCTTGATTCATCG
Organism: Endomychus coccineus; assembly: GCA_958510875.1. NCBI lineage: Eukaryota > Metazoa > Arthropoda > Insecta > Coleoptera > Endomychidae > Endomychus > Endomychus coccineus. The sequence goes on along the minus strand of OY294068.1, from coordinate 154,010,314 downwards.
TCCTAGTCGTATTGCATATTCCTACCCCTTCCACCTATATTGAAGTCCTTTTATGTATGTTCGACGCTGGTAAAAGTTCTTTCTTCTGTGCTCATGAAGCTCATGCACAACTTGTTCTCTACTCATCTTATCAATGTGGAAATCTAGTGTAGAATTAATTTTTTGGGTATATTCACAGGATTTGGAGATATACGTTTCACAGAGGCCTGCTTTGATGTTACGGATGATGAAGGTCTCTTCTTAGAAGGTTCCACAAATGTCATCCGTCGTTCTAACACCTCCACTTTACTAGTAATGTCATTTAGACGCATGTTCATACTGTTAAATGTGTTATTGATCTCTTTCAATTCATTTCTGTTTTCCCTCACACTATCACTGATTGTTTTATACTCTGATTTTATATAGATCCCCATTCCATTATATTTATTCTGAATGTCCATCAGATGTTTATCAATGTTGAGAATAACCTTGTCATTCGTTAAGTTATGTTCATCCAGATCCTTGTTGATATCTTTGATCAAATTATCAACCCTAACATTGAAGGTATCTTTAAGACTGGTTTCCGTTTTCAGATTCAGTTTGTGTGTTAATTTATCAACATATACTTTATTTGCAACATCTCCATCATCATTCGGTGATTTTACGTTGCACAATCTACGATTTTCCATATCATAACTTCCATCGCTCGTTAGGAATAATCCTTGTCCGTGAACTTGTTTGAAATTATTATTAAATACATTTGTATCATATATCCACATGGAAGAGGAGGCTCTGCCAAACTTATCCATTGAAACCATCTTTATAACTGAGATGAATTTGTCTTACACCTGGTTTTTGTTCAATTACCCCTGCCTCTATCAATTCTTCTATTATAGAGATTATCTCATTGTGATGATTATGGTTACCTGCATGCGAGGATGCAACAAGAAGTCTCAGTCTATCCACAATTTCGTTAACGTCATCCCAATAAACATATTCGATAGGTTTCTCGTTATATTCAAGCATATCATTTTTGATATATGCACTTCCAGTGTATGTTTTGGCTCTGGGTCTTTTCATGGAATTAATCAAAGGTTTCAGTACATTTTTGTATTTTACAATGTTTCTTATTCGATCAGCTGGATCGTTATTACGCCTATGGGCACTAGTCATTTCCATCATTTGACTGTAATTTTTCCCATCTTCCACAGTGTAAGTATCAGGTAGAACATCTCTATAAAATATCAAATTATACAGTCCTGTGGTACCCTTGAACGGAGTACCCTTGATAATTATATTACTCTCACTATCAATTTCTATAGGTTGATTACCCATGAACCATTTGTCTAAAGTTGAATTATATTGCAATCCCATTCTATCATCGTATTTCTTGACATCATCATCCAATAGGAATCCTTCCAAGTAATAACGTGCTAATGTGGGGTATTGTTGCAGAAACTCCTCTGTAGCCTCTGCATTATCTTTCTTATGTTTTCTGAATTCTTCACGAATCTGATCGATAGTAGGTTCGGGTGTAAACACATCCTCCTCAGTATTTTGGGGGTTATATACGAATTCTTCACCTTCAGTTACAATATTTGGGATTGGTATGTTCTCCATTTGTGTTGCTGTAGAAACAATACTTTTAGGTTTAACCAACGAATTTTGTTTGATTATTTCAGCATTTCTCGCAATTTCCTCTAGGGGTTTAGATACATTCCTGAACATATTATCTAGAATCTCATCATTTTCAGCTTTACCCAACTTCACAGCCATATATTTTTTCCTCACAACGTTTGCTAACTCCCAAATTTTTTTCTTCAATTGTTGTTTTTTCTTTAGCACACCCACGTCCATGCTGAGCGGGTTGTCTATTTTAAATGAAAGTATATATACATGTTAGATGTATATATAACTATCAAAACCTTTGCGATAACGTCCTTTGTTCATATCACAGTCTTTGTTTATCATAAGGAATCCATATTTATCTTTCCAACATACGCTACATATCTCTTTGAATTTTTCGAGTGACATGTCGGTACTTACATGATCGGTGAATATATGTTTCAAATTGAGTTCATCCTGTTTGAAAATAATCAAGCAATTGGCATTGTCGCGCAATCCATGTTTTGGACATTTAGCAAAAGACTGGCAAAGATAGAAACTATCAATTGAGTTGTGTCTCCCTCTTGAAAAATAAGCCCGAATTTTCTGCTGTTTCCCAAACATCACGTCATCGAATATTATGATTGAATTAGGTCTCGCTTCTGTGGGGTCTATGACCTCATCACTTTCGGTACAAGGAAAATATCCAAGCCCCTCAATTTTCTTCAATGTCTCCTTTAGTAACTGGTATTTAGGTTGGTGTAAAGACTTTGAATATATGTACACGTTTTCAAATTTCAGGCCGTTAGCATCTAACAATAGAGATAACATCACATTTGTTTTCCCACAATTACTTGGACCACAGATTATTGTTCGTAGAGTATTAGGAAGCAAAGAGCTGTGACGTTGTGGTTGTTCAACAATCTCATTGCTTAAGCCTAAGTTCATAATACTCAACGAGTCTTTTTGCTTAACAATCTTCATCATGCCTGAAGGCGAATCGAAATCATACTGGAACATATGTTAATAAGCATTTGTTTATATACTAGATGATGATGTTATATTGTGTATGTCTGATCACGCGGTTAGGTGCTTCTACGCTTCTGTCAAAATCAGGTATCAAATACATGTTAAATAGGCATGAATGTTGAAACACGTGTCTGAATGTTGAAACACGTGTCTGAAACACGAGTCTGAATGTTGAAACACGTGTCTGAATGTTGAAACACGTGTCTGAAACACGTGTCTGAATGCTGAAACACGTGTCTGAATGTTGAAACACGTGTCTGAAACACGTGTCTGAATGTTGAAACACGTGTCTGAATGTTGAAACACGTGTCTGAAACACGTGTCTGAATGCTGAAACACGTGTCTGAATGCTGAAACACGTGTCTGAATGTTGAAACACGTGTCTGAAACACGTGTCTGAATGCTGAAACACGTGTCTGAATGTTGAAACACGTGTCTGAAACACGTGTCTGAATGCTGAAACACGTGTCTGAATGCTGAAACACGTGTCTGAATGTTGAAACACGTGTCTGAAACACGTGTCTGAATGCTGAAACACGTGTCTGAATGTTGAAACACGTGTCTGAAACACGTGTCTGAATGCTGAAACACGTGTCTGAATGCTGAAACACGTGTCTGAATGTTGAAACACGTGTCTGAAACATTAGTCTGAATGCTGAAACACGTGTCTGAATGTTGAAACACGTGTCTGAAACACGTGTCTGAATGCTGAAACACGTGTCTGAATGTTGAAACACGTGTCTGAAACACGTGTCTGAATGCTGAAACACGTGTCTGAATGTTGAAACACGTGTCTGAAACACGTGTCTGAATGCTGAAACACGTGTCTGAATGATGAAACACGTGTCTGAATGTTGAAACACGTGTCTGAAACATGTGTCTGAATGCTGAAACACGTGTCTGAATGTTGAAACACGTGTCTGAAACACGTGTCTGAATGCTGAAACACGTGTCTGAATGTTGAAACACGTGTCTGAAACACGTGTCTGAATGCTGAAACACGTGTCTGAATGTTGAAACACGTGTCTGAAACACGTGTCTGAATGCTGAAACACGTGTCTGAATGTTGAAACACGTGTCTGAAACACGTGTCTGAATGCTGAAACACGTGTCTGAATGTTGAAACACGTGTCTGAAACACGTGTCTGAATGCTGAAACACGTGTCTGAATGCTGAAACACGTGTCTGAATGTTGAAACACGTGTCTGAAACATGTGTCTGAATGCTGAAACACGTGTCTGAATGTTGAAACACGTGTCTGAAACACGTGTCTGAATGCTGAAACACGTGTCTGAATGTTGAAACACGTGTCTGAAACACGTGTCTGAATGCTGAAACACGTGTCTGAATGCTGAAACACGTGTCTGAATGTTGAAACACGTGTCTGAAACATGTGTCTGAATGTTAAAGCATGTGTTGAATCATGCGATAAAACATGTGCATGAATGTATTACAAACATTATGATTATTCACATTTTATTCCTCATTAGCCCATCATAGTTCGTGAACGATGATGACGTCATCATAGTTCGTAAACTATGGTCGCCGGATTGAATCAATTACTGTCATTGGCTTGAAGCAGTGACGTCATCATCGTTCGTGAACGATGGTCGCCGGATTGAATCAGTTACTGTCATTGGTATGAAGCAGTGACGTCATCATCGTTCGTGAACGATGGTCGCCGGATTGAATCAGTTACTGTCATTGGTATGAAGCAGTGACGTCATCATCGTTCGTGAACGATGGTCGCCGGATCTTCAATTCAATAAAACACCACCTACTCGTCAAAATCCTTATGTATTTCGATACACATAAAGCTATAGTCTGATGTTCTCACCCACCCCCAATTTGTATGCATCATATTGATTTTCCCTACATCAGCGGTAAATATTCTCTCTTATCTCGAGTGTTGAAGCCGATAAAGTTGTCACATTCAGAATAGCGAATATTCATTGATATCAATTCGTTGAAGCTTCTTTCTTCATGTGGGTTATCAATCTCAAACTTGAAGAATCTCAAATAAATCTACAGGTAATAATAGTCAAACATATTCATTTAGCCCCAGCCAAATTTCTCGAAGGTTCGCAAATGATAACAATGTTGCATACAAAATAGCTTTAGGTTAGTTACATGGGAGATATCGATATTCTCAAATAAGAGGTAATAAAAGTGGGGTAATTTCTACAGCAGATATTTAACCTCAAAGATTCATCTGTTCAATGTCTGAGTCCTCATCGAACCATCATAGTTCGTGAACGATGATGCCAGCTTGTTGAATCACGTGCTAAACAAGTGTCTGAATGTTGATAATGATCGCTTAGGAAGAAGATACTATAGCTCTACTCAATGTTCAGACTTTTATGAAGCATGTGTTTGAATGTCATATAGATTAGCGTTTATGAAGATATTCATATGATTATGTAAACCCATGAACAAAAATGTGTTTATCATTATAATCTTTTACGCGAACGTATGGAGTTTGTAAAAGTTGTGCTCGTGAAGGAAAATGTACAGATTGCTAATGGCGATATTTATATAATTATTATTGGTATTTTATTCCTCATCAGCCCATCATAGTTCGTGAACGATGATGTCAGGCTGTTGAATCACGTGCTAAACAAGTGTCTGAATGATGATAATGATCGCTTATGAAGAAGATACTATAGCTCTACTCAATATTCAGACTTTTATGAAGCACGTCATATAGATTAGCACTTATGAAGATATTCATATGATTATTATCCACATCTATTCCTCATCATAGTTCTACCTCTTGGGGTGGTTGGGGAAATGAGTTCGATCTCTATAAAACTCCCTCGCATATATGTTTCCCATTGAAATTGATTGAATTTTATAAAAAGCTAACTATCCTATGAAGAAATGTGTGTCGATGAAAAATGTTTTTATTAGTATATTTTTGCATACTGAAAAAAATATATTAGCACATCTATATGTTTAAGATGATTAAAAATGTATTTTGTTATATAGCAATCGAGCTGTACAGACAGTTCGTGATGTGTAACACCGCTTCGTCTAGATTCTGTATAGGGCTACACCAAGCAGCAGCTAGATTTCGGATCATATTATGCAATTTACAATCAATATGATTCGAATATATACATACTATATGTGTGATTTAAAATAAAGTATTCTCATCGCGTTTGAAGGTGATCGGCGTATCTTTCTTATCTCTACCGCAAAATATGATAGTGAATATTGTTCAACCTTATTTGAATTATATAGGATAATTTATGTAACATACATGAATGAATATTATAGCGAATTATGTTTACTTCGGAACTAATTTTGGAAAAACATTTAATATATTCATATTACTTTCGGATAACTTATGAAACTACTTTAACATTGAAGGATCGCGCGCATCATTACGATAATTCCAAGTTGAATACATTGCTGTTGGACATGATTTAACACAACCTTATCGCACAAGTAAGCTAATGATACATACTTATAATATTATAACGAATATTGTACTCGCTAGTACTAATCAAGCAAAAAGTCCTTAGATGATTTAATAGTTATTTCTGAAAACGCTTCATAATATCGCTATTATGAGAAGCAGCATTTTTGTAAACTATCGCATATTAGATGTTATGATCCCCTTATTGAAGACTTGTGGGGGCAGCCGATGCATCGCGACCGATATCATTATAACTCAGACAAAACCCTGAGACTAACGGCATGTACAAACAACCCCACATTTCGTTGAAGAATCCTGCAAGGTAGATACCTCGCTGAAGACCTGCGTGATAGACATCATTATACCTGCACACTCTGTATAACCTCACATACACACCTGTCTCGTTGGAGATCGCGCCAGCTCCATTCAAATTCACATGACTAACGTCATACATAAACAATCTGTATAACCTCACATTCCATACCCCATTGAAGTCTCCCAACTCCATTTTGTATACTAAAAATAATTTCCATATATGTTTAAGATGATTGAAATTGCATTTTGTAATATAGCAATCAAGTAAGGTACAGACAGCTTGAATAAACGTTTTTGAAAGTAATTTCCTTATAAACATCGCGTTTGAGAGAGAGATGCAGAAGATATCATTTCTATACTATATATAACATTCCATCTATGCATTCAAGGAACAGCAGCCCTCCCATGATACCTCCGATGAATGCCCGGTCTCTTTCAAAAATCACGTGACTGACGGCATGTACAAACAACACTATTTCAAAACCCCTATGGGCTAGCGCTATGAAGTCTCACATTCCATACCTCGCTTCGTGACATACCTGCATGACTAACGTCATGTAAAACAATTACCTGCATCATATAGACTGCAATATACTTGCACTTATCACTCAGACCGGATACCCTGCGGTTATATCTACAACATTAAAATCGCTTGTTTTCAATTCCTCCATAGCTGAGCGGTTAAGGAACCGGCTTTGGATTTCATTTCTCGGGTTCGATTCCCGTGTGTAGAAAAAAAATATTTTGATGCTGCTTTACATTGAAGTTCTCCCTAACCTCACATATTGCTTGCTGTCTACCTTGAACGATCAAGCCCTAGCCGTCTACCCGGTAACACCTAGAGGTCAGCAGAAGGTCAGAGACGACCACACCCTAACCATCTACCCAGCTACCGCGCATGCGCTACTGGTTGCCTACATCTGATAAGGCTCTCTGCCTGGCCGCCCCAAGTAAGCCCCTGCCTACTAAAATTCAATACGTGCAATGACTCAGTAATGACGCTGAGAATAGCTGAGTTAAGACGGATAAATGTTAAATAGGTAAAGCCAAGATAAATTATAATTACAATTACAGATTAAGTAAATATGTGACAATTATTCAGAATTCACTACGACCATAACGAAATGAATTTAAACAAGGTTTGAAAAAGTTGAATTGAATTTGAAGAAATAAAATATGATTTATGGTTCAGTGATTCCTAGAACCACGTGGGTGAATTTGGTATTATCAGGCCTCTTTAGTACGATTTACGGGATAGTTCAACATGTCCCACGTTATCTCTATAATCGAAGGTATATTGAAACTAGACTCGTGGAATTATAGATATGGAGTGGTTAGTTCTAGCTCATCCTCTATATGTTTCGTACCTTTTCGATTCGGATAACGCTACGTTGTTCGTATTATGAGGAGTTCAAAGCAAAAAAACGTAAACGATATAATAACCCCACGTGTATTCAGACAATGATGGAATCAAGTGATTTTGCCAATTGAATAAATGATATAGATAAAATTACAATGTCTATAATCAAGAGATCTTGGTGCCTGTTGTTAGAGCAGGAAACAATCAAAGTTCTGTATATATCGGAGTAAGCCTAATTGTAAATGAGATTAAAAAGATTCAATGCTGCTCTAAGAACAATTTAATGAATAACTTTGATTAACACCTACCTTGTATTCACAGTCACACCTAAGATGGTTAGTTTTCATCCGCAACCGGATTTATTCAGATTCTCCCTTCCTAAATAATAACTTGGGTGTGGGGGTTACAATAAAGTATTCGTTGAATCCGCTCCGTATTACTTAAATACAGTTAACTGTATCATTTAAGATAGAGTTCTTTAATTGGGAGGAAGTTCTAGGATATATAATCAAATTATTATAGGGTTCTATCATAAATAATGATATGTGACGATTCATTCAAAAGTCGGATCGTTACAATCTTAGGATAGATGGTTATTGGAATTCAACCTAATTGAGTTTAACTTATTGAGGGATTGTAATGCAAAGGTTGATATGCTTTTCATCTAGATTAACTGTTAAACTCAAAGTGTTTGAAGGGGGTATACTGGAGAAAAGGTTTTGTACGTCGAATGGAACTTTAGCATTATCTGGAACTTCATTATTTTGAATTTTATCAATTAAATCATGAGAATTTCTGATACAATATTTTAACAACCACGACTCCGAAGTATAGTGTCAGAAACTCTTATACGATATGTAAGAGAAATTATATAGTCCAGTCAATAAGCCGGAAAATAAGAAAAAGTTGGGAAACAGCTCGGATTTGGAAAATTGTTGATGCAATGGGTTCTGTGAACCCTCAAGATCATTAGTTACCACTAAAATCACACCCCGAGGGCAATGGGCACTTTTGGGGGTATTTTTCCCCTCAAAAGATGAAGGAAATTCACAAAATGATCCAGAGTGAAGGAATCGGCTCGAAAATATCTACTGGGAAGCTTTTGGGGTCGCTGATCACGAATATGACATCTAAAAAGTCACCACATGCACCCACATGGTCATAGAGGTCATCTCCAAGAATTCAACAAAATTTTCCATCTTAGAGTCTCCAAATGTCTCACTCGGGGGTTTTTGGGGTTGCTGAGCACGAATATGATGTCTAGAAATTCCTCACATGCACCTGGGTACAGGACGACGACGTCGTGGAGGTCATCTCCAGGAATTCGACAAAATTTTCCATCCTAGAGTCTCTTTTGTGTTATAATAATTTTTTAAGAATAATCTTATGAAATAATAAGAAGAATAAATATATTAATAGTGATATCAATAATTATTTATGTGTATTATTAGTAATTGTACATTCGATTTGTTAGTGGATGTAAAAACTATTTCAATTAATGTGTTGTTGTGTCATATAATCAAAAAACCGTAAATTCATTTTCTGAAAACAATTTTTATTAAAGGTAAGTTTTATATATAAATGTCATTTTCTGTATTCATTTCCATTTAAATAATTTTTAATCTAATAATAAGAATAAAATTCGTATGTAACGTCTAAAAAATACTTAAGTAAAAATTTTTGTTCTCCAAGAATATGATGTATAGACATTCCTCACAAGCCCCAGGTGCATGTGAGGAATTTCGAGACATCATATTCATGCTCAGCGCCCCCGAAAAAAAAATTTGGAGATGACCTCTATGACCATGTGGGTGCATGTGGTGACTTTTTAGATGTCATATTCGTGATCAGCGACCCCAAAAACCTCCTAGTAGATATTTTCGAGCCGGTTCATTCACTCTGGACCATTTTGTGAATTTGATTCATCTTTTGGGGGGAAAACACCCCTCAAAAGGGCCCATTGCCCTCGGGGTTCGATTTTAGTGGTAACGAATGATCCTGAGGGTTCACAGAACCCATTGCAACAAAAATTTTCCAAATCCGAGCTGTTTCCCAACTTTTCCATATTATACAGTATTTCCCAGCTTATTGACTAGACTAATAGTCACATATATTTATTAAGCTAGTGAAAATCGAAGTTTTAATTGTTATTTCAATCAAGTTCAGAATGCCAGTTTCCTAAAGAACCTGACTCGATTAGTCTTCTCGCGAAAGTGGAAAACTCCTCAACATAATAGGTATTTTTATGGGCTCATTCACATTTCATATTGCAGGAAAATTCAACTTTACCTCATTAATTTGCTCGTGGATTGGAATATTACATCAGTAGGTGGGCATGTATTCTCTAACATTTTTTAAAAAGAATCTCAGGAATTTTCATAATTTCATCACATTGGTATTTTTGTCGTACCTACTTTTCTATGGATTTGCTTGTAATCAATTACCCTCAATATAATTTATTGTTACATTTATTATATCAATTCTCCTACACGCTCGTATATACCTGATATCAAAATAATCTGAAATATGTTGATGAACATTCATTCTCTTCAGCATCGAATATATGAGTCTAACGTTATCGGCTACACTTTTTCATTTTGTGTTGAAAGTATGCCGATATTATACTTTCAGACACTTGTTAAGTTCATTAGAGTCTTATCATTGTTAAAATTCTTCATACGCAAATCCATATTATCTTGTAGATTTGCTTATACATATTTTTAACATTTTCATCCCCCTACCCACTTTTTCTTTGCATCGTATCATATTTAGGTTCAATGATGTGCAGGATAAGCAAATTTTGATCTTTGTGAAGGGTGAATTAACTATAGGAGATACAAAAAATGGAAGTCAAATCCTTGAATAATCTTGGCTTCCGGATGGATTCCGCGCCGCAATAGCACGACTTGATGCCAACGTCTCGCCAACCAGTACAAGTGGCTTCTTCAGGGCAGGCTTAAGGCTTCAGTTCAAGTCTCAAACCTGCCCTGAAGATGACACCTGTGATGGTTGGCGAAACGTCGGCATCAAGTCGTGTTATTGTGACGCGCAATCAATCTGGAAGCCAAGATTTTTTCAAGATTAGCTATACGCGGAAGTTACATTCTGTTTTCTTTTTTTGAAATATTCACCGGCGGGAACAAAAATTTGCTATCTTCTTTTGTTGCGAGTTGTAAGCAAAACTTCAATTTTCGACCCTTGGACACATGTGAAAATCGTGGTTGCTTGTGAAGTTAGAAAAAAATAACTTCCACATTGTTGAGGTATTTTTCTCTACAGTCCAGTGGCGTAGAGGAAATTTGGAAAAAAAGGTGCAATTTCGAGTTATTGCTTGAAGCTTTATTTTTTCAAATGTGGACAATAGTTGCTATGTTTTGGTTAAAACAGATTTTGTTCTCTTGTATGTATGATCTGATGTGCAGTATCTTCCAACCTAATAATAATTTCATCGTTTGTGGTGATATGAACATTAATTCACTCGTAATTAGTAATAATCATAATCATTTATTAAATATCTTCTCTGAGTTAAATATGAAAAACAATGCTACCGTACCCACACGCATTACAAGTACATCATCTACTAGCATAGATTTTATTTACTCCAAATTTACTGCCATTCCAACTATAGTCGAAGATACACATCTATATTAGACCATAAATTCCAGATATGGAGCCACATGTTTCAGGTATACGAAATAAAAATAGTCAAGCTCTGTACAGAGATTAAAAGATCCACTTTTAAAATGTTTAAACTCGGCACATGAATGATAATACCTCCCTCTGCTTACAAGAAATAGACTGATGTAATATTAAAACAAAATTTATCAATTTAAAATATACATAATATATATAGGTACATATTCAAAATTGTATTTACACTGTACTATTTTAATTAATTGCATAATAATGCGATATTATTTTAACATATTGCAGTTTGGACAACTTACTATTTTTATATTCTATAATTTTAGAATTAACAAAATTATGACGTTTCTTAGTGGCTATATTTTCAAATTTATGAATTTCGCTAACACTATTGCATTTAATATAGATTTCAGTTTGTACTTTAAGAAGAACGTCTATGAAAATAAATAAAGAAGGATGCGTTTGGTACATGGATGCATTAAAATGGGAATGAAACGATTCGCAAGCATTGGTTGTTTTATTTAATGCAGCAGAGTTATCAACCCATATATGTGGTGGAAATTTCGAATTATCTGCCGAATAATTTTCGAGAAGATAATCAGAAAATTTTTCAAGTCTTTTATCTACTGGCTCAACTTCGTATAGAGCTCAAAAAAATAAGAATCGTCAACGTCCTTTGGTTTCAAAAATAAAAGACCAAAACAGTAATGTTGCCGCTTTCCAATCTTAGAATTGTTGTCTTGGTATTCTTTTGATAAACCTAGATTTTGAATTTTTCTGTACCATGCTTGAGTCAAGTGGAATCGACAACCAGTAATTTTAGCATTTGGATAAATTTCTAACACTGTATTATGAATAGATATCTCAAAATTTACTACTATTTCTTCTGGTACAAATTTGATTTTTATATAATCACAATACTCTTTAATTTTTTCACTTTTGTCTTTTAATAAACAAAAAACCAATGGTATATAATGGCTGTTAAAAAACCATGTATCGTAAACATTTGTGTGAAATATTTTGTGCAGTTAGAAAATGTATCGACCATATAAATAATTTTTGATTCACTTAAATTACTTTTACAGCTAAATAAATATGGCAGTCATTCATTGAGAATATTTAAAATTTACTATGCACATATTTACTAAAACATGCATTCTATTCCGTTAAGAAGTACCTCAGTACCTGAGTTCCAGTTTACATCGTAAATTGAATAATTTATTATTCGTGTACTAATATTTATGCATCCCAAATTGAATGTTTTTTAATTCGTGTTCGAATATTTATATTTCATGGTGTAAATGTTTCATCATCATAACCTATATAATTTGTGCTTGATTAATAATTAATATATGTATTCAATTCTCAATTGAATTGATTTTTAATTGTTAGATTCTAACTGACTAGTTTGATATAATTCTGTATTTATCAATAAATTCAAATTGAAATATGTCGGGTCGCTTCTGTGCAAAAACTTTAATAGCGAAAATAATATTTTACTGTATTGCTTTTTGCGTTTTTTTAATGTTTATTCGAAGTAAGCGGGTGTCATCTATGACAGTGATATCCGTTCGTTAGTAAATTCCATATTAACGATTTTGTTTCCGTCATAATAAAAAATTAACTCATGAATTCGTAAAAGTGTAGATGTCTTCGAAAATTACAAAAATTACGGTGCAATCGTGTTAAAACATATCACATATATCAAGAAAATCTTGATGGCCAATAGTACTACGACATCTTAAGTCAGAAAGTTATTGAGGAATTTATGGACAATCTACCCTCAATTGAGGCAAGGAATCTGTTCTTCCAACAAGATGGTGTAGCACCTCATAATATCAGGAATTATTGACTATCAATTTTGGAAATAACTGAAAACGGAAGTAACAGATCATTGAAGTAACCACCACGATCCCCTGATTTTACCTCACTGGATTTTCTCTTTTGGGGCTAAATTATACAAGAAAACTTGTGAGAGCATAAATAAACTCGGACAAATATTTTTTTTGAACCGAAAAAAAATTGTAAGCGTAATTGGTCTGTATGAAAAGTTGGCATTTTCATTCTTCTTTTCTATGGATTTTTTTTTAATATCTTTTTTTTTGGCACGAAAATTCAAATTTTCCGAAAAACCGTAAAAATGCGATAGCATGCTGAATAATGCATATTTTGACCTAAATCGAAATGCATATTGTAGATTTTCACCAATACTATCAAAAAAAAAATTCAAAAGACATTTTGATATAAATGCCGAATTTTAGCTCATTTTTCGATAAAGATGACCTCGGAAAATTGGAAAAATTTTGAGGTTAGAAAATTTCGGAAATAAACAAATTTTTGATGCTGATAGCCCTGGTTCATACGCATATTTTGCGCACCTGCCCTTTTTTTTGGTACAGTCAGAGTCGAGATATCGGTTAAAATGTATTTGGGCCCTTCCAAGGCCCAATTTTGGGTCTATCATCAAAAAACAAGAACCAGTGTAATCTGAAGCGATGTTTTTATCTCAATCCAAAAATGTGACCTCCTAGCTATCATACAAAATAATATAAGCCGAGTCTTTGAGTATAGTATACTATTATATACGTCTTCATCATAAGAAGATGAAATAGAAGAATAGGAGAGAGAAAATAATAATAATAGTAAAACACGTGGTGGCATGATGATGTAGCAGCTGCTGTTTATAATACCATATTATTATGGTTCTCAACTTTCAAACGTACGCGTCATTTTGAATATTGTGGCTACTTCCACAGATTGTACATCAGAGAATGATGGTGAACATAAAAATACAAAAATGAGAAAAAATCAGGCCAAAAAGCGTAAAGTGGTGTCGTTAATTCATTTAGGATAATCAAAAAGCTTGTAACAATAGTTTTAGAATCTTTCCTCTCCTGTGATACTGTAAAAAAAAGTATATATGTATCAATGGATTATCATGTAGTATGAATTATTGTGTATGTATATATTATAGTATGTAGTTATTGTTTGAATGAGTAAAAAAAAAATAAAAATAATGGAGAAATTTACAAATTCATATATAACATGTGTCGATATATATAATTTATTTTATTAAACAACCTATATTCCTATCCTATAAATATATATAGAACCAAATAATAACATTTTATTTTTCATTATCATTCGAATTATAACAAATTATAAAATCAATTATTAATAAAAATTGATAATTTTTTTCGAAAAAATTACCGGGTCCTTCACCTTTTTATGTTTTGAAATCATCGATTAAACTTCTTATACAAGTTACTTATTATTATTTCTGATAGTTATTCAAACTATAACGTTTAAAAAAAAATTCAAACTTGTATCCTTAATAAATGTGCTCTACATTACCGACGGCCGTTTTATTTGAAAAAAATAGTACGCGACGAGATTTTTTTTATCTTTGACTCGGCTTATATTTTTTTGTATGACAGCCAAGAGAGGTCATATTTCTGGATTTAGATGAAGACATTGCTTTAGATTACACACGTTCTTGGTTTTTGATGGTTGGGCCTTGGAGGGGCCCAAACACATTTTAATCTATATCTCGACATTGACTGAAGCAAAAAAGATGTGCAGATGGTCAAAATACGCGTATGAACCAGGACTATCAGCACCTGAAATTTGTTTTTTTCCTAAATTTTCTAACCACAAAGTTTTTCCAATTTTCCGAGATCATCTTTTTTGACAGATGAGCTAAAATCCGACATTTATATCAAAATTTCATTTGAAAGCTTTTTTAGATCGTATTGGTCAAAATCTACAATATGCGTGTAATCTTAATAAATGTAATCTACTTCACCGACGACCGTTTTATTAGAAAAAATAGTACCCGACGAGATTTTATTTTGTCTTTGACTCGGTTTATATTTTTTTCTATGATAGTTGGGAGGGCACATTTTTAGATTTAGATAAAGACATCGCTTTAGATTACACTGATTCTCGGTTTTTGATGATAGACCCAAAATTGTGCCTTGGACACATTTTAATCGATATCTCGACTGTGACTGAAGTGAAAAAGATGTGCAGGTGCGCAAAATTTGCGTATGAACCAGGGCTATCAGCAATCAAAATTTGGTTTCTTCCGAAATTTCCTAACCTCAAAATTTTTCCAATTTTCCGAGGTCTTTTTCGAAAGATGACCTAAAGCTCGGCATTTATATCAAAATGTCAAAAATGTCAAAAATGCCAACTTTTCATCCAGAACAATTATGTTTACGATGTTTTTTCGGTTTGAAAAAAAATATTTAAAAAACCGTAAAGAAAACACAAAATGGGCGTTATCTCGGACCCATAATCTCCAACTGATTTCTACTTGAGCTCATTCGACGCGTATTTTGATTATCTACAACTACGGTGCATATTCGATTAAAGCCTCCGTTTTCAAATTAGTTTTAAAAAACGTGAAATCCACAAAATCTAGCCAAAAAATTGCCATAACTATTCGAGCGACAGCGACAGAGTTTTTTAACTATTTTCCCTATATTCAGCACCCCAAAATACATAAAGTAACGTCTAAATTAGCCATATCAAATTTTTCAGGATTTTCCGACGATTTTTGTGACCGTGCGCCTGGACTATTCAATGTTATGGTTAAATGAATTAATAGTTATTATGACGGAAACAAAATCGTTAATATGCAATTTACTGACAAACGTATAAACACTGTCGTAGATGACACCCACCTACTTGGAAAAAATTTGAAAAAAAAAACAAAAGTAATATAGTGAAGTATTATTTTCGCTGTTAAAGATTACACATCAAAAGCGACTCGACATATGATACATAGTAAGAAAAAGAAAAACAAATCCGTTCTAACTAAACCAAGCTATGATGCCCCTTTGATAAAATACAACTTTAGGCCATAATTCGAAATTGCACCTTTATTTTTAAAATCTTCTCCACGCCACTGGATTACATCGAAGAAAGTTTGAAAATGCAAAAGTTAATTTGTCCTAACTTTACATACTTCCTAACAACCACGATATTCACATGTATCTAAGAGTGGAAAAATCGAACTTTTCTTTAAAAGTCGAAAACAAAGGACGATAACATGTTGTTTCCGTCAGTGAATTTGTCTCAAAAAAGATATTCTGAATTTTCTGTATCTCCTATAGGTACCGAGTTGCCCTATACAAACATCGAAATTTACGCATCCTGTACATCATCAGGCAAATAAATTTTATTTATTATATGGTTCTTATCAAAAATATGAGAACCTGATGTAGACACTCTTCACACAACTTGATATCCTCAATGTTGTTTGTCTTGATACAATAAATGCAATTTGTTGTGAACCTAATAAGTTCGTTGATTTCAAACATGTTTGATCATAATTGATTCAAATTTCGAAAATGTGTTGTAAAACCGGATTTACCTAATGTTTACATTTCACATGAATATTGTTACTGATAATATGTTTCATTTCATAGCAAACATATTCGATCTTGTGGAAGTTCGTCGTTCTAATCAATTCTAACAATTGTTTGTTTTCTTTCATGTTGATCTATGAGATTTCACTAACATTTTCCGATATTTTGTTCACATTGCGGAATATGAATAAACATATTTCTTGTTAGATAATGATTATTTGCAGATGTAGAGACTTTTTACAATGACAAACGTTCATAAACTAGTTTTATAATGAATGAAACATACAATGTTGAGTTACTAATTATTAAATAACAATATATTGACATCTTCAGAATTAGTTATGGGCTATATACAACTGAGATTCAATCCCTTGAATATTATGGCCTAGGTATTTAAATGAACTTGAATCAACTGTATATTATTCTGATGTTAGTTCTCGATAGTTACTCCCCACCGGATATTATTAAAACTACGTATTCCTGCCTCATGCTTTAGCAGGAAATTTCAGAATACAGTCTATTTCAGTTTTAATATTTATTAACAATTTTTGCATTAGGTATATCTCTACAATTACATTCTTTATACACTCATAGTTCGATATTTTATTAGTTGGGATATTAAATTAACTTAATTTTTTTTTCTGCACATTGAAATGATAATGTTGATGATGTTCATACAGTAAGAATCCTCATTCCGGCCACTAGTCCAAAGTTGCCACCCCTTAACGGTCAGTCTTGAGATTTCAAAACTTTTTCTTATGGCACCTTCCACAATGAGGAACTTCTTAATAACCTTTAGAAAATATCTTATGGAATGTCCACCCTTAATATCAGTAGGCCGCCCTAACCCTCGTTGGCTGACCTCGCTGTCTGTTTGTAGGTAGGAATTTCTGGGGAAAGTAATGCTTCAGTAAAACCTAAAATTTATGACCAAAAATTATTTAGTTCAATTTGTTCTCTTGAGAACAGCAATCATGTCTCTGAAAGGCAAAGGTTTGTTTCTTATAGGAAAATGTGAAATTATCGAGGAAAGCGTACAATATGGCACCAGTGCGCGAAAGTTGGCGGACACGTTCAGTGTTGAAAGAACACAAGTGAGATTCTCAAGAATAAAATGGAATTAAAAAACTTTCTGGGGAAGGAGGTGTTAATGCAGTTCAAAAACGGAAATTTCCAAAAACAAGAATTTACTATTGAGCAAATAGTTTATGATTGGTTTTGGAAAGTTAGAGATAAAAATATTCCTATATCGGGGCCCTTGATAAAGGAAAAGCTCTAGAAGTATCCGAAAAGTTGAAAATTGACGGATTTAAGGCTTCAAGTGGCTAACTGAATAGGTTCTGCATGAGACTCGACATCAATGTTATAACAATTTGGAAAATTATATCGGCATCAATTATCAAGAACCATGAAGATGAAGACATTTTAAATGCTGACTATTTAAAAAAGCACAAATCCGCGATATTTCAAAGGAGCACATGTAAATAAATTGCCAATAGAATGGGTATTCAATAAAAAGCTGAGACGACAGCAGAGATTTGAGTTTTGGTTGAAAAACTTTGACAAAAAAATTAAAAACCAGGGTAGAAAAGTCCTCCTATTCTTAGATAACGCTACTTCTCACCCAAAGATAGAGAAAAAAGTGACCAAGACAAAGAGATTTTATGTTCATCTGTGCAAAACATGAGTGAAGTTTGTGAAAAACTGAAGGGCATACAAATATTTTCAATGACAAAAAACAATGGCGATTTGGCCATTGATATTTCACAATTCTTAATGAAATGTGAGGATAAAGTAACAAAAAATGAAACGTGTGGCACTCGGGGACTGCCACGGTAAATCTATTGCATAGCACTAGGCCACTGGAAAAAGTTGTGCAGAAAAACATCCACTACCCCTTCAAAATCTTCACGAATTATGAGTGAAAAAATTTTTTGATCGCATAGAACATAGCTTGCTATGAGTAGAAAATGTTCGCAAAAGATGTTTTCTGTACGATAAACAGTTCCGGAGATATTTGCAAAAAACGAAATTTTTGTTTCAATTTCAACAACTAAGCGTCTGCATATATGTTAATAGGAACTTTTATCCTCAAAATCAAATTTTCTATCGACTGTTGAACATATAGTGTAGTACCAAAAGACGCCACGTAGGGGAGACATAAAAGGCGTCACGTAAGAGTATCATCTTGATCTCTATGAAGAGTATTCTGTGACAAGCATAGATAACTCTAGTACCGGTATGTAGTAGATGGTTATCTATGGTGACAGTTACTTGCAAACACAATTTTATACGAAAGTTTTAACGTTCAGATCTCGATAACGCTTCCGGCTCCAAGATTTTCACGTGGCCTATCGAAATTAGAAGGTTCGAATTGTATAAAAACACAATTGCATGAACGCCAGACGTCTTATGTAATCAGCTACGAACGCAAACATTTTGACATATGCCTCCAGGAGCTCGCTGCAAGTAAGTTAGAGTTTATACATTTTACCTCTATTTTGTTAATTTGGGGCAGTTTCGAACCCCGTGCGGCCGGCGTCAGTTGTAATAAAGTATTTTGGGCTGTTTTAATCAAATTTTCCTATTTAATCGACATTTTGGGGCCCGAGACTATGCTATTTAGTTGACCCCGTTCATAAACTAACGACATGAAGCGAAAAGTCTTCGTTAAGACGTTCTATGTACCGTAAATTTGCAATTTTCTAACTCGCGAGCTACGCGCTTCTCACGTGAACGTCATTCGATTTATCGAAAATTAACCAATTCAAAACAGTTTTCGACCCAGGTTGGGGCTATCACGTCAAAGTTAAACGAAACCAAAATTTTATGTTACTGTACAGAAGAATTAAAATCAGATTTATTAGAATCACTGGGAATTTTCAAAATTTAAAAATAATCCAACAACTAGCGTCTTTTGAGAATTTTCAATTTAAATAAAACAGATTCAATTTTTTAGGAAATAACAATAAGCAAGCAATTTTTTAGGAAATAAGCATCTTTTACGAAATAAGTATAATTTTCCGAATATAAAGGTTAATGTTATATTACTGTACAGTAGGATTAAAATTAAATTAATTAGAATCACTGGGAATTCTCAAACTTAAAAATAATCCAACAACTTGCGTCCTTTGAGACCTTTTAATTGAAATAAAACAGATTCCATTTTCGCCAAGCATCTTTCAGAAAATAATTATATTTTTCCGAATATAAACGAAACCAAAATGTTATATTACTGTACACAAGAGTTAAAATTAAATTTATAAGAATCACTGGGAATTTTCAAACCTGAAAATAATATTACAACTTGCTTCTTCAATGACCACGTGGATATTCTAGCCAATTCAACATTGTTGATAGACCAATTTAGTAGACCTAGGTATTATTTCCAAATGCTGTAAAATTATTATTTTTAGCGATTTCGTTTCTTAATACACATAGTTAATTGAGACACTTCTGTTTATTTGTTTATCAATTTGATGAACTACCATAAATTAACAGCTTCTACAATCATTA
This sequence comes from Endomychus coccineus, assembly GCA_958510875.1. NCBI lineage: Eukaryota > Metazoa > Arthropoda > Insecta > Coleoptera > Endomychidae > Endomychus > Endomychus coccineus. Next base: position 153,990,069 of record OY294068.1, on the reverse strand, counting down.
TTATTCTAGGGTAATGTCCTGAACTGGTTTAAAACCTACCTATCAAACAGAGAACAAAAAGTTGTAATTAACGACAAGGGTGAAACATTTGAGTCTGATGTGCTTGTAACAAACGTTGGAGTTCCTCAAGGTAACATCCTTGGACCCCTTCTATTTATAATATTCATCAATGACATTTATAATGTGTCACTTGGCACAAATACTGAATTAGAAAATTATGCAGAAGACACAAATATGCTTGTCAAAGGTTCATCCCTGGTGGATGATATCAAACAGACAGGTACGTCCTCATGGAAGCAGCTCAAGGACTGGCCTTATATAAGCCAACAATTTCTTGATGAGTCAAAAACAAATTGCCTAGTGTTTAAAACAGACAGATCCAAGTGTCAGGCTCTAGAGTTCTTCGATTATGGAGAAATATGCTTTTCTATTTCTGAAAGTGAAAAATTCATAGGCGTCGCAATTTACGAACATCTAAAATGGTACGAACATATTAAGGTACTCTTAAATACCGAAAGAAGTATGCTTTGCATTGAGGGTTTTACCCAGAACGGTGTGCCCTAATTTCATAAGGAGTGTTTATTTTGTCAATTTCTATTCGAGCCTTAAATATGCTATTATGATCTGGGGAGGCTTTTCAAGACTAAAAGATATCTTCAAGCTGCAAAAACGAGCTCTATGAATAGTTCTAAAAATGAAATCCAATCAGTCATGAAAAGGTAAATTTGATAGTAACCAGTTTTCAACAACATCAGGCCTGTATATCTTTGTATGCCCTTCTTTTTTTTTGCAACAAAAAAACACGTATTTTCACAGGAACTGATAGATCATGAATATAATACGAGAAATAAAATAGACATAATTATCCTTGTCATAGAATAACTTTAACGAAAAATGGTCCTTATTATGCATGCATTCGTTTTTATAATGGTCTACCCAAGGGTCTACATGGATTGATTACTTTCAAGAAACGATCCAAAAGTGAAGGGCTTAACTATATATGCGTTTTAGAACCCTACTCCGTTGGAGAATTTTTAAATAGTAAATAGGTCACCCTTAAATTAGTTACTATGTAAAAAAAAAATTTAAACCCGATTTTATATTAATTGTATGTTTTTTCCCATTTGTAAGATATAATTTTAGTTTTAATTTGTTCTACTCTAGATAGTTAGTCTAGTCAAGATAAGCCAATAAAATCAAAAATGAAGAAATGTTGCTGCTATTCATGGATTTGGACGTTTTTGGGCTCAAAATGTTGGGGAAAGCGGTACGAGTCAGAAGACCCCATTTTAAACCTGCGCTTTTTATTTTCCCATTTGTTAACTAACAATTAAGCCTTTTTTATATGTTAATTTAGACCGATAATTAATAAATACATTTCATGGAACAATATATGAGGAAATTGGCTGAAAATGGTTAATCGGGGGTTTTAAGGTCGCTGATCACAAATCTAACATCAGAATCGGAAAATTCAACACTCTAGGCCAGTAAACTCGACATTTTCATGGAAATTAACAAAATCTGTAAATGGTGAATTAAGGACGTCAAAAAATTCATTCGGGGGTTTTCGAGGTCGCTGATCATGAATCCGATATCAGAATCGGAAAATTCGACACTCTTGCCCGGAAAAATCGAAATTTTCATGGAAATTACCAAAATCTGTAAATGTTGAATTAAGGACGTCAAAAAATTCACTCGGGGGTTTTCGAGGTCGCTGATCATGAATCCGATATCAGAATCGGAAAATTCGACACTATTGGCCGGAAAAATCGAAATTTTCATGGAAATTACCAAAATCTGTAAATGTTGAATTAAGGACGTCAAAAAATTCACTCGGGGGTTTTCGAGGTCGCTGATCATGAATCCGATATCAGAATCGGGAAATTCGACACTCTTGGCCGGAAAACTCGACACTTTCATGGAAATTGCCAAAATCTGTAAATGTTGAATTAAGGACGTCAAAAAAATCACTCGGGGGTTTTCGAGGTCGCTGATCATGAATCATGAAGTTAAAAATTTCTTACGAAGCATTTGGGGGCGCATAATATCACCACAAGTGGCGAGTTTAGGGTTGCAAAACAACTCCGTTCATTTATTGTGAGTAATAATATGTCTCTATATGGGTTGTTGGGGTCTCTGATCAACATCCGTTTTTTGAGATTAATATGTTTGATGGATTTTTTGAGACTTGTTTTTAAACATGTTTAACATTATCGTCGGTAGGTGGTGCCTTACGAGACTCGGGTTTTTCACATTTAAAACTTGATTTACTGTACAATAAATCTTGAGAAAAATTTGAAATTCTCAGAAACAATCATCTTTTAAATATCGGAAAGACAAGCAGACGATGATGACACTTATCCAACAGATTTTGATGAACCTTTGGATTTGGTCCATGGAAGTATGGATATCAGCCAAGCAGAAGTTAGTGATAATGACACTGATCATGATGATAATGACTAAAATTTTCATAGTATGCTATAAAAATTCATAATATCTAATAATGTATGATAAGAGTAATATTGATAAGCTAATTTGTATATATACATTTATTTGTTTCTAATAAAAAAGTCGTAATTTATTTCAAGAGATTCAGAATTCATTCAGTAATTTATTCATAATCATAATTCTTTTATCGAGTCGTTTATTAGTCATTCATAATTTTTTTTTGGAAAAATTCATAATCCATTCAGTGATTCATTAGAAATTCATAATTCATTCATTCGATTCATTTATTCGTAATTCATAATTTATTCTAAAAATTCGTAATTCATAATTAATTCACAGATTTGGGTTATATTTTTCCATGAAAATGTTGAGTTTTCGGGTGAACAGTATAGAATTTTCCGATTCTGATATCGGATTCGTGATCAGCGACCTCGAAAACCCCCGAGTGAATTTTTTGACGTCCTTAATTCAACATTCACAGATTTTGGTAATTTCCATGAATATGCCGATTTTCCCGGCCAAGAGTGTCGAATTTTCCGATTCTGATATCGGATTCATGATCAGCGACCTCGAAAACCCCCGAGTGAATTTTCTTACGTCCATGATTCAACATTCACAGATTTTGGTAGTTTCCATGAAAATATCGAGTTTTCCGGGCAAGAGTGTCGAATTTTCCGATTCTGATATTAGATTCGTGATCAGCGACCTTGAAAATCCCCGAGTAACCATTTTCAGCCAATTTCCTCATATACTGTTCCATGAAATGTATTTGTTAATTATCGGTCCAAATTAACAATTAAAAAAGGCTTAATTGTTAGTTAACAAATCGGAAAATGAGAAGCGCAGGTTTAAAATGTGGTCTTCTGACTCGTACCGCTTTCCCGAACATTTTGAGCCCAAAAACGTCCAAATGCATCGATAGCAGCAAAATTTCGTAGTGAAAGTCGTATCTTTACTAGACTAAGTGTTCAAAATACTAATATGATTGTTGTACTTGACTCGCTTCTCACTGTTTTAGTATAATTACTTACTGAAGCTTGATGAATTACTTTACTTTAAAATTATGTATAAACATATTATACTAATGGAATCTAGCTAGAAAAGTTGAATATAAAATAAATGTTGGAGTGCATTCCATTGTTCCTCTTCCTGCAATACTATTATCTTTGTGGAAAACGATATCATGAAAATATTTAGCTTCAGTATTATACTTATGAATGGCTCCAACATCAAGTAGAAGCACTATATTATATTGTCTTACTCACCAACATATAATTTCTTCCTCCAGTAACATCATGATGAATCATACTCTTCTTGGTACAAATAACAATTGAAAAATGGTTGAATCATGTTTATGAAATAAGTTGGAGGAGTTGAATCTCACTATTCAAATCAAAGTGGAGATACTACTGCTCCACCTATCCAATTGAACATGAATTATTTCCTCTCCAAATCGGATGAATTAGATTGAAGGATCTCCTTTCAATCTTACTCTTCGTTCAAACTACCTATCAGAGGAAGCGATGAAAATTGACTATTGAAAACCACGGAAACCCAAATACAACGAATATTTTAGTAACATGGTTCTTCGGTAAATATGTTAGTAAATAGGATGCAATATAGGGATCGATCTCTTTATTTGTTTTAATTGTTATACAGGATGTTTCTTATTTGCGATCTTGATGCTATCTTACTAAAGTAACGGTTACAATTCAGGGCTAGGTTATACTAGAATTCGCTAGCTCTATCGGGTTATGTGACAAATTATTGTCTTGAGGTGTTTCTTTTCATTCGAAGCGTTCTTCTCTTGCTCTATAAATTTATTTTTCACCAAAATAAGAAGCAATCACCCTTATCGACTAAAAATACTGTTAGGATACTTGGACATTTCAGCTACGAAGTGGCCATCATCAGGTTAAATTAGAAATCAAAATGTGACTTACTATTTGGAATTGAAAGAGTAAACAATGAATAACTCTCAGCTGGAGTTAAATCTGAATTCGCTTTTTCGCTTAGACATTCTCATCCCTTCTAAATTACCTCGATTTTTGTCATTGATGTGTTTGAAGGCTGATAAACTGTCCTGAGAAATCATGTGACCTGTATTTATAGTATGAGAGTGTTTGCCCATTCTCTCTATCTTCTTTTGGGCAATATTTCTTGAGAGAACTTGGAACTTCCTAAATATCGAAATTGAATCAGTTTCCAAAAGTTTGGTATAGATATGTCCATGATATTTTTTTCTCCATTAAAGTTAGGATATTGATATACATCAAGCTTAATAGCCAATTTTATTCTCTTAAATTCACTGTAGGGATGGAAAAATAGTTTTCCTTGATATAAACATTATCAAAGATGTCATCACTTATAGTTCAACATATTATACAGAAAATCCACTCAAAGAGATAGGTATATTCCTGTAAATTCAGTTACACCAAATAATTATAAAATAGTTCCATATTATAATCTTGTTTATAGATTATTAAACGGCCCTTTGAGCCACATAAATTGTGACAACGGTTCTGAATCATGTTCAAAATCCTGTGTAGACCTAACTAAAAAGGAACATTCGGTTTAAAGAATATTTTGCCCAGATAAAGAAGAATCATGGTGCAAAATCAGCGTTAGCCATCACCATTTATTAAGACAGTTTATTACAGTAATGACAGATATCTAGGTAATTTAGAAGGGATGAAAATTATTTAGCGGAAAAGTATCTTATTAATTTCAGATTTATATCCAGCTGAGGGTAATTCCTTGTTTACTTTTAATTCCGAATAGTATTTAAACAGGCACATTTCGATCCCCAATTTACTTTCCTCTGGTGATGTCCACAACTTTGTAGCAGAAAGGTTCTCAGTACTTTAACCATATTTTCATTGGAAAAGGTTGATTGTTTCATATCCATAGTGTGAACTCCTTTAAGATTTATTAGATTTATTTTTAATGATTCTCAGGGTCAAAAATTAAGTTTTTTCACGAGTATATAAATTATGAATGAAATTGTTACTATATTATTTAGATTCTGAATGTTTTATATTGTATCGCATTGATTGATAAATATCATGAATATTTAGAAAAACAAACATGAAAAATTTAATTCAATGAAATTCCTAACAAAGCTTAATTTCTGCTACTCTGAATAATATTTCATTAGTTTTTGAGTTATACAGGGTGTCCCAGGTTTCAGTAGCAGAACTTCAACAGTCGATAAAAAATTTGATTTTGAGAAAAAAAAGTTCCTATTAATATATATGCACAGGCGCTTAGTTTTTGAGATACAGGGTATTGAAATTGAAAGAAAATTTCGTTTTTTGCGAATATCTCCGGAACCGTTTATCGTACAGGGAACAGCTTTTGTTAACATTTTTTACTCATAGTGAACTATGTTTTGTGTGATGAAAAATTTTTTTTTAGTCATAATTGGTGAAGATTTTGAAGAGGTAGTGGGTGTTTTTCTCCCCAACTTCTACGCCACTAGAAAAAGTACAATTTTGAGACAACCATTTGAACCGCCAATGTTTTCTACACAAGAAGGGTACGATTGGCCATAAGCTCTAAACTTGACCTTTTTCGAGAAAAATTAACTTTTATGTTGAAAAACATGGTCAATTTTTTGGTTTTGTTACTTGTTCTAACGTTTGAATAAATTTTGTTCAATTAGTAAGAATTGACCATGTTTTTCAACATAAAAGTTGATTTTTCTCGAAAACGGTCAACTTTAGAGCTTATGACCTAGAGTACCTTTTTTATGTAGAAAACATTGACGGTTCAAATAATTGTCTCAAAACCGTAATTTTTTCAGTGGCGTAGAAGTTGGAGAGAAAACACCCACTACCCCTCCAAAATCTTCACTAATTAAAAGTAACAAAAAATTTTATCACACAGAACATAGCTTACTATGAGTAGAGAATGCTTACAAAAGCTGTTCCTCATACGATAAACGGTTCCGGAGATATTCGCAAAAAATGGAATTTTTTTTCAATTTCAACACCCTTGTATCTCAAAAACTAAGCGTGTGTGCATATATGTTAATAGGAACTTTTTTCTCAAAATCAAATTTTCTATCTTCTGTTGAAGTTCTGCTACTAAAACCTGTGACACCCTGTATAATATTCATGATAGTACAAGACACTAGATTTTCCGCTAAGATTTATCCATAAGTACCATTATACGTATGCAAACATGAAGGTGAACATGAATCTTATCTTTGATAAAATGATAATTCCTATCATTTCCAGGGAATTAAAGTTTCAGAAAAAAGTAAATATTTTTTATCAATATTGTGAATTAATTAATTCTCAGAATGCTGCTGAAGAATTTTCTCACGATGTATGTGAATTAATATCGATAATACTTATCACTTGTAGAACAAATTTATCCACGTTATTTGTCTCTGTATATATTACGAAATATTTATCTCTTTAATCAAACATATATAGAACATAGATAACAATTTCGAATAGTAAACTTTGAAAATACACTTGAAATCACAATTCCGACTCACTTCAAATGATAAATGTAATAAAATATGGGCGCAGTAGGAGAGATATTGATTGGACTAAAGGGACTGAATACGAAGAAACTCTCCTTCGGAATTAATCTAACTGAAATATGGACAATCTGATATTCATCTGAGGATAAATAAATTGATCTAGTATTATAAAGCTTTCATATCATTAAATACACCATCATCACCTTCATTAGCTTTTCCACTGGAGATGATGTTTTAAAATTGGACACTCTCCCAATAAAAATAGATCTACATCACGTATAAGCTGAATATATAAATGCCATCTAGGAATTTCGAGTCGATCAGCGTAGCGTGACGACTTGTGAAATTTAAAAAAAAGGTATTAATTATTGTCAGACTGCTTGCAAAATAACGAAACTCTAAAGAACTTCAATGAGGATTTGTGTAAAATGTTAGTTTCATGCATAACTTGAATTATTTTTTAATATTTAATTATTTATTGAAATGAATTGAAAAGAGTCTGTTTGGATATGGACAAACTTAAATTTACCTATATTGTTTGTATTTAATTTACTTATGAAATTTTGTTAAGCACTTTAAGTCATTCTCATCAGTTCATAATTATTTCTATTGCTTATGTTAGTACATATATCGCAGGATTGCGGCATATTTCATGCATATATTGACAATTTCTTACTGCATATCATTCTACATATATGCCGTTCCTTTAGGGTAGTATTGAAATATGTTCGCGAAATCATTAGAAACTGTACTCACTATTTCCGTCGTGAAGAGCTGTAGAATTGCTAACCATCTTAGCATGGAAGAGTTAGATCTGGCAGTTAAACAAATGTTTAGATCCAACGCCTCCAGGCAAAGATAATATAGCATTGTTGATCTTCTTGTTTCTCCATGTCCGGTGATGGTCCCAATCTGAAATGTAAATAAATTCTCAATTTAGGCAATTCCGTTAAGAAAAGGGTATGAAAAATATTCCGGATTATATGGTTAGGTTAGGTTAGGTTAGTTAATAACTCAAGATATAGAAAAACACATAATTCTAAATGTTCGGGGTTAATAAGTGTGATTACATATGAAATTAAAAATGAAATACAAATTTTTACTTGAATAATATGTAAGTATGTATTGACATTTATTTGATCAGAAGAATTCTCAGAATGAATTGATAATAATTGTAAATTTTGTGTGTGCCTCGAAATGTATTATTCAATTCGAAGGGAATAAAATTTGCAAAAATAACTACCTACTAGGTTTCGTCGTTTCCTAAAATCAATTAATAGTAAACTGTATATCCACCAGCATGATGTTCTCAAATATTATACAGAAAATTAAATAATTAATTATCAAAGTGGTTCTAATTCTATGACCGACTGTTTTCTTGATCTTTTCTTAATTCAACCAGTTCAGAAACGGGAAAAGGATGATTCATGTTTCCATATTTTGGGCCTCCTTCCCTCAATGAAAAATCGATGACTAAAAACCCCCACAAATTGTGAAAGAGTTCTCAACGAAACGGTTATATGAAGAGTTGTTAAACATCAACACTGTTTTATTTTCTTTGTTTAACACTTATTTTGTTAGCATAAAATAATGCAAATACTGAACCATACATTATATTTTTAAGTACGTATTTTACCCGGTTTAGTGATTAATTATCTTCTATAAATCTAGTTCATTTCGGAAATTTATGTTAATTGCTGGTCCCATCTGAAGCGGTTGCGGAAAAAGATTATTAGTATTTTTCTAATATATTTAGACAGCTTGATGTCAGAAATAAGTGTGAAAATTGTCGTTGAAAGATATCTAACTTGTAGGTATAAAATAAATAGAATTAATTTCCAAATTCAATAGTCAGAATTGAGAATGAATAATTTTTGATTCCGAATATTCGCTATTCAAATAAAACATTCTAGAATTTCATTCCAGTAAAATGTTTAAAAACCTAACTAATACAATTTTCATCGTACTTTAAAAATTAATTTATGAGCTGAATATCATATCTTGAATTAACTCAATGTATTTAAATGGATGAGGAAATAATTCCCATGGAGAAGTATTTACCAGAAAAATTATTGTACTACTTGCAAGAATAAGAACATAATTGAAGCCTACTATTAATATTTTAGCATACTTACCGCAAATCTAATCTCAACCCCTCTCACTCAATATAATCATTTTATTTTAAACTATTCACCTGATAGAGAACTTTGGCAAGTATGTAGCATTCAATACCGCTGCTAGGTTATATAGGCCGAAAAAGTGGTCTAAATGATTATCTCTATTAGATTATCTCTAACCAATGAAGATTGTGAATCATGTTCCTTGAAATGAATTTTCGTCTTCCCTTCGAAGAGACTTTATCTGAAAGTCAATACTTCAATATATTTACATTACGTAAGGAGTCACATATTGATTTGGTGGTTTTGGTATGAGGCAAAATCATGCAAGCAAATGGTGAGGAATGAGTTTTTCAAAGCTTCCATGGGGATTTCGATTATCTCAAGAGTTAAAACGCAAAGTTGCGAATTCAATGGATTTATATGCTGCAAAGACCGATCTCTTTTCATTTCGAAGATGTTTCAAAGAAATTAAAAACATTCCTTCTTTTCACGTTTCTTATAAAAACCGATGAAGATGAATAATACTAAATCATACATTATCAGGACCCTTCCTTATGGAGGTTTCTAAGTAGCCCGCGCAACAATATTCAACTTTTTTCTCTATGTGACCCATGTTGCAATGTTCAGATCTTCAAAAGAATCTTTACTTCAGATTATAATGAGGTATAATAGATAATTTTCTGCACTATCACTAGAAAGTGCCACTAAAAATAGTGATGTTGGTTTTAATGTCTATTATCAAAACTGAAAAAGATGGACATTTCTAAATCAAACATTATCGGGAGAGGGACCGAAAACTTTGGCAGATATGTGCCTTATACAACGCTAAGATTCTAAACTCAATCCCAAACAGGGTAAGAGGGATTCGACATTTTTTGAAGTTTGTGACTGCTGATATAATCACGTGTACTTGATATGACAGATACATCCATAGATTAATATATTATTACCAGAGTTCAGACTTTCTATACTATGACAGACAACACATATAACCCATCAACAAGATAGGTGACGTTTACATGACAGACAGCGGATACATTTACAGTAACATGATGTCCATGGCAGACCATTCTATATCATAGATATCCCTGTCTATTCAAATAAAATTTCAACTGACATAGAGTATAATTTTACATCTTTCAAGCCTTCAGCTGTTTCTACTCATTACAAATATTTTTATTAAATATTAAAGCTTGGGGCATCGCAGCGGCACAGCCGTCGCTGTCTTCTACGGGTATCATCAACAGCTAGTATAATAATAATATAGTTTAAAAAATCGATTGTAGACGCCCTTACTCTATGGTAATTTATCATTATGATTAAATGAAAGGACAATTGCTTTCTTTTTATACCATTTTTAATAATGACATGAAAACGTCACTATGTTGACTTTTACCAGATCACAATGATAATGTCTTTCTATTCTAGATCGATAAGCAACAGCTGTTAATCTTTTAAGTTAAGCTGTTAAGCTGTTAAGTTTTTCAAAACGACTCTTTCTTCTGTTAAAAGATCTTGTATTAATGAACTTTTGGAGTATAAATCATTTGCTTATAAAAAACATGTGATTGATTCAAATAACCAAAACAGGGCATATTGGGATATATTTCATGTTAACAATGAAGAGAAGAATAAAAATTCAGCAACACTGGACCTGAATAAGTTAAATTCATTCTTTCTAAATATTCTTTTAGAGATTAAATCAAAAATACTTGAATTTAAAGATCTTATAGAAAATATCTATCATTTTTGGAAAAGTTAAATCTTGAGTTATTCTCATTCTCTCACGTTTTATATATCCATGTAAGAGATATTATTAATGGAATATCAAATGAAAAAAGTAAAGAACTCAATATAGACCTAATTAAAAATGTAATTAACATTTTTATTTATCCGTTAACCAAATTATTAGATCAATGTATAGACGCCGGAATATACCCTGATGCTCTTATAATTAAGAAGGTTATTCCTGTGCATAAAAAGGATCTCAAGACGACATTAACAATCATAGACCAATAGCTTGAAGTATCAGATAACGGACTATTTTGAAAAGTTTTTATTGCAATCAGTTTGGCTTCTGTAGAAATAGGAGCACCAATAATGCTGTAAATAAACTTATAGAGATCATTGAAAGCGGTATGAAAACAGGGTTCATCGTAGTCACATTCATTGACCTAAGCAATGCTTTTAACCTGGTTTTTCCTTCCATTCTTGTTGATAAACTGAAATTTTACAAATTTCATGGATAACAGCTGTAATTTAATTTACTGTTATATCCAACCGGAAACGGTCATCAATGGAGCTTCCTTGAAATATGGTGAGATTGTGAGTGGAGTTTCACAGGGATCTATCCTTGGTGAGCTACTTTCCCTTATGTACATTGATGATCTGGTTCAGGTCGTGAAATCGGCTGATCTCCTGATCTTTGCTGATGACACCAGTATGAAAGGGATTTGCTTGCTTGCTTGCTTGAGTGATTCTCAATAAAGTTTTTTTGACTGGTTTTGTGCAATTGAACTGTCCGTAAACCTTGATAAGACTGGTATAATGTTATTCACACATAGAAACATTATTTCTGAAGATCCTGACTATATAATATTTTGGGCATCTTATTTGATCCAGTTCTTAGTTGGGAGTATCAAGTTGGCAGTGTAGCTAACAAAATCTCAAAAAATATTTTCTTGATGAGAAATTTAGTAAAATGCTTGCCTGAAGACACTACGCGCATGGCATCCTTCTCCCTCATTCAGTCGCATACGTCATATGCCCTGACAGGCTGGGGTAATTCCCCTCATCCGGATAGGAGTTTTCGCCTTCAACTAAAAGTGTTGAGAATCTTAACAAAGAAACGTTTTAGAGATGACGTGAGAAACAGTCTTGATTTCAAAATTATGACTTTTCCGTTACTTTATATTTATAATTGCATACTAATGGGTATGTCGTTTGATACACATGTTTTTGATAATAATCTGAATAATTATAACAGCAGATGTTGCCATAATATGCATATTGACTACTTAAGATTAAATTCGAGTCGCTGTTCTGCTAACTATTATAGTAAAATATTTATGAACAAGCTACCCATGAAGCTGAAAGAGTGTTTCTGAATACACATAAAAATCCTTTCTCAGTCATGAATACTCGAGAAATGAATTTTTGTCCCCCCATTGGCCAATTGATTGTTCTACATAGTTTTGAAAAGCTTTATATAAATTTTATTAAGCTCATTCTGTGATCCATATACCTAAATTAATTATTAACTATATTTACTTACAAACATTTCCACTGATGAACTATATGAGAAGGGTGAAACAGCTGTCTGGAACTATAAGTTTGTGATATTACTGATTGATAGAGATACCTTATTGACCAGATTGAGAAATTTAAAAGTAGGACAGTAATTTGAATATCTGTTGTTGTTGTTCAATAATTGGGCAATTCATATTCATTCTTTTTTGTTTTTATCATTCTGGCCTGGATTTAGTTACGATGTGATGTTTGATGAAGGCCAACTTTGAGTACAAATTTATACGAACTCTTGTTACAATCTGTATATTTCCATTTGTTATATATCCGTAACCTACATTGTCTGATGGATCATACTCTTTGTTTCTAACGGAATATGAAACATTAATCACACCTTATCCGGCTTCATTTTGAACCTAATTTGCTGATGGGTTAGGTGATAATACGCGTTGCAGAAAATAATTAACTAAATAATATGTCGCAATATTTGATGATTCTCACGGAAATTTTTGCTCACATTTGTGATCCAGAATGAAGAGAAACCCCACTAATTAATGTGATGCATTATTTTTGTACTTCAAACCATAGTACCTACGTTGGAAGATAATAATTTTTTCTTTGGGTATTAGCTCCTCCCACTGATTTGAGCTGTTGTTTGAATATTGTAGAATACGCACAATACTTAAACTAACAAACGAATGAACAAGAAGTACATTTATTTTGAGATCTTTTTCTGGGTAATTGGTCAAGGTACCTATCAATTATTGGAAATTTCGATCTGAGTGAATAATATCAGATATTTTAGAAAAACGAAATGGCTTTTCCTCTTCCGAAAGTGAAAGTTGACAGACCACACATTATTTCAAAATTTTTTGACTGTTGAGAGTGGTAAATTTAGAAGTATTCAATATTCAAAGTATTCAGATCTTCAAGAACCGAAGTTCATAAAGTCAGTATATTTGGAATATCGCAATTGTCTAACCGCAGCATCGATTTTGTTCAAATTTGGTTTAACCAACAGATTGCTCTTTTTCCTGCCTCCACTTATCTCTGCTTCGGAGGTGAGTTTGAAATATAATATATTCTAAACATGCATTTATGTTTTAAATATGTTTAAACATCTTTTTTATCATTTTTAATAGTATTGCAATAGATTATTTTTGATAGATGAAATCAGTTTTGAACATACCTATATTATACATATAGTGCAAGCAATAGACAGAAATGCGTGCAGAAATTAATACCTGATTAAAAAATATGGGCGTATAGGAAATTAAATTTGAAAGTGAGTTTCTGTTTCATGCAACCGGATCCGAAATGGCGAACATAACCTAAAAAATTGGCAAAATGGCAAAAAGCGGTTTCTTGAATAAGAAAAGAACTATAGCTCGGATCGAAAAAAGTTAGATTAAAAAATTGTAGGAATCAGATAGATCTATCGATTTGCTCTCATAACAATTATCAATATCTTCCATACTTTTCCAGTTATATTGAAAAAACCGTTTAAGGATGAGAAAATGACTTTGAAAAAATTGCACCTTTTTTAAACACGTTTTTTTGAAATAAGTCTTATAATTTTAATTTTAGGGAAATTGCTTTGTCTGAAGTCGATTCCTTACATTTTTCCACGAACTATAACAAAAAATGTTTCATCTACGACCTTCTGGACTAGAGATAATTTTCTTTTATTTCAAATAAATCTGTAAGACGCAATAAACATTTCACAGAAGTGTACGTTATGGATGTTAATGATAAATACCTACATGTTCAATGAAAAAAATACTAGAATATGTTTTATTGATTGATAGTATCAGAAATTGAGTAACAAAGTGAAGCGTATGCGGTTGCCGGAGCGTGCGGCAGAGTGGGGGCAACTGATTTCGTGCGTTCGAAGTGGCTTGTGCTTGCAAAATCTTCAATATCTCGGCTTTTGGATCACGTACAAGAATCCTTTTGTACTTAATCATGGTACTCTTATACACTTCCTTCCCTTCTAAATTATATAGATATTAGCCCGTACTGTATTTTAAAAGTAATAGGCGTTCTTGAGAATATGCTAGTACGGCTTTATCACTATTATTATTCTTTATATAGGCAGAATGTTCTTCATAACAAATTGAAAATGCTTCTAGTTTGATCTACATAGCATATTGAGCACGACTCAGACAATTTCGTAAATTTCAGATTTCTCGAAATCAAGAACTTTATTAACGGTTCTTTTAGCTTGTTCTTGAATCTATGAATGGGGTTGTATTGCAACTTTGGAAGACACATTATGGACTTTATTGATTGTCGATATCACCTATAAGCTTTCTAGAGAAATATTGTTCCGAATATTAATATCCCGATACAAAGAGTACAGAATATACTTAATCCTTACATCGTTAAAGTATGAAGCAAAATTTGATTATCGATATCATCGATAAACATTCCAGAGAAATGGCTTTCAAATATTAATATCCCGATTCAAATAGTTCAGAATATACTTGATCCTTACATCTTTATATATGTAGCAACATTTGATTATCGATATTGCCGATAAGAATTCTAGTAAAATGGCTTTCAAATATTAATATCCCGATACAAAGAATATATTAGATCCTAACATCTTTATTTATGGAGCAAAATTATTTCACTTTCAACAAACAAGCGGATGTATATTGGGCAATTCACTATCCCATTTTCTGGTTAATATTTTTCGAACTTGAAATCTCCTTAAAATAATCAAATTTGAATCAGTTCTCAAAAGTTTGGCAACGATATGTCAATGATATTTACACAATTATAAGTGAAGATTTTGATCTACATAGATTTTCTAAACATACTTATTGACCAATTTGATTCAATTAAATTTCCTGTAGAACTAGAAAGCAATAACCAGTTTCCTTTTCTTGACATTAATATTATCAAAGATGGTCACCATTAAGAATTCGACATATATAGAAAACCTACTACAAGTAGATTATATTTAAATTCTCGTGAAATAGGTTACACTAACACATATGTTTGTTATTTGCGTCTCTAAGTACGTTTCGGTTTCCCGACCATCATCAGAAGACGTATCAAAAATAATCATTGCTTAAAACGGGATTTCTCAAAATCAATTGGATCAAGTACAGATTCGTTTCGGACTCGTATGCATTTTCAATTGAAATTGATGCGATAAGGACGCTTTGGGCATGATACAATTAGTTTTGATAAATCGTTTTAGACAGTGATTATCTTTATACATCTTCTTGTGATGGTCGTTAGACGAAAACGTATGTGAAGACGAAAATAGTAAAGATATGTGTTAATGTGACCTATTTTTCGGGAATTTATATACAGGGTGTCCCAGGTTTTAGTAGCAGAACTTCAACAGTCGATAGAAAATTTGATTTTGAGAAAAAAAGTTCCTATTAACATATATGCACAGACGCTTAGTTTTTGAGATACAGGGTGTTGAAATTGAAAAAAATTATCGATGTTTGCAAATATCTCCGAAACCGTTAATTGTACAGAAAACATCTTTCGCGAACATTTTCTACTCATAGTAGGCTATGTTCTGTGCGATAAAAATTTTTTTTTTAGTCATAATTGGTGAAAATTTTGAAGGGGTAGTGAGTTTTTTTCTCCCCAACTTCTACGCCACTAAAAAAAGTACGGTTTTGAGACAACCATTTAAGCCGCCAATGTTTTCTACACAAAAAAGTACTCCTGGTCATAAGCTCTGAAGTTGACCATTCTCGAGAAAAATCAACTTTTATGTTGAAAAACATGGTCAATTTTTTGGTTTTGTTACTTGTTCTAACGTTTAAATAAATTTTGTTTAATTAGTAAGAATTGACCATTCAACATAAAAGTGGATTTTTCTCAAAAACGGTCAATTTTAGAGCTTATGACCAAGAGTACCTTTTTTATGCAAAAGACATTAGCGGTTCGAACATTCGTCTCAAAGTTGTACTTTTGCCAGCGGCGTAGAAGTTATGGAGAAAAACACCCACTACCCCTTCAAAATCTTCACCAATTATGACTAAAAAAAAAATGTATCGCAAAGAACATGGCATACTATGAGTAGAAAATGTTTGCAAAAGTAGTTTTCTGTACGATGAACGGTTTCGGAGATATTCGCAGAAAACTAAATTTTTTTTTCAATTTCAACACCCTGTATCTCAAAAACTAAGCGTCTGTGCGTATATGTTACTAGGATCTTTTTTCCTCAAAATCAAATTTTCTATCGACTGTTGAAGTTCTCCTACTAAAACCTGGGACACCCTGTATAATTCATACTTGTATCAAGAATCACTATTATTCAAATGAATACATACTTTCCAGCGGATTCATGTACACCAGATAATTATAAAATAAGTTCATTCAATTGTCCTGTTTGTAGATTATCGAACGCTTCTTCGAGCAAAGAAAAATTATAACAACGGAGTTATAGCGACGGGCAGTGGTTACGACAAATCTTTAATAAATAAGTTAATTTCTAACCAAACACGGAAAATAGAATGCAATCAACTAACCAAATTAGTACCATTACTTTCGAATAATTCAATAAAATTGTAAAGTTTCATCATCCTTCAGTAATCAACAAATTCTATAATTTGTTTTCTAAATTTTCAATGAAACCTCTTGATAGATGCAAGAACAAGCTAAGAAACCGTTTAGGCAATTTTTATGCTCTCAAACAATCTTCTTTCCTCAACTTCTTCGAGAAGATCGAGAAGTGCCTACAGTAGAAACTAGAAAGCATCGAATTTTGTAGCATAATCGGAACATTGGGGCATTAAAGAATTTTCAAATCTCAGTAATTGGCAGTATCTATCTGGGTCATATATACAGACCCCTATGAAATTGTAAGTTATTATATAATGTGACACCTGATTATGTTTTTGCAGAGACTTGAGATGCCTCCGTAACACAATTCATATGAACCTGATGTGTACCTACATTCTATCGAATTTTATGTGGATATTTGTTTATACTTTACAGGTACGTTACTTATTTCAATAATCTATTGATCCATACCTATTCTAGATAAGGTGTTATTTGCTCAAGTTCCGATTGAATTTGATTCTAAATTGAAACGAAAATGTTACTCAACCTTCTGTAAATATTTATTCCAAACTCGTTAGTTTTGTCAATACTATTATTGATATGAACATATCTGCTATAACATAATTAGGTTCAGTGATGAAATATTGAACAAAAAAATGCTATTATGATTTTAGTTGATTCAATAAAACTGCAATCCTCAGTTTTATAACACATCAAGACTTCCAATACCTCATGCAGAAGTCTTTTCATTAATGCATGTTTGTAACATTGACTTTTGATGTGTAGTATATATGGATTCGATACAACATATCGTAAGTGGGTTCCACCATTGGAATAATCAAAGCACTTAAGTCCTTTGGAAAAGAGTTTCTACCAAATTTCGTAATATGGTGTCTCACGTCAATATGCCTACTGCAGCGAGCATGGTATGTTGTATTTTAGCCAGCTTTAGCGATCCAAGATTATCATTCGGAAATCGTTACATTAGTGAACGTATCAAAAAAACTTATAAGTAACTTCCTTCGTGGTGTCCGACAAACCCATATACTCAGCTTCAGTACTCGAAAGAGTAACTGGTCGCTGTTTTTTGCTTCCCATGAAATCAAACAGCCACCTAACACAGTCTTGTATCAGAGTTTTGGTTGCATTAAACTCTACTAGAGCTTCAGCGTATGTTTGGGAGCTGTGCTCAAATATGAGAACAGTACAGGAGGACATGTCAAATCTGTGTGTTAGTGGTGATACCGAGCATAGGAATTGAGGACTTATACTTGTACTTGAAATCATCATATAAAAACTTGTGGGATCCACTTTGCCAAAGGAAATGCAAGCTCGAGTTTTGGTAACATTATCCTCTACTAGATTATCATCCCATTCCATAATTGTTGCCAGATCTTTATTGCATCGATCTGTCTATATCTTGAACCTCTGGCTTCAGTGAATGATATGAGGGCTCTAGATGAGAAAGCGATATAAAGTACATCATCCGCAAAGCTATGTACGAGATAGGAAATTACTTTTTTGATATGGATCAGAATCAAAATTTGGTACCAAGATAGGTTCCTATAGGCAACCCCCGTTGATAGCAATTGTATTCGAGGAAACTTTGTCAACTATCACATGGAGGGATCTATCTCAGAGAAGGCCTTGGTCCCAAACTCGGTCGAAAGCTTTGGAGATATCCAATGCTACAGCTAGGTATTTAATTATTTTTTTTTCATTTATTCAATATTCATCAAGCAGACTTGCCAAATGAATACATTCCTTAAAACTGTCTTGAAGTAAGTTATCATATCAATGATATGAACGAACATGCACGAGGAGATTGAATGGAAGAAGCGTAGGGTCACATGCAATGTTGTTAATCAGCTGATACAAAAAAATAGTAATAATATTTTCGATGATAAGGTCTTCCTAGTCCAGTAACGTCACAAATCTATAGTTCCAGACAGCTGTTTCGCTCTTCTCATAGAGCTCATTAGTGGAACGAGCAAGTTTGCAACGTTACTAAAGGATTTCTATTGGAGGTAGTCATAACCGTCCTACAACGTGCTAAAAAGACCAAAATATCTCACGCCATGTATGAATAAATGCCCCATTAAGAAATCAAGCAATATATCACATTGATAGATTTCTCGAACTTCACAAAAGTTACGGGGAATGTGAGATTACTTGAGTGCGCCAGATGGCGAAACCAAACCAAACCAAACCAATATAAAAGAATTAGAAACAAATGAATATATGGCAGATAACAATGATGAACTCTTTATAGTCTAGATCGATCAGTAACTTCACAAGCCCATAGTTCCAGACAGCTTATCCTAACATGAGGTAAATGAATATACAGTAGAGCGTCGGAAATCCGGACGTCAAAAATCAAGAGCGTCACAAATTCGTATCGGCACAACTCATACTTCTTATTAAAAGTCTGAGAGACATGGCTGCCACCAAACGTACGTCTACTTTGTACAAAAAACCATGGAGGACTTTTTTACCCAGTAAGTTTCCATTAATTACTGTAGATTCTTGTCTTTTCCTAATAAGTTTTGTAGAGTTACTAATCTAAATTACATAATGTACATGTTCTTATTTGATATACTTTATTAACATTTTTTGTATACTGTATTTTTCGAACCCTTCAGCCTCTATTTTGCAATACAATAGACTCCTGAGCGTCATGTATCCTCTATAGTCGATATATTACGTATGTATATAGTTATTGAAAGCACATTTGAAAATTCGGACAATTCAGTAATCCGAATGAGTCCCAGTCCCAATCGATCCGGATTAACGACGCTCCACTGTATTCATATATTGATTTGTTTACAATTCTCTTATATTGGTTTGATTTGGTGTCGCATTCCCCGTAACTTTTGTGAAGTTCGAGAAATCTGTTAATGTGGTACATTGCTTGATTTCTTAGTAGGAGATATGTTGGTCTTTTTACCACGTTGTAGGTCGGCTATGACTACCTTCAACAGAGATCCTTAAGTGAAGTTACTTCGTCTAACTTCTAATAGTTATGATTATGATAAATATGTTCATTGGGGTACAGCTTTTTGAGATAGGAAAACCTCAATAACTTTTCCTGAATCGGTTCATATGTATGTCATAAAATGGGTCTCATACTACCTATACTACTATTCGGGACAGTTTGCCCAATCTGCATGTACAAAACATTTGGGAGGTGCAGAACATGTTTTGAGAACGAGTCCTAGGTTGAGAGTAGCCTTAAAGTATGGTTAAGCAGCGGTCCAATTAGTAGAATCATGGTTGCCATTGATCAGACTCAAATAGCTCATACCAAAAACTATGTCCGGCCTAGTAGAAACAGTCAGGATGGGAAAATGTATAAGTTCATGATAAGATAATATAAATAGATCTTGCTTCCTTTGGAGAAGAATTTGGTTTCGAACGTTCTATACTGCGTCTAACATTCCAAATCGATGTAAATCTTCTGTGATGTAGCCTTATTCTTGCATAGTTACGCTATCATGATTTCTCGAAAATTCAATTTCAAGACAATAGCTCAATTCGCTCAAATCTTTTATATCAAAATAATCAGATAATTCCTTCTTGATGATGTCAATCTGTATCGTGTCCTTTGAGAGTATCATAAAATCACTCAAGTACGTAGCGATCAGCAGAGCTTTGTACCCCTCATTGATAAAATGAATACACAGGTTCGCATTGCATGGAATCGTTCCGACATATTCTTCAGCGTATGATACCAATTTCTTCCAGGTTGTCGAGGTTCATAGAGCGATTTCTTGAAAAGGTATACCTTATCAACCGGAGTAAAGTCTTCATCCATTCGTAGGGCCTTCCATTGAATGTCGCTTTGTATTCCTTCCATATCAAGACACTCAATGCGTCGATTGTTAGATTTCACTGTATTTATCCTGTATATGGAATCTACTAATTGCATTTTCCTGATTGAGTTTGTTCTATATGAGTTGAAGGATGGGTTTTTTGTTTTTTTGTTGAAAAATATATTATGACAGAAGTCAAGTGACAATTTTGAGATTACGAAATATATTTAAAGTTTTGCTGTTATACAAGTTTGTATTGGACCTATTTGCCTTATTCTTTCTCCCCGAGTAATCCCATTTCCTTTTTGAACGTTTCCATTCACCGGGTAGGTGATTGAAACGCAACATTTATTGGCGACCGTGACAGGACATTGGGAAATGGAGAAAGTGAAGAGAGCACTTGATATCCAACGATCAGCATTCTCCAGGATATATAATGATATCATCGGGACGATTTCTCTACCAGATGTCGATTTGATCAAAATCCAAGGAAATCTTCGTTTGTTAGATCAAAAGCAGGAGGCGCTCAACGATTTAGATCGAGTTCTGACCGATTTACTCCTCAATTCAGAAGAAGATAGTGCCGTTATCTCCGAAGAAGTACAAAGAGCTGATGAGTATTCTTCTAAATATCATGAAGTCAAATTGCGAGTGGAGAAGTTATGTTCTGATACTAACATTGCCAATGTAAATTCCGATAGTTATATCAGAAAAATTAAGCTTCCCACTATAGAACTGAGGAAATTTGGAGGTGATCTCAAGGATTGGTTGCCATTTTGGAGCCAGTTTAGAAGAATTCACGAAGATCCAGCAATGAGAAACGAAGACAAGTTCCAGTATCTCATACAAAGTACCATACCTAATTCACGAGCTAGACAACTTGTTGAAAGCTATCCTCCGAATGATGAGAATTACTCGAAAGCCCTGGAAAGTTTGAAAACTCGTTTTGGACGGGACGATCTACTAGTAGAAGTGTATGTTCGTGAATTGTTGAAGTTAGTTTTATCCAATATTAATAAAACTAATCGATTGAGATCCTTTTATGACAAAATCGAAACCCAGCTACGATCCCTTGAAACTCTGGGTGTTACCTCCGACACATGTGCTGCAATGCTGTATCCTTTGGTGGAGTCCTGCCTCGATGAAGATACCATAAGAGTATGGCAAAGGAGTTCGTTGTACGATGAAGGGGTCACAATGAAAGGACGTTTGAGTAACCTCATGAAGTTTATCAAAAAGGAGGTTGAAAATGAAGAGCGGATATCTCTGGCCGTGTCTGGTTTCGATACAGGTAATAAATCGAAAAATACTACCGATGTATCACAGAAACGTTCTGTTTTGGCTACTACGTCTGATTTGATCAACAGAACACTCGAAAAATGTGTTTTTTGTGGTGATCAACATTCCAGTGAAGAGTGCTCAAGAGCTTCAACGATGCAGTTATCTCAGAAGAGGAAAATATTGATAGAAAAAGGTTGTTGTCATTCCTGTTTGAGATTTGGACACATTTCCAGGAGATGCCGAATGAAAGTGAAATGCTCTTATTGTCAGGGTCATCATGTTAGTGTAATGTGTTCCAAGAAAGAAGATTCTCATAATAGTCCTTCTAAACAAGCAAATATTGAGAAATCCTTATCAAATATGATCCATAACGAAGTATTTTTACAAACAATATCTGTTCAGCTCAAAGGTGAAAACAATAAAAGAGAAGTGAGAGCTCTTATCGATACAGGTTCCCAAAAATCATATATCACAAAAAGTGCAGCGGAAGAGATGAAATATGCTCCAATTCGACAAGAACAAGTAATTCATGCATTGTTTGGTGGATCTACAACCGAAACAATCACTCACTCATGTTATCGAATCCGTTTAAGTGATTTACAGAATGATTTTGCCTGTAACTTTGAAGCTTTGGACCAACTAATAATTTGTCATAACATTACTTCAGTCAAAGATGGGGTTTGGACACGAGAACTTTGCAATTTTGGTATCAAACTCACAGACACGAAAAATGGTCCCATAGACATCCTCATTGGGGCAGATATTGCTGGAAAATTGTTCACTGGGAAAAAACATGAACTGAGTTGTGGTTTGGTAGCTATGCAAACTTTACTAGGATGGACCCTGATGGGAAAGATTTCGTCATCTACCCCTGTTGTTAATGATTATTCATCCACTATAGTCAGCTCAATGTTATCCAGAGATATTTCGATATCAAACCTATAGAAATTAGATATTCTGGGTATTTCAGATCCATCTGATATGAAAACTTCTGAAGAAAATGATAAAGCCATCATGAATCATTTTCTAGAGAGCGTCAACCGGAGTGAAGATGGCCGATACGAAGTTTGTATGCCGTGGGTGGAAGGACATCCTCCTCTTCCATCCAATTTCGATATGGCCTACAGAAGACACAATGCTGTCGTCAGAAAACTACATAGAGATGGGTTCTTCGACGACTATCAGAATGTTTTTGATGAATGGTTACAAGAAGGGATAATTGAAGAGGTTCCATTCTCAAAAATCGATTACTGTAAAACTGTAGGTCACTATTTACCTCACCATCCAGTTATAAAACTCTCCAGTGCCACTACGAAAGTACGTCCAGTATTTGATGCCTCTGCAAAAGAAAAGAATTCTCCATCTCTTAATCAATGTTTGGAAAAAGGAATAAACTTAATTGAACTGATCCCCTCTCTTCTTATTGGGTTCCGATTATCCAAAATAGGGGTCATATCAGACATCAGAAGAGCATTTTTACAAATTGGACTCCATTCAGTAGATCGAGATTCACTCAGGTTTCTATGGCATAACAAGAACGGAGAAATGATTGTATACAGACACAATAGAGTCGTTTTTGGAGTGAATTGTAGCCCATCTCCAAAATGCCCTTGAAGGTGAAACGTCCTATTCGAAATCAGTCATTACCAGATTACGAAAGAGTTTTTAAGTCGACAACTGTGTAACTAGCGTGGATAGTTCAGAAGATCTACACAGGTTTATTGATGAGTCCAACAGGGTGATGAAAGAAGCACAATTCGACTTGCGTGGATGGGAATTTTCATTTTTGGATGATTCGTCACAAGTTACTTCATTCTCATCGGTTCTTGGTTTGATGTGGAATAGAAATTTCGACACTTTGGAACTTAATCACGATTGGCTTGAAACAATAAACTTTGAAAAGGTTACGAAACGTATTATCCTTTCAGTGGCACATAAACTTTTCGACCCCATTGGATTTTCAAGCCCTGTTACATTATGTCCTAAGTTATTGTTGCAGAAGGCATGGGCTTTGAAAACGGCTTGGGATGCAGACGTGAATGAAGATACTCGTGATATCTTTCTTCGCTGGACTGAAGAACTTACTCTATTGAGCTACTTGAAAATTCCACGATGGTTCCTTGTCTCTTCTGATACGTTCAACTGGTCTTTGCACGTATTCTGTGATTCCAGTGCAGAAGCGTATGCCACAGCAATATTTTTGCGTTCAGAAGACAAAACCAGAACAAATGTTCAGTTGATTCAAGCAAAATCCAGAGTAGCGCCTTTGAAAAAGTTGAGTATTCCTCGACTAGAACTCTTAGCTGCTACAATTGGTGCCAGATTAGCTAAAACTATCCTCAAAAGTTTCGATCCTAACATTCTTATTCGTTATTGGTCTGATTCTTCTACTGTTTTATCATGGATAAGAAACGAAGAACAGTGGAAACCATTTGTATGGAATCGAGTCAACGAAATTCGAAAAATGAGCAATAAAGAAAACTGGTATTTCGTTCCTGGAGAAATCAACCCAGCAGACCTTCCATCTGAAGAAATTAGTTGAAGGAAAATGGTGGGAAGGTCCTTCTTGGTTGTGGAAGGCGGAATCATATTTCCCCAAGCAAATTTTGATTTATGACGAGAAATCTGTCAACGAAGAGAAACGAAAAAGTATAATTTCGTCTCTAATTTGTTCCAAGAAGGATTATACCTGGTATTATCACTATTTCTCTGATTATGACAAAATTATCAGAATGATTGCTTGGATAAAGCGGTTCATTCAGAATTGCAAAACGAAAGATGATAGAATTAGAGATGTTCTGACAGTACAAGAAATTGTTGATTCTGAAAATTTCATCATCAAAATGATACAAGAAGAAACCTTTCAAGGTATTGATGACTCCAGATTATCTTCCTTGTGTCCGTTCATTGATGAAGCTGGCCTCATCAGAATTCGTACCAAAATTTCTGATAGGAATGACTGCCTTGAGTTCCGTTATCCTTATGTCTTGCCATCCAAACATGAAGTTGTGTCAAGATTGATTTTTAAAGAGCATTTGAAAAATGTTCATGCAGGAGTTCAATGTTTATTGGGTATATTGAGGGAACGTTTTTGGATCATCAAGGGAAGACGAACAATAAAATCGGTAATTTCAAGATGTTTTATCTGTCGCAAACTGCAGGCAAGAAACTTGGGAGTGCCGCCTATAGCTCTTCCGGAGACGAGGGTACGAGATGCAGCAGTATTCGAAATTGTAGGGGTGGATTTGGCAGGTCCTTTGTATATCAGGACAGGAGGAAAAGTCTGGATAACCTTGTATACATGCGCAGTTTACAGAGCTGTTCATTTGGATTTGGTGACGTCGCTATCCACAGATGCATTTCTTCAATCTTTCAGAAGATTTGTTGCTCGGAGAGGAAGGCCTCACATCATATATAGCGATAATGCCAAAAATTTTGTTGGTGCAGATAATGCACTTTCTGATATCAATTGGGATCAAATTTCTGAGTACGGAACTATGCATAAAATCATCTTCAGATTCATTCCACCAACTGCACCGTGGTGGGGTGGATGGTGGGAAAGGCTGATTCGTACAGTGGAAGATATTCTCCGGAAAGTACTTAAAAGGACTTCACTCACTTCAGAAGAGTTATCAACTGTTATATGCGACTGTGAAGCAGTGGTAAATTCTAGACCCATAACTTATATATCTGAAAATCCCAGAGATTTAGTCCCTCTAACACCTTCTATGTTCCTTCAAGAAATAAAGGAAATTGGTGTACCCGACTTTGATGCTGTGGGATCTACTGATTTGAAAAGGCATTATAGATATAGAATGAAGCTGAAAGAAGATATACGAAAGAGATTTCGAAGGGAATATTTGGGTCAGCTATCGATGTTTTCCAGAAAGAAGCTGAAAAATGATGTTTTGAAAGTCGGTGACGTAGTTTTGATTGGCAATGACAACCAAAAAAGAAGCGATTGGCCACTGGGTCGTGTAAATGAAATGATTTTAGGTAGAGATGGAAACTGTAGATTGGTGAAATTGAAGACTGCCCAAGGACAGATATTGAGGCCTTTACAAAGGCTCTACCTGCTCGAAATGGATAATGGAGAACTAGATCCAGGGGATATACGAAGAGCAGGGACTTCGTCAAAGAAACCAAGAGTGGAACAAGAAACCCCAATTTCAAGATTTGGCAGAAAAATAAAAAAACCTGTTAGACTAGACCTTTGATTGATGTTGAGTCACTTCATTTGTTTTCATGTCTCAAGGGGGGAGTATGTTAGATTTCACTGTATTTATCCTGTATATGGAATCTACTCATTGCATTTTCCTGATTGAGTTTGTTCTATATGAGTTGAAGGATGGGTTTTTTGTTTTTTTGTTGAAAAATATATTATGACAGAAGTCAAGTGACAATTTTGAGATTACGAAATATATTTAAAGTTTTGCTGTTATACAAGTTTGTATTGGACCTATTTGCCTTATTCTTTCTCCCCGAGTAATCCCATTTCCTTTTTGAACGTTTCCATTCACCGGGTAGGTGATTGAAACGCAACATCGATGATATGTTTAGGTGGTTCTAGGTTATGAATAAAATTCTCGGGAAATAGGTCACATTAATACTTGTGTTTTATATTTTTGTCTTTACGTACATGTCGGTCTCACGACCATCATCAGAAAACTTATTATGTCCAAAACGGGATTTCTTAAAATTAATTATATTAGCACAAAGTCTTCTGATGATGGTCGTGAGACCCAAGCGTACGTATAAAATATAAAACATAAGTTTTGATGTGACCTGTTTCCCGAAAATCTTGTATATAATTCATACCTGGGTCAAGAATTTTTATTATAGGTGGTTCTAGGTATAATTTCTTCTTCAATGTCGCTATAGAGATAAGCTGTTGTCACGTGTAGTTGATGAATGTTTATACCAATATGTACTGCGAAAGCTATAAGAAGACGGATTGAACATATTCTGGCAACCGGTGCAAAAGTTTTATTGAAATGAATGCCCGCTTGGTTGCTGAGCTAAACCCTGAGCAACAATTCTTGCTTTTTTCTTCTTTAATGTCCCGTCAGCATTAAATTTCTTCCTCGAGACAAATCGACGTTTCCTTGGCAAGACACAACTTCCCAAGTATTATTTGGAATTATCAACTCCACTTATTAAGTCATTGCTCTATACCATTCATCGGATTCTGGTCCTCTTACATTTTTCCCGATTGGTAACTTCTCTTAAGAATGCAACTTATCGGAAGCAGAACTCAACCTTCTTAGGTGTTCTCCTTTATTCTATACGTTCTAGTCGTGATCTCCTGGACCTTGTCGCTCATTTCCATCATCATTTCTCTCTCGGTTCTCATCTTCCTGTTTTGAAAATTTCTCGTTCAGAATGAAATATACGATTATTATTGATAGGAATTGATTCTATGAGAACTTCTCAGAATTTCATGGTTTCCATCCTCTGATGATGCCTCTGGAACTCCAAATAAATCTTCAGGAATAATCACGGAATTTCGCTTAGATTCAGTCAATGAACCAAAAAATTTC
Organism: Endomychus coccineus; assembly: GCA_958510875.1. NCBI lineage: Eukaryota > Metazoa > Arthropoda > Insecta > Coleoptera > Endomychidae > Endomychus > Endomychus coccineus. Next base: position 153,962,588 of record OY294068.1, on the reverse strand, counting down.
CCATCTATTGAAATCTCAACTCGTTTTTCTGTTAATATCCATGTTCTATATTCTTTCGACGGTTCAACATATCCCAAGAGAATACCTTCACGACTTTTTGGATACAATTTACCTATTCCTGGCTTCCTCATCATGCTTTGCTTCCAAATTCACGAATCTGACTCACATCTGGTATTTCTCCAGTACTGTTTTCTTATGGAGCTGCTCCATTCAGAATTCTAGTTGGCCATATGAACTGCTTCAGCCTAGAATGAACCAGGAAGTTCAACCTGAATCAACATAATTTTCGCCATTTCAAAAAGTGTACGATTTTTCTTCTCTGAAATTACATTTTGCTCTGGATTGTATGAAATCGTACATCTTCGTATGATGATCTGTACCTTCAGAAAATTGTCGGAATTGTTGTTAATATACTCACGGCCGTTATAAGTTCCTCAATTTCGCCTTTTGAGGTTAGGTAGGAATAATTTCGGCAGATCTCGAGCTTTACAATGAAGGGGTGACCATCAGCTTGAGTTCTTCTAGTTCACCTACCTGGAATATCTCGTGGTGAAATAGCAAACGAGATTTCTGATGGGCAGCGACCATAGGAATATCTATAGAAAAGGATGAGATCGCCCACCTTTCTACGATGTTCTAGAGACGTCAATTAATGCACGAGAGTAACATCACCTATCATACGAATAGCTCTCTTCGTAATAGCATCCAGATGATTCAGCTTGCTTGGAAGCTATGTGAACTGCATTTCAGGACAGGTACAACCTGCTTTGTACATCATGAGGAGCTACTAGGGTGTAAATGAGCTCTTGGCATGGAATAGAAAACCAAGTTCTTGTGAACCGGTTTTCCCAATGGACCTCTCATAATCGTCCCTTGAGAGGGTTAGGTAGAGATACGATCATGGATATGGAGGACTATAGGAATATATAGTAGTATTTGACATCATCGTACTGAAGAAAATACTATCTTGAGTTTTGGTTGCATCGAATTCTACTGGATTATCAGATCCCCATTTCAAAATTCTTACCGGATCATCATTCATTGCATCGACCTGTCTTGGTCATCGGGCTTTATTGGATGATACAGGAGCTCTAGATGAGAAAGCATGGAGTGTACTATCATCTGCAAAGCTATCAACGGAACTGGAGGTCACCTCCAACGTTTGGTACCAAGACAGATCCCTGTTGAACACCAGCGTTGATGGTCATTATATTGGAAGAAGTTCCGTCAACAAACATATGAAGTGATCTATCAAGAGAAAACTCGATAGTAGACAACAAAAATGCGGGGGCAAACCATATGACGGAAGTTTTCCAAGTAGGCAATGGTGCCAGATTCACCCTCCTTTTGTTAGTTTAGTTTTCGCGCAATTCATAACATCGAATTGACAACATATGTGTTTTTTTCAACTATTTAAAATGTTTTGCTATCAGATAAACTCTCAAAATCATTGTAATAAAAGACCAAGTCATCCTTACTCTCCCAATACCACAGAGTAATTGATTTAACATAAATTTATCATGAAGTCGCTATGGTCCATGACCTATAACAGATTTCAGGATCATGTATGATGAAGAACACCAAAATTAGATGCCACCACTTCTATAACGTTATTTTCCAAAGTTCAAACAAGGAGTCGGGTCAATACGATGCACACATGCCCAAAGTGTTAAGACGGAGAATGTGACTGTGCCGAATCGATCGGATTATGCTTTCATAAAAAAACTTAAATGATACATTTCCGAAAACCCCTTGTAATTTCTTAATTTTTGGAAACTTTTCAATTCCGTTTCACGAAAGGTCTCGTTTAAAAATGTTTGTACATCCCTTGAGTAATGTGCAGTTGTTGAAACCAGCAACTTCCAAATTGATGATTTGGGACGACCTATCTAATGGCAGGAATTATTTGGTTCTGCAACGTGGCAAGCTATCTTTGACCTGTCAGTATTTGATTATAAATGAAGGGACCATTTGCTAAGGACTGATGGAAAATATTGAATCATTAACAATTTAATTGCTCAAAATATTTCTAAGAAATTTCATTCAAAATTATTTCAATAAAAATTCCTAGATTACATCTTTTCCATCATCCTGCACCATACATTAGAACCAAATAGTACCTACTTGTAATCTGCGTGGTACCCGTAGTTGCGTTTCATGTGTCTAGAGGACGTTATTGGAAAAAACGAGACTTTCTCAACATTCATCAATATACCAATTAGTAAAAACAAATTCTTCTTTCAAAATCACCCACTTGATGTCCACATACAATTGTTGACTTGACTTATATTATAAGGATGGTATTTACTAACATTTAAGACAGCATGGAACGATTTTGGAATGTGAAGATCTGCGTCAGCTTTTCTTGTAGAAGAAGCCTTATTTTCTATAGAATATTTTGCCCATTATGTTCCTCGTTGTGTTTTACATAATTTTTGGAGCAACTTTTTGAAAACTCCCAAGCTCAAGCAAGCTTCTAACTAGCGTGGGAAAATGAGTTCCGCCGGGCTGTCGCATTTCGGGCAACATATCAAAATAAACATTTATAGGCCTATTGGCATTTCTCTCGTTGACGATATAATACACTTACATATTAAACTTTTTTTAATTAGGAAAATTTAACTCCATCTCAACTATCAAGGCACGCACAATAATACAACAAAAACTTTGGATGTTTGACAGATTAAAAATATTCATTTACTAAGAGGAAATCCTACAATTTATTGTAGGTTGTTAGTGTTATTATGTCCGGTAATTTGGACTTTAATTTTTGTATGTAGTATTAATGTTATCAGGAAATTATTACTGATTTTCAGTTGAATTGAATGTAGCATTAAGAAATATTGTTATTTAATACTTTCCAAATGTTGACCTGCATTTCCAATAAATTTATTTCTCTTTTATTTTCTCACCTTATAATATCAACTTAATTATAAAGTGTGGTACATAGATGAGAGCTTAGGAAATGCTCTATTCAAAACCGCTAAAAGAAAATGTAAAAATGATGATGGTTCCAGCAAACCCAAACAATGGGTTCAAAATCTTACCAGACGGCATTCTACCTGGAAAGTTGCCCCAAAGTTGTCTTTTCAGATTTGAAAAATGTATTTTCAAAATATCTCAGGAATCAAAGCGATTTGCAAGCGCCGTTAAATTACAAACTAAATTGTGTAAAACTTTTGATCGTTTTTCTATCTATCATGGTTTCAGAGATCCTAATCCTTTCATAAACAATTTCTGACACACTATTGTAAACATTGTAAAATACAGAGGCAAACTAAGTTTCACAGATTGATGTTAAAGCAGATTTGTCATAATGAATGCGACTATAGACTAGTTCTCTTTTATCCATGTATCAATGAATGAAGCAATATTTAGTAGCTTTGACTAGGCAAAATTCAGGACTATGAAGGATTCATCATTTCTTAAGTTTCATGGTTGCCCTTGTTCTCATACTATTATCTACTTTATGCGTAGGTATTCACAAGATTGTGTTGACTAATCAATGTGAACAATATTATTTCAGATGACCGTCCAAACAAATTCAACATCTTGCACCCTACTCATATTATTACTACATTACTTCCATCTGACCACGTTTTTCTGGATGCTCGTAGAAGGTGAGAGCTTTTACAAATTATTTTAAGTTCTTAATATAAACAAAAATTTGGCTCCAAAAATTGAATCAACCACGTACGTCTGGTATTCTAAAAATTATTCAAACCCTAGATTTTTGACATGTTTCTGATAACTTCATTCTAATCTACAGACCCTGATTTATAATAGAAAAATGAAAAAAGTAATTTTGGCGGAAGAAAATTCAACCTAATTAATTTACCAGACATACATTTCTTGACCAAATTGGAGCCAGACCGATTTAAATCTAGCAGAAAACGAGTATATTATAAAGAGTGTATTAGAAGAGTATACGGTTCACAGCAAACTAGCAGCGAGGAACAGATGAAGAAGAATCGCTATCAAAGCATGTGACCTTTTCAATACATTTTATCCAACACCACCATTACTATCAATGATGGTAATGATGGTATTTTTATCAAAACTATGGTTTCTTTCAATTCAATTACTGAGTTTGAAGGTCAAAATGGTACGGAAACTAGAAGTAATTCAAAATAAGCGATAAAACAGAGAAACAAAAAAAAACCTGCCGTTTCGATTTTAAACCCAGCCAGAGTCTCAGTAATTAACTAATTTATCATTTGGTCATATTATGCATATTTTTTTGGGGGTGGTTTTAGTGGGTTTTGTGGAGTTGAAATAAGCAAGGAGTGATGGCAATAATTTTAAATCTTTATTTGACCTCCAATAGAGTTATTCAACATGGCGTCATCATGCTACCTTGTAATCCGCAAGGTTTAGCCACAAAATGACATCTTAGACATTCTCGAAAAAGGTAATAATTCTTGCTAAAAAATTTAAGATAAAGCGAGATTTACATTAGTGCGAAAATAAAACTAAAAAAATCTGGCAAATAATATACAATGAAATAAAGAAAAAGGAAACCACAGAAAATATTGAATTGTACATTAATGGAAAAATTGAAACAAACTCAAATGTTGTAGCTGAAGAATTCAATAAATACTTCTTAAACACAAGTAATCATTCAAAAATGAGCAAACATGATCAGTTATGCATTAATCAATATCTGAAATCTTCTTAAAAAAACATTAATCACACCTTTTTATAAATCCAACTAACAGTATAGAGATTCTTTCGATTTGCCAATCAATGAAATCTAAAACATCTTCAGGCTACGACAATATTTCTACAAAATTACTTATAGAGTGTATAAACGTTCTGGTTGAACCATTGTCAATTGACTTATTAAAATAAAATGACAATGGTTCAACCAGAACGTTTATACACATGTTTCCTGATGCACTAAAAATCTCACATGTCATACCAATTCCAAAAAAAGGTGATAAACATCAAATTACCAGTTATCGACCCATATCATTATTAACAAGTGTCTCGAAAGTTTTTGAAAAATTGATGTACAGTAGATTAACCAACTTCTTAAAAAAGTTCAACATTATTTCAGAAAATCAACACGGCTTTCAAACCAACAAATCCACTTCCTCGGCCATGTTTGACATAACTACCTTTATGAATAAACATCTTGATCAAAAAAAACTTGTGGGGGCAGATTCGTGTGATTTCTCCAAAGCTTTTGATAGCATTTGTCATGAGATTATTTTTCATAAATTGGAGTATATAGGAATACGAGGACTGAGTCTGGAATGGTTCAGATCTTACTTAACGGATCGCAAACAATATACGTTAATAAATAATAGACACGAAAATAAACAAATTCTTCCCAATTGTGGAAACATAGTAAGTGGTGTACCCCAAGGCTCTATATTAGGACCCATATTGTTTACAATCTTTATAAATGACTTACCATCAGCTGTATCGTCTGCAGTTTTAACACTTTTTGCTGATAATGCTATCTCTTTAAATAATAGTAATTCAAAAGAAGAACTCACTCATAATATAAATAATACAATATGTGAAATAGATACTTGGTGTAAAGTCAATCACATCAACCTAAACATGGGCAAAACTCAATGCATTAAATTTAATTTATTTTTTTACAACCAAATTCTGAATGCGCCAGCTGTCTTCGACATTCAATATATTGATTATATTAAATGTCTGGGATTTATATTAGATTCTAATATAAATTGGAAATTGCATGTTAGGGAAGAGATCAAAAAATGAACTAGGGCATGTTACTGTCTACGAGTAATGAAAGCAAAGGGTCTTGATTATGAAACTTGCAAACTTGTATATTATTCCAACTTTGTTTCGGTGATGTCATATGGCATTCTGTTTTGGGGTTATTCGACAGAGTGGAAATCTACTTTTATTTTGCAACAATATGCAATGCGAATATTAAACAATCTTAAGTTTTGTAATTCCTGCAAACCAATTTTCAAGGAAAAGAAAATTTTCACATTTCCCTCTCTATTTATCCAAGAATCATTGAAATTTGTTCACAGAAACAGACAGTTATATAATTTTTCCACTTCAAATACTCGTCAACTGAACAATCTTATCATTTTTCCAAAGCATAATACAACTACCTTTCAGAAAAGTTTCTATTACACGAGTTCATCTTTATACAATAGACTTCCTAATAAGTATAAATCATGTATAAAAAAGCTCTTGTTAGAAAAAGCTTACTACTCTGTAAATGAATACTTATCGGAAACTAGCCTAGTCTAATAGCTTAAGTTCTTGTTTTATATACTTGGGTATCTCTTCTAATACTATATATATATATATTTGTATGTTTTCTTGGTATATTGGTTCGTATATATACCAAGAAAACATACAAATATTACAAATGGTTCAAGAATATCAACAAAAGAATATATATATATATATATATATATATATATATATATATATATATATATATATATATATATATATATATATATATATATGTTATGTTGTATGTATTCATAGATGCAATATTCATGGTGTATTCCACATACATTATTGTAATGTTTTTTATTTTGGAATAAATTGAAATTGAAATTGAAATTGAAATTGTTGGTCCAAATATGGCCAATTACTTGGAAATGGACCGATAACTTATGATGGCATAGGGTATCTTAACAATTGCCAACACCAATGAACATTTTCCACCAGGTTTCGGGAGGGATAACTTGCAGTCCATTTTCGGTCCAATTTTAACTGGTCAGCCTGATGAACGGACACGATAAAAAATGATGGCACATGGTGGATGTTTATATGAATGGCATGCTTTTCAAGTAACCGCAACTTGAAAAGGGTTAACCTCCAGTCAAAAAATAAAACAATTTGCGAAGGCTGTATCTGGAGATCTAGCAGCCGGCGAAAATTCGGTCTGTGAGATGAATTGGTCATTATACCTATACTTCTCAATTCAAAACAATTAAACGTTAGATGAATGTGCTTGAATAGTTGATCTATGGCAGAGTATCGAATCTTACTGTGTTAATCAATGATCTACCACCCTTCCTGAGGCTTATATTTACAAAAATATAAGAGTCTGACAGGACCAAAGTGATGCAATTGGAATGTGGGTTCGAATTCCGCCTATGATTCAACGTTCTACGTTTATTCAACTTGATAATTCTATGTTAAATTATCTAAATTATCTTTATAATTTAGAAAATGTAATTCTATCTATCATAATTTTCCAGGCTTGTACCTGTACATACTAGTTGTGAAAACCTTCACGGGGAAGAAGCTGAAGCTGCGTATTTATAGCATAGTAGGATGGGGTGAGTAAATAAAAAACGCACATGTAGGTACATCGTCACAAAGGATCAAAGGATTTTTATGCTGGCTGAGCATTTTCTATCAAAAGATGTAGAATTGGTTTTGTTTGTTGCCAATACTTTCACATAAATAACATGCATCTGTTTTAAACAATTGAGAGTATGCACTATCTATTATTTGATTATATTCTGATGATATGTGAATACATTTATCTTTGTAGCATATAAAACATTTGCCATTTCGTGCATCAATATACTGTACAGCGTTCAAATATTTGAAGCAACATGAATGAACTTACTTCATATACATGAATAACTTGTAACTCTGTTATCGAACATGTTTTTGGATATTACGGATACTGTTCGAGTTTCGACTGATTGGGACATTCGGAAATTCAATAATGATGTGTCACTGGGACACAAACTTAGACTTCAAATACAAAATGTCGGATCTATCCGGGATAAGTCAGAAACTATGCGGAAAATAGGATATTGCCGAGACACGTAAATTTTAATATTGATTTAGGCATTTCTGTTGTATAACTGACATTCATATAATTCACCCTTCACCTCAAATCACCACCGCTTAAAAATCTTGAATGGGATTACCTCCTTTGTCACACCTCATTTTGAAAGTTTTATTAGGTATACTATACACTATACCACGATTTGGGGAACTGGAATCGATTGACCCATTGTAAAGATGCATGAGGCTGCTGCCATTTGTTCCAGTTATTAATTTGTGAGATGAATAATTAATACCTTCGTTTTCGTCTGAAGATGACACGTTTAGTGTTGAAACTATAGTTACTACTATATTAAATATCAGTGCTGGTATAGCAAAATAGTTTAATTTATTATTTCGTTAAAATGATAAACTATCACAAAGTAATGGCTTCCACAATTGAATTTTTGAATAATTAATATTGGTAGGTACAGTTTTTATAAGACCCTTAACCACGAACATTTCCTATCTTCCAATACGAGATAAATTTATGTTATCGCATCTGTTTTGATATACAAACTTTCCAAAGATATAAACTGCTTTTTGAAACAAAACGTTTTTTGATTGAAAAGAGGGTATGATGCTCAGACAGAGTTTTTAATGGGAGACATCCAGAAAAAATATCCGGCTCTAGACATTTCCTACCGGGAGGCAAGTAAGACTTATGCCGCCCCTTTACCTGTATTTAAAATTCTGACAAACAGTATTACAGGCTTCTTCAAATTTTATTGAATCAGTTTTTTGACTTAATATAGAGAGTATTACAATATTTTCAGTCCTACTTGAATTATTGTTGATCTGATATAATTTTTGATTATCTTCAGTTTGCCTCCTCTCACAGCTTGCTAATGTGGTTGGGATAAATTCTCAAACAGACATTATGGAAAACATCAATCAAATATCTCTCTTATATTGGTTAGAAGATCGAGTGGATTCATCAGTTCTATCTTATGCAACTGGACCCGAAGAACTACGATGTTAGTTCGGAACTCTTCTTCACTCAGATTTTCACGATATTCACTGGCTAGGTATGCTTCACGAGTTTTCAATTTCCTATCATTTGAGCATTCTTTAAAATTTATAAAAGAAAAACAGTCGTTGAGTGCAGATAAACTTTTCATTAAATATTCAAACTGAATCAGTATCACATCGATTATCTCTTCCAAACTATGGTAGAAACTTTCTTCCACTGAAAAACTTATTCCCTCATCTTAAGCTATCCCTCCAGCCATTCCCGCCAGTTTCCATAGTTGGATGTCTTGCGCTATTTCTTTTGCAGTCTTTATCCAATCATTTGATTCATTCTTCAGCATCTCCATTAATTTCACGAGACCTTCCAACAATTTTAGTGTTGGTTCAGACCATGTGTATCATATTGTAAGTATCTTCAAAGATTTTTATTAAGTAATTTCACAATTACCTAGTGAAAACTTTAAATAGCTATAAAAGGGATTGTAAACTTGGAGTGGCAAGGGGTATAAATTTTCATACTGTTGTGAAAGAACTCACCATAATTATTGCTATCAAAATTATTCAAATTATATTTCCCTCTGGTGAACTTTCACAACTATTGACATACAATACGTAATACTTGAAAAATCTGCAGCGTTATGTTCACCTATGATACCACTTCGATGAAGTCATCCAGACCTAAAAATGAGAATTCAATAAAATAGTATAATTTCATTTGAAAAACTGAAGATATATGTCAAGAGTACCCTCAACGGAGCTACTGTGCCACAGAACAATACAGTTCCTACTTCCACCACATTCATGCGATCTATAAAATTTCAAATCCATAGTCCAAGAGGAATGGGCTTGTCTTGATGATAAGTTACATTAGTCGAGGAAATAAAGCATTGAACCTGAGAAAGTTGGCGCAGTAGGATAGATTGAGATGCGGTTTTCTGCATTCGATTCAGAAAGTGATTTAGAAAATTTTTCCGGTATTTTTGTTTTGCGGAAAAAATTTGTTGCATTTCTACAGCCAAAAAATGCATTTTTCTAAGTGCACTTTTTGAGGTGAATAAAAAAACGGACTCGAATTGGTTTCTCGGGGGTTTTTGGGGTCGCTGAACACGAATATGATATTTAAAAAATTCCCTGAGGTCCCCTTGGACCTTCCCGGGGGTATACTAGCGTCCTGACGTCCTGGATATCGACGAAATTAATGAAAAAATTATTTTTGATGTTTGTCAACTGTTCGAAAGGTGATATGAAGGTTGCTAGTGATGATAACGACATGAAAAAACTCCTCTGCAATACCTGGTGTACCCTGCGTCCGGGTAACGACGGCATCTTCTAGGAATTTGCTAATTTTCCTTCATAAAAGGTAACAAATTCTAGCTCTCGGGGGTTTTTTAAGTCGCCGATCACGACTGTGACATTCACAATGTTCTATAAATTACCTGGGGGTATTTCCGGGACACGCGAGCCCTGTCTATCCACGTCATCTTCTAGGAATTTCTTGTTTTTTTTAAATTAAATGTAATAAATTCTAGCTCTCGGGGGTTTTCAAAGTTGCCGATCTCGACTATGCATGAAAACTGTGAAGGTCACAGTTGTGATCGGCAACTTTGAAAACCCCCGAGAGCAAGAATTTATTACGTTTAATTTAAAAAAAACAAGAAATTCCCAGAAGATGACCTGGATACACAGGGCCCGAGTGTCCCGGAAATACCCCCAGGTAATTTGCAGAACATTGTGAGTGTCACAGTCGTGATCGGCGACTTTAAAAACCCCTGAGAGCTAGAATTTGTTACCTTTTATGGAGAAGAATTAGCAAATTCCTAGAAGATGACGTCGTTACCCGGACGCAGGGTACACCAGGTTTTTGTGAAGAGTTTTTTCATGTCGTTATCAGCACTTGCAACCTTCATATCACCTTTCGAACAGTTGACAAACATTAAAGATAATTTTTTCATTAATTTCGTCGATATCCAGGACGTCAGGACGCTGGTTCAGCGATCCCAAAAACCCCCGAGAAACCAATTCGAGTCCGTTTTCTTATTCACCTCAAAAAGTGCACTTAGAAAAATGCATTTTTTGGCTGTAGAAATGCAATAAATTTTTTCCGCAGATCAAAAATACCGGACAAAGTTTCTAAATCACTTTCTGAATCGAATGCAGAAAACCGCATCTCAATCCATCCAACTACGCCAACTTTCCCAGATTTGGCCTATTTTAGTGCTTTATTTCCTTGACTACATACATACGCACATAATGAGTTCGTCTACCAAAAAAATTCAGATCGATTTAGAGAAGCTAAAAACGGATATTTCCGTGAAACACGAAAAAATGTTTTGCTCGATTACAACGTATAGTGAGGGAAATAACAATTCGGGAAACAAGAACGGTGGCGAATAAGAAAAGTAATGTTGTCAAAGTTGTAGATTAAATGGACCAAATTGAGGTACTATATGTAATTTCATGAACCCAACTTGCTCCCTACGTATAGTTTCTTCAAATACTGCACGCAGAGTCACGAAATTTTACAAACAGTATCGCTATAAAATGGAATTTCATCAAGAGCTTGGGAAGGATGTCAATACTAGACGATTACAGTATTGCGAGATTATGACAGATATGATCAATACAAACTCAGACCTGATCAAGGTTGTTTGCTTTAGAGATGAAAGCACGCTCTATTTGAATTGCGATATAAATAGACAGAATATTCCATACTGAAGTGACACATATTCAGGGAAGGGCACACTTAAACTAATCAAAAATAAATGATGAGGATACTTGGTGGAATCAAAATCGGTTCCATATTCATCAATGAAAATTTGAATGACCATGTCTATTTAGAAATGCTGCAGGATGTTATAGATCCCTTGTAACTTCCTCAAATGGGTCGTCTACAACCCTGAACCTGTGTACCTCGAATAATTGCTGAATGTAGAAGTATTCCTGGTGAACATTTCGAAAGGTGAAGCAAAAGTTCGAAAATCGGCTGAAGTCTGCATAGAGCAAACATTTTTTTATTTCTCAAAAAAGGTTTAATTTCATAAGCTGCATTCAGTCTTAGCTTAATTATGCTTGTGTTGGAATCGCAGTGAAAAATTTCACAAGGGGGTAATCCTATTTAAGACATCAAGTGGCGATGGTTTGAGGTGAGGGGTGGATTATACGAATATGAGTTATACGTCAAAACATGTCCCCTTCGATATAAAAATGTACGTATCTCGTGAATTTTCTATTTTCCTCGTAGTTCTTGATATATTAGCAATTGTTTCAGCACCCACTGTGTTGAGGTTATTCAGGGATGTGAAATTAAGTTGTTTAGTCAACTTGAATTCTTATCCGATATGGAGTTAGATGAGATCAGGTTAGGGTGGACTGATTGCGATAAATATCCAGGTTGTCCCAGGTTTTAGTAGCAGAACTTCAACAGTCGATAGAGAATTTCATTTCGAGAAAAAAATTCCTGATAACATATATGCACAGACGCTTAGTTTTTGAGATACAGGGTGTTAAAATTGAAAAAAAAAATTAGTTTTTTGCAGAATTTCCGGAACCGTTTATCGTAAAGAAAACAGCTTCTGCAAGCATCTTCTAATCATAGTAAGCTATGTTCTGTGTAATAAAATTTTTTTTTTAGTCATAATTGGTGAAGATTTTGAAGGGGTAGTTGGTGTTTTTCTCCCCAACTTCTACGCCACTGGAAAAAGTACCACTTCGAGACAGCCATTTGAACCGCCAATGTTTTCTACACAAAAAAGATACTCCTGGTCATAAGCTCTAAAGTTGACTGTTCGACTGTTCGAGAAAAATCAACTTTTATGTTGAAACACATGGTCAATTTTTTGGTTTTGTTACTTGTTCTAACGTTCGAATAAATTTTGTTTCATGAGTAAGAATTGAAAATGTTTTTCAACATAAAAGTTGATTTTCTCGAAAACGGTCAACTTTAGAGCTTATGACCAAGAGTACCTTTTTGTGTAGAAAACGTTGGCGGTTCAAATGGTTGTCAAAACCGTACTTTTCCCAGTGGCAGTTGGGCAGAAAAACACCAACTACCCCTTCAAAATCTTCACCAATTATGACTAAAAAAAATATTTTTATCACTCAGAACATAGCTTACTATGCTTGCAAAAGCTGTTTCCTGTACGATGAACGATTCCGCAGATATTCGCAAAAAACGAAATTTTTTTTAATTTCAACACCCTATATTTAAAAAACTAAGCGTCTGTGCATATATGTTATAAGGAATTTTGTTCTCAAAATAAAATTTTCTATCGACTGTTGAAATTCTGCTACTAAAACCTGAGACACCCTGTATATTCTTGAACAAAAAAAAAGTTACGTGATCAATAATCTTTATTTTTGAATGTGGATTTGAAATAGCGATAAATTCCAAGGTATCCTACAGGTTTGGATATTTTTGTAGTAATAACGTGAATTGGAATCTATTTCCGATTCTTTGTTTTGCAACGTGCCGATAGTATATTATATCCGTAAATGATGCTAGGAGCTACATTTTGGGATTCGTCCTATCTTTGAAATATATGGGGAATCTCTAGCTGTACCACTAGATATCCCGAAAGCATTTGACCAAGTTTAACAGCAATGCGTACTTGAGAAACTTCCGTCTTATGGTTTGCAGTGCAAACTTTGTCCTTCACTATCGAGTTTTCTTTCAGATAGATCACTCCATATATTGATGGGTGGTATCCTCCGATGACTCTATCAGCGTTTTCGTTCCACAGGAATCTGTCTTGGTATCACCTACGTTTTTGCTCTATATCAACGATCTGTTGGAATTGACCTGATGTCTTGTAGATAGCTTTGCGGATGACGAAACATTTCTTGTTTTCTAGAGCCCTATACCATCCAATAAAACTAAAGATGCAAGACAGAGACAGGTTGATTCGATAAATGTAGATCTTGCGAGAATTTTGAGATGAGGATCTGATAATTTTGAAGAATTTAATGCAACCAAAACTCAAGCGGATCCCGTAATTCCCAGTTTGATGTTTCTGTCAGTTACAGGTACAACTATTCCTATGAAGTCCTCAATATTCACGCTCGGTGGTGTCATCACAAACAGCCTCCCATGAGACAATCTTGTGCGGTCCATTGCGAAAACTGCTTCACAAAAACAGAGATTCGACCTGTCCTGGAGTTCCCCCGAGGGTGGCTTAGCCTCTCTTCGGGAAGCTTAGTCTAACAAGTAACGCCATCTCTGCTGGTCTCGCGGCTGATAGCCCATACATTATGCTGCGAAGCTAACATTGCCCCTGCAAACTAGTGAATGAACATTGCACCACACGGTGTTCACCTCTAAGGCTATTGTGTCGGGTGTCTTCCTATGCTTGAATTCTGGAGAATGAACTAGAAGTGTAGCATAGATGTGCGATAGACCAAATTTTCACAAGACCAACCGTTACTCAATCATGAATTGTTGGCAGGTATCATGAAGAGACAGGGTGAAAGGGCCCTCCACTTCCCTTTATTTAGTCATTTGCTGCTGCCGGGTAGTATGGTGTATTTGCATAGAGGAGGAGGTTCTGGCAAGATCCTAATACCCACGTGGCGGGAAAGCTGGGGTTCTTTTAAACTCCGTAATAGTTATCGTGTCCTGAAAAACTCTTCACATGTTGGTCCAGCTCCCAAACATACTCTTAGATTTCATCCAGAAGGGAACTATTCGTCTAGTGATGCCACACTCACGAATTCATAGACCTTCCTAGAACATCGCATTATGGTGGGCGATCTTCCTTTTCTATAAATATTTCCACAGTCGATACTACCACGAACGATTCCAGGTATACAGACTAGATGAGCTCGAACTGGTCATCCCTTTATTTTCAAGCTCCAGACCTGCCGAACTTCTTTCTACCAGACATATTTTTTCTATAGAATACAGGAGTTGTAGAACTCCTTGCCTAATGAGGTCTTTCCTGATTTCTATAACCTCCAATGCCTATCTCATCTCCCAACACTCCACCGCTGGCTCACATGATTGTAGGTATACCTTTCATGTAGTCAACATATACAAATAAGATATTCTAAAAACAAATTTCCATGAATTAAAGAATAACCAATAGAGGGAAAACATCAAACTTCGATTTTCAGTATCTTTCTGAAGTTCGCTGAGGAAAGGCTCTCAACTTTATTGAGGAAAATTGAGAATAAGGGTGCAAGTAACTCAAATGCTTGCGCTCTCATATTTCACCTGCTCAGAGTGCTATGAAATATTATACAGTGTTTGTAAAAAGTATTGCAACAAGACCATAACTTTTGAAAACAAGACTTTTCAAGCAACTCCTCGAACACGTTGATTTTCAATTATAAAACTGAAGATGATAATGCGTTTTTGAAATAAAAACTACTTAGCAATGTTTCGAATTTATATAGATACACCTGTAGCATAGTTTTCCACCTTGCTAGAAATCTGCACATGTGTTTATCTCTGTCTTATGAAATATTTCCTGTATTTGCTCGATTCAAATTTATGTCTTATAAAATAACGGTAGATAGACATATAGGCAGACAGACATATAGGCAGACAGACAGACAGGAAGATAGGCAGACATACAGACCAACAGAGACATACAGGCCAGTAGACAGAATACAGGCGGGCAGACAGATAGGCGGACAGAGAGACAGAGGCAGACAGGCTGGTAGACATACAGACACACATACTTACAAACAGGCAGGGAGACAGACGGACATACAGATAAACATACGAGCAGACAGAGACATAATACAAACAGGCAGACGGATAGATAGATAGACATACAGACATACATGCAGGCAAACAGACAGACATACAGACAAGCAGACAGACAGACGTACAGACAGGCAGACATATAGACAGGCAGACGAACATACACACAGAGGAAGACAGCCGATAGCCAGACCTAAAAGCAGGTAGACCGACATAGAGACATGAAGACATCCAGAGGCAGACAGGCCGGTAGACAGACATACATGAAAACAGACAGAGATACAGATGGGCAGACAGGCGAATAGGCAGGTCTTACCGTATCTTACGTATCTTATAGAAACTATTTTAATGTTTCCCCATTCTCAATCATTTATGACTTGCCATTATAGTCTAATAATAATGTTAATGATTTTAGGTATTCCATTTGTCTTCATATCAGTTTGGGCAGTAGTGAAATACGTGACTTCGCCATCTTACAACGGTAGCCAACAAGTAAGTTCATCCCCTTCATTATAATTTTGAACACTAAAGTCATGTGAGCTCTATATGAATCAATTTATCACATAAATCATCCCAATTTTGATGGATGGATATTATATAGGAAGTTAAGCCTACACGGAACAAGAATTTATCTGCAAAATATGATAAAAATATTTAGAGATACAATAGGCACATGTCAAATGAAATTTTATCACTTGATTGATCCAATTATTATTCTAGTTTGAGCCTCTCCATTTTCTACATTTTCATCTTCGAGATTATCTGTAGGTGTTCCCTTCTCGTTTGCTCTTTTCTTGATATTTTTCTCTGTTCCCACAACGATTCAGGATTTATTATTGAGAATTTTCCCCCCTTGCTTCTGAATAAGTCTTTTTGCGTTTCTTCCACCAGCCAAAATATAATGACCAGTGATTCTGATTATTGATCTGCAAAATATTCAGAAAAACAATAAGCATATTGTCAAATGAAATCTTCATCATCCGATTATTATTTTTGCTTGAACCTCTCCATTTTCTAGATTCTGATGTCCGAAATTCTCTCTAGGTTTACCCTTTTCGTTTGTTCTTTTCTTGGTATTTATCTCTATTGCAACAACAAATCAGGATTTAATATTGAGAGTTTCCCCCCATTGTTTCTGAAAAATTCCTTCTGCCTTCCTTACACCAGGCAAAATATAATCGTCTGTGAAATTTCTACATATCTTATCAAATTAAATTGATCTGCAAAATATGATAAAAGTATTTAAAGACGTAAGCACATCGTCAAAAGAAATCTTTATCACTTGGTTGATCCCATTATTATTCTTGCTTGAACCTCTCCATTCTCTAGATTTTAATCTCCGAAATTCTCTCTAGGTTTACCCTTTTCGGTTGTTCTTTTCCTGGAATTTATTATTGAGTTCTCCTCCCGTAGTTTCTGAATAAGTTGTTTTGCGTTATATTTCAACAGTAAACATATAACGATCAAGGACATGTCTGCTTATTTTATCAGAAATTTCTCTCTGTACTTCACCTGTAGTCGAAAAATGGTACGAGAATGTAAAATATAGACATTCTCCAGAAATTGATAATTGATTATTATTCAGTTATTCAAAAGTCTCACATGGTTAGATGTTGACTTATATTTTGGGCTTCTACTTCTATTTCTAGTGGGGTTATTATTTTAGCCAGTAGGATTGTCAATCTTGGCAAAAAAGTCTTTAATATTTGAAATTTTAATCATGAAATATTTTTCACAATATCTAACAAATCACTCAGGGTGTGTTGTTTCATTAGGAGAAAAAGACACCTGATATGTGGATGGGAGTGAGCAGGGTGGAAATTATACTTTCACACTTTACAAGTATTATACTGACGTTAATGCAGTATGATATTTCCCTAAATAAATATCCATATTGAACAATATTATACATTATTATTAAGGTGTTGAACACATGCTTGCCCTCATTTGCAGCATAACCTTATATTATAGATAGTTAGATACATAAACTTCACCTTCACAAGCAAAGCATTGCATGTGTAGCCGAAGCTTGGCTCAGTATGAAATTTTCTCCAAGGTTTGTAGAAGTAGAAACAAATTTAGTAAACAGAAGAAACTACGCCCAGAAGCCTTTTTTGTTGGCTAATTATTTGTCCCCCGGCAAAATTTAGATGGATTTCATGGAATCTTCCTGAGTTCTCAATCGAATTGTTTTAAATTCACGTACATGGGATTTGAGGTGTTGCTGATTACGAATCCGATGAGAAAATTTGTAAATTCGGAATAGTGGCTATAAAATGGCTGGTTAAAATATAAAAATGCATTTTGCAGCGTAACTCTCGATTTTAGAGAAAATTATCAATTGCCAAAAATTATTTAGAATTTGATTTTGTATAAGAATACCTCATTTTCATTACTCATATAATACATCAACTACCCCTTAGCGAACCAGTTAGTAACCCCCACGATGTATATCTACAATTGATGATGTCAGTGTGACAGTGACATAATTATTTCAAACGTAAAGTAAGACACACGTTTTAGATTCCACAACCACCCTGGACCAAGATAATTTTTGATATTCCGGTATAAGTGTATTTATACGGTCACTTTTCAACCTCTTTTACTAAGGCTAAATACAGGGTGTCCTCGAACTGCGTGGCCAAAATAAAACCGAAGATTCTTTGATTCGATAAAAAGTTGATGAGCCTTTTTATTTTTGCCTCAAGTGTCTTGTTTACCCGGTAGAGGGCTTCAAAATTGCAAAAATAATTTTGTTTTTTCGGTATAACTTGAGAACGTGATGAAGAACTTTTACAATATTTAGCAGGTGAGTTACTGTCAATAATGGCCATTCTTGAGAGTGGAGCACGGAGCCTTAGAGACTATAGAAATGGCTCAAACTTGAGGATGTAACGGAAAAAGTGTCCAGAACTTTTTTGTGGTCAATGTAATTCACTCAATAATTTTTTATGTAGATAGCTTATTTAATTTGAAAACTTTTTTTAATCTTAGAAAATTTTGATAAAATCAACGGATTAGCTTGAAAAAATTAATTTTCGAGTCTCGGCAATTTTGGCTTACTAATTTTACTTGATCAAAATACCTTAGTTGCCTTTGCTTTTCTAATGTCATTTTGGCATTTGAAAAATTTATTCTCAAAACTGTCAGTTTTTACTTTGCTTTCCGTAAAAATTGTATAAAATTATGGCTCAAAATTTCACTAACACTGAAATGGTTGATATGTTATTGATTTATGGACTTTGTCGTTGCAATGGCCGGAGAAGGGAAAGATATCCGCATCGCAGAATTCCAAATCGACAAACCTTCGCGCAACTGGCAAATTTGAAGCAAATCGCAGAGAAACTGGACGCAGACGGACAAGAAGGACGTTAGAGCTCGAAGAACCGATACTGGAAGCGGTTGAAACTGAACCTGGGATAAGCACACTACGTTTGGGACTTCGTATTGGAGCCTCAAAATCATTAGTTCATAATGTACTGAAAGAAGGACTGTTGTATCCCTATCATATTGAAACAGTTGAAGACTTATTGCCCATGGATCCAGGTCATCGGCTAGATTTCTGTCGGCTTATTGTCCAAAGACAAAACGCAAACCCCAATTTTTGTAGAAGAATTCTGTTCACGGACGAAGATACTTTCACGAGATGTGTTCTTTTTAACCTCCATAATGAACATTTCTATGCTGATGAAAATCCTCATGAAACGGAAGTTACGTATTTTCAGAATCAAACTAAAATCAATGTTTGGGTTAGAATTGTGGATAACTTTATTATTGGCCCTACCGTTATACCCGATCGATTGAACGGGGAGAACTACTTGAACTTTTTGGAACAAATTCTACTTGAACTGTTGGAAGACTTGCCCTTACACATTCGTCGTGGCCTGGTTTATCCATGATGGTGCACCTCCTCATTTCACATTAGCTGTGACGCGACATTTGAATGCGGAATATCCAGATCGCTGGATAGGTAAAGGACACGATGCACCAGTGAACTGGCCGGCCCGCTCCCCTGATTTGACGCCCTGCGACTTCTTTCTATGGGGCGCTTTGAAGTCGAAAGTTTATGCAGCTCCAGTAAACACACAAGAGGAATTGTTGCAACCAATTAATCATGAAGCGGATTTATTGAAGAATGATCCTGAAGTACTAGCCAGAGTTCAATCCAATTTCTTGAAACGAATTAATTTGTGTATTCAGGAAAATGGACAACATTTCGAACAATTGATGCCTTAGCGATTTCCCAAAAAGTTTTGTTGTTTCTTTTAATTCAGCATTTGTTTTTCCTAAATAATCACATCGTTTCCCCATATCTATTGTTTTTATTATTCGTGTTTTACCGAGATATTAACCATTTCAGTGTTAGTGAAATTTTGAGCCATAATTTTATAAAATGTTTACGGAAAGCAAAGTAAAAAATGACAGTTTTGAGAATAAATTCTCCAAATGCCAAAATGACATTAGAAAAGCAAAGGCAACTAAGGTATTTTGATCAAGTAAAATTAGTAAGCCAAAATTGCAGAGACTCGAAAATTATTTTTTTCAAGCTAATCCGTTGATTTTATCAAAATTTTCTAAGAGTAAGAAAAGTTTTCCAAATAGATAAGCTATCTACATAAAAAATATAGAGTGAATTACATCGACCACAAAAAAGTTCTGGACACTTTTCCCGTTACATCCTCAAGTTTGAGCCATTTCTATGGTCTCTAAGGATCTATGCTCCGCTCTCAAAAACGGCTATTATTGACAGTAACTCACCTGCCAAATATTGTAAAAGTCCTTCATCACGTTCTCAAGTTATACCGAAAAAACAAAATTATTTTTGCAACTTTGAAGCCCTCTACCGGCTAAACAAGACACTTGAGGCAAAAGTAAAAAGGCTCATCAAATTTTTTTCGAATCAAAGAATCTTCGGTTTTATTTCAGCCACGCAGTTCGAGGTCACCCTGTATAACGGACCTGTCGTAAGCCTCGTCTCTATTTCAAACCTTTTTTTGATGACATCACACTTACGTTTGTAGTAAGCGCTTAGGACTTGTATTATAGAGGGTATGGTAGTGCATGTTCCACTATTACTATATATTTCAGTGGTTAACACATTTTTACGTGGGTAGATTAATGTCTAAAATACATCTACATTAAATAAGTATTATATATAAAATTCTCGGGAAATAGATCATACTAACACATATGCTTATTATTTTCATCTTTACGTATGTTTCGGTCTCACGACCCTCATCAGAAGACGTAAAACTGTATAAAACGTAATTTCTTAAAACTAATTGTATCATCACACGGCGACCTTATCGCACTAATTTCAATTACAAATGCCCACGTCGCCGAATGAACAGAAACACGAACAATCGAAATTATAACACAATTAGTTTTGAGAAATCACGTTTTATACAGTTATACGTCTTCTAATGATGATCGTGAGGCCGAAACGTACGTCAAAACGAAAATAATAAGCATATGTGCCCGTGTGACTCATCTCCCGATAATTTTATATACAGTTCATACCTGGGTAAAGAGTCATAAATAATTAAATAAGTATTAAAACTGTATGAATAGGTTTTATACTGACACCTGCTGTCTTCTTAGTTTTCAAAATTATTCACACTATAATATAACCTTGTTTAACAAATATATTTACACTATCATTCCATTATACGGCAAAGTATAGAACTAGATAGTATAGACTAGTTTTATTTTTGAATCAACTACAATTATTACTTAAACTACCATCTAGTAATATCAGATGTGCAAAGTGTTGTTTCCAGGGTTGAAGATTTTGTGTGTTTTCTATTTTTTCAATACATCGATATATCAACGACACGTGTGCCAAACTTTTTCCAATGACACAATCAAATATAAGCCAGGCGACACATTCCTATAGAAAAATGAACTCGATTAATTCATAAATAAGTAATATTTCATGAAATCATCGATAACTGTCATGGGGAAAAATTTATTGAATTACGCTATTATTAGCTACCTATTCATATCGATTAGTTCAATAACGTGTTCAAATATAAGTCATTTTGATTTTCCTTGGAATTAAAACGTTATTTTAACATTGAATATGATTGAATTGATATCAAACATATGATAAGGATATAGGTACTGTTTACACAGAATTACCAGCATCAGTTGCAAATACTTGAAAGTTTGTATAACATAATTGCCACATATGAAAAGTCTTATCTCAACTGAGCCAGAAACTTCCTCATACTCATACATCAAAAATGTCACAAAAGCAATATTTCCATTCCGTTGTTCTACGCTTTCTAAATTTTCTCAATTGTGCGAACCTAACAGACTCTATACCTCCTCCAAATTCGAGAGTTCTTCACAGCATACCATGTTATCGCGATAAAGTCTTCAGGTGTAACTGGTCGAACAATAGCTACCCATTTGAAAGAGCATGGGTTTGTCCTCATATTTTCAGCAATGACCGAAGCGAGTTGAAACATCAAAAGTCGAAACCTAAATAGTGACACTTCAATTCTCCCAATATTTGGGTTACGCAACGACAATAATTAGTAGCCTTCGGATGAAATAAGTGAACTATGAATCATAAAACTTTCTAGCTATAAATAAGATCGAGGTGAAAAATAAAAACCTTACCACCAAATCTAGTCTTGAAGATGTCACTCGCAATAATTGGCGAACCGCCTAAAATAGTCGTGCTTCTGTGACGTTGGAATCATCTGGATAACAAAATTGTTCATAAAGTAAATCATGTGAAGGGTCGTCATAATTGGAGATTCCTAGTAATTCTAATAACGTGAATTTTCCACCTTCACTAGTTTAATGTAATACACCCCACCCTGGAGAAGAATTATGACATCACCTCATGTTTGGATCTGTCGCAACAAATTACAAATATTTTTATATTCTTTGAAGATGAATTCCGAAGAGTATATTGCTTTCAATCAAGCTATTTCTAAAATCGTTGAGGAAAGTTCTAAAGGAAAAATCCTTTCACCATAGTATTTTTCATCGCATTTCAAGCAACTCTTGAAAAATCTGTCTGTCTGGATGTCCGTCACGGGATCCTTGCCTACACGATAACTCAAAACCGAAAAGTCGTATCATATGCAAATTTTGGAAAAAAATCATTCAATGATGATGAACCCTATAGTTTTCCAGAGGAATCGTGTGATGAACACATCATCTTCTGAAGGGTTGAAAATTAAAAAAAAATCGTAACTCCCAAAGTGTTAATTCGAAACGGCTTTCACTCACATTTCAAAAAATCGTTCAACAACAAGAGCAACTATTGAAGTAAACTTAAATTCACACGATTGTTTAACACTTTACGACAAACGGCGATGTGGTCTAGGACCTAGGATTCTTGACTGTCATTCAGTAGACTCGGATTCGATTACCAGAAACGGAAAATTTTATTTTGTACATTTTGATAAAAACAATAATAATTTGAATATTAAACTCTCGCATACGAAGTCCGCAGAGTATATTGTATTACTATTTTTGAAATCGTTTAAAGAGATCCCACAGCAAAAATTTCTTTAGGACAGTATTTTTTATCGAATTTCGAGAAAATTTTAAAATATCCATATGTGTCTGTCTGTCTGGATGTCCGTCATGAAATGCTTGTCTACACGATAACTCAAAGGCATATGGTCCTATCATATTCAACTTAATACAAATAATCGTTTTTGTTCGGGGACGAACCCTATTGTTTTTGGGGAAATCATATAATTAACACAGTTTGTATACACAGATTATTAATAAATTATTTTTGCGCGGCAAAAATCATTGCTTCAATTTTGGGGTCGTGATATGAAAAAGGTTGGTAAGCCCTGGTCTAGATCGATTCAGAAATGCTCAAAACGAATAAATCCGCGAAAATCCGGAAATTTTTATTGGGCTGATTGCGATATTTCCATAGTTCTACGTAGTGAGGGAAGTAACTAAACATTTCACATGGCAAATTTTATGAGTATTTAGTCTAATACAAGGACTTGAGAACATTCAGACAGATGTGCATTTTCTATTTGATTTAGCTCATGTAACTTAAAGAAACATGAACCCTTTTGTTTGAAATTCGCTATAACGACTCAATACTTCACTCGTGACGAGTTGATATAATAATATTATCGATTGTGAATTTGATATGTGTTCATTATCCAATAGACAATTAGTCTGAAAGTAGACGCCTCGGAATAGAGGCCATCCGATATTCTTCCTGTAGGAATATTCATCCTGTATAACTCTGAATATTGTGGTGATCAATCAAGTATCCTTACAATATATTTTCACAGGCTAGTGAAGCAGTGAAGTTTTGTCCTTGGACATCACACGCAGTGGATTGGATATATGAAGCCCCGGCTATTGGCGTGCTGATTATAAATGCCCTATTTCTTTTCAACATCATGTGGGTAAGGTATTTAATTAATTTTTCAATGAACAGCCTTCAGTTCGCAATCCGCTTGTAAAACATTTATATCCACTCTGAAATTTAGCATTTTCAACTCTCTCGAATAAAATGTCAATTTCAATCAATTGAACAAAGGCGATAAAACGTTTTTATTTTATTTATTTCATAGGAATTAAGGGTGCTGCGAATGTCAACAGAAAATTACTGACATTGCGTAGTAACTTGCAGAAGTAGATATGCAGAAAGCGGAAAACGTATGTATAAGCCGTCATGAAGATGATATTAGGGAATTAATGATATTTACGATATAATTATACAACAAAACGAGTAGTTCGCCACCAACCTAAACGATATTCATAGTGGATTACCCGCATGGTAAGGACGCTCGAGGATAAAAATCAAGCAGGACGCATCATAAATATATATACGTTCCTCTTCATACTCTACCTCACTCATATGATCTGAGTTCATCGATGATTATGATGAAGGGTAAATAACAAGTTGTTCACAATCATGAGCTTCATAAACTTGCAGAAAGATTTTTAAACGCCTTAGAACGATCATAAAAGTTTTCGATGAAATGGGTTCTAGCCAAAATGGGTAATTATACCAGCGAAAATCTTGGATTCAAATATATTTTGATGATGATCGATTGCTTCTCGAAAATTCTGTGAAAGAGGTTCAAAAAACGTTTAATTTTAAATTGCTGGAGGGACGTCGTAAATCTAGGAATCTGCAAAGCGATCAAGGAAAAGAATTCTTCAATAAACACTCAGCTGAGTTGATGAAGAAGCATAAAATCATTTATTATAATATGTATTCTGTGATAAAAACAGCCATTGCAGAATGCGTCAGTCGCACGTTGAAACAAGCGCTCAATAAACATTTGAATCTGAGCGGGAAATATAAATGGTTGAATATGGTGCATTAAGCATAAACTATAATGGTCATATTAGGTTGTTGGTTTCCAAATCGAGCACTTGTTCACATCAAAAGTTTGAAAGTAGTGTTTCCAATTGTTCTTTTCTATCTCCTGACCAAGTCTTTAGGGTGATGGAAAAGAAGATAAAGAAGCAAGGTGTAATAATGAATCGAGATGAGTATGAAGACATAATCGGTATCATTCTACAGTATTACGACTTGGTCAAAAGTGGAGTATCTTTGATTGGGAAACCGAAGGAAATAGTGTGCTCAAAAAACCTGGACAATGGAATTTTGAATTTAACGAATCTGAACTATTCATATTCACAAAAAAACGACGATGTTATGCTAAGACGCGCTGAAAATGAAGGATTGAATTTCCAACAATAACAATGCTCATATACTAAAAACGCGGTGAATCTTTATCAAATAAGATTTCACTTTAGATGCAAAACTTGATAAAATCACCTTTCAGATACAAATCTTAGTAAATGAATATTTTAATCATAATTTTCTCATCTCTAGTAAAATCTTTACGTTGAATATGATTCGAAACTAATTTGTAATTATATGTAAATTTTTGGGAATAGGCCATATTAACATATATGTCAGTATGTCACATATATTCTGGTCTTGACGTACGTGTTTCGATCTCACGACCATCATCTAAAAACGTTTGAAACATAATTTCCATCAACTAAACCGCTGGATTCCTCAAACTAATTGCACTAAGCACTGAAGTTTTTACCGCTTTAATTTTAATTGGAATCTACGTCGCAACAACGAACGATACATGAAAGATTGAAATTGTAACAATTGATTTGTGAATTATATTAAGAATTAGAAAACCACCACAAAATAATGTTTCTATAGTTGAAAGCGTCATTACTCGAGAAAGAAGGAAAGACATTTGGCATCCCTTTGCATCCAGTAGGTACGATGTTAAACGAATGTATTTGAGAATTTTATGACTACGATAGCGAAGGTCTTAGCTCTTAGCTATACCAAAATTTCCGGATGTATTATATTAACTATCTACCAACACACAATTTCACACATATACCAATACGTAGAAATTTGCAATTATTTAATTGATTAAATTTGTAGAAATTTGACTTAATGACTGTAAATCGGTTCTGTGATTATAAAACTAAGGATCACGTTTTAGCTGAATCATCTCCAGGATAGATCTTATATAATAATTCGTTTCTTTGTCCAAAATATTGATATTTTTATAATAGAACTGATAGTTACGATCAAAACAATGTTTAGCAAGGGCGGTGGAATTTTCAAAGTATTTTGTTTTAGTACTATACTTTTGGTGATACCTTCTTTTTGTAAATATTGTTTAGAAGTTCCTGTATGAGGAATTTGCCATAACGGGAAAGCATCATATGTCTATACGCTGGTTTGCAGAAGAAGTTTGGTCTCAGCGAAATCTTCACTTTAACTCGGTTGTACCAACAATTTATAAAAAAAATCGTTATAAACAGTCTTATAGATCACGCTGTAAAATTATCACATCCAGAAAATCTTCCAAAAATTTGAAAAAAAATTCTTACACTCGAAATGAATGGCTCCCAAAAATACGTTTAACTCCATCATTGAAGAAAGAATAAGCAAAATCTATAATAGTCCATCACATATAAATAATATAAACAGTAATAAAGATAATTTCATAACATCAGCATATATTTCGGAGGCCTCAGAAAAAAAATGAGGAATGCTCAAAAAAGCATGACATAAATATTGCACATAAGCCTACTAGCTGTGTTGGTAAATATTTTTCAAATCAAAAACCGTTAGTACCGAAAGATAAACAATCCCATACAGTAAATGAATTAAATTGTTAAGATTGCGATGGTACATATACAGGAATCTCTAAAAGCAATATTTACAAAAAAGAATGTAGACCATAAGTATATTACTAAACACATAAACCGTCCTTGCTAAACATTGTTTTCATTATCAGTTCGATGATGAAAATGTTAATATATTAGCTAAAGAAACCAATTATTATAAAAGATATATCCTGATATGATTCACATAAAACGTGATCATGAGTTTATCAATCGCAGAAGCAATGTACAGTCATTAAGGCAAATTCAAACAACTTTGATTAATCAAATAATTGCACATTTGAAGGGCTTCATGCAAGAAGTCCCTAAGAGACATTTTCGTAAAGATGGGATTTGTGGCACAGTCTATGTTTTAAAGCATGTACTTTCGACTAGCAATGACAGATTTTCTGCAAATCGACCCGAAGTGCTTAATATTGCCAAGGCATTTTAACTAAGTTACACTCAATTTCGTGCAAGAAATCCCTAAGTTTTCAAAAAGTACCTATGTCGGAAAAAGAACCTAAGTACGCCAAATGAATACTTGTAGAAATAATTCGTAAACTTAACCTAACTTTGTTTAGACTGTGTGGAGATATCAGATAATATTTGTGGTGTTTGTGCTAGTTATTTTAAACTAATATTTGACGCGATGACTGACGTTTCACACTCAGAGGACAGCAGTAGAGGTAAGATTCTGTTATTTAGTTATTTTTCCTCTATTACCTATGCACAATATTATTTTAGAGCCTTTTTCGCGTAGTGAGGATGAATGGTTGCCATCCGACGATGAATATCAAACATGTAAATCATCTATCCTTTATTCCAAGAAGTTCTTAGGCAGTTTATCAGTTTTAAATCAACCACAATCGGATAATGAAAATCTAAGCATTGCCAGTACTTCTAATGCTTCCATGATCCCAACTGCTACTGCTTCAAGGGGAACTTCACCCGATAAAAATATAACAGATATCGAGATATCCGAATCCACAAAACCAAAAAGACGGTCGGATCCTGCCCAATGGAAGAGAAATGTTATGAAAAAGTGTCGCCTAATTAAGGAGCAAGCAGTTGATATCCTTTTATCTACGTGCCGCTGTAAATGCGACAAAAAATTATGTGCAGCTGATGTAAAACAAATTTTTCAGTGCTTCAATAATTTAAAGTCCCACACTGAACAAAATATTTATTCAAGGGGATGTGTGCGCTCCACTCCCGCACAGAGATTGAGATTACGTAATAAGAACAAGCCACCAAGAAAAGTATTTACATACACTGTTAATGCTCCCAGTAAAAATAAGTTAGTAACTGTCTGCCAAAACTTCTTTTAAGGCTACATGGTATTAAACGTGATCGCTTAAGGAAAAAGGTTTTAAATTTTAACGTAAATAATATGGAAGATAATAGAGGCAAACATACAAGCCGACCAAACAGGGTAAATCCAAAAAGTATCGATACAGTAAATACCTTCTTGAAATCACTTCCAGCAGTTGAGTCACACTATAGCCGCTCAGAAAATAAAACAAAGAAATATCTTCCCTCTGACATAACTATAGCTGATCTCCATCGGAAGTATAACGAACTTCATAGTGACATGGCCGTGTCTTATTCTATCTTTTACAAAATTTTCGTGGAGGACTTTAACTACAGTTGCTCCAATCCCAAAGAAGATATTTGCGCTACTTGCACGAAATTTGCTGCCGATATAAATTCTGCACAAGCACATAATAATCTAGATGGTTTAAGACTACTTCAGGTTGACAAAGAACTCCATTTACGAAAAGCCGAAACGTTTTTTTTCAACATGAAGAATAAAAAGGGAACTGCAGAGAAGCATGAAATGGTAATTTGTTTCGATTTCCAAAAGAACTTACCACTTCCGGTGACTAATATTGGCGACGAATATTATTTGCGCCAGCTTTGGTTCCATAATTTTGAAATCAATGATATTGTTACTAACCAAGCTACAATGTTTTTATTTACTGAGAACTTTGCCACAAAAGGACCCAACGAGGTCATAGCAGAGTTGAATCATTACATACGAGAAAATAAACAGCAAGAACAGACTAAGTTGACAATATTTTGCGATAACTGTTTTTCGCAGAACAAAAATAGGTATTTATATACTTATTTGCATTCCTTAGTCACTTCATTAATTTTTCATAAAATTGTGGTTCACTACCCTTTGCCAGGACATTCAATGATGCCTATTGATCGATGTTTTGCGCTAATAGAAAAAAAGCGCCTTAAAACGGATAAAATAAATAATCCAACTTATTACCTTAATCTTATCAAATCTGCACGTGTTAAGCAGCCTTTCAAAACTGTTTCTCTGGTTTCCGAACCATTGCCCGATACAAAAGTAATGCGAGTTCGAGACTACAAAAAAATGTACTCGCCTAGAATAAAACCTAGTACACCAGGGATAGCTAAATGCCGATCTGTATTGTTCTCAACAAATAACAAACCGCAAATGAGAGATACAATGACTGGTCCTTATTATACTTTACATTGTAGAGAATAGGCCAACAACCTTTTATAGCAAACCTTATACCCGACATTGCATACCATACCTTTTTAAAAATCAATGACAAAAAGTTACAAAACGTAAAACACCTTGTGCAATACATTGAAAAAGAAGAAGATAGGCAGTTTTATAATATTTTGGATGAAGAAAGTTGTAATAAAAACAACGAAAACGAGACTGAAGATTGTTCCGATGTTGAAGAGTACGAATAGTTTTTAATAACAATACTTAGTTTGTATTATAGGTATAACATTTTGTTTATGTTTTGTAACACTTTTCTTTAAAAAGTCCCTAAGTACATCTAATACTACCCCTTTACTACCCCTATAGTTAATTTGTTATGATTCTTACTGATTACACCCATAGTTAGGGACCGAAGGTATACGTTGCAAAATAATTTAAATTTTTTAAAAAGTAATTGTGAATTCACAACAGTTTTAAAAGTTTAAATTACTCATAACTTCAAACTTATCAAATGTCGTTTAGGGACTTCTTGCATGAAGTCCTTCATTTCTACGTGTTTTTATATAATGCTTAAAATTATCTGAGCCGATACAACAAATCAGGAATTTTGGTACAGCTAAGATCTTCGCTATCGTAGTCATAAGAGTCTCAAACACATCTGTTTAACACCGTAAATTGAAATTAATGCGATAAAAACGCTCGGTGCTTAGTGTAATTAGTTTAAGGATTATCGGGCTTTAGTGAATTAGTTTTCAAACGTCTTCTGATGATTGTCGTGTGCCCGAAACTTACGTAAAGACGAGAATATATATGACATATTTGTTAATGTAACCTATTCTCAAGAATGTACATATAATTTATACCTGGGTCAAGAATCATCATTATGTCTAATTTCTAATGCTATTTCTCATATGTCGGACAGTTTTGCAAAAAAATTATCATCCCAATAATACAGAAAATTGTTTTTGCGGTGCAAAAACATAGTTCTGCTTTTAGGGGGGCGGGCGTCTTTGGGAATCATTAGAGATTAATAAGTAGAAACATCTGTATAATATTTCTATCAGTTCCTCTTCTTTTACTTACCATCCTACCATTCTTCTATAATGCTATTCTAATATTGGATAAAATAGAGACTCACTTCGACCGATACCGTCTTTGTTTACCGCTGCGTTTACATTAAAACTAGTTAAAATTTTATATTCATGAGGCAATCGATTTATAACAAGGTGAGGGATTAAATAATTAATAAAATTTAAAAAATGTGCAGCAGCTTACCCATTGTGAAACAGTGTAAAGGAATACAAGTTAATTGGATTCCACAAATCTGTCCCACCACAGGAACTGTGAGCAGAACCGTAGAGAGAAAATATGGGCCCTGGGGAAAAGATGAGGTTCAACTTACGTTACGAGCCTCTAAGCTCTATTTTCAATCAACGTACCTGTGGACGGACCCCCCCCCCCATGTTGACTGGCTGAACCGGTAATGAATCTCAAACATCTGACTGACTGGCTAATATCTTTTACACATATTGAATTACAATTACAAAGAAAACATTATCAATGGAGGAAATACCACAAATATTCTTCAAGTAAAACTGAATCACAACCAGATCTGACAGCTTTTTCAACATGGGTCTCTTTAGAACTCTGATAATATTCGTCCTCGTCCTGTATATCAAAAAATATCGTATAAGTATATATACTTTGTCCGCTATCGATTATTGTATTTATATATTGTACCTACGTATATATCGTTTCAGAAATTACAAGCTATTTGTTGCGAAAATTTGTGATAAAAACGAAGTAATAAGTGTTTTCTTATATCAATAATAACTAGTGTTGATTATATTTGCCCCAAATAAACATTTACCTTTTTCTTCTTCTAATCTTGTGACAATTGGGACAATACCGTAGGTGTTTGTATTAATTCTAGATATTTTCAGTTATGATGAAGATAATCAGGTAAATTATCTATATCATATAATCATTTATTAAACTTGTTTATGATAAAATCAAATGAAGCGTTCCTACACGATCGGAAGTGAGCATTTGATTTTCAAAGTTCCAGGTACCTACCTATTTTACTATAGATGAACATTGTACAGAAAATAACAATAAAAATTATTAATAATTCATATAATGGCATTACTTTAGACATCAGTCAAGACTTGTCAGAGGAAAATTCTCAAATGTGTCTTAACGTAGGTCAGACACGAAAACGTGGAAAGAGATGGGATGGTATAATGCCGTAATGGCTATGGAATACTAGAGTCTCTCTTCATGGCTGTGACAACAACAATTAATGAAGTAGACATGGAAGAATGATAAACGCAACAAAACTAAATTGTATAATATATCACAATTAACAAATCGAAAAGATCCACACCGATTAAGAAGAAAGAGTCAAAAATTTCTCCCAATCAGCAAACAGCAGAACATTCATATAACTGAATAGTATGCTAACATGTTTTTTTTTTTTTTTTTGCGGATCTTAAGAAAACCCTCCATAGGGAGGTTATGAGCCTTTGAGTCTCAAGGTCTACTGTGAGAGTCACCATCCCAGGTATGCTCACTAAAAACTTTACCCTCTTTATAGGCTTGTCTGGCTATTACCTCCGGTGACACTTGGGCCTGCTGGCCTATTGTATCTCGCCTTATGCTGATGCTAACATGTTACTGCTATACTGAATATTATCTCACTATTAACATGGGCAGGGCTGCGTAGAATACCTAGAATCTCCATACGAAGTGACAAGGATCAGCAGAATATCCTGCTTGAGAATATTGAATTCCGGAAAAGTTTCTTATTTTGACTGAACTAGAGAAAAACCTATAATGTTCGTAAAACATCCTTTGGGTGAGCAATATAATGTTGTGAAAGGAACTTTCTTAAACTCTTCAGTTTTGTGGTTATAGGTATCAGGAACAGCTCACTAGGCAAAGAGTTCCACAACTTCGCCGTTCGATAGAAAAATAAAATTAGGTACAAAGAAGTTCGGCAAGTCTCGAGATTTACAATGGAGGCGTGACCAGTTCAATCTCGTTTAGTCTATCTTCCTGGAATAGCTTGTGGTTTGATGAAAGACAAGATTTCCTATGAGCACCGACCATGGAAATATCTAGAGAAAAACCAGAGATCGCCTCACCTTTCTACGATGTTCTAGAGTAGTCAATGAATTCGTGAGTGTCACCAACCATACAAATAGCTCTCTCATGTACTTGTAAACAGTACTCCAGGGTAAGTCAAATCTGTACTTTCAGATCAAGAGGTGCTGCTGGGTTGTAGAGTAGCTCTTGGCACGGTATAGAAAAAAAGTTTCTCGGCGATGGACTTCACTTCATCTCGCTCCATGAGAGAGTGCTGTTGGTGATGATACCGAGCATGGATAATGAGGACTTCATAGGAACAGTTGTTCCAGTCATAATCATATTAGAAATTATGGGATCCGCCTTCCTTGAGAAAATACGAGCTTTAGTTTTGGATGCACAGAACTATACTAGATTATCAGATCCCCATTCCAAAAATTTAGCCAAATCTTCATTTGCATCGACTTTTCTCTGTCTTGCAACTCTGCCTTCTTTAATTGATATATGTGCCCTGGGCGAGAATACTGTATGAAGTGTAACATCATCCGCAAAGCTGTGGACGGGACATGAGGTCACTCCTAAGAGATCTTTGATATGAAGCAGAAAACAAGGTTAGTGTCGATACCGGTCTTTCTTTAACATCTGCGTGGACAGCAATTGTACGGAAGAGACTCCGTTGACCACCATATGGATCTTTCTGAAGGACAACGTGATAGTAAACGACATAGTTGGGGCGGCAAATCGTTTTACGAACGTTTTCCAAGAAGACCTTGGTGCCAGGTTGCTAGGTTAAAAGCTTGGGAGATATCAGATGCTATAGCTACCCTATATTTTTAAATGAATGCCTGCCATAATGTGCTATGTAGGCATGTATGTCTGATGTTGATATCTGATGATGAAAGATTATGGACATCCCTAGGTATTGGACATTACTCTGTTACTTCTGAGATTTCGAAAAAATGTAATAGAAACTTGTGGCATCAATTTTCGAGTAAAATCACCTCCTGAATCTTCTGCTCAACATTTCTGTACTTCCTGTATGTGATTAACTTTGAGGGAAGAATGAAACTAATATAAAATATCAGATAATTGGTTATGTATTGGAATCAGGGAAAAATGGAATAGAGAAGGCCTTGGTTCCAAACTAGGTCAAAGGCTTTGGAGATATCTAATGCTACAGCTGTAGATTCCCCATATTTTCAGTGGAAGGCTGCCACATATGTATTATCTATGTTGGTAAGCAGGTCTTCTGTGGATCTTTAGTGACGAGTTCGGTGTTGACTTATTTCTCCATCACTTTAGAGATCACAGATAGTACTGCAATGGGTCTATAATTATTGGGAAAGATTTTCTATTTTGAGATGGTTGGACTCTCCAACACCATCTGCTGGAAAGCAGATCTACCACTGAGAATGTTATTCACAATGCCGCGCATTGATGAAACAGATCTCGCCATTCAAAGTCTTGACGAGTAATCAGTTGGAAATACATTCGCCAATATTTGCATCGCGAGATCTGTTTCATCAATGTGAATAACATTTCCACTGGGAAATCTGCTTTCCGGTAGATGGTGTTGAAACATCTTGGTTCTCCTAATATGGCGGTTATACCTCTGCAAAATATTTATAGTTGACCAGTGACTTCATCGTCTGGCTCTTTGTGCTCATGAGAAGAGCGAGACAGCTGACTGGAACTAATAGACGTGTTGTCACAGCTCAACATGGAGAACAAAACTTTGTCTATTGATTTTGAGACGAAATATGTTCATATTCCACTTCGAATCAGTGTATACAGCTCGATATAACCTGAAAGAAAATGTAAATCGCTAATGAAGAACATGACCATTGGATTATTCTTTTTTCAATGGATTTCAAATCTTCGAAATGTTGTATGTATGAGTCAAATTTAGAGTGTTTGAAATTAGACCCTCTTCCCGTTATCCAATAGAATTAAAATTTAGCACACAGCTTTGGTTTTGATGAGAATACAATATAGTATATTTAATATTATTGTAATTCTTTCTCTTCATAACCATCTTGACATTGGTATCACAGAAAAAGGTTTAACGAGTAGAGTACGATAAGGTACATTACGTCATTGTAACCCAAACTACTTCGACATGGGTATCAAGTAATACGGCGAACGCCCTAAAATGGCGGATAACCTGATCATTCAAAAAACTATGAACTATTCTTTCACAAAATGCCAAAGTATTTGTATGTGCCAAGCACAGAATGCTCTGATTATTCTTAGCGATGGCGAGATTATCGCTACACTGCTTATTGTATCACTTATGATACACACTGATTTATCTTCGATTAAATAGCATACCAAAACTACCAACCTCCTGAAACGCTTTGTTATTTGTTATTTATATGGCTTATTAAGATATTTGGTGCCATCTAACATGAGTAGTTCTACCATCTTGGCTCGTGATATTTCCCAAGTTTATAAGGTAGTGTTCATTACTTTCAGTATCTGTTTATCAACGATATAAACATCGTAGTAGCCGTTCACGCACATATTTTTCGAGGTAAGCTAGTATTTATGTATGTGTCAGATATGATAAGTTGTGCATTTCGGATAATTATTTTTTTAGAATGTCCAAGTCTGACTATGATAGACACAGACCACTTTCTGAGGAAGAACTCCAAAAAATTTTTGATAATTTTAGATGGAGTGACATTGAGGACAAATTAGACAATGATAATGAGTCTAGTGGTGAATTTGATATAGAAAGGTGAATTGCCTTCACGTATAAAAGAGCTGACAACGCCATATCAATTCTTCAGATATGTTTTCGATGACGTTTCACTTAAAAAAATATTAAAAGCGAATAATGCATACACAGTTTTGGCACCATTGGTTTATTTTGTGAATAATGTTTCGGTGACAGGCGAGTTCCCGGAACATTTAAAAATGGCTTTGGTTACTACTGTTTTTAAAAGTGTAGGTAATTGAAGATGTAGTTCATAAACGTATCCTCGAACATTTCATTTCTGAGGATTTATTTAATGTGAACCAGCATGGATTCATGAGAGGCAAAAGCGTTGAAGCTGCTTTATTTGAATATTCATGGCCCTAGATTCCGAGAGGGTGGCATTCTTCTGGATCTAACTAGGGCTTATGAACTGACATTTTAACGTCAAAGTTAATTAGTTATGGCGTGAGAGGAACAGCTCTGAAACTAATACAATCTTGTTCAATAAACAGAAAACAATATCTCTTATTTACTAATAGTAGTCATTTTATGGAATTTTTTGAGATTTGGTACTTTTTTTTCCGACTTTAGGTTTGAAAATACAGAAAGTTAGGAAATTTTCCGTGAATTACGAAAAAAATAGTGGCTGAAAATCTCCAATGAAGGAAAATGTCTTAATTTATATATAAATACGATTTTCCGGGAAAGAACACTTATATCTTCGAAAATAAGCATTTTAGAAGGAAAAGTTTCGAACAAAAGTTGTTCAGCATTGAATTTTACATAGGAATTGATTATTCTGAATTCAATACTCATCGATTTTTCCAAGTATTGGATGGGAAAACAAAATATTTTCGAATAAGAACTATATATGAGAAAAAATTGCATTTGGGTGAATATGGTATGATAATTTTATATTGGGGTATATATCGTTACTGTAAATGATTATAATTGAGAATTTTCCAATATTTGCCCTAATTTTCTGGGTTAGGAAAATTTTTTTATTTTTTTTTTCAATCTTAGTGTATGATATGTCGATTTTTAGGTTTTATAGAGCTCTAATAACGATTTTTCAGTTCATTTTGTCGTGAAAAGTAATTGAAAACGTACATTCGGAAAATGGAAAACCTTTTTTTTTCATTATGGCGTATGACAGATCAATTCTTATATTTTGTAGGGTTCTGCAAATGTTTTTTTGCATTGTTTCATCGTGAAAAATTATTGAAAATTTATATCGAAAAATTTTTTTTTCAATACGGTGTATTACATCGATTTCTGTGTTTTTCAGGGCTCTAATAACAATTTTATAGTTTTTTGTAACCGAAGGTATATATAATTTGGAAACTTAGGAAATTTGAAGGATATGTAAGGAGGACAACATTTTTTTTTATTTGATTACATTATGTTTTTATTTCATTTAATTAAAAAAAGTTGATTCCAAATGAAAAAATACATCAACTAATTATCTTGATCTTCTTGAAAGCCTTGGCAATTTTATAATTTTATATAATTTGTTTTTTCTTATTGCTCTACATACTAACGAAAACAATTGAATTTCGTGACAAAATTAACTAAAAAAACGTTTTCCATTTTCCGAATGTACGTTTTCGAAGACTTTTCACGACAAAATTAACTGAAAAATCGTTATCAGAGCTCTATAAAACCTAAAAATCGACATATCATACACTAAGATTTAAAAAAAAATTAAAAAATTTCCCTTACCCATAAAATTAGGTCAAATATTGGAAAATTCTCAATTATAATCATTAACAGTAACGATATATACCCCAATATAAAATTATCATACCATATTTACCAGCCAAATGCAATTTTTTCTCATAAATAGTTCTTATTCGAAAATATTTTGTTTTCCCATCTAATGCTTGGAAAATTCAATGAAAATTAAATTCAGAATAGTCAATTCCTATGTAAAATTTAATGCTGAACAACTTTTGTTCGAAACTTTTCCTTCTAAAATGCTTATTTCGAAGATATAAGTGTTCTTTCTCGGAAAAATCGTATATTTATATAAATTAAGACATTTTCCTTCATTGGAGGTTTTCATTCAATATTTTTTTCGTAATCTACGGAAAATTTCCTGACTCTGTATTTTCAAACCTAAAGTCGGTAAAAAAAGTACGACCAATCCATAAAATGACTGTACTATAAGGAAAATGTAGTAGGGAATTAAATAGCATCAGCTATAGTATTAGAATTCTCTCGAAGTATCTAGATACGATAGTTATTAAATCTGTGTATCATAGTTGTTTTGTTTCACGTGTAAGGTTTGATATTATATTTTGGGGTATCTCTGGTGATCTAGAAAGAATTTTTGTAATTGAGAAACAAGCTGTTAGGACAATATTTAATATGAAGTTCAGGGAAAGTTGTCGAGGCATTTATAAGAGAAATATTATTTGTTGACAGTAACAGGGATATACATTTATGATTGTTTGATATTTAACTTCAAGCATAAACCGAAGTTTAGTCAGAGTGTACCATCACATGAGTATCCCATTAGAAGCAGTGATTATGTATATCCTATACACAGGTTAACATTGTTTGAAAGATGACCTCTTTACATGTCACTCAGACTATATAATCAGTTGCCTAATACCTTAAAGTGCATAGATAATCTGTTCAAGAGACAGTAATTTAGGTATTTAGTAGAGATAGAACCATACAATTTGAGGGAGTTCTTTCGATAATAATTGTCTTATGTAATGATTAATGTAAATGTGATAAATGGCTTATGTGGGTGTTTCAGGTGATTAAGGAAGTGTAATATTTTATGTTTTCCTTTTGATGTATTATTGATTCATGGTTATTTGTGTCACGTGTTTTAACCCTGTCGTTATGTTTTAGAATTAATATCTTAAGTCTAACCTCTGGCAGTTTGGAATAAAGGTTGTTGAATGTGAATATGAATATGAATCAAAGAAGAATCTTGTTTGTACAGTACCCAGAACAACATAGCAAAGCCAGTGAACGTAACTATTGAAGATATAAAAAAATGTTCTACGTGATACAGCCTACATACTTTATTCATCTATACCATTGGTATCCTACTTGGCTCACCAAGGGATTCATTCTTTAGGAACTATTCGTCGAAACAGAATCGTTTGCTGCAAGCTTCCATCTGAAGTGGTCATGAAGAAAAACCCGAAAGGTATAAGCTACATGTGTAGCTAATGCGAATCGAATAGATGTGTCAACAGATAACAAATTAGTTACCCTAGTATCCAATTTCACTGAGGTAGAACGGTTCGAGGAGAGATCGAATTCAAAAGTGAAACTTCCATTTCCAAATTTTGTTAAGGAGTATAATGAGCACATGAGCGGCATTCATTTCCTCGACAGATTAATCGGAAGATATAAGATACAACTGAGAACCCAAAAATGGTATATTCGCATATTTTATCATTTATTTGATCTCACCTTAATGAACAGCTGGATATTGTATTGAAAGCTCTGCAGAGAACAAAATGAAAAGTATGTATCAAACAGGGAAGACCGTCCTTAACTTCTATGGAGGAACAGCTGAAAGATAATAAGAAAAGGCCTCACTTCTTATATCCCCTCTCAAGATATCCGAGCAGATGGTATCGGTCACTTGCATATATATACTAACACAAGAACAAGATGCAAGAGACCCTTAAGCAAGAAACTTTCATATGTAAAATGCGAAAAATGTGGAGTGTGAATTGTTTTCGAAACTTTCATCAAATAGAGCTGTTGATGCACTTTGTATCAAATCTGATACATACTGAAAAATATTGTTATCTTACAAAATATAGTTCCTAGATTTTTTTGAGCATTTTTCCTTATTCAATATAGTGTGTTTATCATTATACCTCTTTTCAAAGTAATGAAAAGAATTAAGCAGTGTAGGGTTATGAAATGAAAGATTGTGTTGTATAAAATGAAATTTTCCTTTATTTATTGTTACCGTATTAATTTAATAAATACTGACTCAATGTTTCTGATTCATGAAGTTCAATGAAATAAATATATTCAAAAGTGTGCAACATTAGTTATACTAATCGGCAGTTCATTATTGTGATCGTTCCAGGTTTTAATAACGAAACTCAGGTCTGCTGATAATATGGAAACCCAACAATATAGAAAAGCTACCAAAGCACTCCTGGTTTTAATACCTCTGCTGGGTATCACCTATATACTGGTTATTATTGGTCCGGCTGAAGGCATTTCTAAGAGGATCTATGACAATGTACGAGCAGTCTTACTATCAACTCAGGTGAGGTATATCTGTTTTCATTAAACCCATAAGAATCAAACAATTATGAAAATTTCATTTCCTCACTTCTATGAATGCAAAAATCTTACAAATAAGTAATATTGATAATGAAGTCGACAAGATTTGATTGAGATAACACTTCTTATTGAACAAACAAGAAAAATCGGTTCATAAACAAATAGGCGCGCTTCTTATAAATTCTATTTATTTTTAGGATTCCAAGATATCAATGTTTTTATTTCATTTTGAAGTTGGAAAGAACATATTTGTATCTAGTTGCTTAAAGAAATACCAAGAATTCAATCCACAGGAAAACCGTTCAAACAAATATGAATACAGTTGAAATTTCATGATTGGTGGAAAGTATATGATTGTGTATTTTCAAAGATAAATATTCCATCATCTATTCTCTCAAGCTATACGAATCGCCTTTCTATTGCGAGAAGTATAGTTTCCTCATATTGAAGATGGTGATGATCGAACAATGAACACAAAAAAGTATAACATTGAGTTCAGGTCTAGACCAAGACAATAACTGTTTTAAATGTAATTAAGGCTCAAGCATTATATTAGTTTTGATATCACAAAAGCATAGAAAATAATCGATTATATTTCACTTCTGTATTTTGGTTACAAATTTCATTATGCTAAACATCATTGTATGTTTTTATACATCGGTTGTTCTTGTTTCCCTTCTCTAAATATTTCAGCACTTTTTTTTTATTTTTCATATAAGCATAATTGTCCAGCTAAGTAGCTTAGCATAAACAAAAAATTCCAATTATATTATGTAAGCTCTTCTGCAAATAAGTTAATTTCAGGGTATTTACTTATTTTCTTTTACCTATCATGTGCCCATGCGCAACCCTCTAGGGTCTCAAATGGGCTATTACTGTTTGTTCAAGGTAAACAAGTTTATGTGAATTAATGTTCTTTTTTATCCATGTATTTTGAATAAACGTTATTATTATTATTATTATTATTATACAACCAAGTCATGAGACGCATTCTGTGTTTTGAGGATATACGTCGAATGACGTTAGTATAATCAATTATTTTCGTTTGCTTGAGTGGTATTCGCTACGATTATATAATGAATAGAACGAATATAATGAATTAGGTTATTTATCATTTATTTTGTATTAATATGGAACGATTATTTTGAATAATAGAATAGAACGATAATAATAAATTAATGTATTTATCATTTATTTTGTATTAATATTGAACGATTATTTTGAGTAATAGAATAGAACGATAATAATAAATTAGTATATTTATCATTTATTTTGTATTAATATTGAACGACTATATAGTTATACGAACTTCTTTCTGTTCAGTCGCTGATTTCAACACGAAAGAGAGACAAAAAACCTACTGCATCCTGATATTAGACAGAGATAGAGATCATTCTGACCACGTGACAAGGGGCCAGAACGTGCAAAATTTACATTGATTCAAATGGAGCACTTCACGAATTATTAAGTTATAACCCTCGTTCATCGGTTTTTATGATTCAGCAACAAAACATAATAGTATTATGTACAAAATTACATTGAAGATATAGAATTAAATTCAGTTATATTTCCATGAAGGACCCATATGCAACTTGTTTTGTATTTTATCCATAGAAAAGTTTAGTATGTAATTAACTGGAATTACTGTACCTCACATTAAATGATATATTTAGTTATTAACAGCTGCAATTATTAAATAATACGTATATTCAACTACAAAATTATTATCATACATGACCTAATAAATAAAACGACATCCTTCATAATGCCGCGAAGATTTAATTATAATATGGAAAACAACTAACATAGACACATTAATCAAAATTAAATAAGCTGCAGAAGAAATATATCTATAAATATCAAAATGCTCAAATAATTAGGCAGAAATAATATAGCTATTTCTTGGAGTGGTTCGAAACAAAGATGTTTTAATGAATTTTTGAGATTGTTAATCTTTGCATTCATTCTACGATTCCTTGTAGTCAAGTATTTGATTAATTTTCTTTGCTTATCAATAATATGCTTCAAAATTTGAAAACTTATGTTCATGTTAGAACATGAAGGTATATGACTGAAAAGATAGTATCAAAATATTATAAATCTACTTTGTATATGACATATCAATGTTTGTTCATTGATCATTGATCCTAAATGAGGTGCCCTCACAACAAATAATGTTTGCATCATCACTAGTAAAAACATAATACTAACATATACCCATCTGAAAATTATGACAAATTAATATATATAATCACTAAACTCGTCCGCTATCTCAGTCGCTATTTTCAATTTTTAAATTTTGACTAAAAAATCGTCATCTCCGGCCCCAAAGACCGCCATAATTATACCGATTTCGATAAACTATAAATGAGTTCACACTGTGGATATATTATAACACTATTGATAAGAAATAATCACCATCATCCACTAAAAATATTATTGAGGTACTGAGGACCTTTCCGCTACCAAGTAGTCATCATCAGAGTTACCTAAATTATGAATCAAAAAGTTTTTGTTTGAATACTATTTGTGGATAATAATGTAAACAATGGGTTACCCTCAGCTAGAGATAAATCGGAATTTAATAAATTGCTTCTTAAGTTCATACATTTCCACCCCTTCTAAATTACCTAGAGATTTACTTGTACTGTGTTTTGAAAGTGCTAAACTTTCTTGAGAAATGGTGTGACCTGTATCCAAAATATGGACGGTTACTGCTGATTTTTCACCATTTTTTTTTATTTGAGCAATATGTTCCTTATAACGAGTTGAATAAAATGTTCCTTCTAGTTTGACCCACATAGCATTTTGAACAAGACTCACAATTGATTTTGTAAATCCCGGATTTGTCGAAATCCTAAACTTTA
The DNA here is from genome assembly GCA_958510875.1 of Endomychus coccineus. NCBI lineage: Eukaryota > Metazoa > Arthropoda > Insecta > Coleoptera > Endomychidae > Endomychus > Endomychus coccineus. Next base: position 153,920,532 of record OY294068.1, on the reverse strand, counting down.
TCAGAGATGTTGCCTAAACGGTGTTTTAGCTTGTTCTTACATCTATAAATTGGTTGTATTGCTAATTTAGAAAAGAAACTATGGAATTTATTAATTACTGAAGAATGATAAGTGAAACGTTTGAATTTTATTGAAGTATTCGAAGGTAATGGCTCTATTTTGGTTAGTTGGCTATGCTCTAATTTCCTTTTTTGTTCATAAATTAAATTATTCTTATAAAGATTTCTGGTAACCATTGTCCAACTCAATTTGTTGATTGTTCTCAACTTCGTTGTTATAATTTTGCTGGCTCAGAGGGACGTTCAATAATCTGTGAACTAGACTATTGAATGAAGCTATTTTATATCTAAATGGTGTAGCTGAATCCGCCGGAGTATTCCTATTTGAGTTGGTCTTCTTTATATGTCGAAATTAAAGGTGCCACGAATAGTGATTTAGCCAAATACCGAATACCGAATCTTCGGCAAGGATCTCGGTCGAAGCGCCGAATATTCGTCGGCCGAGTATTCGGCGACGCTTAGTATATTTCACGGACGACAGGTTCCGACCTGCATGATTGAAGTGCTTTTGGTAACTAAGCCGTGGGCGTATTTGTTTCATCGAGTAGGTCCTGTCACAACGCGTATTATTTGTTGATTGTTACATCAAATTAAATTACTAAACTGTTTGCCTAGTTCGCCTAGATCGGACGGCAGACCCTTACAAGTGGTGGTCAGAAAACGCAAAACAGTATCCAAGCCTAGCAGAATTTACTAAGATTTATTTATCATCTCCCGGTAGCAGTGTATATAGTGAGCGGTTATTTTCGGAAGCAGGAATAATTTATTAGAGAAAGCGCAATCGTTTGCTATCAACAAATGCTGAAAAAATTGTTTTCATTCATCATACATAGCTTACCACTGATAGATTTTAGGTATTAAATATGATAATTTTTATTAAAATAAAAATTGTTCAGAGTAATATTTATTATGAGTTTTTTTTCCATAATTTGGTATCCGGTATTGAATGGGTATTCGGCCGAATACCGAATAATGATAAGGTGGCCGAATAGGCCGAATACCGAATGGTAGCCGAATATTCGTGGCATCTCTAGTCGAAATCCAAGTGATTACCATCTTTTATAATGTTAATATCACGGAAAGGAAGCTGACCTGTTTCTATTTCGACAGTATATGTCAGTGAATCAAATTGGCTATTAAGCGTGTTCAAAAAGCCATGTAAATCAAAATCTTTACTTGTAACCGCGAAAATATATACACCAAATTTTTGGGATTTGATTCAATTTTGATTTTGAGGAGGTTTCAAGTTCACTCAGAAAAATATTGGCCAAAAAGGAGAGAGTGGATTGCCCATTTTTGGTAAAAGTGAAATAGTTTTGTTCCATGAATATAGATGTACGGATCACGTATTCGGTGGATATTAATATTTGATAGCCATTTCTTCAGAATGTTCATCGACGTATTTGTAAATGGTGAAACAACATCGAATGAAACTAGAGTATCACCGGGTTCAAGTTTGAAATCTTACAATTTTGCAATAAGTTCCAAAGAATTTTCCACAGACAAACTTGGTGCGGCTTGGAAGTTGCTAATTCACTAACCATTTTGCTATGTCATGCGTAGAACAATTAATGTTTGAAATGATTGACTTCATGGAATTACCCGCCGGTTTATGAATATTAGGTAACCAATAGAGTTTAGGAAGATGAGGATTTGAAAGTATTTTAAATTATTGGAGATTACAGTTGTAAACTATTTTAATGAATTATTGACTAGTTTAACGCATTTTGATAACGGATTTCTGGTAATCTGTTCATTAGGTTCATCCTTTAATAAGGTATTTACCGAATTGTAATAATCCTCTTTGCCCATAATTACGAGGAAATTTCCCTTATCTGCTTTCAAGTAATAACTTTTTCTTTAAAAGATTTACAGATCTGTAAATGTTGATTTTGGTGAAAACTGAAATGGAAAAATATGTGCATTTCAAGTAACAAAAAACTGTCAACTATGAATTTCAATTGTTGTTTCCCTTTTTGCCAAAATTTTATCCATTATTGCATTTTTTCGAGAACAACAAGAGTAAAAAAAGGTAATTTTGATCCTAAAACCCATAAATGGTTTTTTATTTCACACGTGTTCACCTCGGTTTCACTATTTTCTAACCTCAAATGGTTTTTAGCCAATAGCTCGGCATTATAGAAAGAGCGCGGCTCCATACTTCCAACATATCATATCCTGGATACCATATAGGTACAAACCTACTCACCAACTTTCATCAAATTCTGAATCCATCGCCAAGTTTCGTAGTGAAAACGCTTCATTTACTGAACTTTTATTATGTTCCGGGGAACGTTCTGAAGTGTACCTATTTCAAGTATGACTCGGTTAACTACGGCTATCTTCGTCTTATGCTCTTATATCGTCGGTTTGGGGCACAAAGCGGCGTATCTTGAGTAAAAATACGCACATCCAGCGAATGTCAACAAATAAACATTTCCACATGCACAATATATTCAATGCTACGTGCGTCAATTTAATTCAATCATTGAACCAGCGGCACAGTGCAATAAGAAAGTAAAAATTTTCTTTACAAATTTGCATTCATTTTCAAGTTTTTTTTCTATATCGCCAAAACGAACGGTAATTCTTGATGAAATAGTCAAATTTACCACGTGCTATTCCTACATGCTGAATTTTCAAAAGTCGAACTGTGAACACATTATTTGAACACCGGGATTCTTTCAAAGAATGCTTAGACAAAATTATTGATGAAAATGGGATGGATTCAGTTACTATTAGTGAAGCAAGTGGTTTATTGAAACATTTGAATTGCCTGAAATGTCTCTACTGGTTGGAAATATTTCATTTCATCATGCTACATATTATTTAATCAGACTCAAATGCACGGGCTTGACAGTGCTCAACTGAAAAAGGCGATTGAACAATTCCAACAGCAAATTATTCGAATTAGAAATTCTACTGACAATGACAATCAAGAACGCAATAATGAAGAACCTGTTAGAAATATATAAAAAACGACAGCTGGAGACATCTGTTATTGCAAAGGAAGTATGTGACACTATTTTAACCCAAATTTGCGACCGACTTGATTTTGAGGATCATCTAAGTGCAGCAAAATTATTTGACTCTCAGAAATTTTATTCTTATAGACATGCATTTCCACAAAAACATTTTGATGAAACTGTGAAATCTAATTCTATGTACAGTGTAAAATTAAAAAGTGAACTTTCTACAATTTATGAGCGCGATGACATGTGTGACATGGGTGGTATTATGCCACTTTTAGGGTTCATAACAGACAACAACCTAAAAAAGATTTTGACGGGAACATACAAACTGTTGGATATTATTTGTACAACGCCCATGTCGACAGCAGAATGTGAACGATGTTGCATTAAAACTTTTCTGAGAAAAACAATATCAGAAGATCGACTGAGGACTGAACGCATTGGCGGTCCTATCAATAGAAAAGTAGTTCGTCCAGTCTATCCCGGATTTTGACAACTAAGTCATAGATGTTTTTTTCCAGCAAGAAAAACAGGAGAATGGATCTTATGTCTAAAAAATAACTTTTTCTTGTGCCCACCCTCTTTCATAACTCACGAGCCGCCACTGCTTTTTGGTGACTTAGTAGCTTAGTACTAAATTTGACGTGTGTAAACCTTTTTTGAATGTATTTTTCGCACGGATAAAGAGTATATCTATGCGGTCAATGAACCTGTCAACCCCCTCTTTCGAACGTGACGTCCAATCTCGAAATGACCGACTGTTGACATCAAAATGTTGATTCAATAAGATTATTTATTTATATACATTAACCAACGTTTTTTCAATAATTCCAGATAATTTTTCAAAGATCAACTGATGTATCAGACGTTTAAATGGGATTTAGACAAGATGTAAATTATTATGTACATTTAACATATTCGAAATATTCGTCTACATAATTCATTCATTCAATTAAGATGAGTCAATAAACATCATGTTACGAGAGTATTTGGAATTAATTCACGTGGAAATTACCGTCTAGGGTGTAACATAATCATTTCACTCAACCATGAATAATTTGCTAGAAAATTGTCATCTTACTCTCATACGAACCCACCTACAGAATTTCAAAATGAATAATTAATTTGTTGAATGTCACTTAACTTTATAAGTAAATGTTCAATAAGGAGATCGTTCTGAATGGACTAATAACTACTGAAGAATAAAATTTCAAAGAAGAAGTTCGTTTTCTCACAATTAAAGAGAGTGGCTAAAAATTCCGGGTATTTTTGTAGGTGAGAATTTAATTTAACGAACATTGGAAGGGTTTAAATGATCAAAGATTTCTATTGAGTTCGAATCACGGCTTACGAGAAAATTGAGAAGGACCGACACAATGTACGAGCAGGGAATATTTTTTGGCAATTGGGAACTTTTCGGGGTTTTATTCCCACCTCTATTAGGAAAATATCTACGTAATATGGAAGCTTTACAAATTATTTTTTCTAAAAAGCACTATTTGCGTGGTGTTTAATCACTTCGAATTACAAGGCAGAGATTTGGTTACAGTCCCTCTCAATACTCGAGACAGAACTATTTGGTCTGGCGATAGGCCGGGAGTAGATTCAGCAAGCAACATCTTTTCGTGGTTCTCGAGATAAGAAACCCTACGGGGAGAAACTAACGTGGTCAATGCCTAAGATCCGGTGAACTGTGCACCACATGCAGTTCATCACTAAAACCAAGATTTTGTGCCTTCCTATCCCAGTTCTCTGGTCGAAATGGATTCACGGGCTTGGTAGACAATGCGGTAGGCTATTTGAACGAAGCCGAACGGTGACTCGTCAAACGTTCCTGGTGAAAAAGGTAACACGAGGAGGTGGAATTGACCATAGCCCAGAAGGGGCATTATATGAGTTTAGCAAGTAGCTCCACTTTGGGTCCGCCTGAAGTGGGTCCGCCTAAAGTAACTCCGCCGGGGGTGAACAAAAGCTGCCTCTGCGGGGGTAGAATGCTGCACCACATGGCTCTACTCATAAAGTCCGGTGTCGGTGCTTCTTATGCCAGGCCTTTCTGGGAAATTGATTCGCGGCCGAGGCAACGATATGTGGAAGACCGATGATACGAGGTCGACGGCGACTCGTCAAACGGGAGCTGTTATAAAAATATAACCCTAACACGAGTAGACAGGGGGAAAGGGACCCGGATGGTTCAAAAGACCGTATCCTCTCCAATATAGGCGTAGGTCTCTGTCGGGCAGTTGACGTGCTGTTAAGTAGGAGAGGGCACTACGTAGAATGTCTAGAGTCTAACGACGGGAAGGCAGGGGGTGTAAAAACCCCCACAGTTATTATCAGTCCCTCTCAATACACTTATTGAGTCAGTCCATTGTTGTATGTAAGGCCCTCTGGGCCATTTGGACACGAAATCCAACGATGGCGTGAGTGATGCGGTGTTTCAGGTCGTCCAAGTTGCGAGGTTTGCTGGCGTAGACTCGATCTTTGCCCACAGCCAAAAATCGCATGGCGTCAGGTCGGGTGAACGTGCTGACCATTCCAGCGATTACCGAACGTAAGGTAATCTGGAAACATCAGACTTTAATGGGAAGGCTTCATTTCTAAGTCACGATGCAAAATTCCAACCTGTGACCTTTGAGAAATGTTATTTTCTCGAGAAAGTCTGCGCATGGACTTGGTTGGACTGGCTACAATCGCTCCCTGGACGAGGATGGTATTTTCTTCAGTTTGGATATGAATAGAAATACTGAGAATTTGTATCAGCCGGAATCAGTCTAGATTTCATTACTGGCGAATACTGAAACTATTTTTTTTCCTATTATACATAAATTTAAAGCTTAAAGCATCTTGTATGGCCAAAATTTCGTCCTGGGAATTATATTTCCGATGAAGTAAATGAATCTTTTTGCGGACCATGCACACACTTTTTTACTTTGTTTAAGGTACTTCTTTACAAAAAGAACTTTGCCATTTATTTCAGTGACTTATATCAAAGCCATGATTATATAATTAAGCATTGATTAATATGTATGTTAATCAATGAATTAAGGTAGGTGAATCCAATACGGGATCGTAACGTGAACTTGTAGATTCTGGGAGAATAGGAAGGAACGCAAGATGGTCGAGCGCAAGCTGGTCGAGCGCAAGATAGACATATTCAACTGCAATTATGAACGAAGAACCTAGAATCTCTGAAAACCACCAATATGAAATTTTTCTTAAAGATATAAACATAAACTCCAAAATTGGAGAAATTCTAATTTCTTCTGATGATTATTCTACAAGAAAATGAATTATGAAGAACTAAGATTGAAATGATATGACTATATACATATTCCTTTTTTCTCAAGTATTGATTAAACGTTACATTATAGGGATTTACAGTGGCCCTCTTCTACTGTTTCCTGAATGTAGAAGTGAAAAACACCTTACGACGACACTACTCTAGCTGGCATACTCATCGTAACCTCAGTTCTAGAAGACGACGCCGTTCATCTTCGAAAGATTGGTCTAGCCAACTACGCGACAGTAAACGGTATGTAGTTCAGTTGAATAGTTTTACTAAGAACGCTGTGTGTTTTTATTATATTAACAATGCGGCTCATAAATCTTCTTCCGCTTATAACACACAGATGAATAAGGGGAAACTGTAAAAAGAACAGGAGATGGTGGCTGTGTACCATCATCATAATTATTCTTGAATGACTCGTGAGATCGATGAGTAATAACTCATTTCAAATGTTCTGCATGAACAATATAACGTAATATTGTTCCCTCAAAATGCTACTCTATCTGCATCTAAAATTTTGTTATAGAAGCACTTTTCCCGATTGTGAAGTTATCTTGTAGAGCATTCTGTGTAATCGTCTACGGTTCCGAATATTGTAACATCTATTCCAGATCTACTTCGTTCTCGAATAATAAACGCTCATCCTTATCTCTTCTTATAAACTTCATCAACGGAGCCTCAATAATTATAGTAATTGTTCATATATGTAACATCATCAGAATTATTTGATTTCACTCTTAATGCTCCATTTTTCTGTTGCATAACCAATTTAAGTGACATGTTACTGTGACCGAAACGAGTGCATGAAGATGAAGGTAACGAGATGAATGTGCTGGACTATTTAACGCTAACACACACTACAAGTGCCATTCCGGCAGCTTCAAATGATTTGGGAATATCAAAGCATCAATACAAAAAATTTTGATAAAACCCAAATTTCGCCCCCTACTACTCGTTCATTATATTGCAAGACTTTCGACCAGGTGATGATGTAAGAATGTTTCATGTTCATGTGGTTTCAAGTTACTGAGGATAATAAAATCGATACTTTCATGATATTATATCAACGGATGAATCACAATTTACCATGAAAAGATAATAAATCGAAGAAACTTCCATTCCTTGGTCGAACAGAATCCACATCTTGTTAGAAATACCTATTTCCAAGACATATTCGGGTTCAATGATTTCGCTAGGACAATGAATTGTAATGGGCGGATTCCAAGATTGGTAGGATCACCATGTAATGACTGGATTGGCCTTGCCGGTTCGTTAGGATTCGTAGGAGTTGAAATTTATAAAAGGGATTCTAACAACATCTTCAATAGCACTCCTATACACTAATTAACACTTAAAAACTGGGAATGTAATAATCAGTTTGTCACATCACTGACCTACATACTAGTAGCTGTAGGTATACGATTCAGAATTGGTACTTTATTGATGATGAATGAATGAAATAGTATAATTTGAGATTTGCAAATGCTGAAAGGTACATGCAGCTACTAAAGGGGATTTTGGGAAGATTGGGTAATGGTGATGGCCTCCTAGATCACCCCTCTTGAGTTTTATTCATGAGGTTATATAAAAAACCAAGTCTACGATCAGCCAGTTGGTACAAGTGAAGAGGTGGAACAAAGACTACGAAGAAGCTTCAAGGTATTAGTAATGAAATCATAAACTCGTCAACAGAAGAATTGGAGAGAAGAATCATGCAGTGTTTCAGTAGGAACGGACAATATATTGGGCACTCAAATTATTGATTTATTTCATATGCTTTATATTCTTATTATGTCTGTTCTTTAATCATAATCTGAACATATGAGGGTCGTTTCAGGGAGTGTTCTTTTTCGTAATTTCAAATGTTAAGAATAATTGTGATTCTATTCTTTTTCATTTGGTTACGTTCTTTTGGGCCGAGTTCGGATATCTCTAATGGAAAACAAAAAGTTGTTAGAATAATTTAATGAATGTGAAATATATTCAAAATATCACTTATAATTTCGTTCTGACATTGCATGAATTTTTGACAGAGTACCATTATTGTATATTTCGTTTCTGAATGCTTCGCCTGGCATACTATGTTTATACGGTACTATCAATAATATAATTAACTCCTAGATTAACTTTTCGGAAGTATCCGTGGCTATCATCGTCTTTCCTGACTTTCGTTTCGCATAGAATCAGGTGTCAGGATCATAAGTTGCAACTGTAGTTGATTGTGAAACCACAGTTGTTGCAAAGGCTGTAGTTGATGTAGTGGTTGGATTAAGCTTTAGGCTTGGTGGATATGGAGGTTGAAGCAGTAGAGTTCTTGTTTAGGCATTAGGTTTATCAGTGACGTAGCTGTATAAAAAATCGTTCTCTGTGAAAGTGTTCTTATTGAAGGGAAAAATACCACAAAAGGCAACCAAGTCACTATAGCACGGTTTCAAGCCGACGTTTTGTCAACCACTACAGGTGGCATCTTCTTGCTTCTTCCTTCACGCTAGACAGTTTATTTCGGTGGTTAATTCCGTTCTGGCACCTGATCCTGCCGTTGTGTGTTCATGTGCGAAATGGAATTTTTGACGATGGGCTTCCAAATGTTGGAAAGGTAATATCCTGAGTCACATTTTAGATTGTGTAGATGTTTGAATATTTCTATCTCTTCAAGAATTTTTCGCTGATAGAAGTTTGGAGCTCGGGCTAGGATTTTAGTATTTCAGGATTTGATGATTAGTGTCAAACTTGTGTTCCGCAAGTGCAGATCTACGAAGCCATGTACAGCGCTCATGTTCTTTCACACGATTAGCTTCTGTATGACCTGTTTCACCAATGTAGACTCTACCGCAAGTACAGGGAATGCTATTAACACTTTTCAAATGAAGAGGAGGAAGGAATTCTCTGGAAGGTTTGTAAAACAGTTTTGCAGATGTGGAACAACGTTGTTTTTTTTTCACTATAACTGATGGAGGAACATGTTGAGATTTCATGCTTTTGTTTTTCAAGCACAATTTTCATCCGAAAGCATACCTCATGCCACTATAATTATCATTTCTTTCCAACCCGCAGGGCTTCCGATACTACGTAAACATTTATATGGCAGACGATCGTTGAATAATATAGGGAATTTATAGCTGTAGCATTGGATATCCCCAAAGCATTTGAGTGAATCTGGCACGAAAGCTTCTAGGAAAACTTCCGCCATATGGTTTGCCACCCCAACTTTATCGTTTACTGTAAAGTTTTTCTCTCAGATTGATCCCTCCATGTGGTAGTTGACGAAGTCTCATCCGATATAATGGCTATCACGCTGGTGTTCCACATGGATCTGTCTTGGCACCACTCTGATTCCTGCTCTATATCAACGAACCGTAGGAAGTGAAGTCCTAGGCCGTCCTCAGCTTCGCAGATTATAGTACATTTCATACAGCTCTCTCATCTAGAGCCCCATATCTGCAGATCAATAATTTTGGAATTGGTATTTGATAGTTTAGTTTAATGCAACAATAACCGGAACAGACAGAGTACCAACTCCCTAATATGATATGAGGTACAACTATTCCTATGAAGACATCCATATCCATGCTCGGTATCACCTCCATCAGCACTCTCATGGGACGAATAAGTCCAATGTGAAAACTTCTTCACGGAATTTGTGCCACCACCAGCTCCTCATGATCTGCAAAGCACAGATTCGACATGTCCTGGACTAATGTTCACATGTTTGGAGTTCAGCTCACAAACACATTATAGCTCTTAGATTCTATTCAGAAGAGATCTATCATTGCTCACTGGAAGGACGAGCTCAAGCTGGTCACCCCTAATTGTCAAGCTTGAGAGCTGCCTGACTTTTTTCTGCCAGACTTCATTTTCTATCGAACGATGAAGTTTCGGAACTTTGCAGACCAAAATAAGCACGAGATTTCAAAATTTTACCATTAGTGCTGGACTTCGTTTGGAGGAATGCGAGGAATGGCAATATTATGCATTTTATTTTCAAATCAGCTGTCACGCTCGGTACATTCAATTTTTGTTTGATAATCGAAACGTCTAGCAACGCTGGAAAAAATCATTCATCTTCGTAAACTATAACTTTTTTACATTTGTAACATGCTAGGTCATGATTTATCAATCAGTACATTTTTTGCCCAATGAAATTCACTGTTTAGGTAAATAAAAGTGTTTCTCATATATTGCGTTTGATGTATCATACATAAATATGAAGCAATAAGTTAGCAAAATTCCATATAAATATATTTATCGCAGTTGTTTATATTTACACTAGCCAATTTATTTACAAAACGATGCTATCAATTTTCTTTAGAATAAGGTGTGGTGAGGCGTAACTTTTGGAGAATAAATCGTTGCTTGTGGTCACCTAGGGCCTAGGGACGGCCATCCATCAACTAATGTGGAGCAATATAGGATTATTCAGAATCAGTCACCTTATATAAACAAATGAATTTAGATTATGAAATATGTTCATTCTAAAGATCACTCACTTTCAGATCAGTCATAATATGTATTAGTTCGATCATCGTAACCAAAAATACTTTGGAATATCAGAATATCTATATACTTTTGTCTGAAATCTTCTTGAATATCCTAAGAATCATTTGTCACAAATTGGCCTATTATTAACAACTATACAAGGGCAAGGTGATAAGTCCCTGAAAAATGGAACAAGAAATGATTCATTTGGTCAAAACTTATTTTATTTCTCAACCTAAGCTCCTTGTAGCCCGATACACATCGTTCAACGTTTTTCTAATTTTTCGATCCCTTCCAAATAATATGATTTCGGCAATCCTTCAAAATAGACATTTGTTTCAGCGAAGACCTGATCATTGAAGCCAAATCTCTTTCCGCCGAGTCATTTCTTGAAGTTTGGAAATAGATAAAAATCGTAGGGGCCAAATCTGGAGAATATGGTGGATAACGCACCAATTCGTACCGCAATTCATTGCCATTGCGACTGCGGCTGCTTTCGCTTCAAATAGGCGTCAAATCAATCCAACAGCTCTGCATAATATATGCCGGTGATTTTTTTGCCATTTTCGAGGTAATCGATATGGATGATACCGTGTGCATCCCAAAAAAGTGTCGTCATGACTTTGTTGGCCGATAAACTCACTTTGGCCTTTTTGGGTTTCGATTCGCCAGGACAACTCCACTGTTTCGATTGTTATTTTTGGTCTTTGGTGTGTTGGGATGAATCCATGTTCCGTTCACGGTTACGGAAGAGCGCACAAAGCCTTTCTTATCGCGCTTGAAAATCGTCAAACACTCCTTTGAACGTGAAAAGTCCCTGAACAGTATAGCAGATGGCGCCACAATCGGAAATCTCATGTGACATTCGTAATGTACCATCTTTAACCAGAACGCTTTGAAATTTTCAGACTGATATGTCATTTAGTTTTGTTTTGACGCCCATCGAAAGCAAGCAACCTTGGAGATTTTTGTAAACATGGAAGAAAGCATCGCTTGTTAAACTTTGTGGGGATTCTTCACTATCGATTGGAATAATTTACAAGTGGCTTACTGATTTTCGTTGTGATAGTATGGCCACAAGGGTTGGCGAATGTTCTGGTCGTCCAGATGATATCAGACGATCGCTCTCTGGTGACAACAAGCTCGACCGTGTGACAACTTCAAATGAGTGTTTGGCGATGTTCAAGCGCGATGAGAGGACTTTTTGCGCCGTTTCGTAACCGTGGACGAAACATGGATCAAGAACAACGCAACACACATGCACTGCATAAACGACTGCAAACTCGTACAGGAGTGAGAGATTTTACTGCATAGCAACCATTACCACGTAAATCACCAATACTGCATAAAACATCAGAATCATTTAAAATACAATTTATCAAAGAAGAAAATTATGAAGAAATCAATGAAACAGTTCAAGTATGAATAGAATAGAGTAAAGTAGGGTTGAGATAAGGGATCAACAGAAAGGACCCCGCAAATTCCTTACAGGAATTGGGTCTCGATGGATATTTCTGAATTTTTGATATGATGTAGTCCATGTGATTCTGAACAAATGTTATCATTGCGCCAACCCCCAAAAATGAACAGATTCTCTGCTATATTTACATTTTACTCTTAATAGACTATTTATTTCTGAAGACGGGAACGATATTTTAACATGCTTCATTCTAGTTTATGTTGCATAATATGGTTCTTCTCCCATAAAAAATTTTTGAAGCCCCCCCTAACCCCTATACTCCCCTTAAATAAAAAAAATATACCTTTTTCTGGATCACTTCAAAAATCATTGTGAAATGTTTTAATAAGCTTAAATACGGAATCCGCACTTGTATTTCAAAAATCAACTCCCCCCTCTCAAATGGGGGATGCACAAAAAATTTCAGTGGATTTTTCTGAATTTTTGATATGATGTAGTCCATGTAATTCTGAACAAATTTTATTCATGCGCAAACCCCGAGAAATGAACAGTTTTTCCACTAGGGGGGGTTATATTTACATTTTACTCATAACAGACTTATTCATTTCTGAAGGCGAGTACAATATCCTTACATGCTTTACTCCAGCTTATGTTGCATAATATTGTTCTTCTCCCATGTTGAAGCCTCCCCTATCCCCCCAACCCCCACTTTTGAGAAAATAAAAAATACTAATTCCTGGGTCACTTCGAAAACCATTGGAAAATGTTTAAATAAGCTCAGATACGGAAACCACACTTCTGTATCATAATTGCGTCTGTTATCCACATTTTGCCGAATAACTATTTATATAGCTATTTGACGTTTATTTGCATTTTTTTGTAAGATTTCTTAAGACTCCTTCAATTTCTACGCTTGCTTGAACTACATTCGCTTCTTCATTCTAATGAACGCACGTTTATCAATTGCAATTAATTTAGAGGCGGCTATGAGCAATCTTTTATCTTGCCCTAAGAACTGTCAAACTTATGCACTGCGTCTTGTCATCTTGTTCATTAGTAGTAATTATTGTTGTGCTTTTCTGCATTATTGTAGTTTTATTTACGGGTTGTGGTTACTAAAATTAATGACGTACCTAAATCGTGGGGATTGTTACGTATGCGAGAGATCTACTCGCCCAGCGCAAGTATCAAGAATTGATGGAGTAGTAAACGCAAATAAACGTGAAATAGCAGTTATCTGGCGAAATGTGGAAAACAGACCTCGTCTAAATGTTGATAACGGACGCAATTATGATACAGAAGTGTGGTTTCCGTATCTGAGCTTATTTAAACATTTTCCAATGGTTTTCGAAGTGACCCAGGAATTAGTATTTTTTATTTTCTCAAAAGTGGGGGTTGGGGGGATAGGGGAGGCTCCAACATTCCTTCATGGAAGAAGAACAATATTATGCAACATAAGCTGGAGTAAAGCATGTAAGGATTTTGTACTCGCCTTCAGAAATGAATAAGTCTGTTATGAGTAAAATGTAAATATAACTCCCCCTAGCGGAAAAACTGTTCATTTCTCGGAGTTTGCGCATGGATAAAATTTGTTCAGAATTACATGGACTACATCATATCAAAAATTCAGAAAAATCCACCGAAATTTTTTGTGCATCCCTCATTTGGGGGGGGGGGAGTTGATTTTTGAAATACAAGTGCGGATTCCGTATTTAAGCTTATTAAAACATTTCACAATGATTTTTGAAGTGATCCAGAAAAAGCTATATTTTTTTATTTAAGGGGGTTTAGGGGTTAGGGGGGGGCTTCAAAAGTTTTTTATGGGAGAAGAACCATATTATGCAACATAAACTAGAATGAAGCAGGTTAAAATATTGTTCCCGTCTTCAGAAATAAATAGTCTATTAAGAGTAAAATGTAAATATAACCCTCCCTGGCAGAGAATCCGTTCATTTTTGGGGGTTGGCGCAATGATAACATTTGTTGAGAATCACATGAGCTACATCATATCAAAAATTCAGAAATATCCACCGAGACCCAATTCCCGTAAGGAATTTGCGGGGTCCTTTCAAAAACAGGTAGATCCTAGGAATGTACAGTATTACATAGTAAACATAGTAACAATTTGTGAATTAGTGAGATTATAATTTAATATTCTAAAATCGTCTGTGACGTCACATCGATGAAGTCACTTTAATATTAAGATGAGATTTATATGCACAAAAATATAAGACTTTGACGGAACCAAGTAAGTGTAATTGATCAACATACTGGTTAGATATTCAGAGATAAAGGTTCGAATCTCGTCTATGATTCAATTATTACGTTTATTCATAATCTTAAGTTGAATAATCTGAGTATATATAATATATATATATATATATATATATATATATATATATATATATATATATATATATATATATATATGTATATATATATATATATATATATATATATGTGTCACATAGACATAGAAGCCATCTACCGGGCTTATGGACCATTAGTCCATTACTATATCAGTAAATTGAAATTTGTAATGATTCTTTTTCAGGTTATATCAAAACCGGTCTTACCATCAAAAAAGAGGCTCTACCAGCTCAGATGCCACTGTTACAACTGTTATTCTATTCCCATTTCCCAGGATGTCACGTCAGAATTTATTTAATTCTTCCAAAGAATATTCATGAGACAAACCCTCGACGAGAAGAACAGACAGAAGGTGAAATATCACAGGTGATAGTTTTGTTCACACTATTATTATTGAGTATTTTAGATGCACTATGGATACCATAGTCGATGAACCATACGTGATGGAGTCAAATTTGAATTCTACAGGTTCGTGGAAGCAGTAGGCTGGCTGTAGGAAACTGGTAGGTATGTCTATTCAATCTCTCCGTTATTTCGTTAAGTAATCTAAAGGATGAACTTTATTGAAAATGTTTGTAAAAAAATATTTTATACTCATTGAATGAGTTCCTACCTTTCTATAGTAATAGCTTGTTGCAGATAAAGTATCATACCTGAAAATCCGAAACAGGGCACTGCAGTGGAGTAGCTACATATACTGCGCCCTGGAGCAAGTGAAATAGGTGCACCTACCTTGTTTCTCAAAAAAAACATGTATACTCATTTTGATTGAAAATCAAAACATTTGAACAATGAGATATCAAATTTTATAAAAACAAAATATGATAATAAAACAAAATATAATTTATTCAGTAAGGGCTGAGAGGTTGACCATTTTATAGCACTTCAGGACGATTAACATCAACTAAAACAGTATAGTGAACTGTTCAAAATTCATAGTGCCAGTTGCGGCTCGTGAATTTTTGAGAGAGGAGGCTAGACATAAAACGTTTTTGTAAAAATATACTCTATTCACAGCCTTTTAACATTT
This sequence comes from Endomychus coccineus, assembly GCA_958510875.1. Lineage (NCBI taxonomy): Eukaryota > Metazoa > Arthropoda > Insecta > Coleoptera > Endomychidae > Endomychus > Endomychus coccineus. The sequence goes on along the minus strand of OY294068.1, from coordinate 153,904,919 downwards.
GCACAGCGACCGTACCAGCTACTTCAGTGACAAAATTAATTGTTACCCAGCAAGAACCAACGTGGAGGTATAGAGTTTCTCTTGTCAAAAAAATTTTTTGTTCGTTTTTTGTCTTTTATTTTTTTTGGATTATTAATATTTTTTCTTTTTTTTTGGAATTTTTCATATTTTGTTTTTTTTTAATTAATTTTATTAACTTTTTTTATATATTAACGGAATTCTACGGTCTTAAGTTTGCGAAAAATGATCAATAATATTATCAAAAAATGTATCATTTTGTTTTAAGTGTTTTACTAAATCTTTTTCAATAGATATTAAACTAACATTGTATAAACGATTTTGGCCCATTGTATTTGGCATGTAAGTTTTAATTCGTTTGAGAGTAGAAAATGATCTCTCCACCGATGCCGACGTGACAGAAATGGTGACTGTCAAACAAAGTAGTTTATAAAACTGAGGAAAAACTTGTTGCAAATCATTGTCTATCATACATTTTATCATATCGGCGTGACTGTCATACTGGCCTAAAATATCTATCCGATTATATAACGCATAATTCATTGTGCCGTGCTATTTTATCAAAAAATTTATATTTAGAACTAAGTCATCTTAAAGTGTATTGGGGAACTATTTTGAAAAAGATTCGAAAAATCTTCTATTCGTCAAGTCAAAAAACTTCAATTTATGTAAATCGGAAAATCGAATCTCAATTTGACCTTTAATAGTATCTAAAATTTCATAAAAAAGTTGTTTATAATGTAGTTTCTTGTCTACGAAATTATATGTTTTCCTCCTTTTCGCGGGAGGAGCCTCATCAGTTGAAAAATTTTCAAATAAAATATTAAAATGAAATTCTGTATTACGGAAACTTTAAATTTTTCCAATGAGATGTTTCAAACGATCTCTTGAATAAATTATATCAGTGAATTTATGTTGTAAAATTTGAAAAATAAGATCAGTTTGTTCAAATATTAATTTAAAATTATCAAGAAAAAACAAAAATTCTTCATTTTCTAAATAAGATTTTAAATCAACAGCAGCATTTAATGAAACCTGATCTGTTGAAAAGTCATCACTGTTTAATACAAAATCAAATGTTTCAATCAATTTGTCTTTATTTTTATGGATGGTAAATACTGCACGTGATGTAAAATTCCATCGAGTTGGAGCATTACAGGGAAATCAATGATTTTTTTTAAACTTCGTCTTGTCAATACTACTATTAGTATTAACAATGATCGATTTTAATAGTTACCTGACATTACTAATCCTTTCAAATCCGGTAAAGACCGTTTATTTAAAAGAAACACTTTTATCATATGTTAATTCACTAAATGGATTTTCTAAAAGGCAGCAACTAACTCACTAACACTCATTCTAAATTTACAACAGACAACAATCTAACCTTAATTCGCGTGGCGTGACAGCACATAAACAAGCACTGACTGACCTACTCAGCAGTCGGCAGAACGCACGTCTCGTATTTCATAGATTGCTAGCGGCTGCCGCAGGCTAGCCTCCAGAGGGTGTTGCCATTTTCGCTGATTTACCTAGTTGGCGTTCGGACTGGTCGGAAAAACGGCAACTGCGTTGAACAACACATGCTCAGCGTTTGAGATATATAGAGAGTCTAGCCTCAGGGCACTGTTGCCAGATAAAAAATAACTACTGAGAACGGGGAATTAATTATGAAATTTCAAAAATTATCAGAGAAACAGGAAATAAAATGGAGAATGATCATTAAGATAAATTGGTGAGGAGGCTGAGCCTCCTTAGCCTCCTTCGAGGAGCCGCCACTGCATAGTACCACTTCTAAATGAAAGAATGAGCAATGGTATTTCTATATAATAAACTATCGAAATTTTATTGAAAAAATCAAAACTAATAAGTTATTGTGGTAGTTATCAGTCCATGAATTCAAAAACATACTGTATACAGTACTTAAGTAATTTATTAAAGTAATTGTCATAAAATGTACAAACTCACTTAAACAACAATGAACAATGAACAATCAAAATAACACTAATTGAACAAGAACCAAAGAGCAACAAGTTACAATCTACATTCCACAATATAACACATAAATTAAACATCAGCGTACAGGGCAGTGTACGTCTGGTTGCAGATTTTTTTACGAAGCGTTAACAAATATTTTCTGATAGGTATATTCTGTAGTGGATAAAACGAAAATCCTCTAGCATATGAAAAAAAATAATGGAGTTAAATGGAGTTAATTCAGAAAGAATGCGCCCTCAAAATTCTTGCACCTGGAGCAATCTGTTCCAACTACTCCACGGTAGCTAGGCCACTGGAAGAAGTAGCCATGAAATGATCAAACAGTTTTGTAGATCAACATCTTATTTACAAGACATAATGTTTACAGACACTTATATTCAAATATGTATTCGGGCAACTAATTTGGTTATGGAGTCAAATGTTTCGTCTGTTATGTGATTTTGAGTAACATAATTTGTGACAATACAATGATTCGTACACGTAAGTCTAAGTCTAAGCAGATATTCATTTAAGATCTTTGATTACTGTAATGTTAGAGCTCTTGACCAGTGACCAGCCGGCCGATAAAACAATGACCTCTAGGACGGTAATATAGTGACCTCTAGGTTGGTAATACGCAGTGACCTCTAGGCTGGTAATACTGTGACCTCTTGACTGGTAATACAGTGACCTCTAGCAGCTCATAAGACTATCTGGTCTGGGGTTGTCTGTCCAAAGAGACGGCATACCTACTTAAGGAGTTCTGTAGAGATAGATTTTTATGATGAAATTTTTACAGACCATTGAGAATAACAATATAAGAATACGTCTAATTTTTTGGAGGATTTCACAACACCGTTTTTTAAATATATCGAGTCAAAAAGCAACATTTTAACATGTAAGCTTATGGGGACGTGATCAATCTTCAAATTAAAAAAAAACGGCTAAATAGATAAGCTTTTTTTTTAAATGGAATAACATTATCACAATATTACCTACTCTGTGCAAGTTTCAGTGAGTTCCACTAATTATTTCTGTGAAAAAAATAGCTTAGAATTTTTAATTTATAAATTTTATTAATTGTAATTAACTTTCAAACACACGAAAAGTCGACGACAACTATAAGATTATTAGTTTTACATGTGTTTATGTATACAACTCCAGCCGGCAATATTTATAGCGTTGCCAGACCTCCGCTCTCTCCCTCCTCTTGCTCTTATTATATTTCCCCCGCTAACACTACCGAACCTCCTTGAACTGTTACTTAAATAGTAATTATATTTAATTTTTTGCAGATGATAAGAAAGCTGGAATTTTCTCCGGTATATGACACACTGAGGAAAAACTAGTTGATCTGAATATAAATATATTTTCACTTATAATGAAGAATAAACCCGATATATTTAATTGAACTACATGGATCCCATTGTTATTCTAAAATTTAATTAGATCCACTGCCGTAACACCTTTGTATTTTTCATGCATGATCGTATTCTTTGATCTTTTATATGAATTCGTACTGAATATTAATAAATGGTTTTCATGGTTCAATATGGACCGAATTGTTGAAATTAAATATCGAAAAAAGTTGTAAATTAAATTAAATGTTATTACATCTCAAACATAAATATGTATATGTATTATTATTAAGATTGTTTTCATCGTTTCGGATTTTAATTGTATAAAATTCTCCCTTTGTATTCCTTGTATTTATCTCAGTTATCATGATTATGGACTATAAATGAGGACACAACTGTAGATACAGTATAACACTAACAAATAAAAATTAATCAGGCTTATCATAACAGTATTTTCAGTAAAAATACTGTTGGAGTACTAATAACCTTTATCATGATGGAAGCTACTTGTTCTGGAAAGGTCCTTGGTACACTTATAACAGTATTATCAGTGAATATATAAACTAGCGGCGGGAAAGAGATAGATAAATAATGAAATTGGTTTATTTAGTTTTATCAAAATAAGTCGTAGCTTATAATACAAATAAATTAACAATAATATGTCGATACAAAAAGTCAATCCAACGATTTATTTTCAACATTAAATAAATATTAAATTAATAAACTTAATAATCGTCAGCAGTAGTAGGAAGATGATGATTTGAGAAGTTGATGTTGATGATGGAGTTGAATAGGATGTGTTCTGTGTTCAGTAAGCTAAGTAGATTAAGTGTTCGTAGGTCAACCTTACAGATTTTGTAATTCAACCTGAGTTGTTACCTGCGCAAACATGGACTGGAAAAACTATCACCAGCTGGTCGTACAACCTCTGAGCGAGCCATTCAAAGTAAACCTCATACTAGTGTTCAGCATCACAACCCCCGGTTCAATTTAGATTTTGCTAATCCTTGCGTCACACGAGCCCGGCAAGTTAAGCCTCGCGCACGCTTAGATCTTTGAGGAGGAGGTGTTCTGTGTTCTGAAAGCTAAGTAGGTTAAGTGTTCGTAGGTCAAGCGTTCAGTAGTGAACACAGCGACAGAAGTCAACGCACTGGTTGCATGGATTACGCTGTTCTAGACAATTACGAAATGCATATTTTGAATAAGTATCTGTATAAGTGTATCACGATTATAACAAAGAGTTATATAAATAGATTAGACAACTAAGCCTTTCACTGGTATGTTAACGGACATTATGTCCTTCTCGCACATGTACTGCGCTTTCACTCTCTCTCTCTTTGTGATAGAAAGTGAGACCGTGCGAGTGAGAGCGCACTAACATGTGCGAGAAGGACAGAATGTCCGACTAAATACCAGCGCTTTCCTATGCCTAACTTAACACACTTTTTGTCTACTCTATATATAGAACTCTTTGGATTATAATAAATGTATTGAACAGGATGTACTGGGAGTGGGAAGATGTGTTGAAGATGATGAATCTGTCACACTTTGATAACTCTTCTAATATACTCGTTCTCTGCCAGACTTACGTCGGTCTGGCATTAAGTTAGCCTCGTATTTCTTTCTGGTAAATTAAATATTGTTTGTCTGATAACTAAATAATAACATATTAAAATTTTAGGTTTGCTAAAATAAAATAAAATAAATATTAAAAGTTCGAATTACACTAGTTCAATAAATAAATAAATATAATTATAGTTTCGCTAACACCCTAGCATCTTCAAAAAAATACTAGAAAGTACTTTGCAATATTTGTCTGAAGAAGCTATACGTTGTTAGCGGAACTATAGCTACATTTATTTATTAAACTAGTGATAGTCGAACTTTTAGTAAAGTTTACAATGGATTTTCATCACGTTATGGCTTATTCTATTCAATTTTTGTTAAAATTATTCAAAAATTAGTCTTTTTCTTTAGTTTCTGAGTAGCAAGATTTGTATGTTTTTCTTTTGCTATATAGTTCTTGTGGAGATTGATATTTTTCTTGAATAAGATTATATTAATTTGTATTGTTGTATGCTGCAGATGTGTTGGAAGACTTTTTATTAGCCTCCATAGCCAATTGTGAACTAACATTAAGTATTGCCTCCTATATGAGAAGATATTATTGGTATTAGCATAAATATTATTCCAATGATAAGGTCTTTTTAATTCAGATGTTATATTCTTATGACAAGAATTATATTCACAATATTTAAAACCTTACACGTAGATACGATACTAAGTACACAATGTACAATTGATAAATTCAATAAAAATATAACTTTCGTCTGCACGAAGACCGAGGATTGAGTAAATGAATAACGTCGAGTATTCGACTCAGACATGCACACGTGTGTAAGCGTATAGAGAGACTGCCTGACGCCTGACCCGAGTAGTTGCGCACGCAGCAGTATACTTAATACCTAATATATATAGCTACAGCTTGACTGTACGTGACGGACTCATGGTTTTACCCCCCCCTCCTTAAATAGCTCAACGCGCCTAAAGAAGTTTTCACTTCAAAAATCTAACATATTTGTTTTTAATAATATATTATTCTCGTGGAGTAGAAATAATGTCAAGAAGCGCCATCTTCTGATTCTATGACAAACTTACAATATTCTATCTGTGGTATTAGGATACGGACTACGATGGTTCATACAACGAGTTCTGTAACTAGAGTGGACAAGTAGGATCCTACCAATGTATTACATTCATACGCGAGTAGGTATTCTGTCCTTGTTTTCTCTGTCGCACTATTACATACCGCGCGGGCGCATCTCGTGTATTATACGACGTGGCGCTAACAAACGCTTACGCGCTCTATAGTACGAGTGCGTGGAAAGGAAGGACAGACGCACTCTATTCGTATGAATAAATGCCTTACTTGTCCACTCTAGTTATAGAACTCTTTGGGTTCATAGGCGACAACAGTCAGAACATGTCACAAAACATAAAGAAAGTAATCGCAGATTTGATTGGTTTCAAACCGAATTATAACAAAGGCGATTTCAATATAATTTATCTAGGAGTGTTGGGGTATAATGCTAATTACAGAGAAACTGAAATAATATTCAAGGGAAAAGAGGAAATTAATGAGCAATCATTGGTCAGTTTTTTTCTTCATAAATTGGCATATTCCTGGGATCCTGAACTTAAGGCGTTAGAGTTATTTCAAAATTTAGACCAAAACGGTAAGTTTGAATACTCATTTTCATATGTAAGAGCGAACCAATAACCAAATATCCAAAGACGGAAATCTTTTGAAAACAACTTTCGCTGTTCTAATAGTTCAGATGATTTAATAAGTATTCGTTGACAGTTTTGAAAAACACTTGAATCTTTGAACATATCCTAAGATAGATAACAATCCTTCAATCCAGAGGAATTTTTTGAAAAATATGTCCATATGTTTTGTTAATAGGTATATTTAAATGTTTGTTTCTTGTGACCACATGCAAATAATAACATAACCTCATCGTTCGCAAAGAGGTCTATACAAGACCTCGTTGATCGTTCGTGGTGACAAAAAAATATAAGCTTTCTAAAATGTTGTCAATGGTTACCTCAATCATTGATCTTGATGATAAGTTTAAATATTACCAACATTACCCTTGTGGTACATATGTTAGTGTACTTGTACACGGTCATTATTTTTATGCATCAAAATATATAACTTCCTCATATCGAACCGTAATTTGCTTTTTGTTTGACTAAACAAGAGGAACCTATGCCCATAGAACATAAGGTGAGCCAGTGATGGAATGTTAGGGAAAGAGATAGGCATTGGAAATTTTCTGAAAGCTTGGAGGTTATAGGCATCAGGAAAGACGTCACTAGGGAGTGTTCCAGAACTTGGCAGTTCGATAGAAAATTAAAGTTAGTCAGAAAGAAGTTAGGCGGGTCTCGTCTAGTCTACTTACCTGGAATCGCTTCTGCTGGAATAAAAGACGAAATTTCCCATGAGCACCGACAATTGAAATTTCTGTAGAAAATATGCTCTAGAGTAGTCAATGAATGTGTATGTGTTACAACACCAATCAGGCGAATAGCTCTCTTCTGAATATAATCTAAGGGAACCTGAACACCAAATTTGTAAATGGTAAACTTGGGCAGATCGAATCTGTGCCTTGTAGATTATGAGGAGATTCTGAGGTGTAAAGTATCTTTTCAAACGAGATAGAAAACAAAGTTTCGGTAAAGCAGTTTTCGCAACGAACCTCGCATAATCATTCTATGAGAAGGTGATATAGGTGGTGATACTGAGTATGGATATTCATAGAAATAGTTCTACCTGACATCATATTAGGGATTGTATCTTTCTGGAGAAAATGATTATCAGATCTTCATTTATTGCATCGACCTGTCTGTCTTACACCTCTTGATTGGATGGTATAGGGGTTCTAAATGAGAAACCGGTATGACACATGTACCGATCTTCTAAGCTGTGGACGGAACAGGAGGCCATTTCTAAAATATCATTGATATGGAGCAAACAAAGTTGGTGCCAAAACAGATCCCCGTGCAACAGCGTTGATAGTTATTGGATCGGGAGACTCCAAAAACACCACTTGGGGTGTTCTATCTGAGGGAAAATTGTATAGTATTACCGAAACCGAACCGCTTAATCCAAAGAAGCACTGAGATCACGACACATCATTCTAAATATCACGTTGGCTTTTGGTAGAATATGCAATAGATTTTCTCTTCCCTCGAATATAGAGCATACTCGCGATGATGCGCAGAATGAATTGTAGGATTTCAGTGATTTTCGGCATGTAATTGAGGAGTCAAGTCCTCATCCTCATTATATGTTAACAAGCATGCAAAAGTAGATTTATCGCTTCTTGTTCTACAAACACTTCTCCAAAGACAATAGTTTCTAATGTTTCTTTTAAATTACTGAACTTGTAAGAGATAATTGCCCATTATCTTCTGACTCGAGAAAGTCTGAGTATACTTAATTGGTTTGATAGAAAAACGTTGAATATTTTGTAGGAAAGTACTTTATAACCAAAGAAGATGTTATAAGTGCATGGAAAGAAGTAGATTCAAAATTGACGTTACGAAATTTATTAGAATGTTTCGAATCTTTAACTACTGAAAACACTCTTGACTATTTTACCTTCAAGAACGTATACCTCCAAAACGTCCTACAACCAACTACAGGTTCAGTGAAAAAACACCGTACGGAGCGTGAAGAACCTAGGAATATGGAATTTGGACAATGGTGAATCAAACGGGTTTTATTTTTTTTTTCACTTTTATTAACCTAAATAAATGAACAATATAAATCTCAATAAAATGACTGATTATTCTATAAGTTATTAATCTAAGTAAATGAGTAAGTATACAAATGAAATACATTCAATTTATACGGAAAGAGCGAATAATAGATAAGTTCACGAAAAACAGGGAATAAAACTCACGCGGAAAGCGGTAAGTAGGTATGTGTAAAATTTTCTTATTAAAGTAAGACGTTGAACATTTAGATAAACGGCAGTGTTAAGTATGATTCAAGCCAATTCTACAAGTCTTACAAGACTCAATTGGACATTTTGAGCATAAGTTAAATGCTAGACACATATTTAAATCTAAAAATCCAGCTTTGACATTACATAAGATTATTAATTCTTAGTAATTACTAATTTTTTTCAAATAAATACTTTGATTAATTAATTTTTTGTTGATTTTAAGTTGTTTTAATGTAAGATGTCATGTTGGAATATCTCCTAAAGTTCACATACTGGATAAGGGGTTGTAAGACTGTCTGCTTATAGTCATAAATGGTGAAGTATGTTTATTGCCTACCTTGAATGGAGGAGATGGCCCTTGGTTTCTATGGTTCCTACAAATTTTACCTGAAATCAACCATTTCAGAGACGACCACAAAATCATCTAGTGAAAGGTACCTATTGTTATTCATTATAATTGACTTCTGGTTTCTGGTTGGCCAGTAGGCCTTGTCATATTTTCTGTTTGCTAGGGTAGATGCCAAAGATCTTGGTTATGGAAAAATTCTAGTAAATTGAATTCAAATCCCTAATCCTATGTAATGCAAAATTGAACTCCACAAACATAAACAATGTTCAAGAGAAATATTCGTATTCTTGATCAAATACTGCTAAAAAATTGAAAACAAAACTAGAAATTAGAAACATAATTCAATGGACGGGTGTAATACTAGTGAATTTTGGAACAAACACCTTATGTTCATAATATCAATCACGTAAAACACGGAACTGAAATGAGCTCAAACGTTATTGAAAATTTGCGAAGTTCCCCGAAGTTTTAGATATTTGGAGTTCATGAGTTTAGGACATCAACATCAGTTGTTCCCCACCATTTGCTGGAAGTTGTTACTAACCATTTCCTTCACATAGTTTTTCTAAATCCATTCCACATAGAATAAATATGAAATGGCAGATAGAATTTCATCAAATTCTAATCTCTAAGATCAGTTTTTCTAATTGTTTTAGTTGCCATTCAGTTATTTTATTCCAAGAATACGAAAAATCAAGTGAATTTCATTCAAGTTTGATTTATCTTCAAATATTATAGTAACTTATTCATAAAACCCTAGAATTGTTGTCCATAACTTCTTTAAATTTCAAAAAATTCCACCAATTCAGTGGTAGCTCAAAACTATTGGTTCATTTTGGCAGTCAAAAAACTTGTGGAAATCTATGTTGATAAAATTTGGATCAACATACTATAATATGGCAGAGCTCCATCGAATAGTGAAAACTTGATCAATTCAGTTTGACCAGATCTAGAAATCTTGACAAATATCGGTAAAGAAATATGGACAGGGTTCTAGATTATTAGGTATTCTCAACAACGCGTAATAATCTTAGATAACTCAAAGTATCTATATACATATATGAATGACTATTGTTTTTCGCTTCTAACTCTATAAAGTTATTATTTTAATTACAACATGTCGAAGAGACGTAACACTTTTAATGTACCTTTCTGAGATGGAGAGAAATTACAACATACGATGCGATTATAGGATAATGACTATAATGGATTAAAAAGTACCTATTCAATATAAATTGGCGCTCAACTTGGGTGTGTTCGTATTGGCGCTCAACGTGAGGCTTTATATATTATTTTGGTTTCTTATAGATTGCACTTATCAAATTGTTTTTACATTAAAAACATTAGGTCTATTCAACATTGCTAATGGTACATTTATCCACACTTGACAATGAATGTATACATACTGATGAGAACAATATTATATAATATCTAATTTCTATATGTTTTATTACAATATTGGTATTAAAATCACATTTTATTAACGACCATAATGTTGTAATATAGAAATTCATTCTATACACTAGATATGAATTAAAAAACGTTGCAGTTTCGCTTTCCGAAATTCATTCGAAAGCTTTTCGTAAATAGTCTATTTTCTGACTTGTACCATGTTGGTCTTTACATCTTAATTTAAATTAATAGTATTAAGTACATAGAAAAATAAAAAATTTATTACGGAAATTAGGTATATAAAATTATACTAAAATAAAAGTTTGAGAGTATTTAGTCTTCTTTCATTTTGTTTTTGATGGTCCACATAAATTACAAGCAGTACATTAATGAGCTACTAAACTATCTTGAAGTTGGGTTCACACGCAAATCTTAAAAATATGTAATAGATATACAAATAGATCAGTGTATATTTTTGGATCTTTCTATAATTGCAATGAGTGATTAGTGTTTAATTACATGATTATTATGAAGGAAGGTCATGAATTGATAACTATCGAATTTCATACATTTGTGTGAAAAATAAATTTCAAAGTGACGTGTGAGCCCAACCTCAAATTACTTTTCTGATACGGAAATAGGTGGTAATTGTATAAATGTAAAATGAGTATTATACAGTCATGAGAAAATGGTAACAATTCGTATAAATCACATGAAAAATCTCCCATCTATATATATGATTTATCAATTATTATATACATCACAATTTACCAACATTCAACTATATGTCTACAAATTCAATTTTATGTCGTAGCGCTTATTGTAATATCATATAAAAAAGTGGAAATTCTGCAATTATAAATCGCTACTTCTCAATTACCATAAAAAGATTGCACAGTTGGAGAGAATTACTGTCGTTAAACAATTAAATTCGTAATATTATTCATTAACTGAAGCTGAGAACAAGGATATCAGCAGTATAGTTATTATAAATCTATTCCAGTGAAGATACTGAGATTTGGATTTCAATATAAAATGCTAACAGTGGTGTCTTGATGGAAAGCCATTGCGACAAAAAACTGATTATGGTAATTTTAGGAGTAACGTTTGAACTACTCTAGTTTACAGATCTAGCTCAAATTATGACGTATATGGACACATTAACACTATATAAATTAAATATCTAGTGAAATTTCATAGTTTCTACCTGTTTTATACTTTGGTTTGTGTGCGTTTCATTCCAAACAGAAATATTCAGATACAATTATCACTCTATGTAATTGTACTGAATATATCATGTCAATTCATAATAAAAACATATTTTTCAACATATTTCCATCACAAATTGTTATTCTTTACAGGTTTCGATATGTAAAATTATGTACATAACAAAAATATAATTTTAATATAAAATATAAATAAATAAAAGCAAACATGAAAAATAAATATTAACAATAATTTCGCCTAAGGTTTGAAGCCATGAGCAAAAATATCAGACTTATGATTTATAGTTTTTGATAATTTTCAATTTAATTCAAGAAAATCGTTTCGCCGAAGGGGTACTCCCAATGTGAGAGCGTTTCCCATAAACTGTAGAGAAAGATGGTGGCTAGATTTTTGATAATTTTAGAGCAATAACAATAGTTTAAGAAAAAATCTCTCACTGATTTTAGTTTTGAACAGATCTCACAAAAATTTTGAGCGGTTTTGAAGAGTTGAAATTCTACATATTGAGCAGCATATTCGTGAGAAATTTGGTCGATCTGAGCCTTCTATAGGTGAGGACAGTTTCGCTCAAGTTTTAGGTATTGGGTGAATATTAAAGAGGATTATTAAAATTTTGAAAACAGAATAATATAAATATCATCCGAAATATAGATTACCACTCTATTACTGGAATAGCCTAACTGCAGCAAGAGGAGGAGAAATAATGGTACAGAATAATTATTATTATTATTATTATTAAAAGTGTATACAAATTAATAAATTTCTGTTTCTTTTATTTAAGATTAGACCATTAACTGTCAATGCTTTATTTAATCCAGATCAAAACAAATTAGGAAAGTAGAAAAACTCATTTTTGTTATAAAAGTCGAGACAACCGATTATCCCTGTAGGCAAAGCCTTTGACCCAACATTTTTGCCCACTAACCAAAAATAGGGGAATATCATCAGAATATGACATATTGGTTCCTATTTTTCTCTTGTTTATTTGAGTCTGAGCTATCAAGCTATTTGAATTCATAACTCTTTCAGTCAGTTGATTCCCAGCTTTTGATTGAAGTTTTTTCCGTACCAATACATTTGATTACACCAGGAATTGCTTTGGTTCATCAAGTAATATGATTTAGCAAGTTAATTGAAAACGGCAAACACTGCTTCATTCATTTATTTTGTTAGATTCTTTGAACCTAACCAGATTAAGAATGTGCTAATTGCAGATTTAATTAAAATGGTTATTTCGAGACGAAATTTTCTCTCATCTCGAAATACTGATTTTCTTCAATTAAATTATTTGGAACTGAAGTGAAATTAACGAGGCAAAACTTATTCGAGTCTAGCTTTGTAGCTCGTTTTCCAAATTTCTGCAAGCGTCACCGCTGAATGGAAACGATGGAAAATGCAGAGCGGTAACGTAATACGTTGAATAATGGACCAAGCCAGAAAGCCGTAGAATTCGAGTTGGACAGGGTTGGCCTCTACCTTTTGGATCTCGAACGTATAAATTATCCACATGGTCACGTTGCAAATGAGCAAAAATGTGACTACCTGTCTTCCGGGCTTGGAACGATCGTGTTCTGGGAGATGTACTCGTCGGCGAGAGACGTCCGCTATGAACAGCAGTTGTAGAATAACCTGAAATGATACTCATATAAATAAGTAGGAATTAGCTTAACTAAATAATAATAATAATAATATAATAATAATGTTTATTCAGGTGTAAAATACATTGGTATAAAGTAACAAAATTACATGTATTACATATACCACCCTGCAAAAGACACTACTAGGTATCTGTGCGCAGGCCTGAAGAAAATTAAATTTTTAAAAGAAGAAAAAAAAATTTATAATATAAGAAAGAGAATTCATTCAACTGTTAATGTCCATTAAATTGTAGTTGATATACTACATACATTAAGAATTGATTCACTCCAAGAATGTAGTCAAATAAAAATCTATATAAATGAGGATAATATAAACATAAATCAAAATTATATATTTCTTAGCATCCATTATTTAAAAAATTCGGTGAAATAAACAATAAATGACTATAATGTCATCAAAATTAAATATTATATAAAAATACTATAAATAATACATCAATAATTTTTATTCATATTTGTTAATTATAATATGTGTGAATCAATTAATTCGTGCATCCTACTCCGCTCATTACAAGCAAATATTTTTTAACTTTGTTTTAAAAGTTTCAATTGAGAGTGACTTATTTCTTATACCGGGATATCAAAAATTATCTTGGTCAAGGGTGGTTGTGGAATCTAAAACGTGTGTCTTACTTTACGTTTGAAATAATTATGTCACTGTCACATTGACATCATCAATAACCTACAAATTTCATACCTATTTATTTCAGTTGTAAAACAATTGAACTACAAATTATGAAATAACGGTTTTAGTAACAAGAAAAACTAAATTACAGTAATTGTTGGAAATGTCCCCCGTTTTGTTCGATGCACAGGTTGACGCGCATCCTCATGCTGTGAAAACTGTTTTGTAGCATTTCTGGCGTTATGGTTGCACATTGCTGAACTATTCTTTGTTGAAGTTTTTGCAAATTATTTACCGGAGTTGCGTAAATGATCGAAATGTCAACTTTGAACCTTTTTAAAGGCCGCTATAGCCCCAAACCGGGTCGAAAACTGTTTTAAAATAGTTAATTTTCGATAAATCGAATGACGTTCACGTGAGAAGCCCGTAGCTCGCGAGTTGGAAGAGTGCAAAAGTTAGGAACATAGAACTTCTTTACGAGGGCTTTTCGCGTACCGTTTTCACTCCATGTAGTTAGATTTAGTCGCGGTACGCCCCCGACAACCCTTCTTTTTTCCAAAAATTTCGTTTAAATATGAAAATTTAATTAAAACAGTTCGAGGTACTCTGAGGTGTCAGCTATGCGCGTCTGACGTGCGACGTACCAAAGGAAATTTTCTAGCTACTAAAATATACCCAAAGCGTGTAAAAGCTAGTGGCCCATAGCCGAAAACAGTTTATTACAACTGGCGCCGGCCACACGGGGCACGAAACGGCCCCAAATCAACAAGATCGAGGTAAAAAGTATATTTTACGCGTTGCGAGCTCCTCGAGGCATATGTGAAAATTATTACGTTCGTAGCTAATGACATAAGGCGTCTGGCGTTCATGCAATTGTGTTTTTATACAATTCGAACCTTCTAATTTCGATAGGCCAAGTGAAAATCCCGGAGTCTAAAGCGCTAGAAACTTCTGAGGGTAACAACTTTCGAATAAAATTGCGAAATTTGGCACTTTTAGAAACTTCAAATTAATTATTTTAACACAAGCGACATAATTATTTCAAATGTAAAGTAAGACACACGTTTTGGATTCCACAACCACCCTTGACCAAGATATTTTTTGATATCCCGGTATTATCTGGAAGTGAGTTATATAACCTTGATGACAGTATGACATCTTTGACCTATTGTTTTCCCAGCGACAGTGGTTTTTGACAGTAATTTTGTAGCACCTCTAGTTGAATATTGATGTTCTACTAATGGTAACGAGCTTTTATTTTTGTGATGGTAAGTAACAACATTCAAAAAGTATATTTTTCTAATATATAACATCCTGGTTTCAAAAAAAAGTAGTTTTGATGGATACCTTTTGTCTTTATAGTACATTATTTTCAAACACCGTTTTTGTAAAATTGACAGCTTCTTCAAATGAGTATCAGCCAAACCACTCCAACTCAATACTCCGTATGACGCAACGAGATTCTACTAAAGCAAAGTAAAGGGTGGGCCATCTCTTGGAATCTTTTTGAACTATCACTTTATTTGTACTTTCATATGATAATTAACATCTGATGTATGACAGTTCTTTAGTATACAACACCCGGTTAACGAAATGGCACGCTATACGCTTGATGAACGTTGGGAAATGTTAAAAATTTACTTTGAATGTAATTCGTGTATTGCAGAATCAGTGCGAAAATTGCGTACAAAATTAGGTCGCGAATATGCACCAAATGCAAGTGTTCTGAAGAAATTTGTTCATGGAGTGTACCATCATTTGCAAAGCTGTGAACGGGACAGATTGTCACTTCCAGCAGATCGTTTATATGGAGCAGAAACAAAGTTGGTGCCAAGACAGATCTCTGTGAAACACTAGGGTTGATGGCCATTGTATCAGAGGATACTTCACCAACCACCACATGGAGTGATCTATCTGAGAGAAAAGTCGATAGTAAGCGACAAACCATATGACGGAAATTTCCCAAGACTTTGGTGCCAGAGATATCCAATGATACAGCTAGAGATTCCCCGTGTTTTTCAATAGATTTTTGCCATATATGTGTTGCCAGGTAACACTTTCCGTTCTAGTGATGTAATGTTCCACTTTCCGGCCGCAAATTTATTACGTAAAGTTGCATTTTCCAGACATTATGAAATAAACTATATTTCACAATCATTACGTTTTACCAGCAAATTTTTCCGAACTCTGCTAACAATAGTAGGAGGTAATTCATTCGAATACATATAATAATACCATAAAGGTTTTAGTATCGACCCTTGTGAAATACATTGTTTTCAATTCGAATAAACTTCCAATGCAATGATATAGGGTATAATTCGACGCCTTTCCACATCTTCATCAGTTTCTAATCATTTGGAATATATTTTGGTTTCTACGAGTGAAGGAAGTTGGTGATCTGTGTATCACAGTTAATTATTTTATTCGGTGAAGTTACGATTTAGAATATGTTTTTGTATTAAAGACTCACCTGTATTATCGAGAGAATTCCGGTCACCAAAACAAGAAAATTTGGCTCTTTCGTCAGCGCGTTCAAATGTCCAGCGATGACGCTGAAAACAGCGTAGGCGAAGAGTCCAAATGCAGATACACGCAACAGGATGTCATTCAGATCGCTTTGTTCTTCCGTTCTGAACTTGAGATTCTGTACCCTGCAATTGGATTTCGTACCCTTGAGGCGCAGCCTTACCAAATGGAAATGAATGATGTTTAAGTAAGGCGAGAGCGTGAAAAAGCATGAAGTTGAAAGCAAAAAGAGAAAAAACAATTATTGATGTTTTGTAAATGAGCGTATGATGAAATGCAATGAACTGTACTAATTAGAAAAATATTATCAGTTATTGTTACCTTACAAATCCGACTATTATCGCAATGATGCTCAATACTATCAAGACACAATGAGATACGTCAGCTAGATAAATTGCCAGTAGGCTCAGTTGCTTGTTATGGATGAGAACGAAGAATAGTATCAAGCATATCAACGATCCAACCAAAAGCAGCAATCCGAAAAACAGTCCTTTTGAAGCACCAACACAATCGACACGCCCTTGTTGTTGGGCATGTGCCATGGCGACGGCCCTACGACTCAGCATTAATTCTAATCTATGTTCCAAATCTTCTTCTGTTACATACCTGCAAATAATTTCTTTCAATCAGTGATCCTCCAATGATCAAAATATAATTTTGCTAAAATAACAATATTACTTTTCTACTTTAGAGAGGAAAGAGCTAGTTTGAAGTTACCTAAATGCGTGATGTGCAAAATATTGTAAGCTCGACGCACGTAGAAAAATATAGTTGCCAGTGTGGGATAATTGGTAGACCAGTAACTCTAACAAGAAAATCGACATATGTTGAGGGAAGTTGAAGAGTCTGGTTTGAATTGATCCGGAATAATACCAAGAACAGCTTTATGAATATAATTTAGGAAAAAGTTGATGCACTAATGAGTACGAAATAATCACCCTTACCCACTAAAAATACTATTAAAGTTCTAGGAACCTTTCCGCTACCAAATAGCAGAATAAACTAAATTATAAATCAAAATGTACGTTCAGATACTGTTAATCAGATGCATACAAGGGATTACCCTCACCTGGAAATAAATCTGAATTCAATAAATTGCTTTTTCGCTTTTAGTCCAGGCAATAAGCCGGGAAAAAAAACATAATAAAAAAAAATATAGTAAGCTAGAATTTCAAAATTTTCTTTGTATTTTCTTCCTAATACCCCATAGATCATTCATGACTATCGAGACCGCGGGGGTCGACCTTTCTATCCCCCCAAAACGGGGTTTCAATCCCTCAGAGGACTATTCTTATAAAAACAATCCAAAAGTTTAGAAAATTAAGGAATTAAGAGCCGAAAATGACCCCCCGTATGTTTTTTGGGTCACTGATCACGATTCCGCTGTTATTTTTCCCAAAAAACTCTCCAGATGGAAAATTCGGGAAATTTAAGATTTTCCCGAGACGGTTATGAATAATAAAGTATGATTTTGTTACAAAAATGACCTCTAGTAGGTTTTTTGAGTCGTTGATCACGATTCCGCTGTTATTTTTCCCAAAAAACCCTCCAGATGGAAAATTCGCAAAATTTTAGATTTTCCTGAGACGGTTATGAATAATAAAGTATAATTTTGTTGCAAAAATGACCTCTAGTAGGTTTTTTGGGTTGCTGATCACGATTCCGCTGTTATTTTTCCCAAGAAACTCTCCAGATGGAAAATTCGGAAAATTTGAAATTTTCCTGAGACCAGTTATGAATAATAAAGTATTGTTACGTCGAACCTGTACTGGCGAGTAGGTGAAGGTCCATAAAGAAAGAGAAGAAGAAAAGTATCCGGAGCACTGAGCATAGTAGGGCATTCTGTAACTAAATTATAATCTATGTTTAGGGATCCTGAATGATCTAGTGGGTGGGTTGACGTTGAGAATTTAATGAAGAAGTTTTGGAAGATATTTGATACTGGTGTATTATGAAAATATTGTAATAGTTGAATTGGAATTAATAAAGAAGGTTAAATTAGTGAAAGTGTAACATTCACTGATCACGATTCCGCTGTTCGATTTCTCGGAAAACTCCCTCCAGATGGGAAATTTGGGATTTTCCATCTGGAGATAGTTTTTTGGGAAGAATAACAGCGGAATCGTGATCAGCGACCCAAAAAACCTACAAGGGGACATTTTTGTAACAAAATTACAATTGATTAGTCATAACCGTCTCAGGAAAATCTCAAATTTCCCGAATTTTCCATCTGGAGAGAGTTTTTTGAGAAAAATAACAGCGGAATCGTGATCATCGACCCAATAAACCTACTAGAGGTCATTTTTATAACAAAATTATAAATTATATAATATATATAAATTTTCCATCTGGAGGGAGTTTTCCAAGGAAACTAAATGCGGAATCGGGATCAGCGACCCAAAAAACATACTAGGGGTCATTTTGGGCTCTTAATTCATTAATTTTCTAAACTTTTGGTAATCATGATATTTTTTTTCGGTTCGTTGCCTGGACTATTATACATTTACATCCCTTCTAGAAAACCTAGTATCACGAGTTGAAATGTTTCTTCTAGTTTGACCGACATAGCATTTTGAACATGACTCAATCAATTCTGTAAATTCTATTTGTTTGAATTTTGTTGAAATCGGGAACTTTATCAAAGGTATTACCTGAACTGTTTTTTAGCTTGTTATTGCTACTATAAACGGGTCTTATTGCAAATTTAGAAGATAAATTATGGAATTTATTGATAAGTGAAACTTTTGAATTTCATTCAATTATTTTAAAGTAATGGCCCTAATTGGGTTAGTTGATTGCGTTCCAATTTCCGTTTTTAGTTAGAAATTAACTTAATTATCAAAGATCTATCGTAATCATTGTCCATCGCTTTTTGCTGAAGTTTACGAGTGAAAAAATTCTGGCGAGCTCCAGGACCTTCCGATTTAAATGATTTGCTTAATAGGTGATCAAAGTTGTGAACTTTATTGGAGATAAAGCCTTGCAAATTCGACTGTTTAGAATTGTTTGTAAAGACATGGGTTCGATCCTACGAGCTCTCCTTTATAACTCAAAGGTCAGGGGCCTATCCAAAGGAAATGTATTGAAACGAGTTCTGGAACTAAAAGCTAAATTGTAAATGTTCTTACAAGAATTGAATAGAATCAACCATTATATGATGAAAATGAATTCTAAACTTAAAATGCTATTAAAATTAGAGAAGAAAACATTCCAAAGGGCAAGGGTAAAAATTAAAGGATTCCTTTAAAAACTTGGTTTGTGGTCAACGTCTTTACAAAAAAGGGTGTACGATTCTTTCTCTTGCGTTCAGAAGACATGAAATTGAAACGGACCAATCGTTGGTAGTAAGCTCTCACATTCCTTTCATGATACCGAGCTTGCATAATTTGGAAGTAAAACTATTAAGTTACTTTCCAGAAGTGGATTCTGAAGCTAACAATGGACATATACTAAATCCTTTTTTGTATGTCAGTAGAACTGGCTGATCTGAAGATGAAAGAAAATCTTTTAGATTTTGCTGCTGACGGCATGTTTAAGATGGAATTTAATTCGGAAAGTATTGAAGTGTTTTGGATGAAAACACAAGGAAATAAGAATACCCAGAGCTGGCAAGGGAAGCTGTGAAATTATTTGTACCATACACTTTCTACATATGTGAACTGAGGTTCCTTTCAAAGGTGGAAATAAAATGTAAGGAGAGAAATAGAACTAATGTTCTTTTCAATGGTGAACATAAAATCTATGGAGAGAGATAGGCTCCAATTAGAAGATGATTTGGTCTGAAAATAGAACCAAGATTCGACAAATTATTAAGAAATAAACAGGCACAGCCTTCTCACTTGAATTGTTGTATTTTTATAGTAATGTAGGACCTACAACTCTCACTCTTCACTTTTACCTGCCTTTGGCTTGCGACCGGTACCCCGCACAAGACTTGGACCCCCTTGGGGGGTCGCGACCCACACGTTGAAAAATACTGGTGTACATGAATCCGCTGAATATATCTACCTACTAGTTTGAGCAGTATTTCTGAATAAATTTTTCATAATATTAATTTCAAGAAAAGGAAGCTGGGTATTGCTTTCTTACAGTGAATTTAAATAAATCAAATAGCTTATTATGCGTGTTCAAAAAACCATGTAGATCAAAATCTTTACTTATAATTGCGAAAATGTCATTGACGTATCTGTGTCAAACTTTTGGAAACTGATTTAATTTTGATTTTAAGGAGGTTCAAGTTCTCTTAGAAAAATATTGTCAGGAAATGGGAGAATGGATTGCTCATTGCACATCCGCTTGATTGATTTTAGAAATTGTTTAAAGTGAGATAATTTTGCTCAATACATCAAGATGTAAGGATCAAATATTCTGAACAGTTTGTTTCGGGGATATCAATATTTGAAAGCCATTTGCTCTAGAATATTCATCGACTCATGGATTGTGGTATTAGTGAACAGTGAAACAATAATATAAACATGGTGATTGCCTGGTTTCATTTGAAGAAATTTTGCAGAATACTTACCTAGGATTGCGACCAATATGCTTCCACATCACATAGATGACTGCTGCCCCGATCAGTGAATATTCTATTATGAATGGAAATAAATAAGGAGCTGAATCTTGAACAATGGTACCCATTATGTTAGTTCGACCACATGTAGTATTTGTTGTATTTAGCAGGGAGGCATTGAACCATGTGAATGGTTGAGACAATACATTATCAAACGGTTCAGATCCATTTATCGCATTATCAGATTCTTCAGCCACTAAAATGTACATTTAATGTAAAAGCTAGTACATATTGTACTAGAAGAGAGAAACAAAATAAGTAATAATTAGTATAATACTACTAGAATACAAAACGAAAAAAATCTATTTCACTATTAATACGGTATAAAATATCACTATATTCCATTTGAATCGGCAGAATTCCTAGTCATCTATACGTCCAATAGTAATTATTATGATTGAATGTGTCAAATGCTTTATGTTTGAAAATCGAGAATATTGAAGGCATCGACAGAATTTGCATAAAAAGTGACGACAATATGAAAAAAATTTTGTTTTGTCATAAATTTGTTTATTTTCTGAAATTTATGGGTCACTTCATTTACGTCCTGCTTGAATTTTCTTCAGATATTAGGAAGTAAATATGACCAGATTAGAAAATCTATAAGAAGGTATGGAAGGTCAATATTCCAGTTGAACTCAAATCCTGGAAAAACCGTGACTGTTTATGATCACTACACATGAAGTTATTTTTAATCTATTTCGTCTCTTTTAGTAAATAGTGAAATATGGTAGCATTAATTAGGGTGGAATTATTTTTCTTATATGTTGTACGGATTGGTACCTTAAGTAATTTCAATAGGTTATCCAATAAACATGTTGGTTGCGGGCGAAGAATTTCAAGTTTTTTCCAAAGTGAGCGGCTGACAGAAAATGTATTTATCTTCTTTTTTTCAAGCAAAAAATTTGCTATAATTTAGGCTCAGAACGGGTACAATTCAAAGGAAGCCGAAGTTGAAAAGAGTCCAGAAGTGTATCAGGATCATTGTGTTGAATATGATCGGCTGTTCCGCCACTTCTGGAACTCTGATGACTTGTCCGAACCGAAAATGAGAGATCCGTTGGAGCTGTGTGTTCCGAAACGGCTCCGGTTAAGCAGTCTGACTGCAGGAAATTTAGGTTTTACCAAGACAATTGCGCGAATATCTCACAAGTATTATTATTGGCCGTGAACGTTCCGCGAAATAGCAAAGTACTTGCGTGGATGGATGCAATGCAATGCTTACAAAGTGTCTCAACAGCAAACGCCCGGATTGATGCAGCTGAATGTAAAGACATTTTTCTTAGAAATGCGCAAGTACCGATTTGATAGGACCATTACCAAGATCTGCCAAGGGAAACAATTTCATTCCTCTCATGCAGGACCGTTTTACGAAATAGGTACAGTGAAAACCGTTAAGAAAAGCTACCGCACAAGCAGTGACCCCAGACCTTCTACGAAGAGATCATAA
The DNA here is from genome assembly GCA_958510875.1 of Endomychus coccineus. Classification (NCBI taxonomy): domain Eukaryota; kingdom Metazoa; phylum Arthropoda; class Insecta; order Coleoptera; family Endomychidae; genus Endomychus; species Endomychus coccineus. The sequence continues at coordinate 153,882,253 of OY294068.1, read as the reverse complement.
CTCGTACTGGTTGTCAGTAAACTGTAATTAGCGGCAATGGGACTCAGTACGTAAGTAACATTTTCAAGATTCCTGAAGTTTGGAATTAAGCACCGCCTCTCTGCTTCATATAATTCGCAATGCAATCCCGTGCAGAGAACAAATCGTACTTTGAAAACTATGACTGCGCAAATTTGCGTAAATGAGATACATTTTTGCCCGATTTTCTGTTTGCCCTAAACTCCGCTTCGCAGCACTCAACCGGATTTTCACCCGCCTTTTTGAATTTTGGTCGAGGACTTGAAGTACCGAATTCGATAGTCCGCTCCTTTACCACTCCGGTGAAGACCGAAGAAAATTGTCCGACCGATTCGAATCCTGAACAAATGTTAGACAACTGAACTAGATTAGAAAAATTACGCGAAACATTTCAACTAGTCCGTATCCAGTTATACCGTGCTTTTACCCACCAAAGCCGTTATTACAATATCCGTCGTCGAGATTGGAGTTGTCACGTGGGTGAAGGTAGAGCATGTATCTTCTAGTGTTCATCATTTTACCGCCAAGTTAGCTCCGACATATACAGGTCCGTTTACCGTTATTTGTCAAAAAAGGTGGGAATTTCCAGCCATTTTTACTGAGTACCTTCTAAATGCAGAGCTTTGACAAAAATCTATAATGTAACTTTGATACTCGACTAATTTCACCTTTTTATTATGCCTTATGCCCTCTCTAGAAGAACAACAATTAAGAAGATTTTAAATTAATATACATATTGAACTTATTTGAAATCATACAAATGTTGACTTTTTTGTAACGTGCGTAGTTTGGCAGAAGATTGGAAAAATATAAAAATGTTCGATGTTTGGCGGGGAAATATATTTGTCAGTCTACTGAAATTAGTCAGGTACCCCTGACAATATATTCGAAAATTAACTCTACCATAATTATTAAATCCATTCGGTAATTTTCACGACAATTTAACTGAATATAGGAGAATAAAACCGGAACAATCAAGATAAATGAATTTTGATTGATGCTTTTGCTCATGTCATTATAAATGACTAGGTTATCACGAATTATATGTAAATTCTTGGGATATAGGTCACATTAACACATGTGCCAACTATATTCTCGCCTTTACGTACGTTTGGCTCTTACAACCATCATCAGAAGACGCTTGCAAACTAATTCACATCAACGTGGGATTTCTTAAACTAATTTTACTGAGCACTGATCGTAAGTACAATTAGTTTAAGAATTTTCGCGCTTTATTTGATGTGAATTAATCTGTAGACGTCTTCTGATGATGGTCGTGAGACCGAAACGAATGTTAAGACGAAAATTCAGTTGATTTATGTGTTAATGTGACCTATTTCCCAAAAATTTACATATATTTTATATCTGAGTCAAGAATCATTATTATTTTTACGAATTCATTATTGATTTGATCGTTGATCGGTGAGTGGAAATAGTTACTGAAACCCATACCAGGAAGAGCTAACAGGTTCTCAGCACTAGTTTAGCAGCATTTGAGAAAAACATCAAAGCATTAGGTGAAACCAAAATTAGATGAGTCATCCTGCCTAAAAAAAAGTTCTATAAGATACATTCCCTTAAAAATTTTTCGCTAGCTAATGATTAATTCCTAGATCCAATAGAACGTCCAGAAAAATAAAATAACAAACAAAAGTTGAAACTTGAAGAGTTAAAGTGCAAGTGATAGCATTTGAATAAAATAAGTTAAACTTCATTCGTCTCCTAATCATGAATGGACTGGACTTGAATTATGGACGACTAGAATCAAGAACCTCAAAATGTAATAATAGTCCAGTCAATAAGCCGGGGGAATTACTAACTATTTTGCAGAAAAATTCTTTTTGCATGATATTCTATGTACCATAAAGGTCATTCCTGACTACTGACCGGCACTTCAATCTCCCCCCATTCACCCCTATACGCTAAATTAACCCTATTCTCAAGATTTGATTTACCAAAAAAATCAAATTAAGCCTCGAAATGGGCTGTAGGAGTTTTTTTGGGTCGTTGCACACGAAACCGAAGTCATTTCCCCGGAAAATCAGGGAAATTTGGTCATTATCTAATTTTTCACATGATTCTCGTTTTATACATATATAGAGGTTGAAAGTCGCGTATTTCGATCCTAAGTAGAAAAAACCAAGAAAATTAGGGGTAAAGTGGAAAACCTGAAAAGAAAATCTTTCCCAGTCATTGAAATTATGGTGTATAGGTCACTGTAGGGTTTTTTTTGGTCGCTGATTACGAATTTGATATTTAAAATGCTCAAAAATATCATTTACCGGAAAAATTCATCATGCATTCTTTCCTTTGAATGGAATTTTTCGAGTGTCGTGTTGATTTACCATTATGTTTTGATGTCAATTTTAAATTGTTAAAATTACAAGTAATGCAAAAAAAATTTTGGACAAATCATCGTAGGGTTTTTTCGATCGCTGATTACGAATTAAATTTAAAAATATCCTATTCCGGAAAAACACGGAAAATTTTATTTGAATGTGATTTTTCGAATGCCGTGTTGATTTACGTTTATGTTTCCGAACTCAATTTTAAATTACAAAAAAGATGTATTTTTTTACATTTTCGATGTCAAATTGGTAATCGGCGACCAAAATAACCCTACGATGACGCATCGCAAGGTCATTTCAATGGAGTTGGAATTTTTCCTAGGGATTTCTTTGATTTTTCCGAAATTTTCAAACAATAATTTTTTTGACATTACCTACTTGTGTAATTTTAGCAATTCAAAATTGACATCGAAAACATAATTGTAAATCAACACGACACTCGAAAAATTCCATTCAAAGGAAAGAATTCATAATAATTTTTTCCGGAAAATGATATTTTTGAACATTTTAAATATCAAATTCGTAATCAGCGACCAAACAAACCCTATAGCGACCTATCAAACGATAACTTCAATGACGTGGAAAGATTTTCTTTTCAGGTTATCCACTTTTCTATTATGTATAAAGCGATAATCACGCGAGAAAATTAACAAATTTCCCTGATTTTCCATTAATTGAATGAATTTTCCGGGGAAATAACCTCTGATTCGTATTCAGCGACCCAAAAAACTTTCCAGTACGTCTTTAGGAGGATACATTTTTTAATTTTTTGATGAATTAAAAATTATCTTAAAAAGTGGGTTTAGAATAGGGTTAATTTAGCGTATAGGGGTGAATGGGGGAGATTGAACTGTCGATCAATAGTCAGGAATGACCTTCATGGTCCATAGAACATCATTCGGTCTCTTTCCCCACCTTATTGACTGGACAATAAGTGATGGTAAGTATATTATTAATCGATAGCAATACGGGTTAAATAGTTAAACATACCGTTCACTAAATTGTTAAAAGCTCTAAAATCAAAGAAGCTATTATATGGCGTGGTCGACACCGTGGTGGTTACTGCTTTCCAAGCTCTTGCCGTAGTTGTCGTAAGTGGTGTGCTTGTACTAGTTGTAGTAGTAGGATTAGTTTGAAATAAACGAAACAGTGTAGTCGGTACAGTTCTCGTAGTTGTTGTGAACACACCTTGAGAAATTGCATAAGTAAGAGAGATAATATAGTAAAAATGTAGAAACTGTATCATTGACTGTCCAAACTAATTCAAAAATGCAATATCTCATTCTTGTTATTAACGCATCCTCGAGAACGGTTCCAAAACTATAAATAAGAAACAATCACTTCCGGATGGATTCCGCGTCACAATAGCACGACTTGATGCCGACCTTTCGCCAACCATTACAGAAAGCATCTTCAGGGTAGGCCTAAGACTTGAACTGATGAAACTAATTCTTCTGGTTTCTATAGCAGTATTTATTGTACAAAAAAACCTTCACGCTACACAGTTGCCTTTATTCCGGTGTTTAACTACGTTCTGGCATCTGACCCTGTCGTTGTGTGATCATGTGCGGAATTTTTGAGGATGGGTTTCCAAATGTTGGGAAGGTAATATCCTGAGTCACGACTTAGATTATTTGGATGTTTGAGAATTTCTATCGCCTCAAGGATTTTTCGCTGATTGAAATTTGGGGCTCGGGCTGGGATTTTAGTATTTTCAAGAAGGATTTGATGATTAGTGTCAAACGTGTGTTCCGCAAGTGCAGATCTATTGGTGTCACGAAGCCTTATACAGCGCTCATGTTCTTTCTCACGAGTAGCTACTGTACGACCTGTTTCACCAAAGTAGACTTTACCGCAAGAACAGGGAATGCTACCAAAATTTTCTAAATGAAGAGGAGGAAGGTGATCTTTGATAGGTTTGTAAAACTGAGATAGTTTTGGGAGTGTGGAAAACCGAGGAGAAATATTATGTTTTTTAAGGATTTTGGAAATTCGATCTGTTATATTTCCTATATATAGAGGATATGCAGTGGATAAAGCAGGGGGGGGGGGTGGCTCAGGTTGATTTGTACTTTTAGGCGAAGTGTATTTATGGCTATTTGAATCTTATAGGGAGACATTATTTGATAATAAGACAGATGAGAGATGTTCTAATTCTGATTTTAAGGTTTGGGGTTGGGATGATTGACAGCTCTATGGACCAAGGAGATTACGGCAGATTGCTTCTGAGCAGGGTAGTGGTGAGAAAGGCCATTGAGGTATCTATCGGTATGTGCCATCAGTCTGTCGACTAACTAATACATCTAGGAACGAAAGTGGAAGTATCGATTTAACTTCCCTGGTGAAAAGAATATTGGGATGTAATGAATTGAAGTGATTGAGGAAAGAAGATAACAAAAGTCGACATATCTAAACCAACATTGCTTGAGGAGAGATGGGTCAATAGCATTTTGCTCAAAAGTTTCCATGAAGATAGCTATGATCGGAGAAAATGGGGAACCCATGGCAGCCAGGGCCGGAACTACAATAGGGCAACCGGGGCAATGCCCCGGGGCCCCCGGGCTCGGGGGGCCCCCTAAGCGAAGGACAAAAACAGAAAAAATGTTTCGAAGTGCTAGCATTTTTAGCCGCTGTCTCATTGTTCTTCGTTATGTGAAAATTTATTAACTGATTAATTTATTTATTTAGAATAATAAAAGCTATTGCGAAAAATCTGTTTAATATAGTTACCTCTAAACCTATAAGATTCTGTACAAATCTTGAGCTTAGAAAAAAAACTTTATTGTTAGAAGTGTGAGATTTTATAAACGTAAAGAATTTATCATTTTATGGAGCGTTTTTTCCGAATTTACCCTTTTCTCAGATATACATGTCGTCAAACAGCTAGCTCATTTTTTGATGATTGAAAATGCGTTACTGTCATACAGCTACCCAGATGTTTGTACAGCCCTTCTCATGTTTCTGACAGTCCCAGTCACTACGGCAAAAGCTGAACGATCGTTTTCCAAATTAAAATTAATCAAAAGTTACTTGCGGAGCTCGATGCAACAAGAAAGGCTGAGCAACTTATCATTGTTATCAATCGAAAATCTGAGAGCGCGCACAATTGATTTCGATAAAGTCATTGAACAATTTATCTCTTCAAAAGCAAGAAAAAGAAAGTTCTAAAATTTTTTCCTCAAATATCGAATCGTGATTATGAGCATTAGTTTAATCTTTTAATACTAAAATCTTATCGAACAACTTCTGCATATTAGCGAATTAGAGGTGATTTGTAATGACTACCCGAATATCTCATCCTTCTCTATATAATTCATAATTTTGTAATGTAAGGGATGAAAGTACCGTATAATATTATAACTAAGAATATATTACTACTTTACATGATTAATGATGTTAGAATGTCTGATATTTTAACTTACAAATTGATATGTAATACAACGTGAAAAATGTGTAAGACAAATAAAACAAATTATTTATGAATAGAAATAATAAAGCCTTGTTTCTTTTTTTTTACAAAAATTTTGAAAAATTGAGTTGACAAACTCAATAGCGAAATAGGTCCCCGAACTTAGTCTTGCCCCGGGGCCCCTTAAACTCTAGGTCCGGCCCTGATGGCAGCTCTCGAGAACTGCCTTAAAGCAATCTGTCATAAACTTCTTGGTCCACACAGCTATCAACTCATTCCAACCCCAATTCTTAAAATTAGAATTAAAACATCTTTCACCTGTCTCATTATGAAATAATTTCTCTTATTATAACATTCGAAAAGTTATAAAGAAATACACATCGCATAAAATTTCAAATCAACCTGAGCAACAAATCCGCCACCTGATTTATCCACTGCCTATCTTCCATATATTGAAAATATAACAGATCGAATTTCCAAAATTCTTGAAGAACATAATATTTCTATTCGATTTTCCACACTTTCACTTTCCAAAACTATCTCAGTTTTACAAACCTATCAAAGTTCACCTTCCTCTTCTTCATTTAGGAGGTGTTTATAGCATTCCCTGTTCTCGTGGTAATGTCTACATTGGTGAAACAGGTCATACAGTAGCTACTCTTGTCAAAGAACATCAGCGCTGTACAAGGCTCCGTGACACCAGTAGATCTGCACTTGCGGAACACAAGTTTGACACTAATCATTGAATCCTTTTCGAAAATACTAATAAAATCCTAGCTCGAGTTCCAAAACTTAAATCTTGAAACATCCAAATAATCTAAGCCGTGACGCAGGAAATTACCTTCACCCCATCCTCGAAAATTCCACTTCGCACATGATCACACAACGACAGGGTCAGGTGCCAGAACGGATTTTACCACCGGAATAAAGGTAGTGAACTGTGTAGCGTGAACGTTTTTTCCTTCAATAAATACCGCTACAGAAACCAGAGGAATCAGTTTTAGTTCAAGCCTCAAGCCTACCCTGAAGATGCCACTTGTAATGGTGCAAAATCCATCCGGAAATCACGAATTTTCAAGATCAAGATTTTCCGTAGAAGTCTACTATTGAAGAAATCACTAAAAATACGATTACAGTACTGAGAACCTTTCAGCTATTAATTAGTTCAGTATTTTTAGTGGATAAAGATGATTGTTTATTATTTATAGTGTTATAGTGTATCCAGTGTGAACTCTTTCATAGTTTATCATTGGATCCAACCTGATTCAGATTCTCATATTTTTGATGAGTTTTATTTGAAAATTATATCGATATTACGTTAAGCTAAGACATTTCGAAATATATAAAGCATACTGAAGCTTATTGGATTGAGGTTGAACTTTGAATGGAAATATCTCCAATATCAGCTAGAGCTTATAAAAATCAACATGGCGGGGAATTATCTGTGATTGCATATACAGAGTGAGTCAGTTTTTTGTAGACAAACTTCAACAGGAGATAGAACAGATGTTTTAAGGAGAAAAGTTCCCATAAACATATGTCGTAGAAGGCTTCGTTTTCGAGATAAAGGGTGTTGAAATTGAAAAAAAAATTTCTTTTTGCGAATATTTCCGGAACCGTTTATCGTACAGAAAACAGCTTTTGTGAGCATTTTTCACTCATAGTAAGCTATGTTCTGTGTGGTAAAAAATTTTCTTTTTAGTCATAATTGGTGAAGATTTTGAAGGGGTAGTGGGTGTTTTTCTCCCCAACTGAAAAAAGTACGGTTTTGAGACAACCATTTGAACCTCCAATGTTTTCTACACAAAAAAAAACTCTTGGTCATAAGCTCTAAAGTTGACCGTTTTCGAAAAAATCAACTTTTATGTTGAAAAACATGGTCAATCTTTTGGTTTTGTTACTTGTTCTAACGTTTGAATAAATTTTGTTTAATTAGTAAGAATTGACCATGTTTTTCAACATAAAAGTTAATTTTTCCCGAAAACGGTCAACTTTAGAGCTTATGACCAGAACTACCTTTTTTGTGTAGAAAACATTGGCGGTTCAAATGGTTGTCTCAAAACCGTACTTTTTTCAGTGGCGTAGAAGTTGGGGAGAAAAACACCCACTACCCCTTCAAAATCTTCCCCAATTGAGAGTAAAAAAATTTTTTTCGTCGCACAGAACATAGCTTACTATGAGTAGAAAATGCTTACAAAAGCTGTCTTTTGTACGATAAACGCTTCCGGAGGTATTCGCAAAAAACGAAATTTTTTTTTCAATTTCAACACCGTATCTCGAAAACGAAGCCTCCTACGACATATGTTTATGGGAACTTTTCTTCTTAAAAACACTTGTTCTATCTCCTGTTGCAGTTTGTCTACAAAAAACTGACTCACCCTGTATATGTGCATGGTGCCTAAATATTACTACAGCATCCTCTTTTTCAGTGAATGTTGAAGGTGGCACACTTCTTTATCAACATGATTGTGATTTTTTAAATTTCATTTCAATTTTTGAATTTTCCGCTATTTTGCATCTATTGATCTACAGATGTCTTTCTTTGAGATTGCGATAGTAAAAACATTGCCGTTGACGAAAATGGATCGTTGATCTCTAGCAACACGCATTAATATTGTGAAAATTGACCATAATAATGGTGAAAATTTTGCAATGGTAATACTGATTTTGGAATTGAAGCGTCCTCTCGCCCGAGTGAAATTGATCGCTAAATTTGAACGTATCGGGATGATTTATCAAATTTCATTTCCATTTTGAATTTCCTGCTATTTTGTATCTATTAATCTACAGATGTCGCTGTTTGAGATTGCGATAGTCAAAACAACGCATTAATATTGTGAAAATTGTCATAATAATGGTTCATACTGTTGGAAGTGAAGGGTCCTCTCGCCCGAGTGAAATTGATCGCTAAATTTGAACGTGTCGGCTAAGGTAAAGATGTCAAGACAACACGTGTTGGTTCTCAACATAAAATCTGCAGCGGAATGGAAGTAGACATGACCACAACCAGCTCGGCACAGTATTTTACATAAAGATTTTGGTTTAAAGGTTCATTTAACACAATAATTGAAACCGGCAGACCACAGACTACTGCGTACTTTTCTTGTTTGGATGTTTTATGTGAAAAGATTGTGAAATCATACAGAGAAGTGAATTACAAATCATACGGCATGCTAATGATGCTTTCAAATGTTCATCTATTCTTTATGACCAATGAAAATCATAACGAAATGGGGCAGCTAACTTTGAATGAAATTGCGTATGAACAAGTATCGTTCAATCAACAGGTGAAGCTCGTGAATAGTTAAAAACACGATTGACCTGGGAGAGAATCCACCGCGTTGGGAAACTACCACACATTCAAAGTGAGATACAAATTGGCTTAAATTTCCCTGGGGTACTATTTGACTGCTGCAAAAAATAATTAAATTACATTTACACGCAATATTTCCGTCCTTGCATTGTACCAGTATCAGAATAATGGACTTAAGCAATCTCAATATTAAATGTAAATTGTAGCAATCTCAATATCAAATGTAAATTGTAATATTTCCAAAATGTCTGCTGCAGCTGGAAAGGCTTATTCTCACCTCAAAGGCTAAATTAATAAGCAACACTGCTGAGTTTGTAGAGCTCCAAATCCTCATGTGGTTCAAGAAAAACAACTGCATCTGAAAGAGTCGCCTTGTGAAGAAGTGCTAGTATTGGAACCTTCTTTTTCAAAAATGCTGTGTATGGCAATCATTATCGAGACGTTAATTGAAAGAAATTGGTACGGATAACATCTAGTTTCAGCAGGATGCCCCTGTGGTGATACTGCTAGCCTTATTCATCTGTTTTCGTAAGTTAAGGAATGAAAATTGTCGAATTTGAACATTCATATCAAACCGTTTCAAATGTTTCAGTATTGACTTCAACCTAACTGTGATTCTTTATTTTTAAGAACAGTTCTTCATTATTTTCTTGCTCTTGTCCTGTGATATGTAAGCCAATAATATGTTGTTGACACTTCCTACAACCTCAAGAGAGTATCAGCTACAATATTGAATTTTCATATTTTGTATTAAATTGAGCGTTATAGTCGTGTTGTCTAAATTGACTGAATTTTTATCGTTTCTTGTTTTCAGAACAAATGTGTTAAAGGTCTATGATCACTGTAGCTCATAAAACTTTTCGCTCATGGAATTCCTTTTTCAGTAGCTCCTAAACCATCGAGCAATTACATGAAAATCATCAATTATTTTCATTTATGCATTTAGGTTCAGTGCATGCTAACTCATATTTTATATTTCTGAGACAATTATGAAATTATTACAAATCAATCATTTTAGATGAGTTATCTGAGTCAGTATTCAATGACAGTTACTTCGGGTTGGTTATACGAGGAGTACTTGGATAAATAGCACTTCCAATATCGAATTAAGTTAGTGTTCAACTCCTGAATATTTGCGAAAATTGCATTCATTGAGATTAGTAGACGTTCAAATCCAAAAAGTCTCAATACACGTTAAGCTCAAACTTACGGTTGTTGGTGGTAGTGGGCAACACGGTGGGAACATTTTTTAGGGTGGTGGCAGCAGTGCGCGCCGTATCCCACAAAAAGCTCCTCATAGTGGGAACATTGATTGTGGTGGAGGTAAGCGCAGCCGCAGTCGTAGTTATAACATCCGGTTTAGCCGAATGGTAACCAAGCACGGTGTCAGCGTTGCGAATTGTATGCAAACGAACTTTTTCTGCAAATTAAAGCTCAGGTGTAAATCACACACAGTGCGTGCAGTGCAGTTAGTTACGATTTGTGCAATTAATAGTTTATGTGAAGAAAGATTGAGGAAAATGTTGACTTACCTGCGAATATGGAAGTTTTGTGTTGCGTGTTATTAACATTGAAAAGTCGTTGGTTGTACAGAGTAATCTCTTTGATGTATTCGAGAACGAGTGTTCTCACCCAGACACAAATATTGGTTGCAACCACATGCATCAACCCAAAACGTGCGATTACTTTGAAACGGTGTATATTCAACTGTAAGGAAAAAAAATAAGTGCAAAATAAGATTTCATGAGTCCACTTGGATAATATGCTAATTTGGGTATGGACTGATCAATTATAAAATATGATCAACAATAGATAATAGACGTTAAATTTCTGAAATCTGAATACAAAGCTTATTTTTCAATTAAAAATATCATCTATCTACTCGTGAATTTTGAATCGAACGAATTTCAATATACAGGCTGTCCTCGAACTGCGTGGCCAAAATGAAACCGAGGATTCTTTGATTCGAAAAAAATTTGATGACCCTTTTTACTTTTGCCTCAAGAGCCTTAGAGACCATAGAAATGGCTCAAACTTGAGGATGTAACGGGAAAAGTGTCCAGAACTTTTTTGTGGTCAATGTAATTCACTCGATATTTTTTATGTAGATAGCTTATCTAATTTGAAAACTTTTTTTACTCTTAGAAAATTTTGATAAAATCAACGGATTAGCTTGAAAAAATTAATTTTTGACTCCCTGCAATTTTGGCTTACCAATTTTACTTGATTAAAATACCTTAGTTGCCTCTGCTTTTCTAATGTCATTTTGGCATTTGGAGAATTTATTCTCAAAACTGTCAGTTTTTACTTTGCTTTCCGTACAAATTTTATGAAATTATGGCTCAAAATTTCACTAACACTGAAATGGTTAATATCTCGGTAAAACACGAATAATAAAAACAATAGAAATGGGGAAACGATGTGATTATTTAGGAAAAACAAATGCTAAATTAAAAGAAACAACAAAACTTTTGGGAAATCGCTAAGGCATCAATTGTTCGAAATGTTGCCCATTTTCCTGAATACAAAAATTAATTCGTTTCAAGAAATTGAATTGAACTCTGGCTAGTACTTCAGGATCATTCTTCAATAAATCCGCTTCATGATCAATTCGTTGCAACAGTTTCTCTCGTGTGTTTACTGGAGCTGCATAAACTTTCGACTTCAAAGCGCCCCATAGAAAGAAGTCGCAGGGCGTCAAATCAGGGGAGCGGTCCTCTACCTATCCAGCAATCTGGATATTCCGCATTCAAATGTCGCCCCACAGCTAATGTGAAATGAGGAGGTGCACCATCATGCATAAACCAAAGGTCACGACGAATGTGTAAGGGCAAGTCTTCCAACAGTTCAGGTAGCCTTTTTTCCAAAAAGTTCAATCGATCGGGTATAACGGTAGGACCAATAATAAAGTTATCCACAATTCCAACCAAAACATTGATTTTAGTGTGATTCTGAAAATGTGTAAATTCCGTTTCATGAGGATTTTCATCAGCATAGAAATGTTCATTATGGAGTTTAAAAAGACCACATCTCGTGAAAGTAGCTTCGTCCGTGAACAGAATTCTTTTACAAAAATTGGGGTTTGCGTTTTATCTTTGGACAATAAACCGACAGAAATCTAGCCGATGACCTGGATCCATGGGCAATAAGTCTTGAACTGTTTTAATATGATAGGGATACAACAGTTCTTGTTTCAGTACATTATGAACTAATGATTTTGAGGCTCCAATACGAAGTCCCAAACGTCGTGTGCTTATCCTAGGTTCAGTTTCAACCGCTTCCAGTATCTCTTCTTCGAGCTCTGACGTCCTTCTTGTCCGTTTGCGTTCAGTTTCTCTGCGATTTGCTTCAAATCTGCCAGTTTCGCGAAGTCGCCTCTCGATATTAGCAAAGGTTTGCCGATTTGGAATTCTGCGGTGCGGAGCCGAAATTGCAGAGACTCAAAAATTAATTTGATCAAGCTAATCCGTTGATTTTATCAAAATTTTCTAAGAGTAAAAAAAGTTTTCAAACAAAATAAGCTATCTATGTAAAAATATATAATGAACTACATTGACCACAAAAAAGTTCTGGACACTTTTCCCGTTACATCCATCCTCAAGTTTGAGCCATTTCTATGGTCTCTAAGGCTCTGTGCTCCACTGTCAAAAACGGCTATTATTAACAGTAACTCACCTGCCAAAATATTGTAAAAGTCCTCCATCACGTTCTCAAGTTATACCGAAAAAACAAAATTATTTTTGCAACTTTGAAGCCCTCTACCGGCTAAACAAGACACTTGAGGTAAAAGTATAAAGGCTCATCAAATTTTTTTCGAATCAAAGAATCTTCGGTTTCATGTTGGCCACGCAGTTCGAGGGTATATGAAGAAAGAAAACTAGTAGTGGTTCAACCAGTAATGATTTATTATGATCGAAAATATTGCCATAAAGTACATAAACTAAAGTGGTGATTTGACTTGTAACATTAGGCACGAGGTAAAAGAATGATAGATTATTCTCATGTCTCCACATTTCAGTGTTGAAAACACTTATAGGAAGCATCCTATTTTGCCAAAGTTGATGCATACTTTGGGAATTATGATTTTAAATTTTCAACCCTTCAGAAAAGGGTGTATTTATTACACGATTTTCCTAAAAAACAAATTTGAATATATGGCCTTTCGGTTTTGCGTTATCAGGTATAAAAAATTTTGTGACGGACAACAGATTTTTTCAAAAGTGCTAAAAATTCAATTAAAAGTACTATGGCGCAGGAATATTTACTCTAGAACTTTTTTTTTATTTCCTCAAGGTCGATTTTAGAAATATCTTGAGTAAATGCAATAGGTAGAACTGCAGACCTGAAAAAAATTGTTTCTGTACTTTTGAAGTTTAATTTTATGACATTTAGATACACAACAAATTTAATAAATCTGCACTTATAGAGGAGTTGTTGAAGTGAATTGGTTATAAGGGTAACCAATTACGGCGTCATATCATGAAATTTAAGTTTACGATTTTAGATATAGCTTAAGTAAATTCAATACACTCTTCGAACTTCGACCGCGAAGAGTATAAATATTGTTGTAGATATAAAATATAAAGTTTTTTGTTCTAGGTATTATTTTCAGGAGGAAGGAATAATTAAAATGTGGGCTTACTCTTACAGAAGAAATTCAGGAATCATAAGATGACAATATAATTATTAAACAACCTACTGGAAACTAACCCACTGAAGAGAAATGCGAGGGTAACTTTTGAGAAGCTACTGGACACAATCGACATCCATAAGGATAACAGCTTGGAAGAGGATTTAGGATATTGAAAGGCCAAATGCGAACAGCTACCATGACCGAATTATATCAAAAGCTCACAAGGACGAAGCATTTAAGAACAATCTGGAGGTAATCTCAAGTATATGGACAATTTAAGGTTAAAATATGGGAGACTAATGTAGGACACTAAACTGCAGAGTATGCAAAATTTGTATTCATCGCTACCAGTGTGAAAAATACTTTGTCTAGGCTTGTTCACATGGTAACAATGTATGAGGAACGAATGGGAACTAACTCTGTTTTAGACGAAGTTTGAAAGTTTTTAGGAAACTGACTTATTAAACCACAGCACTATGAGGAGATCAACGAATTTACAAAGAGAATAAGGTAGGATGATAGGCTTATCAGGTACCAGATGAGGTCCAGAAGCAAAAGTAAACGAGAGTTCAGTGTCAAGCAGTGTATAGACGTTGCCTAAGGGAATTTTTAGTAAATTGTACAGAAGGTTCAGTCTTGGAAACAATGTCCATAATTTTCGGTTATCATAAAATTCAAAATTAACTTATTGTAGAATGTACGTACATATAATCAACAACTTGATAAATATGTCAGATTAAACATACTCCATTTTCTTTTGTATAATTTTCTTAAGTAATTCCGTCATAATAAACCTGATAAGTAGTTTGTTCATGCCCATAAATAAAATATATACTTCATTACTCCGCATCTGCATTAAATTTGAACTCTAGTAAGAAATATACAATTTGAGTATCTATATATGATATCATTTCAATTCCAATTATAACATTAATTTAATAAAATTAAGCGATTATAAATATAAATATTTAATCTATTTTTATTTAGACATAACAGATATTCATCCTTCATAATTAAATATTGAATGCAATTGTTAAGTTTCACAAAAATGTACTGATGAAACTTCCTTGAGAAGAAATATTGTGTAGAAACAATCAAGTTTCTTTCAATAACACATAATTATCAGGGTTATGCGAAAGAAGTAGAATACATGACAATTGTTAGAGCCAGCTTATTATTCTTATTCGCATAAGTCGTATAATAGTTGAAAAACAAAACAAACATAAGAAATTTAATATTTTAGGAAGTATTTGATATGAATGAAAAAAAATCATAAGTCATTACAAATTCCATATCATACGATTCGTTCATTTCAACAAAATATGTATTTATTATTAATGTTTCTAGATTGTCGACTTTTTTCATAGTTTTATAACATAAATACCCAGAATTTTGTGCCGGCAGAATCTTAGGAAGTTCATAGTAACAGTTTTTGCAATTACAATGAATAAATAAATACATTGCGAGGCATAAAAACACTATTCAGAGATCACGAAAGAGATTAAAAAAAATCATTGTCCTTATTACATTCAAAAATCCAGGAATAATACTCACTCTAGAATTCATGAAGATAAAATACATTTGCATGAACGTGAAAATCATTTGTAGGACAGGATTGATTCCTTGGAGGATTATGTAACATGGTGAGTCGAAAGGAATTTCAAAGAATGCTCCAAATTCCAATCCATTGTAGATCATCGTACCGAGTCCAAAAGCTATAAATAAAGGAGGTGTATTATGAGTAGGTATTTGATAGAAAAGTACAACGTCGCCAATTCCACTGGAACAAACATTTTCATAAAAATTAACAAAAGCCAATATTTATTATCGCATTGTGAGATTTGCTTTTTCATACACATGAGATGAATAAGCAACCTAGAAATAATTGCTTTTTTCACATATTCGAGTTCTACGTTGGATTAAATTGTGTGTGCTACGGAAATGCACAAAATGATTTAAAGCCAGCTAACACTTTCCGCGAAACGCAAAAGAAGCGCACAAGTCTAGCGCTGCTTTACCCCCAGGAAGAAATATCGCATGTTGCACAAGTACTACGTTTAATATTGCTTCACAACTGGTTCTAACTATGAGCCAATTCAATGCCTCTAACTGCCCCTATGCAAGCTGTCTACAGCTCCGGTTTTCTTTATTTTACAATACTACAAGCGCAAAATTCGTAGGTTGTACTCTTCTGGAGCCAAATGAATTTGAAGTATTTCTTCGTTGACTGTACACTTAGATGAACACAACTTGATAAATTGATTTTATCTCTATCTAATTACTTGAATTTAATTAGCTACAATACTGGCAAAGAGGATATAAACTCATTTAAAAAAAATATGATATTAGGAACAAAAATTAACATGGGTTGAAATTTTACTTCACTTGACTAGAAAATTACTCACAACTTTATACAGATATTATCTCAACAGCAATGAAAAAGAAATTAATAATATTTTAATTACTTTGAATATGGAATCTAGGTAAAATATATGACCTGAATTAAGGCAAACAATGGATTATTTCTCAGGGAGTGAATACAGGCCGGACAAGATGATTAGCTTACTGAACGAGTAAGTGCTGAATTCTTATTTTTTCTAAATACAAACTCTCCGTTTTTCTTAAGGTAATTAGTCTTTATGAACCCATTGAAGCGTCGCCGACACCACGCGCAAGGTCCAGAAAATATGATCAATTTAAAGCACCGGGAAGCAGACCTCGCCCATACGTTATTGAAGCCACCTATAGAAATAAGACTAGGCGCAATAACGGTCCGTGAAGATGTTTTTCAACTTCACGAGGTTTTCCTCTGACTCAGGGAAAGTTTCACTGGCCGTGTGTCTCTAATCATACTTCCTTGCTGGCCAAGAAGTCGGTGCCCCGGATACGAGATATCGGGTTACGTGATACGTCGTCGCTGGACCTGCCTAACATCTGGTACGTTCTAACAAGATATAATAAATTATATAACTTTATTTCGAATTAAATTATTATTTCAAGGGACCGAAAATTAATAAAATCTCGGATTATTACATTTATTCTGATATTTATTTGTTTATTTTAGTTTGTGACATTCATATTTAAGTTTACTTAATTTTTTTTTAAAATGAATTGTTACGTGTAAAACGTATCCATTTTGGAACTAATTTCTCACAATAGAGTTGTTTTCGAAGAAGAAGAATCAGTCTCTGACGTTTGTGAATTCATAGTTCCGTTGAATAGTAGAACTGAACTTGTACGCTAGCACCAATATGTTCGAACTATGAAGTTGTGTTTCAATTCCTATTATATTTCAATTATCTCATATTATCCAGGAACGAAAGCATGTAAGCTTTTCACTTTTTTTAGTAATGTACAAGAGGGAGGGTTGAATCATCAGTTGATGGATAACATTGATAAAATTGGAGATAAATTGCAGGTTATCATTTTCCTGAAGCAGATAATCAGTCCGTTCTTCGATTTAGGAACATCCAGAACATATATAATGCCAGTTCATGAACATGAAAATACGTCGCATTGATAGATTTTTATATACAGATACATATAACATTGAAAGAGTGGCATTCTTAATTTCAAATCTTCTAGTTGACGTTGTCTCAGATACTTCTAATCACTTAGTAATTACTAATAAATCAAGAATATGTTCTTAGCTTTCCTTGTGAATAATCAGGATCTTCACGAAAAGTTCATTAACACATGGACAACGTAAATCAACACTTACCTATTGCACCAATTCTGAGGAAAAAACTACCATGAACATGATCATTTTGCGTAGTTTTACGTTTCCGTTTACACTTGACTATGGCGCCGATTTCCACGTCCGTCGAATCTGGAGCTGGTGACGTAACAACTGGCGCCAGAGGCTGTGGTGGTGGCGCTGGCGGTTGCGTCAATGCAGGTTGTTCCTGAGACACAACAGGGACGTCAGATTGCGCACTCAGCTCAGTTACAGGCACCGGCAGACCTGAGTCCACTACCCCTTCAGAGTTTCGCCGGTATGTGCCCTACCCCCACAAAACCAAAAATAAGACTGATGATGGATAACTTAAAGTGTCGGTTAATAAGCGTGTTAGTGCGTGTTAGCATCTGTATCAGACATGGGTTAGGTGATCTGGCAAACTTTAGAGCTAAACGTATTCATACTTTCAACAGCAGAGGGTCTCATTTTACTGTTACAAAATATCTTGAAGATAATGATCATTTCTTGATCTTGAATAAGCAGCATGTAACAATTACATCTAAGGGCATGATTTGGTACGTTTAATTCAAAACGTATAGCGTGTTCTAGAACAACGCTCATCATCAACATAAATAATCATTTACAATACAACATTTTATATACCTATGTGGAAGTAAATGAAAGCATGAATGATATATTTATACTTATGAGGTATACCTTTTATCTCAACGCGGCAATTATGACAAGAGAAGGTAATTCTGGATCACCGTAGGAAGACGATGCAGTCGGAATTTAGAAACGGTAATATGATGGATTAGTTACGAAACATACGGTATATTAGTGAATATTTTCTGAAAAAGATTGGATTAGCTTCACTTAAATTGTATGACCTCGTATAAATAAAACTTTGCTTAAATAGCGTAATCACAGGTCAACACTTAATTAGGTCGCAATTCTAATAATAACTAGGGGTATTATTGATGTTTCTCTTTCACAACGAAAGCGTTATTGTAGAAGCAACATGCGATATATTATCTTTATAATGCTCTTTTTAGTTGAAGGCCTTTGGACTGATTTGTCCTTTATACGCAAGGGGATGTTAGAATTAATATGGAATATATTCTATGTAAAAATAGGATGCATTTAGAGTAGATTAGTAGACTATTGGCTATTGGGAGAAAACATGATTAAATGGCAAGCTATTAATGCATTGAAAAGCTTGGTACGTTCGATCCAAAAATGATCTGCTGATAGTTTAGCTCGGAGCCAAGAATAAATTAGTATATTAATTTTTTTACAGCAGTAATAATAAGATAGTTTCTCCAAGTTATCCACTATTTCCCGCTTGTCATCATTATCTGCAAGCTTTAAACCAACAGAGCGCCTATAGTCCTTTTTGAAAGAGGATTTGGCATTGAATCGACATGAGCTCCCGAATACACAATTAGATTTACCCCATGTGGAGGAAATTGTGGAGGAATAATTTTTGATTATTTTTTTGCATTCAGCTGTATTTTCAACTTGAAAATGATGATTTTACATTTGAGAGATATCTAATGAGTGATTTTATTGCATGAATATAAACATTATGCGACAAAATTTCACAAATTACTGGCAAAGGATACATATTATGAAAGCCATCGAACCAAATAAAATGTTAGAAAATGATGGAAAAAACGTAGGTTAACGTTAACATCCCCAACTTAGTTCACTTCTCAATTGCAGATGTAAAGTTTGGTAATGGTGTACTTAGTTATTCAAACTATCATTATTGATCAATGATCATATTAGTGTTTTTTATAGATAAATTGAATAACAGAAATATGAAAGTGGTCCATCATTTCGGAAAATGGGAAAATCTTTTGAGGTATTTATTGAAGAAGTAATTCTGAATTTTTCCACAACACTATATTTATACCAGCGCAGTCGCCATAAGATAAGCCTCTTCAGAAATAATAAAACGGACATGAGCTCATCTTTCATTCGACAATTTAATGTCAATTTTTTCATTCAATAAATGTGTGAACATTATACTCAAATATTATTTTAACAATTGTTTAGGAATCATTTTTCTCAGACTTCAAAAGAGCGGAACAACAAATAAGCTAGTGATTTTTCTTTATATATACTCTGACTACACGAGAGGGAAACCTTCCAGCAGTGGAATGTAGGGAGAGGAGATAGGCATTCGTATTTTTCTTGAAGATTAAGATGTTATAGGCATAGGGAAAGACCCCAATAGGTAAAGAGTTCCATAACTTCACTGTTCGATAAAAAAAATGAAGTTTGGTTGGGCAGATCTCGAGTTTGACAGAGAAGTGGTGACTAGTTTCAGCTCGTCTTGTCCGCCATCTTGAATCTCTCGTGATTGAACAACATACGGGATTTCTGATGAACATCGAACATGGAAATATCTATAGAAATCGGGTTAATGAACTTGTAAGTATGACATCATCAATCAAACCAATAGCTCTCTTTTGGATAGAATCCAAGAGCTTCAGCATATCTTTGGGAGCCGAACTCCAAAATGTGAACAGGGTGCTGTTGGTGGTGATCCCGAGCATTGTTATGTGAGACTTCATAAGAATAATTGTACCTGACATCATCATATTAGGGATTCTGAGATACGTCTTCCTGGAGAAGACGCAAGTTTTTGTTTTGGTTGCATTAAACTCTACTAGATTATCAGATCCACATTTCAAAATCTTTGCCAGATCTCCATAAATTGGGTCAACCTGCCCCTGTCTCGCTCCTCTGGCTTCAATGGATGATATAGGGGCTCTAGATGAGAAAGCGGTATGATGTGTACCATCATCTGCTAAGCTGTGGACGGGACAGGTGGTCACTTCCAGCAGATCGTTGATATGGATCAGAAACAAAGTTGGTGCCAAGACAGATCCCTGTGGAACACCAGCGTTGATGGCCATTTTGTCGGACGATACTCCATCAACCACCACAAGGAGTGATCTATCTGAGAGAAACTCGATAGTAAGCGACAAAGTTGAGGCGGCAAACCATATGAATGAAGTTTTCCAAGAAGGCTTTGGTGCCAGACTCGGTCAAATGTTTTGTAGATATCCAATGATACAGCTAGAGATTCTCCATATTTCCCAAAAAATTTCTACCATACATGTGTTGGCAAGAAGGTCCCCTGTTGTCACAATTTTGTAGCTCTCTTTGATGAGCTCGATATTGATTGCTTTCTCCATCACTTTAGAGATTACAGATAATAGTACAATGTGTCTATAATTATCTTGTTTAATTTTTTGGAATTGGTTGCACTTTAGCCGTCTTACAGCTGGAAGGAAATACACCAAGTTTCTATGAAAGTGTAAACAACCTGCAGAAAACTGGTGTTAATTCGGGCGCACATTCCTTGAGAGCGACAGGTGGAATTCCGTCTGGCGCCATAGACTTTTTGGTATTAAGATCAAGCAGAATGCGCCTAATTGTGCGCTGTCGAGAGACAATTTCAGGTATATGACTATCGATGGCAGCAATATTAAGAGGGTCCTTCGCCTTGTGGATCCAGAGTTGAATTTGCGGCAAACATTCCAGCAAAAAGGTTGTCTGGTTCTTGTAGTACAGTAGCCAGTGTGCCATCATCTTTGGTTAGGGGGAGGGAATGAACTGGAAGTGAAATTCCCACCAATAGCTTTGGCAAAAGTCTAAAATGAACGTGAGCAATTCGGGGATTTGCATGCATAAGCTTTGGTCTTATTTCGGCATTGTAATTGTAAGACTGAATCTTCAATTTTCAATTTATTGCTCTCTGTTTGTGCCAGGTATATTTTAGTTGGAGATATTAGAGCATTGTGGTTTACTGCTAACTAATTGTTTTAATGTTGTACATCACTGAAAATGTTATATCAAGAGGACATAGTAAACACGTTCAACCAGACTCAGATCGGAAAGATTCCATTCATGACATCCAGAATCTTTTTGTAAGAATTACATTTTGTTTCAAATTGTTTCTCATATATCTTCTGTATTTATAGTAATATTCAAAGAATTTTCAATTGTTTCATATTTATTTGATATAAAATAATGAGAAATCTACTATCTAGACGTATGCTAGGGTGTGTAGATCTATATGCCCTTTTAGAATCAGAATATCACGACACTGAACATTCATAATGTAGGAAATACTCAGTAATGTGGAAGCATTCTTTATAAATGTCAGAAGTATGAAACTGGTTTACCAAAGAATCAGATGTGTGAAGATTAAATAAAATATGTTCATTTTGTTAGTTTGAAGAGAGATAAGCGCCTTGTGAGTTAGTGACCATATATACTCACGCAATACTTTAACGTTGCTACTAAGAGTTAATATGTTACTGAAGCTGAATGCATACTCATGGGATAGGATCATCAAAGGAGTAAATTCTCACCTGGTGAGGGTTGGAGGTTGCTCTCTGGTGGACTATATCACGCATCTTGCGAGGAAACCTCTCCCTCTACACGCACAACATGCCCAAAACGCAAAATAACTCAAACTCAACAAACAAAAAAATGTAAGTGACAAAAATAATTGAAATGTCATAAAATCACTCGAAATGTAATCACGTTCCTTCAGTTCGTATCAATCATGTGATTCGAAATCCTTGAACTACTATCACCAAGAGGCTATTGAACAATCAAAAATTATATCAGGTTATGCATTTTTGGCTCTGTAACGAGTGTAATTTGCTGGACATATAATGTTTCGTCCTTCTGGGTCTCATCACAATCCTAGGAAAACCTTGTTGACATTCGAATGTATGAGGTTTCCTGAGTTGAGATCACTTCGAATCTGGGAAGTCAATTCCTCATCAGAAATGAATATCTCAAGTTAACAGGTATTAGATCGTTTGAATATCACCCATAACTCAAAATCTGTTCATATTCTATCTCAAAATACAGTTTGGGGTTGATCAATTGTCGACAAGAGGTAAATATTTCTAGAGGTTTCATTGGAAGTACGAAAATTGGATCATGTTTTTGTCGTGTAAAGTTCTGTCAATAGCTTTAGTTACAACCGTTAATGTAACTTTTTAGAAGAAAATCTGCTAGTGTTCTTGCATTAAAAATGCCCATAAAAAAAGGCACTTGACAGTGTAGAATAACTACAATTGACAGATGCACCTCTAATTCTTGAATAGATTCAAAGACAGGATATCCGGAAATGCATATGTCATACTTCAGGGAGTGATTATATAAGAAAAAATAAGAAAAACTTTCCATATTAACATTTGTCTAAAAAGG
The DNA here is from genome assembly GCA_958510875.1 of Endomychus coccineus. Taxonomy (NCBI): domain Eukaryota; kingdom Metazoa; phylum Arthropoda; class Insecta; order Coleoptera; family Endomychidae; genus Endomychus; species Endomychus coccineus. The sequence goes on along the minus strand of OY294068.1, from coordinate 153,859,609 downwards.
CTACGGCTCTTAATAATTTACAAACGAATCATAAAATAATTATTAAATAACAAAAATCAAGAAATAATTACAACTTGTGCTGGAAATGTTCAACATTCATGTAAACCCAACTTACTAGGCGATTCTTCATGGATGTTTGTTCAAATAAGCCTCCCTTATTCTGAATTATCTCGCATTGCTCTGTTACCCTTTGTTCAAGATGGCACTCGTTTTCAATTAGAACTGAGTAGACTATTGATTACAACTAGTCCCAAAGAAAAAAGTCTAAAGGGTTTAAGTCGGGTAAACGAGGAGGTCACGCAACTGGACCATATGGATCCACTTCTGAGAGTACAGTAAATCTGAATGATCTCAGACTCGAACACTAAAAGGTATTACAAAAGGTGCAATTAGATAATTTTGGATTATCCCTGCCCATACATTTATCGAAAATTTGTTGTGAAATCTTGCTTCCAAATACGCATGAGGATTTTCGGATGCCCAAACGTGACTTTGTGGGTATTCAAAATTCCTTCTTGGGTGGATTCCACAATCCCTAATACGATTATGTCAGATACAGATATTCCTTTAAAGTGCTCAATATCCGGTACTGTAATCAACAGCACCCTTTCACATAAGACGATCATGTGAGGTCGACTGCCAAAACTAATTCACAGAAACTGTACAGCCCAGCAGCTCCTGATGATCTACAAAGCATTATATTCGTCCTGTCCTCGAGTACTGTTCACATGTTTTGAGTTCAGCTCACGAGCATACGCTGAAGCTCCTAGAATATCTTCAAGAGATAGCTTCGTGTTAATGTGACACTTACGAATTCATTGACTTCTCTAGAAAGGTGGGTGATCTTTTCCTCTTCTACATATATTACCATGATCGGTACTTGTCACGAGCGGTTCCAGGTTGGCAGAATAGATTGGTCACCATTTCTTTGTCAGGCTCAAGACCTGCCGAACTTCTTCGTACCAGACTTTTTTTCATCGAACAGCGAAGTTGTGGAACTCTTTACCTAGTGAGGTCTTTACTGATCCCCTCCCAACATTTCATCGCTGGCTCACACGCTGCTCTACGAATATTGTAGGTTTTCCCCTCTTGTAGTAAAAATGTAAGTAATGCTTTAATACATTTTCATTGAGAAAATATATCAGTTATATGAATAGTATAAAGACGACAGTTAATATGAACTGATTGAACTATTTAGTCCAGTTAATGAAGACGAAAAAGTAAAGAAGTATCAATTTTTTTCCAGTGAATAGATTTTTGTGAAATTTGGTGTGTTGATTCCTGAAGTGTCCAGGATAGTAGGTGTTGAAAATCAGTACGCCCTACTCATAACTCCTCACATCTGAGGAGTTATTGAGTGACCTGTTAAAGCCTATGGAAACGTTGTCAAATAGGAACCCACACGCCAAATTTCATGAGAATCAATTTACTCGAAAAAAATTGATAGTAAAAATGCTTCATTGACTGGACTAATTATGATGATGATCACAAGACTCAAATGTACCTGAACAACTCTCAATTTTAAGATTATCTATTTACAATGCAATAGTTTCTTGAAGGAGGTTTTGTTCAAATAATTATTTCACGGGTTCCTGTAGTAATTTATCGGAAGAATCTAATGTCAGTAACACCAGCCAAAAAATGTGGGGCAAAGGAATAACGATATAATTTAACATCACTCCTCTATTCCATTAATCCAACAAATGCTACAGACTTACAATTATTTGGATAAAAATTTCAGCTAGACTTCAAGCATTTCAAGGGACTTCTCACTTTCGTTTTCAAGTGAAGAATCTACTAAAAAAATAACTTCATCCTGATGACCAAATATCTGGTATACTTGTGATTGTGCAATTCCAATGGATAATGTAAAAGGGTTCTATATATTGCAAGGTAGTTTTCCTCAATATAAAGTATGTTTGTAATATTTTGATTCTCTAATTTTACATTGATATTTCCGTGTTAGAACGATATTACGTTCATAGTGATTTCATACAAAGAAATAAAGTGTGTGTATGCTCTTAGTTTTTGGTTTTATGGTCGGGTGAGAAGGATACATTGGAATAAGCCACAAAACAATATTGTGATGGAAATTTATCATAGACCTGCCAATCGTCAGAATTGATACTCCACATATCTCAATATAGAATGCAAATTCGAATTAATTCTGCAAGTACGTTATTCTTGATCATCAATATGTATGTCTTGATCTAATAGACTGTCGCTCTCTATAACTCAATTCATTCAAATATTATTTCACATTTTGTGTGGATAACTTGTTCGATTTATGAATATGCTATTCTTAATTCTATCCTAATTCCTAACCACATGCAATAAAACTAAGAATGTCTTATAAGTTAAAGAGGCAATACTTTGTTAATATCCAACATGATATAAGAGAATTTGACGGTGTTTACTTTGAACCAAACGAACTTGTTCCAATATTATTCTGTCTCATAACAATTTTACCATGTCCTTTGGAACAAAACGATTATCATTATTAATGTAGGGGGGAACAGTTAAGATTCCTTTATTCCTTTGTAGAGGTGGTAGAAACGGTCAATGTACCGTTATAATGCAGTCAAATGGATATAAAAATAGGCCATACACGTAAATCCTTGGGAAATGGATCGATTTTGATGGGACAAAGCGAATTCTCTTCAGAATGTCATCAAAAAATAGTTGACCTCAAATAAAGTTGTGCAAATTGTTTATATTGTTTATAAACAATTTAATTAGCTCGTTTTTGAGATTACATAAAAATTTCTAAAAAATGCAAAATTTGACCGTTTTTGATCGAATAAAGACTATTTTTTTGTTATAAACAAATTATATTTATTATTAAATACACGAATTCGTCGAGCTTATAGTCGTTGTCGGATAATTTTGGCCTCCTGATTACGAGTTTATTGCTATTATGGTTTTTAAATACATACATAAATTTTTGAATTGTTATAAACAAATTTTGATGTTTTAGTATGAGAAAGTATCAATAAATATATATAAAATTAAACTTATTAATTTTTTCAAGGACATGGAGAGTTGTTATGGAAGGGAAAACAATTATTTAAAATCAAGTTCTAAGTGTGCATATTATATAAAAATGAATAAAAATGTCACATTTCTTTTTTCTTTATTTGTTAATAAATAATTTGTTTATAACAATTCAAAAATGTACGTATGCATTTAAAGGCCATATTAGCAATGAAATCGTACTGAAGAGGCCAAAGTTATCCGAAAACAACTATAAACTCGATATTTTCGCCAAATTCGTATTTTTATTAATAAATATAATTGTTTATAACCATTCGAAAATTTTTGTATGCATTTAAAGACCATAATAACAATGAAATCGTACTCAGGAGGCCAAAATTATCCGAAAACAACTATAAGCTCAACATTTTGGTCTAATTCGCTTATTTAATAATAATGGGTGGGCCATCGAAAGGAATCTTTTTAAAATCTTAATAAAACACAAACGGCTAGATGGAATTTCATGATCTTGCATTTATTTTGTAGCCAAGAGTATCCGATTATACATGGAATATGACATCAGACAAATGGCTGCCACGGCTGGCGTTACAATAGTCCATTCTCTCGACCAAATTTTTCAAAACTTTTTTCAACGTCTGCGGCTCTATCTCAACAATGGCATCTTGGATATTGACTTTAAGATCGTCAATCGTTGCTGGATCGTTGGCATAACAACGTTCTTTAACGGCACATCAGAGATAAAAGTCCATGGGAGTCAAATCGCAACTCCTTGCTGGCCAATTCACATCTCCACGACGGCTGATTACACGATTTTCGAACTTTGACCGCAATAAGTCGATAGTTTCGTTGCTAGTGTGGCATGTCGCCTCATCTTATTGGAACCAGATGTTGCTCACATACAAACCAGCAATTTACCCCCAAAAAAAAATTTGCTATCATGGTCCTATAGAGGTTTCCGTTGACCGTTTCGCCAGATTCAAAGAAAAACGGGCCGATGATGCCGCCGGCACCATACAGTCACTCGTTCGGGATGCATTGGCTGCTGAACGATCACGTGTGGGTTTTTCGATGCCCAAATCCTGCGGTGTTGCTTGTTTACATAGTCCCCGAGGTGAAAATGCGCTTCATCGGAAAAGATAATTTTTCGCCAAAATTAACCATCGGCTTCCAGCTGCTCTAAGGCCCAATTAGCGAAGTTGTATCGAGGTGGATGGTCAACTCTCTTCAACTGCTGTGTTATTTGGACCTTATAGGCGAATAAACCGATGTCTTTATGCAAAATACGCCTCATGGTAGTGCGTCTAATGTTCAATTGCTGAGAGCGATGACGAGTCGATGTTTTCGGGTTGGCTTGCATACTACGGGCTACAGCAGCAATATTCTCGGGTGTACGAACCGGACGAGCGTGTGAAACTTTAGTACTGTCCACCAGCATACCAGTTTCACGAACACTTTATGCACACATAAAGTGCATGTTCGCGACCGAATTTTGTACCCAATTTTCGCACTGATTCTGCAATACACGATTTACATTCAAAGTAAATTTTTAACATTTCCCAATGTTCATCAAGCTTATAGCGTGCCATTTCGTTAACCGGGTGTTGTATACTGAATGTTAAATATCATGAAAGTACAAATAAAGTGGTAGTTCAAAAAGATTCCAAGAAATGGCCCACCCTTTAAATATAATTTGTTTATAACAAATTAGCAAATTTGTGGGAATACATTCGACGATATTGATGATAAAATCGAACTCAGAATACCTGAATTATCCGAAAACGACCCTAAAATCGAAGTTTTGGTCGAATTCATCTATTTTGTTAATAAATAAATTGTTTATAACAAAAAGTATTCTTCGTACGAACAGAAGCGGTAAAATTTTTCATTTGTTCGACACTTTTATGCAATCTCAAAAATAAGCTAATTAAATTATTTATTTATTGTTTATAAACAATATAAACAATTTGCACAACTTTATTTGTGGTAAACTTTTTTCTGATGACATTCTGAAGAGAATGCGTTTTGTTCCATAAAAATCGATCCATTTCCCAAGGATTACAGGTTCAATACCTATTTAACAGCACCATTAGTACCTGTGTCAACAGTTTGGCACCGTGTGCATCCCAAAAAACTGTCGCCATGATTTTGTTGGCCCATAAACCCACTTTGACCATTTTCGGCTTCGATTCGCCAGGACGAGTCCACTGTTTCGACTGTTCTTTGGTCCCTGTTATGAAACGACACAAAAAGTCCTTCTTATCGCGCTTGAACAGCGCCAAAAACTCCTTTGAAGTTGTCACACTTGTTGCGCTTGTAGTCAACAGAGAGCAAAACCAGGTACCCGCCTGGCAGATAGCTTTCTCATTTCAATTTATGCAAAATGTTCCGTAACCGTTCGGTTAAGATGCCCATAGCCTCAGCAATCTCGTGCACTTTAATTCGCCGATCGTCCAATATCATACTTTTCGACGTTGTAACTTCAATTGGATGACCAGAACGTTCGGCGTTCCTCGTGGTCATAGTACCACAGTAAACCACGTGTGAATCGTTCCAATAGATGTTGAAGAATCTCCATCATGTTTAAAAAGCGATGCTTTGGTTTGCGTAAGGTTTTTTTCATGCAAGAAATAATGTTTAATCAAGACACGAAATTCACTTTTTTCCAACATATTCAAGGTTGCTTGCTTTCCATGGGTGTCAAAACAGAACTGAATGACATATCAGTCTGAAAATATTAATGTGTTCAAGTTGAAGATGATACATCACAAATGTCACATGGGATTTTCGATTGTGGCGCCATCTGTTTTATTTTTCAGGCACTTTCCACCTTGCCCTCGTAGTATTTAAGTTTGATTAATAGATGTCTCTGACGCTGCAAGTGATTCATATTTTGATCGATATCCAGAAATAAGGCAGCCTAATAGAACCATTTTTAGAAGATTAAAGGGAAATCTCATTAACTGTGGGACATTTAACAAACCAAGAACTAAGAAATATATTATTCAAGATGCTGAAGGCGTTTCTAAGAATGTTATTGTTGCGGCTGTTGCGAATCCCTTTATTTCAAACCGTCAAATTCAAGCTGAATCTGGTATGACACGACTAGGAGGCTTATAGAATTAGGAAACAACAACTACACCCGAATGATCCTGAAGGAAGTCTGGACTTCTGAAACTGGCATTGACGTCGTTGGCAGTCTTGAAACATAATTTAGGACTTATAGAATTAGGAAAGAACAACAAAAATCGAACTCAGAATACCTGAATTATCCGAAAACGACCCTAAAATCGAAGTTTTGGTCGAATTCATCTATTTTGTTAATAAATAAATTGTTTATAACAAAAAGTATTCTTCATACGAACAGAAGCGGTAAAATTTTTCATTTGTTCGACACTTTTATGCAATCTCAAAAATAAGCTAATTAAATTATTTATTTATTGTTTATAAACAATATAAACAATTTGCACAACTTGATTTGTGGTCAACTTTTTTCTGATGACATTCTGAAGAGAATGCGTTTTGTTCCATAAAAATCGATCCATTTCCCAAGGATTACAGGTTCAATACCTATTTAACAGCACCATTAGTACCTGTGTCAACAGTTTGGCATCGATTTTAACCATCCACCCAACTAGCTGAGACTAGTCCCTAATGTGCAGTCTAGTTAGTGCTTCAGACTGTCTGAATCCTTTCGCTTGTTGCCTTTCGAGTGTTGTGATGTGGCACAGCACTGGATCGTATTTTTGATCTGACTCTTGTTAGGGGCCTATTAAGGGTTCTTTGATCTCAATTTTGCGAGCTCACTAGCTATTTCGTGCCCCTTATTCCAGAGTGACTGGGATCCTAGAATAGGGCGAACCTGCTTCCGTCTCCGCTAAGGCTGTTAAGAAGTGTGTCGATGCAATTCCACACGAGCCTCCTTAATCCTGTTGACATAAGTTTGTCAAGTGGAATGGTTCCAAGCTCATTAGAGCTTCAAATGCAGCCATGTGAGTAATTTTCATAGCTCTCGTGGTCTATCCTAGGATGACCTTTCTCAGATGCTCCAGGCCGATTTGGTCTCTTTGAGCTTTGTTCTTTTCCATCACACCACCGAAGCATATGTCAACCTGGGATTGAGTATGGCTTCGAAGAATCGCATTATGGTGTTTTGGCTGAGACCCCAATTTTGGCCAATGGCCCGTCCTTCTACACATCCAGAAGGCTGCAGTGAAATTGGGACACCGTTGTTCTAATTGTTTTTTCTAAGATGACTCCCCAGTAATTGTCTTGCTCGATGATATCAATCACCTGACTTGCTACGGTCAGTAATCTGGTTGGTATTGTATTGTACTTCTCAGTGAAAACTACAATATCTGTTTTCTTATCGTTAATGTTCACTACCCCATTTATTCAGTGTAGTCAGAGCTGATTGTATCAAGTCTATCTTAGGGTTCAAAATTTTTCCTCTGACGTATACGAGTAAGTCGTCGGCATACCCAAATACGTGACATCCTAGGTTAGCTATTTTTTCAGTTCTCCATCGACCACTATGTTCCAGATGGTGAGTGACAATACCTTTTCCGCCCTGTGGGCATCCGCTTTTCATAGATCCACTAATTGTGGGGTTACCTTATAGGTTCCTGCTCTTCAGCATATCCTGAATCTAGGTGCTTGCTAGACTATGAATTCAAAATGATTAACGATGTTTCGATTTTCTTAGAACCCTCTTTGGAATGGAAAATGTGACACTGATAATTATCATGAAACTGGTTATTATAAGGACCAGGTAGATTCAAAAATGTGGATCTGTTCATCACATTTGCTGCACAGTAAAGTGTCCAACTCAAACAAAGGTAATACAATAAATATATAATGAGATGGTAAATAGAAACAAAGCAAGTTTCTAAGAGTTCAATCAAGTACCGTTCTATCTTATAGCACTAACCATGATAGATACCTATGTCTATATTTTTTTCCAAGATAAAAACTTAGTTATCCGTTAAAACTTTTTTGAATATTTGAATATTGTATAATTGCATTTTCAATTGAAATATCTGAGAGTATATTGCTTTGTAGTTTAATCCCAAGGATTAGTATAATTAATAGATTAATTGTAATAAGCATTAAGTAGTAGTTTTATGAGCTTTACCTTTTCTTGCTTCTTTGACTTTTTATCCTTATCTTTATCTTTCTCCTTTTCCTTGTCTTTCTTCTCTTTCTTTTGTCTTTCTTTCTCTTCCTTCTTCTTCTTTTCCTCTTCTTTCTTCTTCTCTTTTTCTTTTTCTTTGACTTTCTCTTTGGTAACCTTCTTCACTGGTTCTTTCTTTTCCCCTCCGGAACAACAAGTGCTTTCTTGCAGGAGGAAACAGAACACATATAATAGAAATAAAATACTCATCCCATAAAGATAGGTGAAAAATCCTTCGTAATAATGTAGGGGAATATTATGAGTTACTACATCTGAGATCACGTAAGCGAAGCATATCACTACCAGGAGCTTCGCGTATACGAAACTCATAATAATGAATAATGATGTCCTGAAACAAAAACGATATTTTAGTTAGTTCATATGAAAAAACATAAAAAAGTTGAACAAAATTAATACAAATTTGTTGCAGAACATAATGAAGATAACAGAATGAGTTATTTGTAAAATAACAACGAAATTTCATCTAGTGTTAAAATTGTTAACGTGTTCTTGAGAGCTTCAAATTTAAATCAAAATTATACTAAACTTTAGAATAGAAATAAAATTATAATTGTGTTTTAATGAATAAAATTCGTGACGAGCAGACAACTTGTGAAGTTATTCAAATTCCAGAAAAAGTTTATCCTCCAGCATGAATCGAACCAGTGACCTCTAGGTTGCCGGTCGGTACTCTACCAACCGAGCTACCGTAGCTCAGTTGGTAATGGTAGGACTGAGTCCTACTCGAGCATAAACTTTTTCTGGAAGTTGAATAACTTAACAACTTGTCTGTACTTCACGAATTTTCTTCATTAAAACAAATCAAAGACATGACTTATCGTCGACTTAAAATTGTGAGGTCATTAAGAAATATTGCTATATTTGTCAGAGTGGTTTTATTCTATACTTAACGAAGAAAAAACAAAAAGGAAAGAGAAGCAACAAAGCAATTATTCCTCCGTAACTTATAAATAGATCTAATGTAGAAAACAGTATTCTGAAAAGTGTTGACCAGATGAAGCGGAGAATAATATTATACAGCTTCATCTTCACAATAACATCTTTGAACATTTCACAAATATGTTTCCCGATTTGAAAAACCGCTGAAGCCATGTTGAGTTTTGGGAATGGTAACATAAAGGTGATTCAATAACATTCTATCTTGCAATTTCTCCCAAAGATATTAGGAGCTACGATGGACCGCGACATTGCCAATTTGTGTTAATTTCGCTAGAACTTTTTGGGAAAATGTCAAGCTTTATAATTTATTGCACAGGGTGGCTAAAATTCGATGTTCTAATAGGGAGTGGGGGGGAATAAGTGTAAGAGACACCAAAAAAGTAACCTTCTTTCTCGATCTCTTTTTTTGGGAAAATGTCAATGGTGCAATTAAAAATTGGCTATCAACTTTTGTTTTCGAGTTTGGTATCAAGTTGGCTCGATTTTGCCATTTTTACTGGATTTTAGAGAAAATTGTAATTATTGAATAATCAGAATTTCTTCACCCTAAATAGGAGTAGGTCTATGTCATTTCGAAAATGTTTAATTGAACAGACCACCTAACATTGCATTGTTCTAGTTATTATTTAGTATTTCTCAGTTCAAAATAGCTTTCGAATATTATGAAATGTAAAACATGATACGTATGCAAGGTGAAAAGTCCCTGCATAACGCCGGTGATCGTTTTGCCCTTTTCAAGGCAATCGATATGAACGATACCGTGTGCATCCCAAAAAACTGTCGCCATGATTTTGTTGGCCCATAAACCCACTTTGACCATTTTCGGCTTCGATTCGCCAGGACGAGTCCACTGTTTCGACTGTTCTTTGGTCCCTGTTATGAAACGGCACAAAAAGTCCTTCTTATCGCGCTTGAAGAGCGCCAAAAACTCCTTTGAAGTTGTCACACTTGTTGCGCTTGTAGTCAACAGAGAGCAAAACCAGGCACCCGCCTGGCAGATAGCTTTCTCATTTCAATTTATGCAAAATGTTCCGTAACCGTTCGGTTAAGATGCCCATAGCCTCAGCAATCTCGTGCACTTTAATTCGCCGATCGTCCAATATCATACTTTTCGACGTTGTAACTTCAATTGGATGACCAGAACGTTCGGCGTTCCTCATGGTCATAGTACCACAGTAAACCACGTGTGAATCGTTCCAATAGATGTTGAAGAATCTCCATTATGTTTAAAAAGCGATGCTTTGGTTTGCGTAAGGTTTTTTTCATGCAAGAAATAATGTTTAATCAAGACACGAAATTCACTTTTTTCCAACATATTCAAGGTTGCTTGCTTTCCATGGGTGTCAAAACAGAACTGAATGACATATCAGTCTGAAAATATTAATGTGTTCAAGTTGAAGATGATACATCACAAATGTCACATGGGATTTTCGATTGTGGCGCCATCTGTTTTATTTTTCAGGCACTTTCCACCTTGCCCTCGTAGTATTTAAGTTTGATTAATAGATGTCTCTGACGCTGCAAGTGATTCATATTTTGATCGATATCCAGAAATAAGGCAGCCTAATAGAACCATTTTTAGAAGATTAAAGGGAAATCTCATTAACTGTGGGACATTTAACAAACCAAGAACTAAGAAATATATTATTCAAGATGCTGAAGGCGTTTCTAAGAATGTTATTGTTGCGGCTGTTGCGAATCCCTTTATTTCAAACCGTCAAATTCAAGCTGAATCTGGTATGACACGACTAGGAGGCTTATAGAATTAGGAAACAACAACTACACCCGAATGATCCTGAAGGAAGTCTGGACTTCTGAAACTGGCATTGACGTCGTTGGCAGTCTTGAAAGTGGATTACTTAATCCTAGACTGGGGCATTATTAATTTCGTCACTAGAATGCATGAAGAAATATAATAATACTCTCTCATGTTCATTTGATTTTATAGTTATTAAACCGGTTAATAAAGAAGTTGTGGCCTGCATTAACTATAATTAGCCGATTGATAACTATATAAAACCTTTATTCATTACACATACCCAACTGGAACATACCCTATAAGTGAAATTGCAAAATTATGTTATTATCTCTATGTTCGGATCGATGTCACGCTATTAGATAGAGTACCTAGATGCTCATTGAAGTTACTTTATACTGCATTAATATTGTTGGCGCGGTTTATCTTTTGATAACCACATACCCGCCTACCGTAAAAGGAAAGCCATTATAGGAGTAAGATTTCTATTAATTGGATAATGAAATGTCGATAATTAGACGAGAGTGCAAACACGCACTTCGGTGAATGTGGTCGTTTGCAGAAAAATCCATTCTGGGAATTAGAAATTAGTTCGCCTTATGATGAAATAAATCAAAGAATTCAAGATCTGTAGGATCTGTTCCTCTTTACTGCGCATAATTCAATTTTTCGCATTCTACTGGAATGTTTTCTGTTAGTATCACATACACTTTTCGGAAAATTGAATTGATTTGTCCCTTGCTTTTGCTATCTCATTTTCAAATGAGAATGAATATCAGTACGTTTATGAAACAGTTAAATTCAAATTTCAAATTATGAGGAACCTAGGATTGTATGTCTTTGACAATGATATAATCCAAAATTGCTATGAAACTTCAACAAATGAACCTACCCAAACAAATAGATATATTTCAACGGATTCAGGTTAAATATTAAACGACACTTGGAGCTAGAAAAATTATAATAAAAAATTTGAGAAACTTTAGCAAATAGCTTTGGACAATGGTTACAACAACTCTTCGATCAATAATTTAATTTCTAAGCAAAAAAGGGAATTGAAACGCAACCATTCAACCAAATTAGAGCCACTACTTTCAAATAGTTGAATGAAATTCAAATGTTTCACTTATTCTAAATTTGCAATACAACATGTTCATAGATGTGAGAACCAGCTGAAAACAAGTTTCGGCAACATTTTTGATAAGTATCCGACTTCGGCGGACAACGATTCCTTGTGAATTTCTAAACAAAATAGTCATTACTTCCAAATCTGAATTCATAAAATTTATTGAGTCATGTTTAAAATGTTCGATTCATTGTGGAATTCTAAACAAAATAGAGCCATCACTTCCAAATCTGAATTTACAAAATTCATTGAGTCATGTTTAAAAAGATATGTGGGGCAAACTAAAAGGAATATTTAAGCTCGGAAATGGAAAATCCACATTAGCAGAACATAGTTTAAATACAGTTCACATCATTTCTCAAGAAAGTTCATCATATTCAAAACCCAGTATCTAAAACGTAATACGTATGTAGGTAATTTAGAAGGGATGGAAATGTATAAGCGGAAAAACTATTCAATGAATTAAGATTTATCTCCTGCTGAGGATAATCCCTTATTTGCATCGCTGATCCCAAATAGTATTCAAACATTTGTCTGATTTAGTTTACTCTGATGATGGCTACTTGGTGGCTGCAAGAACCAATATTTTTAGGGGATAAGGGTGATCAACCCTTACTTGTTAGTGTTACCACCAGTTGTGAAACTCTTTTGTGGTTTATTAGTGATTCCTCTGAATCAAATGTGGCGAATATACTCTCCTTGGTAAAGGAGATAGCAGTTATGATAAATGTTCTCAATGTTTCACAGAAATAAAAATATATCACTAGCTGATATACTTCAAACCTCAAAGATTAAAAGAAACGGCATTTATGATGAACCAGGAAAGATCAACAAAACAACATTGCAAATAACTTCACCAAATAATATAAAATTTAATAAGGAAGTATGACCTTCTTGTTTCATATATTTTTATTCATATACCAACTATATTCTAGTTTACCTGAAATTGTGTCTCGTCAGTGCACAGTTAGGCGCATTCTGCTTGACCTCAATACCAAAAAGTCTGTGGGTCCAGACGGAATTCCAATTGTCGTTCTCAATGAATATGCGCCTGAATGAACACCAGTTTTCTGCGAGTTTTGTACCCTTTTATACAGACTCGGTGTCCTTCCTTTTAGCTAGAAGACAGCTAGTGTCCAACCAATTACAAAAAAGGATAGAAAACCATTCCTAATAATTATAGACACATTCCACTATTATCTGTGATCTCTAAAGTGATGGAGAAAGCAATCAACATCGAGCTCAACAAAGAGAGCTACAAAATTGTGATAACAGGAGACCTGCTTGGCTACGTAACACATGTATGGCAGAAATATATTTAAAAACATGGCTGATCTCTAGGTGTATCATTGGATATCTCCAAAGCATTTGACCGAGTCTGGCACCAAAGCCTTCTTGGGAAACTTCTGTCATATGAAATGCTGCCTCAATTTTCTCGCTTATTATCGAGTTTTCTCTCAGATAGATCACTCCATGTGGTGGTTGACGGGAGTATCCTCCGATACAATGGCTATTAACGCTGGTGTTTCACAGGGATCTGTGTGCTTTGCAGATGATGGTACACTTCATACCGCTTTCTCATCTAGAGCCCTATACCATCCTATGAAACCAGGTAGCGAGACAGAAACAGGTTGGCGCAATTAATGGAGATCTGGCAAATATTTTGAAATGGGGAGAGTAGTAAATAGTAGAGTTTAATGCAACCAGAACCCAAGCTTGCGTCTTCTCTAGGAAGCCGGATTCCACAATTCCTAATATGATGATCTCAGGTACAACAGCATCCTCTCATGGGACGATCAAGTGAGGTCCATTGCGAAAACCGCACCAAAAAACTTGGTTTTCTACTCCGTGCCAAGAACTACTTTACATCACAGCGGCTACAAATAATCTGCAAGGCACAAATTCGACCTGTCCTGGAATACTGCTCAAATGTTTGAAGCTCACATGTTTGAAGTTGGACTCCCAAACATACGTTGAAGCTCTTGAATTCTATCCAGAAGGGAGCTATTTGTTTGATTGATAATGTCAAACTTAGTTCACTGATCTCTCTAGAACATGGTAGAAAGATGTGAGATTTCTCCCTTTTTTGTAGATATTTACATGGACAGATTTACATCAGAAATCTCGTCTGGTGTTCCACCACGAGTTATTCTGGATAGGTGGACTAGACCAGCTCAAACTAGTCACCACTTCATTGTCAAGCTCGAGACCTGCCGAACTTCTTTCTACTATACTTCATTTTTTTATCGAACAGCGAAATTGTGGAACTCTTTACCTAGCGATATCTATGCCTATAACCTCCGAACCTTCAAGAAAAATTCGAATGCCTATCTCTCCTCCCAATATTCCATCCCTAGCTCACACAATGTTCTTCGAACATTATAGATTTCCCTCTCGTGTAATCAATGTATAAAAACCAAAAAAAAAAATGTTTTATATTAAATGTTTCATTTTGCAACACTGTCCCGCAACAGTAATTCGAATTATTTACTAATACGCACATATTTCTTCAGTTTCAGAAAGTTGCATATTTAAAACAATATTCAACAACCGGTCGCTTGATGGCCCTGGTGATGGAATATATTCAGATGCACCAGACAAATTCATTTGAACATTTATAACCAATTTGTTGTATCTAATAATCTTGTGATATATATATCTTGTGATAGGTATGATCGATAAGTGTTAAATTTCCATATCGCCTGGTTAATCTCGAAGTTGTTATTAACACATTTGTCAAGACTTAAGTGCAAGGCAATATTTCCAGGTCTGTTATATGTCGGGAATGTGTAACATGTGAATCGTTCCGACAGGCATGAAATCAAGCGTCATATTCCCCGCTCTTGTAATTAATTGAAATAAACATTCAGGCTCACTTTGAAAGTCCTCCGTAAAACCCACATGTGGTAATTCAACTTTTTTAACCATTTTATAATGCGATCAAATGAGATCTACTATTCAATGTGTAATTTTCATCATCTATTATAAATGTCTGAAATAATTAAGAATAGTAGGTGGAGGGCCATATTAAACTATCCATGCTTATGTAGCGTTCTGAATTGACTGCTAAAGAATGGTCATTTTCATCCTCAAAAAAAAAGGACTGATGATGCCGAATTGATCCTACACCACACCAAGCAACGACTTTATGAGTATGCAGATTTTTCACCATTATTATTTTTTCTTTATATGAGCAGAATGTCCTTTATGCCGAGACAGAATTTTCCTCTCAGTTTGACCCAGCATTTTGAACATGACTCAAAATAAATTTTGTAAATTTCAGATTTAGAAACGTTTCATTACAAATTTAGAAAAAAATGATAGAATGAAAGATGTCACCATTTTGAATTCGACATATATATAGAAAACCTACCCAAACAAATATATATATTCCAACAGATTCAGATTAAAAATTAAACGACACATGGAGCTAGAAAAGTTATGATAACGACGTTGAGAGACTCCAGCAAAAAAATGAGGACTCTTGATGCCGAATTAATCCTACACCACACCAAGCAGCGTTAGGATTTTGATCGGTTGTCTCGCAATTTAAAAATATGTTTTGCTAATGCTGATTTCTCACCATCATTTTTTTTCTTTATATGAGCAAAGTGTCCGTTATGCCGAGACAGAATATTCTTTTTAGTTTGACCCAGCATTTTAAACATGACTCATGATAAATTTTGTCGTTTTATTGCAAATTTAGAAAAAAATTATACAACGAAAGATGTCACCATTTTGAATTCGACATATATAGGAAACCTACCCAAACAAATAGATATATGCCAACGGATTCAGATTAAATATCAAACGACACTTGGAGCTAGAATAATTATAATAACGGAGTTGAGAAACTTTACCACAAAAAATAAGAACTGATGATGCCGAATTGATCCTACACCACACCTAGCAACGACTTTATGAGTATGCTAATTTTTCGTTAGGATTTTGAACTAATGCCTCGTACTTTAAAATTCTGTTTAATAACAACACAATCCTAATGAAAATTTTCTTCGTCGACATAGATTAAAAATTCTTTAAACAATTATTAAACTAGCCTCCTTATCTCGATTGCTATAAGTGCTATATCATTTGGTAGTTATTTTAGATTAGCAAATCTATTAGGACTTCTGGTTAAAGCAGCTCCCATTCGTTCAATATTGCAAGTGTAAGAACCGTTCTGCAACTTGCAGGAAATATTTAAAAATATTTTCACGCCTGTGACGATCCATAACTATTAGAATACAAGCACATTGTAAATAAATTTTCAAGAGGTCAAGTGAACCAGCATGGATTATATTTATAACGATACTGCTATATGGAACAATAACTTTAGGCACCATGCCGTCAGTTTTGGAAGGTACAGGTGAGTACACAGATAAATTGAATTTTCCATTCGAAGATAGAAAGTTACTTCAAAATATTCTTGTGCGGCATCATCACCAACAGCACCCTCTCATGGGACGATCATTGTGAAAAACGCTTAACAAGAACGTCTTTTCTATTCCGTGTCAAGAGCTACTTCACTTCCCAGAACCTCCTCATAATCTACAAAGCACATATTCGACCTGTCCTGACATATTTGGAGTTCGGCTTCCAAACATACGCTGAAGCTTTTTGATTCTATCCGGAAGAGAGTTATTCGTTTGATTGATGATGTCACACTTACGAGTTCATTGACCTCTCTAGAACATTCTAGAAAGGTGGGAGATCTCTCCCTTTCCTATAGATATTTGCATGGTCGGTGTTCATCAGAAATCTCGTCTGTTTTTCATCACGAGATTCCAGATAGGCAGGCTAAACGAACTAGTCAAGCTCAAGACCTGCCGAAGTTCTTCCTACCAGACTTCATTTTCTTATCGAACAGCGAAGTTGTGGAACTCTTTACCTAGTGAGGTCTTCCCCTATGCCTATAACCTCCAAAACCTTCAAGAAAAATACGAATGCCTATCTCCTTTCCCTACATTCCACTGTTGGCTGACACGATGTTATCCCAACAGTATAGGCTTCTCTCTCGTGCAGTCAAAGTATTAAAAAAATCCTCGACAGATCATTAAAAAATAATAACCTAGAACATACTGCCGCCCAAAAATTATGAAACTGTACACCAGGAGAATTTATAATTTCCTGTAAATTTTCCTTGAAATATAGGTGATTTCTTTACTACTGCACGGCGTTTATACAATTCGATTATCATGCTTAAATAAATTCATTATTCAGCAACGGCGTACTTTTTTCTAAAATAATTTTTAACAATTGTTCCGTCTAAAAATTATGGTTAATATAAATATAAATGAACAATTCACGGTTGAATCATATTTTTTTGTAGATGAAATCATAAATTCCACCACGACAACCGATTTTTTGACAAGACGTGCCTAAATATTATTATCGTTGTACATTATAGCCGGTTAAAATTAATGGAACAAAATAAAAGAACTTCAAAAATAAATAAAACTTGAAAAATTTATAAGATTTTCAAAATGCAGTGTTTTTAGTGAGGGAAGTAATATTTCTAATATTATTGCTATTTTGAATTCTTCAAAGATGGAAAAAACAAAGAAAAACAGATCACCTACATTTCTTTTTACTGTACGGCATTCAGAAAATTTTATTGACAATATCAAATAATAGTTGAGATTTATGATGCCGTTCATATTAGATGGAAAATTAGATCTAATATACGATACCCCAAAACCGTAATTCTTCACGTAAACATTTTTACGGAGATTTCTTTGATCCAATAAATTTAATTTGAAAGATTATTTTGATTTTGTATCGTTAAAACTGTAGATAAAAATGTGTATAATTTATAATATGTAATATAGAAAAATAAATTTGTTTAAAAGATCTAAAAATAAGCTTTCAAATTAAACTTATTGAACCAAACAAAATGTACGTTAACACGTGCGTAAAATCAATTTTTATTAATATTGTTATTTGTATAATAAGATGATTGATTAAGGACTTGGATAAAAATGTATAAAATTTCATGAAAGTTTGATAGAAGGGGAATATATTGAATAATTGGCCCGTAGTTTTTATACGGCGCATTTCTTAAATATTATTCTAAATGTTGAATAATATTTTGGAATCGATGCCGTACATTTTGCACAGAACTGGCACCATAAGGGTCTAGAGGGGTTGCGCCCTGGGTTTCTCACCTGTGTATCAGTAAATATGTACGGCGTTGCTGAATAATGAAACTCTGTTAATACAAAAATCAAACTGTACAAACGTCGTACAGTAGTGAATCACCATTATGGAATAGAAAATAGTTGCAAAAATAAAATGAATTCTGAGAGCTGAGAATTTTTTTGCACGGCATTCACTTATTATTGATCTAAGCATTATAAAACTAAAAGTTTGGTGAAAATAATACGTGTATTTTTGAAAAAAACATTACCTCACATAAATATTTATAGTCAACTATACTACAAAATTAATTTTGGCTAAACATTTTTTGATGCCGCTTTTACGAAATTTATTTCAAATTCATCAATATCTCTTATTTCGATCTTCAATTGTTCATGTGCTATTGGAAAATCATCATTGTTCGTTTATAGTGCTTATTTATTATTTAATAGCACCTTACTTGTGACAGATTCTAGCTGAATTTAAGCCACTCTTTGCAAAGAAAAATGTCTTATTTTATTATGACGAGAAGACGAGTCAAATGCCTTGCAGGATAAGTATAAATGGAATCAACCTGGTATCCTTCTACAAATGAACAACAATAATGTTACAATATAGGGCTAGGTGAGCAGACGTCGAATAGATACAAGCAATCAATCAAACCATTTAAAGTATAAATAAATAATTTATATTTGATAAAAATATAATATTTAATTATGATTGAAAGTTTTTTAATATTTCAAAGCGTTTCTGCCTTATTTATTCCAATTTTAAAAATATTCGAAGAATAATTGAATAAAATTAGTTCCATACAAACTACAAATGAAATGAAAATTAATAATAATACCTAACAAATTCTTTTTAAATTTAATTCTCAATTATAAATATAAATAGATTTGTTATATTTAAAAAACGATTAAGATGAAAAAATTGTACTTCATTAAACTTTATTTACCAATAACAAATTATAGGTATATTTCATTTCTTATAAAATTTAAATTATACTAGTAAATTTAAAAGAAAAAAATTATAGATTCAAATAAAATTTCCAATAAAATTATTTATAAACAAAATTTTGAAATTAGAAGATTTTACAACAAAAGCAATTTTAAAATTTCACAAAAGAAAAATTTCCTACTTTTAACAAAACTTTATTTATCAAAATGCTATTTATTTCTTTTTCAATAATAACAAAATAAAATTATATTAATTTTTTCTTAATAATAATAAAAATAAACATATTTCTTTTAAATTTGAATCAAGTAATTTTAAAAATAGTTTCTCATATTTTAATAATGAATAATTAATTAATGTATCCTTTCCACTTATTAATAAAATAAAAATTGATAATAATTCCCTACAAATTAGTTAAAAATTTAGTTCTTGATTAAAAATATAAATAAATTTCTTATATTCAAAAACGATAAATATTTAATAAATTTATTAATGAAATTATTTATAAAACATTATAAGAATCCACCTTTAAACGATAAAGATAGCGGAGAACCACAAAACATCGGTGACAAGGAAATCGAGGACCTTTACCAGAACAGATACCGGGGATAGTTTATGATATTGCTGATTTTGGAGCGAAGGATTTCCAAAATTTGGGGTATTTCCCTATAGTTATTAAACAACATGATCAATGGTAGCGATAAGGTAGGACTATACTCAAGAAATAATGGGAGAATTAACCATCTACATCATGATTGAAGTTGACGAACCGTAAAAAGACATGATTTGAAAATTTGAGTCTTTGTTTGTACGTTCTGGCATATTATTGCTTGTTGGCTTTTGTTTGTTCAACAATTACAAACTGAAGTTAGTGGCCAGTACCTTAGTTATTAAGGTTGTTGATTTTGAGTAATCTGACGTAAGTCCTAGTATCAACTTTCTAGTCGCTGATTGGTTTAGAGTTACCGGGCAACCTCTTTTATATCTAATAATTATATTTCAAATAAAACTTAGTACCATGAGTGGCATATTCTTTAGATATTTCATCTAAAGCTGAATGATAACTCTTTTTGAATTTGAAAAGAGGGTGAAGGAAATTTACCAGATTATAAAGGATCTGAGATTTAAAGAAAAAAATTATAGTTGGGGGAAAATTTTCTCTAATTTTGAGTTCCAAAAATACGATAAAAGGGGTAATTCACAAATTCGTGTTATGGATAGCGACCCACTGATGACTATAATTAAACATTGACATAAAACGTATATTTGGACGAGAAAACCAAATTTAATGAGTAATCAGACATTAAGAACATACGGTTCAACATCTTCGTATAAGAACATCATCGCAATCGGAAAATAAGAACTACACTAGCACGACTAACCCACTAAACTAAATTGAATTCTAAAAATATGCGGGAACCAGGAGAATGAGCCGAGTTTATATTGACTGAAACGATATAATGTTATTTGAATAAATATGATTATTATGTCTTGTTACAATAATATTTACGATTCCGAAAATTTCGCTGAATGAATCGAATATTGTGGTGAAAGGCATTTAGTCCAAATAAATATTCGTAATGAGATCCACAATGCAAATTAAGTTTATGTTAAATTAAAACACCAGACATTACTGCTGACTGGGTGAATGACGAAGTCACCATTAAATATAACAAGTTGAAAATAGATCTGTGACTAGGTTACTACACTGCGAAAAATAGATAGATGGAGGAGAACAATCGAAGGAATTTCATATTAACATGCACCGAAAAGTATAAAAACGTTTAGTAGTGTACTTAGACTAATTATTAAAAAAATCAATTGAAACATCATAAGTTATAGTTACTTAGGGAAAGTTATTTTTAAGCTCTGATCAAGTGGTCTACACATTTTTTCATTAATGATTTATTATTGACTACGTTATCAAATTCGAAATTATCATAATTACTTCTGCCTTTCAAGATTTACTATAGTCTAATTTTTTTTCGTTCTAAAATATTTTGTTCGCTACTGCTACTGTAATTGTGAGTCTGGTTACTTGATGCCATACAAAACCAGCCTAACTAATAGTAATACTTCAAAAATGCAATTGTGGAAGCCATTACTTTGAGATAATTTATCATATTGATTTAATGAAATAAAAGACTTTGTTTTTTATGACATGTATTATAGAATAACGTATGAAAATATGGATAATCTTGTCTATTTATGGTACAACATAACAGGTGGGGTTCCGGTTGGGGAAATATCTAGCCAGAGTTGATATTGTGATAAGGAAATTTTAATGCGGAGGTATACTAGGAAGGCACAAGAGAATTATGGGAAATTTTACGTTATCAAGACATCAAACAGAATGCTGTATTACACATCTTCTTGATCGTTTAAAATTTTATTGTCATTATTTTCAATACCGGTGAAAATTTCTATTGATTCTGGTGTGTTTAATTAAAAACCTCTACTCTGGTTATGTAAAATTTCAACCTCAACTAAATTTGGAAAAGTTTGCCCTGCTTCTAGAATATGGTTAGAGAAAGATGAATCTGTTTTATTAAATCTAAACGATCGAAAATGTTCGTTATATCTAATTTCTAGATCTACCAATGTAACTGCTACCAATGTAACTACTCCAAGTTTATTAAACTTATTTGTTTTATCTTTAGCGTACAAAAAAATAGGACAATTTATTTTGAGGTTTGAAGCTATAACTTTTAGATCATGTTTCCATGAAATGTCTGCAATTCTTCCATTTACGGTACCGAAATATGTGAGGGAAATGTATTTTGATTAGGAATTAGAATTTTTTGTTATAGGATAGATACTTCAGTAAGTTAATTTCTGCTTTTTTTCTGTCAATTAACTAGGATATAATTTGAGGTTGAAAACCATTGTTAATGGCTATAATCTTGATTATATTCAATTCTTCATTCAGGTTTTCAGGAAAGAGTAAGTACTCCATGTGTCATTGAGTTGGATGCTGCTAATTTGTGACTATGGGGGACTGAAAGATGAATTGGCAATAGTTGTATCTGTGAATGTAAGTTTTCCATAAATTTTGAAAGTAATGATATTATTATGGTGAGTGAAAGTAAGGTCTAGGAAATTTATTTTGTGATCTGTCTCAGTTTCTAAAGTGAACTTAATGTTAGAATGTATATTATTAATGAAGGATAAGAAAACATTCAAAATGTCGTGATGTACCTTTGAAGAAGATAAAACATCATCTACATATCTAAACCAGCAATGAATATGTTTTTTTAGCTAGAGGGGAACTCATTATAGTTTCTTCAATATAAAACAAAAGAGGACTTAATGGGGTCCCATAGCTAACTCATTATTTTGTGTGAAAAACTAGTTTTTGACAGTAATTTTGGCTAAGGCAAAGATTAAAAGCTTGTTCTATCTCGGATTTCAATAGGAATTTGTAGGCGATTTCCCAGAATTTTTGATATCAAAATTTTACATTCATTGGGGGAATATCTGAAACATCGACAGATACCAAAATTCCATTTTTGGGAAAGTTAATCTATTTATTGACTTTGGAAGTTCCAATGAGTTTTTTTATTGCATACATAGACTTGAAGTTTTTAAACATTGAATTTAATTTGACCGCTAGATTATGTGCAGGGCTATTAACATAGAATACTACGGGGCGGATAGGAGCATTTTGTTTATGCTTTCTTATGAGGCCGTAAAGTTCAGGAGAAGATGGAATACAGTTAATTAACCTACTCTTTTCAAATTCACTATTAAATAAAACTTGGCTATTTTTTACAAAATCTTTAGTTTTTAACTGGAATAGGTTTATGGGATCTTTCTTGATTTGAGTCAAATGTGATGAAACAAATGTATTCATTTTATCGTCATAATCTATTTTATCTAGGATGACAGTTGCGTTAGATTCGTCGACTGTCGTTAGCACTAAATTGTTGGATTTTAGTTTATTTTTGATAGATAATAGTAACACTATCGGGAGATGATATGATTTATGGCGTACATATGTACGAATATCATGATTACATTATATTCTTTTATATTATGGTATGATTTCAATTTTAGTTTTACAAAGTCTATTGAAGTTCCTTTTGTGAATGTCTATTACAGCTTAGACGCTCAAGTCTAAATAATTAACAAACTATAGGGCTGTCTAGAGAAAGGTCACGACCAGCTGACCAATGCCTGCCGTAGGGTAAGCAAATCTTTGTTTCAGTGTGGTTTTGCGTTATTTTTCTTTGAGAATTCGCATGTAAAGTGCTTTTTTATTGGCGTTGTAAATTAATATGCCTCCATTTTGTTCTGTTGTTAATAATAGTGAGAGTAACGGAATACGAGGCAATGTTAGCTCCTTTCGTATTTCAAGTGTTTTGAACTAACACAAAAGTCGCCTGAACGAACTTCCCCGGATAAGAAGATAGAAGTGGCAAGGTGCAATAAGAGCAGAATATCTCAGTGAAGCCTAATCAACATATGCCCAAATGTATTCAAAACATTTCATTTCAAGTAGGTCAACAATTACTTGAAAATTTTTAGTTATCTTGGTACCATGTTGGAGGATGATTTACATCATGACTGAGTACCTTCTATAATGAGGTAAATGTTTGATAAGAATTCTAAACTGGATGTAAATATTTCAAGATTTAAACGAAGTAATAAAAGAGCGAATGTTGGGAAAAAATTGGTAATAATAATGATCAGTTATCAGTAATTTTCTGGAATAATTGATCAGTTTGTTCTTCAGGTGAATGAACGAGCATGTACTGTATATGTGATAGGTTGTATATAAAAATAATTGTAGGTCAGAAGATTCCTGGGAAGCAAAAATTAACCCGTGAAAGCCATACTCCTTTTAGATATCGCCACATCACCGGTCCAAGAAACAAAGATGGCGCCATATTTGTTATGTTCATGCCTTATTCAGCCTATGGACCAAAATGCTCTAAGACTTATTGAATTCTACTACAGGAAAAGCATGTTAACTTTCATCATAACATTCCGGATGGAGTTTTACATTGTTTATGCTGCATAGAATCTGTTGGAGCCTTGGTTTTTTTTCTAGATATTTTGGAAAGGAACACGTTTGCTGAAGAAGATGACTTATCATCGGCTGGATTTTAAGAAATCTGAAATGATGAAAAGCCAGATTATTTAATAAGGGATACAATTGATTTGCTATACCTACGCAATTGAACCAGTACGAAATTGACGAAGAATATGTACAAATGGAGTACCTGGATTCCACGCCAAATATAAAGTCAAAAATGACGGCACACTGGCTATTACATCACAAGAAAAAGCCAACCTTTTTGCTGGAAAGTTTGCAGCACATTTCACTTTTGATCCTCAAGGGAAGGAACCTTCTAATATTGCTGCCATCGATAGCCATATGCCTAAAATTGTCTTTCGTCGGAGCACAATTAGAAGCATTCTGCTTGATCTCAATACCAAAAAGGCTATGGTACCAGATGGAATTTCACCTGTCATTCTCAAGGAATGTGATCATGAATTAACACCAGTTTTCTGCAGGTTGTTCATCATTTCATACAATCTTGGTGTGTTTCAATTCAACTCGAAGACAGTTAAACCAATTCGAGAAAAATTAAAGAAGACCCTTCCTAACAATTATAGACCCAGTGCACTATTATCTCTGATCTCTAAAGTGATAGAGGGAGCAATCACCACCGAGCTCATCCAATACCTAGAGAGTTCCTAGAACGTTGAGCACCCGGCAATATAGCTTTCTTCAGCAGATATCAACATGAGACCTGCTTGCCTATGTAACACCAATTCCAATTGCCCATTCAACAAAACTCAAAGAAGAGTACGAAAATATAAAATTGTTTTAGAAAAAATTAATTACTCGGAGCATCAAAGGCCGATCTGTGTGGATTTGAAAATGGTTAATTTTTTACTCGGTCAACGAAGTGGATACACGAAATACCCTTGCTTCATTTGTATGTGGGACAGTAGAGCTAAGCAACTTCATTGGAAACAAGATGTTTGGCCTGTAAGAAATTTTCTTAACGGTCGGTAAAGCCAATGTAATAAGGGAGCCGTTGGTAAGCAGAGACAAAATCATACTTCCACCATTACATATCAAGTTAGAAATGATAAAGCAATTTGTCAAAGCGTTGGACAAGGAAAGAGATTGTTTTAATTAAGTTTGTAGAAAATTTCCGAAGCTTAGTATGGAAAAGTTGAAAGGTGGAATATTTGATGGTCCTCAAATAGGGCAATTAATGAAAGATACAGATTTTATCAAAGTTATAACTGTTCCGGAAAGTAAAGCTTGGAAAAGTTTTGTGTTGGTAGTCAAAAATTTCCTAGGTAACCATAAAGCGCCAAATTGTGCAAAATATGCTACCAAACTTTCAGACTCTAGGAGCTAATATGAGTATCAAGTTACACTATCTCCGCAATCATCTGGATACATTTCCGGATAATTTAGGAAATTATAGTGAGGAACAGGGAGAGCGGTTCAACCAGGATCTAAAAGTGATGGAAGAAAGGTATCAGGGTCGGTCCGTTCGTCACATGATGGCAGATTACTGCTGGTTCTTCAAAAGAGATTGTCCACTGGAAAATTATAAAAGAAAAGCTCATAAAAGGCGTTTTATTGAAATATAACATATATTTTTGACATTTTTCTCTCTGTTTACTTCGATGTATCCTTATTTTTCATAACAAAACTGACATAATAAATATATCTGTTATTTGGTTTCATGTTTTCCGATTTTTGTAATGTTAAATGAAAATAAAGATTCAAAAATAAACGAGAGCAAATCTTACAAAATCATTGATAGTTTCATGAATTCTGAGCATGAATATATCCAAAATCGATCTTATATCTAGGGCAACAAAACCACTGTAGACTAGTGTAATTAGTGCGATAAGGACGCTTAGTGCTTGATATCATTAGTTTTAAGAAATCCAGTTTCAAATATTGATACGTCTTCTGATGATGGTCGTGAGACCGAAACGTGGGTAAAGACGAAAATCATAACATAAGTGTTAGTGTGACATATGGCAGAAATATACTGAAAAATATGGGTAATCTCTAGCTGCAGCATTGGATATATCTAAAGCATTTGACCGAGTCTGGCCTCGGGCGCACAATGGACCCAATCAAGCGGTCTAAGTGCTCCGGACTTGTCCGCCCCCGTTCTGATTGATTGATTGATTAAGTCTGGCCTCAAATCCTTCTTGGGAAACTTCCGTGATATGGTTTGCAGCTTCAAATTTGTCGCTTACTATCGATAACTCTATGTGGTGGTTGACGTAGTATCATCCGATACAATGACTATCAACGATGGTGTTCCACAGGGACCTGCCATGGCACCAACTTTGTTCCTGTTCCATATATGAACGATCTGTTAGAAATAACCACCTGTCCCGTCCACAGTTTTGCAGAAGATGGAACAATTCGTACTGATTTCTGATCTAGAGCCCCTATACTATCCCTTGGAAGCCAGAGGAGCGAGACAGAGACTAGTTGACGCAATTAATGGAATTTGGTAATGATTTTGATGGGAAATGGGAATCTGAATTTATAAAAATTACTAAAACAATGCATTTTTTCTAGACTGAGTACAGCACTAAGGATATCGAACATTGTGATTGTGAAGCTTTTGTTGTATAGCCAAAAAAAAGTTCTCCAAGCAATAAAAATTGTAACGCTGTGAGCAGCTCAGAATGGAGATATTATTAAAAACATTTTGAGTCCAAAAAATATACAGGAGGAAGCAAGTGTACCAAAAAGTACAAATGAGAATAACATCATATCTTAAAAAGGAAAATTTTGTGTATAATAGGTATTTTTAGGGCAATAATAAAGGACTGGAAAACATTCAAAACTATATTCAATATGTAGAAACATTCTGGTGTAGATAGAACTTGTGTGAACAATCTGAATAAGCTCGCTTATGTGAACAGCTTGAATTTCTATGTTCACACTAACGCGAGTTTACTGTACTTGATTGCGTACAAAACAAATTATGACGAATAGCTTTATTCTAAATATTTTCAAAGAACATCTATTGCCGAAGATGTGTCAGTATCGTACGTTAAAAACGGTCAACATTCCATCACGCGAAAAGAAAACATTCAATTTGTTTGGTTACGATGATTAACATTTTCTGAGTAATGAGCTCCAAGAAAAATTGAATTTGTGTTTTGTTCTATCTCTCATATTATTTACGTATAGTATAGTGTATCCAAGATACAGATATCTATCATAAACGGTTATAAATACAGATTCATTTAAAAGGAGAAAAAGTTGCCCAACTGAAGCGAGATTCATATGAAAGTACGAAATTTCCAATTGAGGTTCAGATTTTCAAGTATTTTTTCCACACTCATTGATGTATCACATGTGATGATTCAATTACGTTTCAGGTCAGTTTCAGCACTCATCAAGGTTTTTTCGAAACATTTTCGAGCAGGAGCCTGCATTGAGAAAAAATTTGTGGAATTGGGCATCCTAATACGTAAGGAGAATCAAAAGTTGATGTTGATATACTTTTTTTAATTGTTGAAACAAAAACAAAAAATTAACGAACGATAAATAATTACACATTCATCCAAATAATACCTACAAAATCAGCAATTACTCTTAATTCAATCCAAATGAGCTTTGGAAGAAATAAGAATCATATTGCATTTTCCAATTTTCCCCAACGCCTACTATTTTTATTTAGAATACAAATATTCTACTCAAACTTATGTTACAGAATGCAATGAAAAAGAGAGTTAAACCTTCTAAAGAAAATGTACGTTTGATTTATAAAAATCACGAATCCCACATTTCAATCAACGTCATCAATTTTTCAGTAGACAACAGTATTCACTTACTTACGTTACGATCCCATTGTAGTAATAGATTACAGCCATTAGATGTATCCGTATTCTATGCGTTTAAGGGTTTCTTTAATAATGAGGCAGATAAATGGATGATGAGCAGCCTTGGGAAAACCATAACTATTTGCGAAATTGCTGCACTAGTTGGAAAATCATAATCTACTGCCTTTAGCAAATGAAATATAGGAAGCGGTTTCACCACGAAAGGAATGTATTCCTTAAATGCAGATATTTTTACTGAAGTTGATTTTCTATTTTACGGATCGCCCGATTCCTAATGAACTTAATACTAACACCAATGTGATCGACGACACATCTAAGTGTGATGAAATAGGCGAGGACTTAGCCATCGCAAGGCTTTCTACAGAACTTGATGAAAATGTTAGTCCAAGTTCAAAATTCATTTCGCCTGAGTTAGTCCGTCCGTTTATAGTAACATCTAAAAGAAAGAAGAACTGGTGGTAGAGAATCAGGACGAACCCGAATATTAACTGATATCTCGAAAAAGCTAGAGACAAAAGAGAAATAATTCAAAGATGTTGAAAACTGCAATACGGTAACTGTTATTAGCAGAATCAGGAAACAAACATCCTCGGATGAGGATCTGGAGGTTTTGTATAAAGAAAGTGATCAGTCCCCATATGAAGAAGGAGTGTCAATCAAATCTTCCCACAATGAAGCAGAAGAATGCATACATTTATTAAATAAACGATTACGTAATTGTAACATTTTTGGTAGAGCATAATCGTTTCGATGTTGACTAAATAGGTCAAAATTTGAAAGATGGAAATCGCAACAATGACGGTTTTTCGAGTGAAACTACAGTGACTGTTAATAACAGAAACAGGAAACAAAGGGAGCCTTCATCATCGGATGAGGATCTGGAAGTTTTGTATGAAGGAAGTGATCATTCCCCATATGGAGAAGAAGTGTCAAGCGAATCTTCTGACGATGAAGCAGAAAAATTCAGAAATTTTTAAATAAACGATTACGTTATTGTAACATTTTTGGTAGAGCATAATCGTTCCGATGTTAACTAATTATGTTAAATGGATCAATCAGATAGGAATCGCAACTCGATTAAATTTTGCAGAAGACGTGGAATTTCCGACACTTTTTTTATCCGGACATTGATGATATTCAAAATTTTAATGGAAAAGTTATTGTAAAACGTGTTTTTGAGGTTTCAGAAAAACAAAACTGTCTTAAATTTAACATAAAAAACCTTAGTGTACCTAACTTAAGATGATTAGATAAGTATTCAGACTGATACCTCCGTACCTCACTTTTCTTCAAATAAATACATTTACAAAGGCCAAATACTTTGATGTCTCTAACATATCTACTTGCCGTCCATCAGCTGCAATTAGCTGGGTACCCAGTACTTTTTAGCGGATAAGGGTGATTTTTTCTTATTTAAACAGTAGGTATGTTTGAGGCATATTGTCTATAGATTAGAAATGTTATATACTGACCACAATTGCTTATAAATAAGAATGTTACTGTTCTCATTAGTTACCAATGAAACAAGAAGTAGTATGGAAGGTTAAAATTGTATTCGAAAGAAATATAAAATGTTAGAATTGTCCCAAGTGGTAATATAGTAAAACCTTATAATCTACATATATGTCATAAAAGTTATTGAAACCAGAAAAGACTTTTTACTAAATTGAAAAGCAACATACCTTTCAAAAAGATAGCCAATTCTATATATTCCATCCCTTCCAAAGTTTGCGACAAAGTATACATCGGTCTTCCGAATACCTCGAATACAATTGTGTTAATGGTATAATTGATTCTCATCTTTCCAAACTTTATAATAATCTGACTTAAACTTAACCAGATTTAAATTACCACTTTCTATTTAATTCAACCTCAAAAGATATGTATTAATTACATCGAGTTATCTTGAACTCAATTTTGATTATGAAAAGAATAATGATAAATGTTTGAAATTAGAAAGTATTCAAATTAAAAGAAATATTTGTGTTAATGATAAAATTGATTCTAATCTTTAAAAACTTTTTAATAATCTGATTCAAACTTAATCAAATTGAGATATTTTGAATTACCACTTTCTATTCAATTCAACCTCAAAAGATATTTATTATCTGACATTGTTATATTTATGACAATGACAATTTTAAAATTAAATTCCATGGAGTTATCTTAAAGTTGATTAGTTGTTAATAATATGAATGAAATGTAAAGCATAGAACAGCTAATTCATAAAATAACCATAGTTATTTAGATTTGTAAAATCATTGATAGTATCTTAACTATTCAATTAGCTAGATTCAATCCATTTCTTGCACATCAATTTGATACCATACATTACTCTTTCACATACAACAGATCCAATGTTTTCTGCAGTTTCAATTGGATTTCAAAACACAACTCGGCTGCAGACGCATTTCATTAATCAAGTTTCTGAATTACATGGAAGCACTAATTAGCATTTTTGATGAAGATAAAAACATATTATCGAAACGTCAAAAAGAAAAGTTTTATTTTATGTTTAGTTATGAAAACAATAAATAAAAAATTCTGGAATCAAATTTTCTTAAATGGGATGTTTATAAGATAAGATAATTTTTATATTCGGGAAGCTAGTAACTGATATGAATAGTGAAATCCGATTTACATTCAGCGGCTTGGTACAATGCCTTTCTTACAGTTAGTTATTACAAGAGCTTATACCTTTTGTCAGGTTTGGGTTGTACAAATTTCAGTTCCATCTCTCTGGACGCAGAATTGGTTTTATCAGGATCGTTACCACCGTGGGCCCGAGATACCGGAAGTGTCGCCATATTGTCTGCAGCTTCCACCTCAACAGTGGCAACCTTGAGCTCACCACCAGTCATTTTATCAGAATTTAGATCCAACTAATTAAATTACTTCAAAATATCATCATGTCTTCAATTTCGTTGGGGAACATCACAAATTTTATATAACATATCGATGTCTATTAGGCCGGAACAAGAAATCTCTTCAACATTTATAACTTACAGGAAAGATTATTTTACGTTGTACATGTTTACTAGTTTATATCATGCTTGTGGACGTTTTTTATACCCGCTTTTGTCAAAGTAGCACCGCGTAACGCGTAGTCTTTCGATTTTCAACCCGGGACAAGAACGCCCTAACGAGTCGACTGAAAGAATATCAGCGCCGGTACAGAAGGGATGCTGCGGAAAATCACGTGCATCCTACGGCTCTCCCCATTGGTCGATTATGTAGCTATCCCGGGACTTCGACCCACTAACCCCTATGACCTCGCCCAAGACAAAGAGTTTCATGGTGTTAATGGTAAACAAAAATATATATAAATATTTTATGCAGAAAACAGACTTAATATTTTCTTATAGCAACTCAAAAAAATTGGGAAAAAATGCGTTTCAATTGAAATAATGATGAGCCAAAGCTTTTTTCTCATCTATCAAGATCAACATTCATATGTTGAACAAAAAGTTTTCTGTTAAACAAGTTCTCATGTAAATAGCAAGAAGAGCAAATTTGTGGATGGACATTTTATTGATCAATTCTCCCCTCTTATGCGGGTGGGCGTGTCTTGTTACGAGATAATGTATTAGAATTGTATCAAGTACAGTACGTACTATAACCATTGTATGGTTCGAATTGTATAATTTCTGGATGGCGAAGCATGTTTTTGTACTGGCAAGTGTCAATATAAACTGCTATAAATCAGTCAATTCTATTCTATCAACTGCATGCATTAGACTGTCGTAATCACCCTTGAATATTCAGATTGAGATTAGCATTAGATTAATAAATAATAGAATACATTTTGCGTAGTTTCAGAATCTCAACAATGTACCTACTCATTAGAATTGTGAATTTCATCAGCATAAATTCTATTTTAAGTAAAATGAGCAATTATATACGCAACTATCGTCTTTCGACAATTAATCCAGTCAATGAAGTATTTTTACTATCAATTTTTCTCCATTAAATGAACTTTTGTAGAGTTTGGTGTGTGGGTTCCTGTAGGGTTCAGGATAGTAGATGTTGCAAATAAGAAAGCACCATTTAAAAATTGAGGAGTTATTGAGCAAAATGTTCTAACCTATGAAAAAATTGTCAAATAGGAAAAAAATGGTATATATGGATTTTTGTGTCCATAATGCAAATTTTTCACCCTAATAATTAAACAAATATACATGCTCTTCGAGTTACAGCTCTTTTAAGAATCAATTTAAATTGATTTTCCTTCATGCTTTTGGTAAAATAATTATTAAAAAAAGTATGAAACAGATGTATTGATTTTTTAACAACCACTTCCAATCACTTCACCCCATAATTTTTTTCGAAAAATCCACCCTTCCTCTCCACTGTGTCCAACGACCCAGATGAGTTGAATTTTATTTCTCCTGGCTAGTTCAGCTAGTGTATTTCTGCATTCTTTGACAAACCTTGATGTGACTGGGTGATTTGAGTGCTCCCAGAGCCGACCGGCTGCCTGTGCAAATATAAATGCGCCTATTAACATAGTTTCTTCGCAGGTTTTCCACATCACATGTATTGTAGACCTTCGCCTGAAAAACCGTGAAGTAAGCGCTTTATAGTCACTGAGATAGTGATCTTTGGCTTTTTTAGGTACATTCCCGCCCCTCAAGCCTGACCTTCCTTGGACTCATCTGGGAATCATACGAGCCCACCTAGTGGCAATAGGTTCAGAGTTTCGTTACACCAATCTTCTTTATCCGGGATGAGGATTTCGGGAGTGACACATATAGCTGGAATCATGCTATCTTGCTTTATTTATAGTATGGGGCATTTAGAGATTGCCTCACTTAAAATCGATGAGTGTTCATGAGAGTAGTGCATTTTGGTCCAGTGACCTAGGCCCTTTAACATACACGCCGTTCTAATGGCCTCAGTTTTTATATATAAGTGTAGGAGTGGTAATCCGGTGAGAGCATCAAGGGCTCTCGTTGGGGCCGACCTCATACAGCTCAATATACCCACCTTTTGGCTGTGATTCTCATGTGCAGCTGAAAGCTCTTCTGCCCGCCCTAAAGGACACAGAGGCATTTCTCACTCGATATTCGAGGTGTTCGCACCAGGTCAATTTGGAGTCTAGGATTACTCCCAGAAACTTCACCAACCCTATGAGTTGCAGGACCTAGCCGAAGAATGTAATCTCTGGCAGTGTGTTGCTGGTAAACAGTACAATTTCCGTTTTGTCAGGGTTGACTCAGAGCCCCTCCGTGCGGCACAAGCCGTCCACTACGCCGAGCAGTGTGTTTTGCAACTCGCACATTGACCTCAAGTGCCGCTCGAAGATAACGCCAACCAAGTCATCGGCATAGGCTGGAGCATCTGCTTTAACGCCAAATAAACACGATAGAAAGTTTGGAAAAGGAACGCATATTTTCCGAGTTATTGCCATTTGTCCGGGATGCCTGTAGTACAGTAAATGGGGATTAGGAGTTGAAATCTTCCAAATCAAAAATACTGGTCCAATTTTGATGAAATTCATAACTAAGGGGTTTTTGGGGTAGTTTTATTCCATTTTGATAGTGTAGTCAAATATTCTAATTTTAACGAACTGCCATATTGGATCAACTGTTTGGAATTTTTTATTTTGATGACGAATTCTTAATCCCACCAATATATTTTGATTTGGAAGATTTCGGACCTCAATCCCAATCCGTACTACAGGCAAAGCGTGTCAATAACTCGGAAAATATACGTTTTCTTTTCGAATTTTCTAACGAAACATGTTAATTTGGCATTAAGGTAGATGCTTCAGCCATTTTCAAAGGTCCATGACTCACCCTTCCTTTCGTACCCCTCTGAAACTTGACAGTTTCACGGGTTGTTGAGGAAAAATAATTTTTGGAGGAAAGTTGTAGAAACAAAGCATGTCAATTATTTTAAAATATGATTTTTGCATATTTGCCTTTTCATAGTTCTATAACCTCCACTCTTATCGCTCTATCGCTCTGAAAGGTCTATAACTCGGGGGGGTGTGTTTTCCAAAAAAAAATTGTTAAGTCGGATTATGAACCCAAAAATCCATGTGAACCACTTTTTTCCATTTGACAACTTTTTCATAGGTTAGAACTGTTTCATCAAAAGATTTTTGAATTGAATTGCATGAAATTCCATTTACAGGAATAGAATTTGAACTTTTTTACTTTTTTTCGACTTCATTGACTGGACTAAATTAATGTATCGCTTATATATCATGTATGTTTCCGGGAAATAATAAATTCTTCTTCTTCTAAAAAAAAAAAAAAAAAAATAGGTACCACATATCTGAAAAAAAACATCTCTTGTCATAATCTATCATTATTTCGTCTTTAAAATTCTTAAGAAGCTCAAAAGCATACAATTGTGCTAGAATTGATCTCGAAAGGTAGCGAATACAATGATGCTCATTTGAAAGAATAGTGCCTAATACTTACTTTGCATTTTTGGGATATACGGAGGTTTCTACATAGTGAAAATCATCTTCGGGTTGTCTAGGCATGAGTGGAGTTCTATCTGCACGAGTATGCGTTGGTGATGTATGAGACCCATAGCCATCAGAATTCAACTGAAATCAAAAATAAATTGGTATTACCCATGCGTAAGTTCGTTATTTATTTATTTTTTTATTAACGGGACGAACCCTTTTACAGTATAACAAATTTAGTAGAATATAATGTATCGTAAAAAGAATAAAAAGAATATAAAATAAAGAGTTCACATTGCAAATATACACAGACATATATATACATTCGAAATTACATAATTTATCTATGTTGAGCCAGTTATGAAAAATTCTTTATGATCTCACAATGTAGGTTGAATCTTTACTACCGGTTTTAAGGTAACCTTTCTCAAATTCTTACTAACTAACAAATTCACCTGTGCAATCCACACTCTTCTTTCCCTATCGCGCCAAACAAGCTCTTCTTCTGTAAATCTTATTAATAATATGATGCGTATGGCTCTCAGAAACTTTCTGGCAATATATCCCCTGGCCCTGATCGAATAACATCTGCCATTTTGAAAACATGTGCCGCAGTTTTAGCATAACCACTGTCTGATATAATGCAGCAATCCTTTACTTCCTCTAAATTACCCGATATTTGGGAAGCAGCCTCCTGGTAGCTATAGACCTATAAGTCTTGTCCCAATATGAGTCAAAGATGAAGTGGTTTAATTTATCATCCAACCTAAGGTTGTCTCCAACTGCCAATATGGATTTTTGCCTGGTCGATCATCAACCACCAACCTTCTCTACTGCTTTAACATTAAGCTGCAAATATTAATAAAGTGCAGCCTACTGATGCACTCTACTCAGCTTTCAACCACGTTTCAAAAATTGGACTATTGGCCAAATTGGAACATTTATTTGTTCGTGGGATGCGATTCTACTAGATTGGATACAAGCATTTCTCAGTCCGGATTGGTAGTTCTTTTTCTGATGTACACAAGATAGCTTCTGGAGTTCCACATGGCCTTGTTTTGGCCCTTTCTTGTATATAATATATACCTGCGACCTACCAAATTACCTTAAGTGTCAACATGCTTTTTTGCCGATGACAGGTCACCCCCTCCAAAAGAGACTGGAACTTCAACAGGATCAATGGAAGATTGGTGCAGTGATTGGCAAACACCTTTGAATTTCGATAATTGCACAGTTTTGCATATTGGTAAAAATAACACATGAATGTCCTATTTTTTCAGAGGAGGTGAAAATCGGTAGCAAGTCACATGGATCTTGGAATCACTATAAGCAACCAACTAGCATGGTCAGAACATATAAGTGGGGTAATTAGAAAAGCCAATCCTTCAAAGCTCCAGATAGTCAGTTCTACTTTAAATTATACCTACATCCGTTCTATAATACAATATGGCGTATCGATTTGTCGTTCCTTTCTCATCAAAGATATGCAGTTACTTGAGAATTTTTAATGAAGAGCTAACCACCCGATGGGCTTATGGAATGGCCCATCATCCTTATGACGCTCGGTTACAAAGGCCCAATCTATTATGTTTGAACGAAAACCGCGTTTCTGGTGATGCTATCTCAACTTACCGAATCCTTCACATTACCTTTTCAGTTGACTCATTGTTTACTTTGAACACTAATGATAGACTACGAGGATACCATCTCAAGATTGTGCTCGAAAATTTCAAAACTATTGTGCCGCATAACACATTTAACAACAGTTTTTAGCACCTGGAATATACTACCTCAAGAAACTATATTACCTACAACTAGAAGCACTTTCGGAAATAGGTACGATGCTCACACATCAGGAACCTTGTTGTAGCCTCATTATGCGCGACTCGTGTTCGTGGTATGGTCTTTTAAATGCTCGTCTGATCTTGTGCCAATTTTGAATATCGTAATTTCCTTTTTACTATTAGGTAGATTTCACTTAATTTTATAACCATTTCAAAACCATTAACATTTTAAGATTTTGTATATCTTTTTTCAGCATAATAGGTGCAACACCTTTGCTCTTATAATCCTGTAATAATAATATTACCAAAATGGGTTAAAGATCTATATGGTTTTATGTTATTTGAATTTGTATTAACATATTATTGTGAATTTTGAATATTGGTTTATATTATGAGTTGTTGTATAATGAATATTCAAGTACTTCATTGGTTATGTTTTCTATGTAGTATGTTGTATAATGAAACCGTTCAAATTTACTATTTGACGAATAATTTTTGATCCTATTTGAATATTTGGTTCAGATAGTGATGTTTTTACGAGTATATTGATACAACTGTGCAAACTAGCTAGATTATTGATATAATAAAATGAAAAACTTTTACTTTGTTTTTATCACATATATTATAGAAACAATTCGTGACTATAGTTTCGACACTAGCGTGCCATCTTCAACCGATACTAATGTTTGAAAATATGAATAATCTTGGCTATTTATGGTTCAATATAAGACACAGGTAACAAATGGGGTTCCGGTTGGGGAAATACATTGTTAGAATAGTATAATTAAAATTGGATAATGAGGTAGAGTTAATATTGTGATAAGGAAATTTTAATGCGGAGGTATCCTAGGAAGGCACAAGAGGATTATGGGAAATTGCACGTTATCAAGACCTCAAACAGAATGGTGTAGTACACATCTAACTGATTGTTTAAAATTTTATTGTCATTATTTTTAATACCTTTGAAACTTGCTATTGATTCTAGTGTTTTTAATTCGAAACATCTACTCTGGTTATGTTAAATTTTAACTTATCTAAATTTGGAAAATTGTGCCCTTTTTCTAGAATATGGTTAGAGAGAGATGAATATGTTTTTTATGAAATCATTGTGCACCCCCCCCCCGCTAGTTCTTAACTACCTACTTGTTCGGTAAGGCAGCTTGCAGTGGCGGCTCGTGAACTTTTTAAGAAAGGAGGCTGGACATAAAACGTTTTTTTTTTAATATACTCTACTCAGCCAATTAATTTAACTTTTGCACCGCGACCGTACCAGCTACTTCAGTGACAAAATTAATTGTTGCCCAGCAAGAACCAACGTGGAGGTGTAGAGTTTCTCTTGGCAAAAAATTTTCTTGTTCGTTTTTTGTTTTTCATTTTTTTTGGATTTTTGATATTTTTTCTTTTTTTTGGAATTTTTCATATTTTGTTTTTTTTTATTAATTTTATTAACTTTTTTATATATTAACGGAATTCTACGGTCTTTAGTTTGCGAAAAATGATCAATAATATTATCATAAAATGTATCATTTTGTTTTAAGTGTTTTACTAAATCTTTTTCAATAGATATCAAACTAACATTGTATAAACGATTTTGGTCCATTGTATTTCGCATGTAAGTTTTAATTCGTTTGAGAGTAGAAAATGATCTCTCCACCGATGCCGACGTGACAGGAATGGTGACTGTCAAACAAAGAAGCTTATAAAACTGAGGTAAAACTTGTTGCAAATCATTGTCTATCATATATTTTATCATATCGGCGTGACTGATGTACTGGCCTAAAATATCTTTATCCGAGTATATAACGCATAATTCATTGTGCAGTGTTATTTTACCAAAAAATTTATATTTGAGAACTAAGTTATCTAAAAGTGTATTGGGAAACTCTTTTGAAAAAGATTCGGAAAATCTTCTATTCGTCAAGTCGAGAAACTTCAATTCATGTAAATCGGAAAATCGAATCTCAATTTGACCTTTAATAGTATCTAAAATTTCATAAAAAAATTGTTTATAATGTAGTTTCTTGTCTACCAAATTATATGTTTTCCTCCTTTTCGCGGGAGGAGCCTCATCAGTTGAAAAATTTTGAAATAAAATATTAAAATGAAATTCTGTATTACGAAAACTTGAAATTTTATCAATGAGATCGAGATGTTTCAAGCGATCTCTTGAATAAATTATATCAGTGAATTTATGTTGTAAAATTTGAAAAATAAGATCAGTTTGTTCAAATATTAATTTAAAAGTATCAAGAAAAAACAAAAATTCTTCATTTTCTAAATAAGATTTTAAACCAACAGCAGCATTTAATAAAACCTGATCTGTCGAAAAGTCATCACTGTTTAATATAAAATCAAATGTTTCAATTAATTTGTCTTTATTTTTGTGAATGGTAAACACTGCACGTGATGTAAAATTCCATCGAGTTGAAGTATTACAGGGAATTCTGTTTCCTACTATGTTATTCAAAATTTCAGTTCGTTTGGTGGATTTGCTAAAAAAATTTGAAAATGACGATAAGTTGGAAAAAAAAATCTATCTTCCTTAATGGAATTACATGCATTACTTAAAACCAAATTCATGTTGTGAGCGTAACAATGGGTGAAAATAGCCTGAGGCGAAACTGATTTTATTTTTGTTTGAAGACCGTTTAAATGTCCCGCCATTATAGATACGCCATCGTAGGTTTGAGCTATTAATTTATTCGCAAAGTCAAATCGTTGAAATGTTTCCATTAAGAAATTAAATAAATTGATCGCTGTTCTTCCCGAACTAACATCGTAAAACCCTAAAAATCTTTCCACTAGTTGTCCATTTTTTACAAATCTAAAAATTATTGATAATTGTGATTTACACGTTATATCAGTTGTTTCGTCAACCTGCCACGAAAAAAAAGGGACATAAAATCGCGAAGCTTACTGTCGTATTTACAAAACAAATCTAACAATTCCCTAAAATTACCTTTATTAACTGAATTTTCAGTTTCATCATGCCGTGTTCGTGTAGAATCAATCGCATTATCAATATTCTGTTTACCGGTTAATTTAAACTTAATACATGATGTAATATGTTCCTGCGATTTTTCATGTCTTTCTAGGCCACGAGCTAAATTTTTCAAATCATTATAACCCAAGTGCCCCCAACATGAAGTTGTATCTGATGTGAATAGCAAGCAATACCAGCAATATAATTTATTGTGTACATCAGATCCCGTTAACCATACACATTTTTTATAATTATCAGTATTAAACGATCGATTTTGATACTTCCCTGCCATCACTAATCCTTTCAAATCCGGTAAAGGCCGTTTGTTTTTGAAGAACACTTTTCTATCATATGTTAATCCACTAAATGGATTTTTTAAGAACTCTGCAACTAGAACTAAGTCACTCATCATTTTAACGTTCACCGATTCCGATTAGATAAATTATAACTTAAAACTTAACTACTTAACCTTACTACGCCTCGTGGAATAAAAACAACAACTAACCGAACACGTTCCGCATTCTTCTAGCAGCGGGAAGCGGGAGCAAGTAATCGTATTTCATTCGACCGACGAATGGGTACGAAGAGCTAGCCTCCCTACTATGTTGCCATATTCGCTGTTTTACCCCACTGGGCAATTGAACTGGTTGGAAAACCGGCAACTGTGTTGACCACACGTATTTAGCGTTTGAGATATATAGAGAATCTAGCCTCTGGCCACTGTTGCCAGATTGAAAATAACTACTGAGAACGGGGAATTAATTGTAAAATTTAAAGAATTATCAGAGAAACAGGAAATAAAATGGAGAATGATTCTTAAGATAAATTGGTGAGGAGGCTGAGCCTCCTTAGCCTCCTTCGAGGAGCCGCCACTGGCAGCTTGCTTTATGTCCACAGGGATGCTCCATTGTTGCATTGAATCAAATCAATTAATATTATGTTGTCAAGATTTAGACAAATTAAATTCCAGAAATTTATAGAGATTGAATTAATTCATCAATTTGTGTTCATTGCAACAAGGGTTATGCATCCCTGGGGGCTAAAGCAGTGCTGGACTTATTCGCGTCTTCTGCGTCACGTGTAAAGTGTTTGTTCCCTTATTTAAAAATCATTTTGTGACAATTCCCTATCATAACAAATTTAATCCGACGTAGAAATCGAGTGTTTAAATTTTTTGAGCCTTATTATACTACAAGGGGTCCAAGAGGGAATTTGTGAAATAAGACCAACGGGGTAAGTGCATTTTGATTGCCAAAGAACAACTGTTATGGTGACTTCAACCTCTGAGTCGACGAGAGAGAGAGAGAGAGAGAGAGAGAGAGAGAGAGAGAGAGAGAGAGAGAGAGAGAGAGAGAGAGAGAGAGAAATAAATCGATCACTGTTCCGTGTGTGATAATTAGTCTTTCATTTGATTCAAACACTCCAGAGATCCTGGCAGGAACTCGCTCGCTGGCGAAAGG
Organism: Endomychus coccineus; assembly: GCA_958510875.1. Taxonomy (NCBI): domain Eukaryota; kingdom Metazoa; phylum Arthropoda; class Insecta; order Coleoptera; family Endomychidae; genus Endomychus; species Endomychus coccineus. The sequence continues at coordinate 153,819,013 of OY294068.1, read as the reverse complement.
GGTAGAACTAGCGACATTGATAACGGTTTCACAGGTTCACATTTTGGGGTGAAAATGAATTGGACGTTTTCAAATTCATGTATCATTTCCATTTCTAAATTTTGTAGTAATTTTATATTCGTTGCGGTGTTGTAATGTATCAAATTTTGTTAACTTTTGTTCAATATATATTTATTTTTTAATTTGATTAACGAATTTAACTGGTAATTCCTAATCACCTCTCAGCGAATGCGACCTTCAGAATTTACGCTTGAATAGATATAAAGATATAAGTATAGGTAATTGTACGAGGTGGTCCCTTGGAAGGGATCGTGGCCGCATAGTCAAAAACAGCTTCTAGGTGGGCTGAAAGATACACCTAGTGGTGGCAGCTTAAAAGAACCCGGATCAACTAAGACCTTCGTTATCGGAGCAGGTTCCAACAAATCTTAATTCATATAACACGTCGATGAGGTATTAACGCTACCTGAAATAATACCCAGCCGACTGTTACAAGCAGTGAGATAGACTTTCAAGCCTATTCACTTATTTGGAAATATTAAATCTAGAGTAATTTCAGTTCAGATTTATTATTTATTATTATAAAACATAACGCTCGGCTCATCGTTACAATAGATACTTGAGTAAGTTAATTCCTGCTTTTTTCCGTAAATTATTTTGAATATAATTTGAGGTTGAAAACCATTGTTAATGGCTATAACCTTGATTATATTCAATCCTTCATTCTGGTTTTCAGGAGAAAGAGGAAGTTTAAGGCTCTATGTGTCATAGAGTAGTAACCTGCTAATTTGTGACTACGGAGACTAAAAAATGAATTGGCAATATTTGTATCTGTGAATGTAGGTTTTCTATAAATTTTGAAAGTAATGATATTATTATGGTGTGTGAGGGTAAGATCTAGGAAATTTATTTTGTTATCTTTCTTAGTCTCTAAAGTAAACTTAAAGTTAGAATGGATATTATTAATGGAGGATAAGAAGACATTCAAGGATAAAACATCATCTACATATGTAAACCAACAATGAATATGTTTTTCAGCTACGGACTAAACATAAAAATATCTGCCAAAACAGGACTCAATAGCGATCCCATAACTTATTCTTTATTTTGTGTGAAAAACTCGTAATTAAATTCATAATAATTTTGGCTAAGGCAAAGATAAAAAGCTTGTCCTATCGCGGATTTTAATACGGGTTTTGTATGTGATTTTTCCAGAATTTTTCAAAAGTTAAAATTTCAGATAACTAGAATCAATAGGAATTTTCAAAGGTATTAAAAATAATGAGAATAAAATTTTAAACGATCAATTGGATGTGTACTACAGCTTTCTGTTTGATGTCTTGATAACGTAAGATGTGCAAATTAAATTATTTGAGGTTGAACAAATTTCGAGTTCCTTCATTTTGTGTATACAGTATATATTATGAGCAACAACGATGAATATTATAATGAGGAATAACAATATCATTTCAAAGGGTATGAGACGTAAAATTGAAATTTTGAATTACTTAGTAACCATTATTTAGATAGTTTTGACACTGTTATTTTACTTTGCCAGTTATATGAATATATATATATATATATATATATATATATGTTTCTTCTTAGGTTCTCGCGGACGTAATGTGTAGAACTGGATTCTCGGGTATTGATCCGCGTTGTGTGGTTTCGGTCCTCAGAAGGACCAATTTCACGACGTTTCGGCAAAGTCGCATTTGCCATCTTCAGGTGATTCGACCGTAGAGTCTGGAAAATCTAGGCGAAAGTTCGCCTAGATTTTCCAGACTCTACGGTCGAATCACCTGAAGATGGCAAATGCGACTTTGCCGAAACGTCGTGAAATTGGTCCTTCTGAGGACCGAAACCACACAACGCGGATCAATACCCGAGAATCCAGTTCTACATATATATATATATATATATATATATATATATATATATATATATATATATTCATATAACTGGCAAAGTAAAATAACAGTGTCAAAACTATCTATATATATATATATATATATATATATATATATATATATAGAAAGGTTGTAAGAATTCCAGTTTCACTGAGTTGTGTTGCTCTTTTCTGTTTCGTAATTACCCCAAATTTATCTAATAATCCCAACGGAATTCAATAGAAATACTCAAGAACATAATTGAGTGAAAAACCAAATAGCTTTAATTGCAACTACAAAGGCAAAGGACTTCCTGTAGCAATCCTCGAAGCCTGTTATTAAATGAGAGACGTGAGATGAACTTTCCGGCATTTCTTTGATGACTCATTCTGTGAAGACTAACAATTTATGTTTAGACTTGGACATAAAATTGAATAATAATGAATTACGGAAGTCGTACATTGTAATATTATTAACGATACCTCTTAAAGAAGTCGTTTATATTATTTTGTAGGTAATGAATAACTTTATTTCCGACATTTTTTTTATTAACAAAATAGCGGCCGAGGTGCAACCTTCAAAATCGCGATAATTTCATTTGAATATCGAGGCAGGTATTACATCCATTTATAGTTCAGAAATATTTGAGAATATTACAAACGTAGAATTGAAATTACATCGAATGAAATATTGTGAATGAAATACAAATTTACAGTTTCATAGCAATAATATTGAGTATTGTTTTACCAGAAACCACCTCATAATGAGTTATCAACCGATGCCACTGCGTGGTGAGACAATTGATGATATATTATTATTACAAAGTAATTTGTTTCCATTCACATTTTGCTATCTAATCTGAATAAGTTTACACATAGTAGTGAATGCCGAATCGATTGAAACAATCAAATGAAATTATTAATAATGCATACTTTTTGTCATCAAGAAAAAAGCTATTGGTTTTGCCACTAGGTTAACTAAAAACTAACCTACTACCACTCTCTAAAAGTATATCAATTAGAGCCAATTTGTAAATCAAGCGAGTGGTAAATATTTGGTGAATTATGGTGTACAGTCAAGAAGAACTGATTTACTATAAAACTTAGTTTATGTACTGAGGTTTCTCAAGATTTACGATGATTTATTGAGGATATACAATGATTCGTCAGGAATTGACAGAGAATTTGATTCAGCTGCTTATGTTATGGGCGTGCGTGGTTAGTTCAAGGATAAATCTATCGAATATCCAAAGACTAGCCTGTGTATGCATAACAGGTGCAACGAGAAAACGCTCAAAGGCTGCTATAGAATCAATCCTGAACCTCACACTGGACTCACTGGAAAGGGAATCACCATACGTAAGTTAGGACCCCTTCTGTTAAACATCAAACCTGGGACATGCCCAATATTAGTCGCAAAAGCAAATGAGATAAAAATACCTTACCAAGACTCAGTAGAAAGGCCATTGAATGAAATGGACAACAAAAGGTCCCCATCACTGGATATAACTATAGGGACTGAGGCAGGCAAAGGTACCCACCTAGAAGAGATATAACGACTGCATCAACCTTAGCAAAAGTAAACTCAGAATATTAACAGGGCATTGCCGGTTGAAAATATACCTTAAGGAGATCGTATTAGTAAAAGGAGTAGAAGAAGAGTGCAGGTTCTACGAAGAAAAGCACGAAACTTCTATCTACATCCTCACAGAATCTGCCATCTTACAGAACGCGTACCAAATAGAGGAAGACCAACTTTTCTTGAAGCCATGCGGCATCCAGAACTTCCTAAGATCTACAACGTACTGATCTAGCCGCTGAGTCATCCTTTACGGCGTAGCATCGTCATTACGTCTGCACGTGCGATTATTGTTAAGAACAAACGTTTTCATTGCTCTGCAATTTATGTCCTTACTTTTAAAAATTGTGAAACATACAATGGATTCAAATAATTTGTTGTTTGTATATTATGTAGTGTCTCCAGGAAATAACATATTAGTATTTCTTTAGTATGCTTAACACCAGAGCCCAGTATTCCGAAACGTCACTGATATATTTCATTTATGTTTGCGAACTCTTTACGATATAATTAATAGAATATGTTGATTTCTGGAAATTAACCTAACACATAGTGCTTTCTATTGTGTGTTATTTCGTGCTATTGCCCTTCCTCCAAGTATTATGAAATGACAACCAATATAAAGCAATCCAGGTCAAAGGCATTTTTCCAAAACAATACAGATATTCTTAAAGTTATTGGTCAAAGGCATTTTTCCAAAACAATACAGATATTCCTAAAGTTATTGGTAGGTACTACATGAAAACGATAGTCATCCAAAACTGAATTTCTTTTTTATACTTACTGAGGGGCACGGTTCATCCATAAATATTGCAGTTTTGACAAAGGTAATTTCTCATAATTACATAAAACTGGACTATGACAATCATCCGAGTTTAGAATTTTGCACAACTACAGTTTTATCCGTATCATTTTACACCGGTGAAAAATTTACTACAAAGAGAGTATCCTACTAGATTTGAGATTTGTCAGTAGCCAAGGAGGAAACAGAATAATTAATCAACGTTTTCCAATACAGTTCTTTTGCCAGACGCAGAGTTTTTACTTGCGAAATAGTCACGCCTGGGAAACTGACAACCCTCATATTACGAAAGATATTTCCAGTACGAATTTAAAATAGATATGTTCTGTGATGTAATGGGTCCATTTGAATTAACTATTTTTTCATTTGAACTAACAATTATGTAATTTGCTCTAGTGAAAATTCATTCAAATTATGGTATCATATAGCTTGGGGAGCTGTTTCAGATATCGTTCTAAATAATCTCGAAAACTTCAAAATGTCTAAAAGTCGACGCACTTATTTTCGCGATCTGTTAGTTAGCAAAATGAAATTGATAGACATAAGACAACTGTATTTGCTAAATAGGGGAGGGGTGTGTCAATAGTTACAGATTATTTTTAAATCAACTTAACTTTTTATTGAGCTATTATTAAATCATAATTTTTAGGTATAGAATAGCTAGACTAATCACTTAGAATCAGACAAAACAAAAAAATTAAATAAATTTCACTTATGATAACAATTTCTAATTTGACAATTAAGTCAGAAAGCAACAATCGCCACATCGAGGGTGTCAATTGCAACCAGTACCCAGGGTCAATTGTTAGACAGTCCTCACGTATAGGTACTTATTAAATACAATTTTGGACAATCGTAATCAAATTACCTAACATTTCAACAGAAAAAAATGAAAGATTCCTATTGATAAGCAATTAAGACGAATGAAATAAGAATCATTATTCGCACAACTGTGCGCCCATTTGCGAAAGTCAGTGGACTGTAACAAATCTTCCGTGCTCTTACAATAAGGTTTACAACACACAAGGCAAATAGTAGTCTTCTTCAGACGAGTCATCAGAATGATTGTAGTCAACACTTTCCTTCTGCAGCTACTTCTTATCAGCTTAGGACTTTTCTTCGCCTCCTTTTGTCTCTTCCTCTAGAGCTTATTTCTATGAAGTATCGGTGTATATAGCTGTCTTACCTTTTGCCTCACCAGTCCTAGATTTTGCTTTATATTGCGCCTTCGGAGGAGATTGTATATCCTCAAAAGATCGACACGTTGTTTGGTTGACTGTGGTGGAGTTTTACCTAAGGGAATCACAGAATCTTGAGGAGATGAATCTTCCGTTAGACTTACTTTTGGTATATTCGACATATCTGTATCTTGGATGGTTCATATGGCATTTCAGTGAGAGAGTCTGGAGCAAAATCAACTTCTTGGAAAACCTGATGGTTAAATGGGCATATTCCTGTGCATACAAATCAAGTCATTATATTGGATGATGTTGCATTAAACGTTGTCTTGAAGGATCCAAATACCGATCTTTCAAGCGGTTGAAGCTTGTGCAACGTGTGTGGGGGAACTGTAATATAGCAATGACGTTTCTCTGTAGAAATTTATTACAGGAAGGCTTATATGAGAGCTACTAATACATGATCTTTTTGTGATTATTCATCACTACTAATACATGATATTTTTCACTTGATTTTGTATACTTCATAAAATGTTGCATAAATAACAGAAAGACTTCTTTTGTCTCTTCCTCTAGAGCTTATTTCTATGAAGTATCGGTGTATATAGCTGTCTTACCTTTTGCCTCACCAGTCCTAGATTTTGCTTTATATTGCGCCTTCGGAGGAGATTGTATATCCTCAAAAGATCGACACGTTGTTTGGTTGACTGTGGTGGAGTTTTACCTAAGGGAATCACAGAATCTTGAGGAGATGAATCTTCCGTTAGACTTACTTTTGGTATATTCGACATATCTGTATCTTGGATGGTTCATATGGCATTTCAGTGAGAGAGTCTGGAGCAAAATCAACTTCTTGGAAAACCTGATGGTTAAATGGGCATATTCCTGTGCATACAAATGAAGTCATCATATTGGATGATGTTGCATTAAACGTTGTCTTGAAGGATCCAAATACCGATCTTTCAAGCGGTTGAAGCTTGTGCAACGTGTGTGGGGGAACTGTAATATAGCAATGACGTTTCTCTGTAGAAATTTATTACAGGAAGGCTTATATGAGAGCTACTAATACATGATCTTTTTGTGATTATTCATCACTACTAATACATGATATTTTTCACTTGATTTTGCATACTTCATAAAATGTTGCATAAATAACAGAAAGACTTCTTCCTGCATCTAACCACTTTTATTACCAGTACCACTACAACCAGTAGGACCATTTCTTATAAAATTTAGTTGGACATTTTTCCTGGGAATAACAAAGAACGGAGGTGAAGCATTGCCAATGGCAAACAAACTGTGACCAAAGTCACTCGTTCTTGCGAAGTTATTGACCCAACCTGCTTGATGCCTTTTTCAGCTAACACTTTACGTGGGTTTTGAGTTGTAGTTACTCCTGTTTCGACAACGTCGTATATGTTTCGTGGTTGAAGCTTCCACCGATCTAATAATTCAGCCAAATTACAAATTTGTCAACATTTTTGTGAAATTCTTTGCACGGGCTACACTCGTTGCTTGTGGCCTCCTAACTGATCAATTAGGATTTCTTTGCATAGAAGCGTCATACCAATCAATGCTAATCATTTCTGATTCTTTTCATTTGTCAGGAAAGTTTACTTCAAGGTTTCGTAGTCAGGCCGGAAAATTATTCACAGGTGGAGGCACTTCTGTTAATACTTTATTATGAGGCTTATAACCAGTATTGATTATAGGATTTCTTAACTTATCGAGCAAGAGTCATATGGCACATGCCTAAGTCCTCAGGTACACTTATAATTTTTTCACCTCCTTCATTCGCACGTTTACAGGCTTCAATGTATTTTTCTTCGGATATACTACCTCTGGCAGATATACGGGACCGTTTATGAACCATTTTCATATGCTGCTGTAACAAAGAAATACATCAGGATTAACAATTCAATCATAAATAAGATAGGGGGTCAATTGTTGAATGTAATAATCAACAGTTGAAACTTTGTCAGAATTGACACAGCAATATGGAATAACGTATTTGAACATGGAACATTTTTATTATTGAGAAAACAACATAACCACTTACCTGAGATCTAAGCTTAGTTGTTCACGATTATTATAATACCACTATCACGTTTGTACGTGTATTACTCTAAATCTAACAAGAAAAAATTTACTGCATAAAATGTTCAAGTTTCTTTCACAAAATGGAGTAAAAGTTAATTGTTAAAATATGGCCGCTCCAATACATAGAGATCAAGAATAGAGTACTCGAAGTCCATAAGAGCAGTGTTATTGATTTGACTAGGTCTAAGCGAGCGGTGGTTTTATCTTCTTCTAATAGTCTGTTCTCTCTTCCGACAAATTAGAAAGAGATAGAAACACCGTAGAATTCTTAGAGTTAGAAATTCGTCATTCTCTCTATTCTTGATCACTATGCTCCAATATGACGAGCAATTTTGTCGGTAAAACCGTATCATACTAGGCTGATGTATAATTCTCTAAGCTGCAAATTACAGATGGCGCTCTATTGACATTTTAACTATTGCTCCCTACAACTATTGACACACTCCTCCCCTATCTTACAGAAGTGTACTGACAAAAACAGGTTAAAATCATCATTCGCATAAATATGAAACTCGTAGCAAGAATTTAGTATCTAACAGACCTAAATTTTTAAAAACGATGGATCAAAAAATTGTAATTCCTATTTGATTTTACGACATTTTTTCTCATGACATAAAGATTCTAAACTCATATGAACTTTATTGTGCTGGAAGTAAGCTGTGAAAATTGAATTCAAAACATCACGAAATTGTAAATCTCAAGCATCTTATAATAATATTCCTATATATATATATATATATATATATATATATATATATATATATATATATATATATATATATATATATATATATATATATATATATATTAATTGATACACTATTTTATTTTTGACGGAATTTCATTTTATTTCGTTTGTAAATAAAAAATCCACATCCAGACAATTTTGTTAGGCCGATTGTAATACTTTCCTTATACTATGTATAGTGGGGAAAGTAATGTGTTGTCAGTAACCTAAAAGTAACAAATACCGTAAAATTTTTCTACCCCTGCGAAATGAAACAGGTATCAAAAACTTCACATAATGGTTAAGTACCTACTAAGAGATTCTGGATAACATTCAATCATTGAATATTCAGTCAACAAATAAGAAACCCGACCTGGTGTACCTGTAGGCACTATAAATAAGAAACAATCACCCTTATCCACTAAGAATACTGCTGAAGAACTGAGCTACCAAGTAGCCATCATCAGATTAAACTTAATTGGAAAATAAAATGTGCTTGTTTGAACACTATTTGTAATTAGTAGGGTATATAAGGGATCACCCTCAGTTGGAAATAAATCTGGATTCATGAAGTTGCTTTTTCTTTTATACATTTCCTTCTCTTCTAAATTTTCTAGATATTTATCATTATTGTGTTTCAAATATATAGGTAATTTACAAGGGATGGAAATGGATTCCGATTTATCTCCAACTGAGAGTAGGCCGCTATATACCCTTATAATTACAAATAGTATTTAAACAGGCACATTTGTTTTCTAATTTAGTTTACTCTGATGATGGCTGTACTCAACAGTATTTGTATGAAATCTTTTATAGTGCATTACCTTTACGCAGTATAGATGTATCTTAATTCGAATACTCATGGAGAGCACCAACTATAATTAAATAATATGATTTGTTGTTTCCATTCACAAGTTCACAAGTCATCCTGATAATCATCCATTGCCTAAACAATTCTATCTCTAGCAGATAAAACAGAGAAGCAAAAGTTTTCTTACATTGTCGGACTCTCGTTCCTTCCAAGCCACCGATCAACATTTCTTTTTATATGAACGCATCTTCACATTGAAGAACAAAAGCAAAATTCCCTAAGAAAATGATCCGATGACTTGTAGAAGAATCCAACGGATTTCATAACATATTATGACCATGAATTCACATTCATTCGCCATTGTAATATCTTTTCATTTAGATTGAAGAGCAGAAATAAGGAACCATAGAATAAAGGTGGTTTATGATCAAATAAATTGCATGGAATATATATTTTATTCTCAAAATAGTAATAATGAGTATTCGTAATGTTTCCAATGAGTTCTTCTTTTTGTACTTTTAAATACTTATTTTCCTGAAATCATATTACAGGTAGCAGTGATGTGAATACTATCTGAATGATTCCATCATAAACCATTGAACATTGACAGCTTTATACTTTCAACAATGTATATATCAGAAATAGAACATTTAGCTCCGAATATTCGAATCTCATGAATTACATAATGATGCCGCATGGTTGGCGGCCTCAAAAAATGTCAATATCACTTTATTGAAGTATTCCAGAATTTAATCTTGTGTGGAACACATTGTAATGGGATCTTCCAGGCATATTATTTAGGATTCGGCTTCATGTTTTCATTCTGTTTATTTGTACCATACAAATTTGTGGCAATCAGTTCACAGTAGTGTTGCCCAAAATCGGTCTTGGTCTTGCAGTCGTGGTCTTGTTCTTGCATTTTTGCAAGACCAAGACCAAGACCAAGACCGCGTAATTTTAGCAAGACCATTACCAAGACTGACTGTGCAAGATTTGAGCAAGAACAAGACTAAGCCTGCGAGACTCTTGCGTCTTGCAGTTAGGACTGAGTGTCGTTTCAGGGAGCGGACAGGATAGAAAACAAACGAAACAAAGTAAAAGAAGGGGGAATTTACGCAGTCCGAATAAGTAAATAAAAAATAATATATTAAATATAGTATGAAAATAAATAAAAATATGAAAATAATGAAAACGAAAAATAAACTATCACTACATAGTATAAAACAAAGTCGCTTTCTCTGTCCCTATATCCCTATGTATGCTTAAATCTTTAAAACTACGCAACGGATTTTGATGCGATTTTTTTTAATAGATAGAGTAATTGAAGAGGAAGGTTTATATGTATAATAACATCCATTAAATAGTGGAGAAATACTGTTATTTTCGAGGTTTCTAATGTGATGTCGTAAATTACATTTTTTCCGCTTACATTGCAAACGCAGGCTGAACCCTACGAGATATATCAAAATAATGTACTAAGTATTGTAAACATTGAAAAGGTCTACAGAAAACTCCGCGATGGTATATGTCTATCTCTTATGGTTATCCCACAATACCATTTTTTTGTCATTTACTTTTTAAGACAAATAATGGCTAATTTTCGAAGCGATTTTAACCAATGCAGCATTAATCCTTATCCAATTAAATACCTTGAATACATTGTTGATTTAATATAGATCTATATGGCCCTTTACAGCATATTACAGATTTGAAAATTGCGAGACGTAGCGTTTGAGGCGGTACCGGCCGGCCGGGCGGGAGCGTGCTATAAATAGCGCGTCGGACGCCGCGGTTCTCCCTATAGCACTTTGAATTTATCAACATTGCACCCGTGTGAAGCCGGGGCGGGTCGCTAGTATAGAATAAAGAGTAATAAAATTATATGTAGTATGTTACCGAGAAAATGTTTATTTTCCTAATATTTCAAAAGTTACAGGCCGAAAAAGAGATCTTACAAACTAATTTGAAATCTAACTTATAATAATAAGGTAGGTAAGAGCGAAAAGCAGGACGCTACAATGTCATGCGTCTGAACGCCGCATGCGGCATCCTTTGATTTACGACGGCATCCTTTAATGAGAGCCGGCACGTGCCAAGGAGGCGCGGTACAAGGCGACACTATCTAAGCGAATGGACTATAAGTAATAGTATTTATTTCAATTCCAGTCATTCCCAATTGAGCTTTGCTTCTAGTCTAATGTAATAATTGATTTTACTCTAATCCTTGTTGTTCTTGGAAAACTTATCACGTTTACAATTTGACATGAGTGACGAAGATTCAAATAGTTCTAGTCGGAGTAGTGAGAGTTGGAGTTATAGATCTAAAAGACCTGAAAGCAAATTTGATGAGTTTTTCGAAATAATTCATGCACCTCAAATTGCTTTGTGTAAATTGCGCCAACATAAAAAGGTTGAATAAAAATGAAAAACGGAAACACTAACAGGTAATTGCGAGTCTTGCGAGACTCTTGCTGCAAGACCAAGACCAAGACCAAGACTGGGGGCGCAATACCAAGACCAGGTGTATTGGCGCAAGACCAAGACCAAGACTGGCTAAGTCTCGTCTTGTTCTTGCATTTGAGCAACACTAGTCCACAGAGTTATAGTAATAAAGTTGGGCTTCATTAATATACATGTGTTTTGCACTATAGGAATTACCTTGACAACTGTAGCTACAGGTTGTTGCTGCTGCATGTGGACTATATCCATTTTGAATTCCGGTGGAGGTGCCACAATCTTAGGGACAGGTTCCGTGGGCACTTGTTCCCCCAGAAGGCGTTCCTTCATCTCATGGATGTAGGGACACCTCTGCATGTTATCGACTTTATACTGGAACAAAAAGTTTAAAATAAATAAATGTTCATTTACCATCTATCTGATTTCATAGTACTTAAGAATCAAATGTTACTGTTATAGTAAGAGTGTTATTTCCAGATAAAACGAAAGCTTATAGTTGCCTCAAAATCGAAAGTTGCGTCTATTCCATGGCCGTAAAGTTGGTTATCTTTTTATTACCTTTTTATAGGAAAAAAAACGATAAGCTCTATGAAAGAACATTGCACCGTCAAGTAATGGTAGTCATCATGTACAATTGAAATAGGGTTACACCTCAACCGTGGCCGCGACCTCTCGGTAACCCGGCTTAAATTACCCTCATTTTTTTACTGTGCAATGTTATCATTCCTAAAGCTGAAAATTGGGGATTGTATCCTTTAATACATCACTTCAAAGAATTCGTTTCGTTCAGGAAACGGGTTGTATTAGAAATTGGTGCATTGTTTTCTAAATTTGCTTAAGCCGTTGGTAGAAGTAAAAACAAGCTAAAAAACCGTTTAGGGAACACCGTGGATAAAATTTCACTTCGACGAGTTCAGGATTTACAACATCGATTGTGAGTCGTGTGTAAAATGCTATGTTGGCCAAACTAGAAGGAACATTTATACTCGGTAATAGCATATTAAGATTTAAGTTTCATAAGACGTGATTTTATCGCACGAGCCCTAAATGAGTTGAAGACGAGTTTTCTAAAGGGCCAGTGCTATAAAATGTCTTATGAAACGAATATTTTATACTTTTTTTTCTATTTTGGTATCGTACATTTTCTTTTGAAATTATATTCCCTCATTGCTTCACTATTTTACATGTTCAATTTGCACTACATGCCAAAATAAACAATTGCATGCGCGCCATATCTGTAATTTAAATTTTAATTTTGAAATGTCGAGTTTAAATTAAAATACTTAATTTGGATTGTTTTGAAAGAGAATTATGAATGTAAAATGAAATTACACTACCCCAGAGCTACGAGAAATCGCAAACAGTAGCCTAGATAAATTGCTGCTGAAAAAGTCTAAGAAAGTGTACCAAAAGGAGTATCAGATTTTTTTGAACTGATGCAGCGAAAATAATGTAGAAGTTACATCAGAAAATGTTCTAATTACTTATTTTAATGGTACAAGCAAGGTAAAAAATCTTCTGTTTTAAGGTCATTGCATTCCAAATTAAAAGTATGCATAAATATTCATGAGAATAAATTATATATATAAATTCTCGGGAAATAGGTCACAATCAATAACACTTATGCTTTATATTTTTCTTGTCCTTACGTACGTTTCGGTCTCACGACCATCATCAGAAAACTTATTATGTCTAAAACTTGATCACTTAAAACTAATTGTATTACACAAAGCGTCCCAATCGCACCAATTTCAATTGAAATGCCCACGTCGCCGAAACGAACAGAAACACGAATAAAGGAAATTGTAAAACTCAATGCTATAGTACAATTATCAAAAATCCACTGCTAAGAAGAATTCTTAATAAATGCGTATTCATGTCGACACAGTAAGCGATCGACTAGAGACGAGACACATAAAATTTGATTTATAAGTATACACTTTCAAACCAGATGTTAGATTTACGAGCTAATAGAAAAAGGTTTGTCAGGGACTGGAGGTATACTTGAACATTCTACCTGAAGTATATACTATTAACAGTTATAACGAGGCATGTAGGAATTTGCAAAAGATAATATTTGATTAAATTTGTATAGATATGACTTAGATTTTGAGTATATGTCCTATGATTTACAGATTTGGAGTTACGTTTTATGTGAATCATCTCCAAGATAGATCTTTTATAATAATTGGTTTCCTCAGTTAGAATATCAACTTTATTGTAATCGAATTGATGGTTATAATCAAAGCAGTGTTCAGCGAGGGCGGTGGAATTGGAGGTCAAATAAAGATATAAAATTATTACCATCACTCCTTGCCTATTTCAACCCCCCAAAAAAACCATAAGACCACCCTCCAAAACAAAACAAAAACAAACACGGGCGTTTCGATTTCAAACCCCACCAGAATCTCAATAATTGACTAATTTATCATAAAATTGGTCATATTATCCATACTATTCATATTTTTTGGACTTAGGTACACCCAGTATATTACATTCGAAGGACTTGGCAATTCAGGCTCTGAAACAGAGTAATAGTAATCGACGTTTTTTGTGACAAATTTTGTAACTATAAACATCCTCTGTTACCAAGCAATGTATCAAAAATAGTTTTTGATTTTCCGCGCGTAAAATGCGTTGGAATAAAAATTTTAAATTTTTTAATAAAAGTTGTTCAAAAGGTATTTTCCTTCAAAATGAACGTCATTAGAAAAGTCAGATTTTCCACGGAAAATCGGAAAATCGTGTTTAGGCAGACAGTACGCCTTAAAGAATAAACGTAATACCTCGTTGATATGTCCAGAGATATAACAGAGTATAAAAAATGAAAATTGTGAAAAATTCTTGGAAAATCATATAATTTTCACTTCGATAACACATTCAAACGTGTCATTTTCTAGGTTTTTTTAGGTGTAGATTACAAATGTGAAAACGTTATCTTAAAATAAGCATGCATTGGGTATATTACAGAGCATACTATATATTAGTTTTTCGCCTACATTAAATATAAATTATACCAACGTACGTAACTGTGAGTCTCTTAGTATATGAACAGGTGAGTATCCAGACCAAGACAACGTAATGCCATCCACGAGTAAGATGTTGGAGAAGAAATACTCAAAATAATAACGGTTTAGATTTTGGATAGACGTAGATAATGTTATAAAAAAAATTGTCATAATAATAACAATAATAATAATAATGATAATAACAATAATTATAATGATAATACTGATAATAATGATAATATATTGATGTAATAGAAATAAAAAAAATTGTCATCTATAATGAACGTTCTGAATTCAAAAGAAAAAAAGAAAAAATTAAATAAGAAAATTATAAAATTTACAATCATTTAAAAAGAAACTGATGTAAAATTTGTAATCTACACCTACGAAAACCTAGAAAATGACACGTTTGACGTTGATATAGAAGTGAAAATTTCAATTTTTTATATCCCCGGACACGTCAACGAGGTACTACATTTCTTCTTTAAGGCGTACTATCAGCCAAATTATCGACTAGTTGCGAAAAATATGCCTAAATACGATTTTCTGATTTTCCGTGTAAAATTTGACATTTCTAATAACGTTCATTTTGAAGGAAAATACATTTTGAATAACTTTTAATCACATTTTTTTTCAAGAAAAAGCTTAATTTTTTTAACGCATTTTACGCGGAAACCGCGCGGAAAATTGAAAAATGTTATAGATGATTTTTTGTGAGAAATTTTATTTCCCACAACTTTTGTTTGGAACTTTTTTTATACATTGCTTGGTTTTTGAGATATTGGCTATAAAACATATATATACATATATATCTATATTTCACAACACACCCTCGCGCCAGCCTTCGCGTCAGTGAAATCGGTTTCTAGATGTCAAAACCCACACTTTTCTATCAAAAAATCCCGCCGTACAGTGAGGTCAGTAAAATGAGCTTTTTTCGTCTAATTTGCCTGGAGTATTTGTAGAAACCAACAACGTACCGAATGAGCCGACAGGAAAAAGTTGATCAAAAGCGCCAGCCGCAGTCTGTCTAGAAGCGCGAGCCACGAGCTCGATTCTTTACCACTATTTCTCTCTACAAATCGACCAGATAGTCAGCGCACCGAACAGTGCGGTTCATAAAACTATCTAATACATGAAAAATATTGGTAATATAAAATTAAGTACATATATTTTATATATTTTTTTTCAGGTACGTCATCACAAGGTTCTTATATTTTTTTCACACACGATCGAAGAGTTAAGAGATTATATTGGTATATTGTCTATTTACCTACAAGTAGCGGAATTCATTGGTTTAAATGATAGTAAGTAAATGAGACACTAAGTATTATGAGTTCCTTGTTTAGTCTATGATCGGATTGTGGTATTAATAGTTCTAAATACATACTTCTGTTATTTGAAGTGTTATAGAATGGAAAACTATTGATAGACAACTCACCCTTTTACACTCGAAGCACGAATCGTTGATTCAGACGCTAAATAAAGATAAATATCATAGTTCGCATATTTCAGACGAATAATTAATGATCTCGATGAAGCAGTGGTTCCCTACATGTGGTCCACGAGGGAATCCCGAGTGGTTCGCGATCCACGTGTAATGAAATTCATTTTTCAACATAAAATATGTTTAATCAGAGGTTCCGATGGATAAAATCGTGCCACAAAACCGTAACAAAAAGCTATAATTTCCGAAAAATCTCGGATAAGAAGAATGTAATTCTGCCGTCAGCACTTGAAGCCCATGAGAAAGATTTGTGATTGTTTTGAGAAATCGGAAAAATTCGCTGCGTTTTATTAATAGTCTCATATGCTGGATTCGCGTTAGAGTTTGGCAGCTTTGGTGAATAAAACAACTCATCCACCTTAACGACATACTGCATTAATCTTCACCAAGCGTAAGCATCCAAAACATTAACATCACCGTTATGCTTTGCTATGCCAATGGCTATATATTTAGGGTCAACATGTGTGTGGGGTTCATTCAGACAAAAGTATTTATAATAAACTATAAAAGAGTTAACACCATAGATACACAAGTAATGAAGACCTTTCAGCTATCTAGTAGCCATGCCATTATGCTGGCTACTTAGTAGCAGAAAGCTCTATATTGACCTTTGTACAGGAACTTTCAAAAAAGTGTGGGTTGTTAGCGACGCTGACCACCAAACAATGTTATTCTTCGCTGATACATGTTGGTTGTTGGCTCTCCAAAGTGAATGTGTTGGGTCGGTTGTTTGTATTGCGAAAGGAGGTTGGGGTTCTTCGAATTGAGAAACATGAGTTGCATAAACAACCTCCATATCCGAGTTTGTAATTGGAAAGTGCATATCTTGCTGATGAATTCATTCAACTCCATTTAAAAAAGTGTGAAAGGAGATGTCAATAATACTGGTGACCCGCGGCCCTCGAAAAATTTGCACACGTGGTGCTCGGCGCAAGTTGAGTTGGGAACCACTGTAACTAAGCAATGTTTAGAATATTGCGTAAAATAGAACTGTTCCAAGAGAGCTAACCAGACTAGGAAGTAGTTAACATTATCTGTTGCTTACACAACCAATTTCTCGTTTATTATTTTAAGTTATGATTTTAATGCCCTATGTGCAGATTTACAAAAATAATAAATATCGTTCTGTACACATCACGCAATTTAATTTACATACTCGGCACGTCCGCTACTTAGTGAATGAATATTATTTCTCACTATATTCAATTTTACCAGGTTTTCATATTTATATACTAGGAATTCATATTTGTAATGAACACTTTCATAGGAATCTACTAGAAATTGTGAAGAATTCTTGTAAAATTATTTCTCTGACTAATACCTCTACGTATATTGGATACAAAAAATATATTCTTGAATGTATAAAATATATATGAAACTATTACAAATACAATTCAAATCACATAATTATATGAAAAAATTGCTAGGAATTGACTGATGTTTTAACCTGCGACTCTATGACTTTATTCTTCAATACCTAAAGATGAACAAACCCACACAGTATACAAATTAAATTGCTCAGATTGCGATGAGATTTTACAGGAATCTCTGAATAATATGTATGGCCATGAGTATAGTACAAGGAACAAAAAATGTCACCACACTTGCTAAACTCTGCTTTGATAATAACCATCAATTCGATTACAAAGTGTTAATATTTTAACTAAGGAAACCAATTATTATTAAATATCTATTCTGAAGATGATTCACATAAAACGTGACTCCAAGTAGTCATAGAACAGATATTCAATCATTAAGTCAGATTTATACTAATTTAATTAATTAAAACCCTTGCAAATTCCTACATGCGTCTCTATAATGTTGAAAGTATATTTTAGTAGAATGCTTATATAGTAATAGTTCTAATAAGGTCTGACAACCTTTTTCTATTACCTCATAAATCTTCAACATCTGGTTCGAAAGTGGATACTAAAACGTTATATTTTGAGTTTAGCCCTTCAGTATTACGTACTGTTCGATATGAATTTAGAGTTTATAAGAATATTGCTTAGCAGTGGATTCTTAATTTATACTCGAAACATTAATGTGTTATAATTCCGATTGTTCGTGTTTCGGGGACGTGAGCATTTTTAGTTGAAATTAGTGCGATAAGGACGCCTTGTGGTGATACAATTAGTTCTAAGAAATCACGTTTTATACAGTGATACGTCTTCTGATGATGGTCGGGAGACCGAAACGTACGTAAATACGGAAATAATAAGAATATGTGTTAGTGTGACCTATTTTCCGACAATTTTATATATTTCTCTATTTCTGTTCATTTTAAATGTCCTTGGTAACAGGACTAAGTCCGGAATAACCAGGAAATAGACAGAAAAATGTAATCGGTGCAATTCGAAATGGCATCATATGTGAAAAAAATCAATGAGTAGGTATAATTTAAAATTCAAAAGGGAAATAACTCTAAATTAGAGATGTCAACAACCTGGCATTGGATGAATAACAAACACATTTTTTCGTCCCAGACAAGTTTGAAATTGACCTGCAAGGAACTGAATGCGTTTATAGCCGCTTGGCTGTCAGAGTATATGGCGATGGTTTTTCCCTGAAACTCTTGCCTTAATAGCTCTTCGGCACAGTGATGTATTGCAGCAACTTCTACTTGGAATATCGTCGCGTGTTTACCCAAACTCAGTGAGACTCTTATCTTTGACTATATATATTCCTGCTGCTGCACCTTCCTCGGTTTTTGAGTCGTCTGTGTAACATGTCATTTCCAAGGGTGTTCAGTTCCACGCCTCTCTGCCTGTTATGACTATTCTGAAGTTTTTCTCAAAGCTATACATCTCGTCTGATGGCAATCCCATTATGGGATCGGTTTCCAACTCATTGTGTAGTTCGTTATCATCTTACCGTGCAATTTGATTATGTGTGCTTGCCCTCTGGGCCTCTGGCCCCGACCTGGCTTCGTATTGCATGTAAATGTGAAGTGGCGGTATGTTCAGATAGACTTGGCTGTTGGGGTTGTTTTCGTAGCTCCTGTGGCAGCCAGGCAAGCTTGACTTTGAATACTCCTTGGCTTTCGCATACCACCGAGCCGAATTCTATCATGAGAATGACCCTGGTGAATAGCCATGTGATCATTTTTGGTTGTAGACCCAGTTGTTCCCACACATTCTTCTGCATAGGTTGAGGGCTATCGTGCTCTTTTGCATTGTTTTCTGTAGGTAATGATTCCATTTCAGCTTGTGATCAAAGGTAACTCCCGAGTAATTTGCCTCTTGTGTAATTGGAATTTCTACCCCATTCATAACTGGTGGCGATAGTCCTGTCAGTACTTTTTTCTAGTAGAGACAACTATAGTGGTTTTAAAAGGATTTACGGTAAGTTCCTCCTCTTGGCACCACTTTTTATTACGTCTAGAGCCGTTTGTGTGAGCTCGAAAACTGTTCCTGCGAATTTGCCTATTGCGATAGTAGGAAGGTCATCGGCATACCCTAAGCAGTAAATGCCTTTGGGGATAGCCCACAGAGGAAATGATAACACTTCTCCTTGCGGGCACCCCCTACCAGCTCTAGCTGTGACTGTGGTTTCGTCGATTGATGTAATGATTACCCTTTTTTTCAGACTGGCGATTATCCACTGGCATAGCATATTTCTAGAGCCTTGGTAATTGACTTTGTTGATGTATTATTGAAGACACTCTCGATATCGACAAACGTCGCCATAGCTATCTTTTTATCATCAAGGGATTTTGTTTGTAACCTGTTAAGATCATCTAGTGCCAAATCTGTTGATTTACCTGGCTGATACTCGTCATGGCGTTCGTTGAGGGGCTTTGATAATAAAACCTCTTCTGTTATGAATCTATCTATTAGTCTTTCCAGTGTTTTAAGCAAGTAGGACACTATACTAATTGGTAGGTATGACTTGGGCGTAGTGTCATTCAGTCTACCCACCTTGGGTATATAAATGACTCTCCCCTTTTGCCACTCAGTAGATATGTGTGGAATAGCTATTCAAGCCTTAAATATTCTACATAGGAATGGAATTAGAATTTCTTGCACCTTTTGGATGTCCGGTACAGATACAGCCGCAACGAAACGCAGAATCCAGAAAGTCTACAAAAACGATGACAGACACGTGTATGTCAGGAAGAAATATATGAGAGAAGGAAAAGAAACAAGCACCTACAGAAAGGAAAACATGCTGTGAACAAAAATGTATTCGAAAAAATTATAGCATTAACGGAAAATCATAAAAAGAAAAAAATGATTATGATAATTCTAATCGAGATCGATCAGTAATATCACAAACTTGTAGTTCCAGACAGCTGTATCGCTCTTGTCATATAGATCATCAGTGGAACAAGCAAGTTTGCAACGTTACTGAACGATCTCTGTTGAAGGTAGTTATAACTGGCAATAAAATGGCAAAGAAATCAAAATTATCTCACGCCATCTATGAATAAATGTACCACTAAGCAACCAAACAATATACCATGTACCACGTTGACTGATAGATTTCCCGAACTTTAGAGAAGTTATGACTACCCTCAACAGAGATCGTTCAGTAACATTGCAAACTTACTCGTTCCACTGATGAGTGCTATGAGAAGCAAAACAACTGTCTGGAACTATAAGTATGTGACGTTACATTATGATCATCTCCAGAAAGTGCGGTTTTGAAGCTTTTGAGCGATAATGATGACAGTGCAGATGAACTGTTGTACAAATAATAAAGGTACACGAATACTTGTGTTAAACGTTTTCCTTTTACTGAAAGTTTGAAGCCGGGGTCGTCACTGCAGTTATTCTAGATAGTAGAAAAAGTTGAAAGAGCACAATTCAAGAAGAATTTGCTCCTAAAAATAATCTCTGAAAAAACGCACACGACTCCGACAACACGTGAAACAGACAAACCGGTAAATGTTCCATAAATGGCAGCTGACACTAGAGAGAAAGCTTTGGCACAGAATATTAAACATTAAACGAAATAGTCGGAAGTGCAGGTTGACACAATGATCGCCTCAAACTAATTTCAGGATAGAGATAAAGTTTGGAACGTTTTTTCTTACAGAATTAGTCAAATTCCTCAAAGTTAATTAAATTCAAACAAATGAATGTTACACAGTATTCTATTTCGTAATAATTGTTATTACACTAAGGCATACGATACTAAATTTATGTTGCTATTAAAACTACAGATTTTTATACTTAGGTATGTGTTAAATGCAGCTAGGAACCTGTCATCCTGTCCATAAATTTTCATACGTACTGAAAATATATTTCCTTAACGTTGACACTAATTGTGCTTGAGAATTTCATTTCAATTTTCGGGATATATTAAAAAATTCAATGGTGGAAGTCATTACTTTGTGATAATTTATCATATTGATATAATAAAACAGTTTTACTTTGTTTTTTATCACATATATTATAAAAACAAATCGTGATTAAAGTTTCGACACTATCGTAACATCTTCAAACGATACTAATATAAAAAAATATGAATAATCTTAGTTATTTATGGTAGGCACAATATAAGACACAGGTAACAAATGGGGTTCCGGTTGGGGAAATACATTGTTAGAATAGTACCTATAATTGAAATTGTATAATGAGGTAGAGTTAATATTGTGATAAGGAAATTTTAATGCGGAGGCACAAGAGGATTATGGGAAATTTCAGGTTATCAGGACATGAAACAGAATGCTATATATACATTACACATCTAATTGACCGTTTAAAATTTTATTGTCATTTTTTTCAATACCTTTGAAAATTTCTATTGATTCTACGGGGTCATTCACAAATTACGTAACGCTGCTTTTCACTATTTTTCCATCCCCCTTCCCCCTTTGTCACGAACCGTAACAAACCATTGAGTCCCCCCCGTGATATTGCGTAACGTGTTATGAATGTACCCCCCCCCCCCCAAATACTCATTTTGTTTTATCAAAAACAATTTGCTATACGAATGTTTGTTCTTACCAGACATTGTTTCTTATTTGTAAAAGTAGAAACTGAAAATCAAATCATCACACTTGTGTCGACAGATGTGTGCTTATTTATATGCATACTCAAACAGTAAATAAAAATAGTTGATTTGAACCGCCAAGAATTTTACTTTATCGGCTGCTCACAAACCGCGCTTAAATTTAAAATACTTCAAGTACGCCCGTTTATTTTAAATGCAATATTCCAAACGAAAAATATATTTGTATTCGCATTTTGTTACGTAACGCGACCGTATAAGCCCCCAGCCCCCCTTCGTCACAAAATGTAACCAATCCATGACCCCTCCCCCCAAAATTGCGTTACGTAATTTGTGTGTGTGTGTGTGTGTTTAATTGCAAACCTCTACTTAGGTTATGTAAAATTTTACCTTCATCTAAATTTGGAAAATTGAGCCCTGTTTCTAAAATATGGTTAGAGAAAGATGAAACTGTTTTATTAAGTCTAAAAGATCGAAAATGTTGCTTATATCTAATTTATATATTACGACTAGATCTACCGATGTAAAAGTTATCACACTCTAAACAGGTTAATTTATATACTCTAAGTTAAACTTATTTGTTTTATCTTCAGCATTGAATAAAAATAGGACAATTTATTTTGAGGTTTGAAGCTAACTTTTAGATTATGTTTCTATAAAATGTCTGTAATTCTTGAACTTACGGCATCAAAATATGTGAGGGAAACGTATTTTGATCAAGAATCAGAATTGTTTGTAAAAAGTATAGACACTTAAGTATGTTAATTTATGCCTTTCCTCTGTCAATTAATTTGGTTTTCAACCTCAAATTATATCCATCACTACATATTCCTAGTATGAGACAAATATTGTAATAGGTCTAAAAAAATATGTGGTATCATGAAAATAAGGTTTACAATGTCCCTCTATGTCAATGGTTTTGTCAGTTCAACTGGCAGCCGAATATTATAACAAAACATATGTTGTCAATTCAAATGAACTTCCAATATCATGACATAGAGTGAAATTTCACTTCTTTTTACGTTTTCGGCTGCTTCTAATTATTTGCAATACAATATTTTTTAGTTGTTGGCTAGTAAATATATATCGCCATCATACATTAAGCTCGCAGTGTCCCGAAAACAAAAAAGTTGCTAACAAAAGTAGGGTGAGGGAAGTTAGTGATCTTCAGATCAGTTAATTATTGGGAAGAGCTGCCATTACATGAGCTACGCCAAGCAGACTTTTTGTTTAAACTATGTCCAGGCCGAATTTTAAACATGTTTGGATGGACAAAGAAAGAAGTCAGACGTACATCCATTAATTCATATAGCCGATGATTTTGATAAATTTTAATATATTATTCTCATCAAAATCGACAATTTGAAATTATCAATCAACTTCCAATAAAATTCATCTGTTTTTAGTTCCATTTATTCGATTAGGTACTTGAATACATTTTGAAATGCTTCATTAATTCTTCCAAAATTTCACAATATAAAATCAATATAAATTAATTTCCATGATAGTGATATTTTGTAGAAATGGATTAATCTCTGATTCCTCCTGATTGCAACTCAAATGTCTCGATTGTAAGAATTTCGTCATCCATAAAGAATTGAATTAGCTTTTATTGGAGGTTCGAATGCATTGCGTCGGAAAAGCACAGCTTCCCTCGTGAAATCCACTGTGAATATTGTCCATCGCTTCGCAAATTATCTCTCAAAATGTAGGTCACACTCTAGTTATTGATCGCGAAATCTCGTTTCGGTTTGTTTAATTTTTTACCCCCAGAAATACTAAATCAGAAATGTGAACATATTTTGAAACAAATTTCTGTAAATTTTGCTTGAATTAATATTTATCAAAATTTATGATATATATAAGTTTACTTCCCGAAACGAAGAAATATGCTTTTGACAATAATTTTTGGTTTTATGAAATTATCATAGTAAAATGAAAATATTCGTTATCAATGAGGCACCTTCTTATAAAATTAATAGAATGGAACAAAAAATTAATATAAAGAATGAACAAATTCTTTTCCAGGTATTGCATTCAAGTCTAAATTATGATTAATAATAATGAATAAGTCAAATAATAGAAATATTTTAATTCTTTGAAAATAATACAAGATACTGAAAAATTATTTTCAGATAATTATATTATTCAAATTTACAAAATAATTTATAATGAAACATATGATTGGAAATATATACCATTATAATTTTATTACCAATACATGCCCTTCTACTCACCTTTGTACATTTCTAAGGTGATATGTTTGACGTAAATAAATGGAGTGCGATTCAAAACAATTGCTTCACATTGACATTGACAGTCGCGCACTATGGATATGTAGGTAAGTTGTCGGAAACATAATAATTGAACCCTTGGAGGTGCAGTGGTGCAACGCAAAACCGGAAATAAGGCCAGTGTTTACGAAATAAAGCGACAAAAGTACGTGCCTTCAACTAGTCTACTGGCATTAGGTCGACGGACTCGCGACCCATGTAGTTTGGGCTCCTGCGCGATATCCAGCTAGCTCTGGCTCTTTTAGACGCTTATGCCGCGATGTTGTCGCAGAACACATTTCCGCAAATTCAATTTTTCATGTATTTTCGTAGCGTTCAACCCTCGTTTTACACATGTTGCGCTATTGAGTTTTCATCGTTTTCAGGATAAATGTGAATCCACTATACAGGAGGTCAGGAAGTTATCAAACATGACAATAGAATTCCAATTACATTCATCATTGATTTAATCAATGCATTTTATCAACTGTTTTAAAAATCGCTACGATTCTTTTGGTGGTACATTGCCTCCGTCACTTCTGTAGCTTTCGGTATTATTATTATTATTATTCGTTAGGATAAAAGTCGAGGATAAACTCATATGTGACTCAAGTATACATAATAACATTTGTAGAAGATAAATAACACCTATTTGAGAAAAATACTAAATAATATCAATTTTACAAAATACAACAGCAAGTACAAAAATTAATTCATGATAAGACATACATTGGACTAAATCAACTGATGAATAGCAGAGAATGAATATGATTTTTGAATGAGCTTACGGAAGGTGATTCAACAGTGTCAGAGTCCAATGCATTCCATACACCAACTACTCTATTGCGAATAAAATGTTGCCTACAGAATGTTTTACAATTTTTATGCCTTAATTTGGAAGAGTGACCATGTAAACGGGCGTCCGCAATAATGTTAAATATATCACCGAGATTAACAGAAAATGTATTATGAAGGTTTCTATACGTTGTGATTAGATCACCATGCCTAAGTCTATCTTCTGCTTTAGTAATTTTAAACAATACACACCCAAACGTTCCTAGGACACCACACCAGTGGCGGCTCGTGAATTTTTGAGAGAGGAGGCTGGACATAAAACGTTTTTGTAACAATATACTCTATTCACAGCCTCTTAACCTTTGCACAGCGACCGTACCAGCTACTTCAGTGACAAAATTAATTGTTACCCAGCAAGAACCAACGTGGAGGTATAGAGTTTCTCTTGGCAAAACATTTTTTTGTTCGTTTTTTTTCTTTTATTTTTTTGGATTTTAAATATTTTTTCTTTTTTTTGGAATTTTTCATATTTTGTTTTTTTTCAAATTAATTTTATTAACTTTTTTATATATTAACGGAATTCTACGGTCTTTAGTTTGCAAAAAATGATCAATAATATTATCAAAAAATTTATCATTTTGTGTTTTACTAAATCTTTTTCAGTACCTAGATATTAAACTAACATTGTATAAACGATTTTGGCCCATTGTACTTGGCATGTAAGTTTTAATTCGTTTGAGAGTAGAAAATGATCTCTTCACCGAAGCCGACGGGACAGGAATGGTGACTGTCAAACAAAGTAGTTTATAAAACTGAGGTAAAACTTGTTGCAAATCATTGTCTATCATATATTTTATCATATCGGCGTGACTGTCGTACTGGCCTAAAATATCTTTATCCGCATATATAACGCATAATTCATTGTGCAGTGCTATTTTATCAAAAAATTTATATTTTAGAACTAAGTTATACAAAAAACTTCAATTCATGTAGGTAAATCGGAAAATCGAATCTCAATTTGACCTTTAATAGTATCAAAATTTCATAAAAAAAGTGTTTATAATGTAGTTTCTTGTCTACCAAATTATATGTTTTCCTCCTTTAACAACATTCTGTTTACCGGTTAATTTAAACTTAATACTCGATGTAATATGTTCCTGCAATTTTTCATGTCTGTCTATACCACGAGCTGAATTTTTCAAATCATCATAACCCAAGTGCCCCCAACATGAAGATGTATCAGATGTAAATAGCGAACAATACCAGCAATATAATTTATTGTGTACCTCAGATCCCGTTAACTTTAAATATTTTTTACAATTATCAGTATCAAATCATCGATTTTGAAACATACCTGTCATCACTAATCTTATCAGCAACTAAATCACTACTCAGTTTAACGTTTAATAACCAAAGAACTCTTTGTAAATAACTCACCAAACGACGGAACAGATAAATTATAACTTAACCTTACATCGCTTCACGAAACAAAAACAACAACTGCCAGAGCACGTGTCGAAGTTTGCAGCCGCGGCAAGTAATCGTATTTCATACGACCGCCGGGCAACGAGGTCTATACCTCGTTGCCGCCGGGAGCGTACGAGAAGCTAGCCTCAATAGACGTTGCCGTATTCGCTGTTTTACCCTATTTGTGATTTGAACTGGTTGGAAAAACGGCAACTGTGTTGAGTGTGTTGATCACTCGTATTTAGCGTTTGAGATATATAGAGAATCTAGCCTCTGGCCACTGTTGCCAGATTAAAAATAACTACTGAGAACGGGGAATTAATTGTAAAATTTAAAGAATTATCAGAGAAACAGGAAATAAAATGGAGAATGATCATTAAGATAAATTGGTGAGGAGGCTGAGCCTCCTTAGCCTCCTTCGAGGAGCCGCCACTGCACCACACCGAGGAACCACATTCAATTATAGGTCTCACATAGGTTTTATAAAGAAAGCATGATATTTACACTGACAGATTGGGAAAACTTTGTTAAACAAAAATATAGAAGTATTCATCCTCACACATTTCTTCAATGTGGCGCGACCACGTGAGGTTATCAGAGATGGTGATACCGAAGTATTTCTGTGAAGTAACCGGGCTTAACTGCAACCCATTAAGATGGTAGGAAATAAGTGGATTGTTAGTTCCAATGTGAAGTACAGTGCATTTGCTGGTATCATATAGTGCGCTTTTTTATTGTTCGTTGTATTAGAGTGTCTTCGCCCTTTTTTTGCACTACATTATTTATTTGTTCCAAACCAAACACATAGTCCATTGAAAGATCCATAAAACGTAATTCTGAATATTCATGTATTATATTGTATATCGTAATTATTCAAGTGGACCCCGAAATAAGCTTAATTCGTTCATAATGGGTTTAAAAGTAGGTATTTTGGAAGACAATGACACTGGACTTTCCAGTCGTATAGTATATCCTAACATTTCGCAGGAAGGTTCTAATCATAAATGTCTTCCTGTAAGCGAGTAAGCGGGATTTTCCAACAAGAAATATCAATGAACTTCCACTTCTAAATACTATGCTGAATAACAACAAACTAGGGGTGCGCCGAAGCGACTTCTTTTCGATTCGGCCGAATACCGAATCGATCTGAACTTCACAGTGGTTCGGCCGAAGCTTCGGCCGAATCGCAGTTACATTGTTATACTTCCCATATTTTAGGAAGACAAAGAGAAAATAAAACGCTAATGCATGACTAATTATTTTATTTGTTATTATTATATTCCCAACAACAAACAAAACAAAACTCTCATAATAAAAAAGCATAACTGTTATTCATAACAACATTTTATGAAAATAAAGTATTTATGCATTATGGTACATAAGAACAAGAAACACAAACAAAACAAAGTTATCATAATAAAAAAGAACATATCTGTTATTCTAGCAACATTTTATAAAAATGGCATATTTATGCATTGATACATAAGAACAAGAAACAAAAAAATCCTATTTTTGATACTGAAAATTCACTAAAGGTAAATTATGATGAATGAATAATAACATTTCTGCATTTACTGGAAGAAGGCTGCTTCTAGTTTCATCGTAAATCTTTCCTGCTTCTGAGAAAGACCTTTCGCTATAAACGCTAGAAGCAGGAGCTGAAAGAAATTTCGAACACATCTCGCTTAAAATTGGAAATGCTTCTTTTTTTGCCTTCCACCAGTTGCTTGGATTGTCAGTTCTATTCATTAAAGGTAAGTTCAAATACATTTCAAGTTCTTCTTTAATATGTTTTTTGTGTTCTTTTTCCTTAGTCTTAGTAGTTGTGCTCGCAGTAGCTGCAATTTCGTCAAAACATTGCCACCATTTACTTTTTGATTTTTCTTCTTCAACGATAGTCACCGAATTGTTTATCTTGTTAACTAAAGATGATAATGGTGCATCATCTTCTGAGTCTGAGTCACTTGTTTGAGTTGTTTGAGGAGATTCTACTGAATCACAAATATGCTCTTCAATTACACACTGTTTAAAATAATTCTGGTTTTTTTTTTGAAAAAATGCTAATTTATATCTCGGATCCAATACAGTTGAAATGACATAATATCGAACCTTTTTGAAATCTGATCAGATACAATGTCTTTCATCGTTCCAACACCATAAAACGCCGTGTTCTGGTCTTCTATTAGGAATTTTTTTAAAGTCACAATCGTGGGTAATACTTCAGATATGAACGCTTTATTGGAGCTCATTCTCTTTGTAATTTCTTCGAAGGGTTGTAATAAATTTATCAGTGATTCTAGTAACATCCATTGATTTGCTGTTAAATTATCCAGATTATTATCTGCTCCATAGATAGTTAAAGGTCTCTTCTGTTCATGAATTCGTTGAATCATTAAAAATGTGGAGTTTCACCTCATTGGCACATCTGGAATTAATTTATTTTGAGCCACCCCTAACTCTGCCTGAATTTCTTTTAACTTAGAACATGCCGAAGAAGAATGGTTAAAATGTCCCCACAATATTTTTGCAAGTTGCAATCAAATCCACAACAGATCTTTGACTGTCTATAGATTGGGTTATTACCAGTTGAAGGGTGTGAATAAAACACGATACGCTAGGTATTCCTGCCTCTCTGCAACCCTTTACTATATTAGCGCCATTGTCTCGTACCATTAAATGCACCTTGGAAATATTCAAATTCATGTCCCACATATTCAACATTCAAAGAATGCATTTTTCATTAATTCTTCAGTATGACTTCCCGGAAAATGTTTACAGTTCAACACCACATGATTGTACTTGAAGTCCTGATCAAACCAATGACCCGTAAAACTAATAAAACTCTGGATTGTATGTTGACATGTCCACAAATCAGACGTTAAAGATACATGGGGTGCACTTCTTAACATGCTCTTTATCACTGTCACTAAACGGTCATAAATATCGGGAACAATCTTCTCGATGAAATATTTTCTTCCCGGTATCGTATAGTGAGGAGCAAGTTGAGACACTAACCTTGATATCCAGAGCTATCATTTCGCCTATAGCAAAATGAATGGATCTTGCAAGCTGGTCCTCAATGCCCCATTTTGAACATGACTGTAGAGCTTCACCAATTGTTGGCTGTTTCAATTGTTTCCTTGGAAGTTCATTTTTGAACTTTTTGTATTCTTCTGCGTGTTTTCCTTTTAAGTGGTTTATCATTGATGT